>NW_026845477.1:289085550-289240098 GCF_025583915.1 Anolis sagrei ordinatus | reverse complement strand
CTAGGGCAAGATACCCCTATTATTAAGAAAACCAGATAACAAAGCAGAGAAAAATTTACTAGAGGACTGACAGGGAAGCTCTGTATGGATGTCTGTGCAAAGAATCTCATTAACTCAGCAGTACTGCCAAGAAGCAGGAAAATAACATTCAAAGCACCCCTGACAGATGGCTATCCAGCCTCTGTTTAAAAGCTTCCAAAGAAGCAGCCACATGACTTTTGTGAAACAGTTTGTTTGTGCGATAAAGCCCTAGTCTCTAGAGCAGCATCAAGCAAGCTTGCTTCATCCTCAATATCACATCCTTTGAGATGTTTAAAATAGACTTTTTGGATTATGATTGCCAGAATCATCAGCCACGAAAGGCTAGTGAGGTTTGCAGTCCAAAGGTTAAGTCACCCACCACTCTCTAGGGCAGTGGTTCCCAAACTGTGGGCCAGTGGGCCGCAAGTCCTACAGTAAGGTCCACGGCTCTAGATTATTAAATACGATTTTCTGTGGCAGATACAGTAGATGAGGAGATACAGTAACATATGACATATACTGGATGGCATATGTTCTGTATCTGAAACTAGGGATAATGTGGTGTATTCAATGCAATTTTCTGAATCAGCACCCCAAATAACCAAACTGAATTTAAAGTTGACTAGAAACTGATTTGTAACCCTTTTGGTACTAATTTGGAGAGTGCTCCCTGGACAAGTGGTCCCTGGTCAAGAAAGGTTGAGAACCACTGCTCTAGGGCATGAATTTTCAGAAGATCATGGCATTGCCCTACATGGACATACTGAGGCTGAACAAAAGATTTGCATGGGAGTTTGGCCAACAGCTTTGGACAGAATGAGACGCAGTTGTGGCTGAGTGAGGAATCTTGTTAAGCATTCCTGTACAGTGAGTATTACACTTTTGTAACATTAAAGAAGTGGAGCCTCTTGCATTCCCTTCATGACTCTGCTGGCGACTGGGAGTGAATTCTTTCCATACTAGGAAATGTAGAGCTGTCGCTCTGACGTCTCCCAATCTGGTAAATTTTGAAATACACATTTAATTTTTAAAATGCCACTGATATTCTGACTCATTAATAGATGATCTGTGGGACAAATACATGAGCCCAGTATAGGAGTTACCAATGTTTGGATCCATAGGTGGTTCGCTCATTCATTAATTGGTTAATTACCCATCCACATTTCTCCCCTCCAAAAACAGCAAACAAGCACAAGGAGGTTAATTGCAAACAAATACTTTAATTGCATTTTATTAATTTACGATTGTTAACTCTCTTGGGTGTCAGATGGCAAAGTGCCAGGAGTAAGAGTCCTGCAATGTTTTATGTTTGTTTTAAAATTGGCTATGCATCTGTGTACATGGGATGATAGATCTTATCGTGCTTTTAATCATGCTTGTATTTGCTTGCTTATTGGGGCTGATGGATAGGCTTTCCTTCTCTCATTATCTTGGAAGTGTTTATCTTTGCTTGATAGATTTATGACCAGTTGCAGAGGAAGTACAGAGCAACCAGAAACCTCAAGGTCATTTTCATGAAAGAATTGATACAAAGAGAAAGAAGGAATAACTCCTGGGGTGTTTTGATTAATTGATCAATGGAGCAAAAAGCCTGTGTAAAGTGGGTGTTTTTCCTAATTGACAAATAGGGTGAAAGCCAGCATAAAATTTGAATTGCTTTACTTCTAAATGTATTACACAGCCCACCCCAATCTTGGTATATTTTGTTTTTAGCCCTGTTCCTGGGTTTATTTAGGGCACTAATTCAGGAAAATTGCATTGGATAGACTGCAACACCTCTAGTTTCTTAGATATGGTTATCAAGGTTTTCTATGGGTGAGCAGATGGCAACTGGTATATGTCATATATTACTGTATCTCATAACCTAGAAGGGAAAATTGGTGCCGTTTTTTGAAATCAGCTTGATCAAATATATCCAGAAACAAAAGTAACATATGAGGTACCAAATTGTGTGTTGGCTTGTGTGATACAACTTTTCATCAACTCCGCTGGATCAGCCACGTTGTCCGGATGCCTGACTACTGTCTCCCAAAGCAGTTGCTTTACTCCGAACTCAAGAATGGAAAATGAATGTTGGTGGACAGGAAAAGAGATTTAAAGATGGGCTCAAAGCCAACCCTAAAAACTCTGGCATAGACACTGAGAACTGGGAAGCCCTGGCCCTTGAGCGCTCCAGCTGGAGGTCAGCTGTGACCAGCAGTGCTGCAGAATTTGAAGAGGCACGAATGGAGGGTGAAAAAGAGAAACGTGCCAAGAGGAAGGCACATCAAGCCAACCCCAACCGAGACTGCCTTCCACCTGGAAACCAATGCCCTCACTGCGGGAGAAGATGCAGATCAAGAATAGGGCTCCACAGTCACCCACAGACCCACAAGAATACTGATCCTGGAAGACTATCCTACTCAGCCAGCGAGGGATCACCTAAGTAAGTAAGTAAGTAAGTAAGTGATGAGATAAGACACTTCTTTGAGAAGTGTGTCACTGTTACCAAAGAAAGTTGTCATCCCCTGTTTCCCAGCTTGCCATGCCCTTGGCATTGCAGCATCCAGACACTTTTACCTACTGCTGTGCATTACAGCCTTTCTACAGAAATCAACCCACACAGCTTTCTGGCGAATTATAGCTGGAGCTGACAGAGCGTGCTTAACCCGCTCTCCCCAGATTTGAACTGCTGACCTATCGGTCAACAGTCCTGCCAGCACAAGGGTTTAACCAAGTTTGCCACCAGAGGCTCCAATATGCTGCCAAGAGGGTTTTGGGATGTTGCTCCAGATGTAACCTACCCAAGTTCTGGTAATACAGGTTGAACATCTCTTATCCAGAATTCCAAAATAAAGTCAGCCCTTCACATCTGGAGATTTTGCTTTTCAGATTTGATTATTCACAGATTTTATTAAAATGTTCGCTCTAAGAATCTCTCAATCCTCTAGTGTGACTTTACAGTAATCTTCTGCCAGAGGTTTACCACAGACTAGTGGCTGGAGAAGCTAGGGATTTCTAAAGAGAAAACTTCTTCAGGAAGCTGTAGGTCTTCCAGCACAATTCTCTGGGTAACTTTGGGTAGCAGTTAAACTTAGAGTCTCACTGGAGGCTCTGTGGATTCCTAGGGCCCTTCCACACAGCCCTATATCCCAGAATGTCAAGGCAGAAAATCCCACAATATCTGCTTTGAACTGGGTTATCTGAGAGTCCACATTCAGATGATATGGGATTTTCTGCCTTGATATTCTGGGATATAGGGCTGTGTGGAAGGTCCCCCAGAGTTTATCCAGGTTAAAAAAATAGTTTACCATGTCTGCATTTCTTTCACTTTCATGGAGGGACCTTTTGTCCCCAACCACCAGCAAAAATGGAGGGATAACTATTCTAAAATCTGAAATAGTGACACCTTTCCTTTCTGATTCCTCAGTATACATTCATACATAACTTTATTACAAATATTGCATAAATTTACCTTCGGGCTATGTGTATAAAGTGCATATATGAAACATAAATGAATTCCGTGTTTAGAATTGGGTTCCATTTCCAAGATATCTCTTTATGTACATATATGCAAGTGTAGATATTGCAAAATCCGAAAACAGGGGTGGATCTGAAATACAAGATATTTATGGTAGTAAGAATACTCAACCTTTATTTGAAAGCTTCCTTATTTGCTCAAAGAATTAACAGAGCAATTTTGCTTACTCCATAAAGACTTCCATAATTACACTTTTCTCTTGAACTCACCATGGGAAGCAAACACCGTCTTGTTCAAATGTGTGTAATTCTAGAAAATTGCCCTTTCCAGTGAATTAGCAGAAAGCACGGCAAGAGCAATTAAACACTTTGCTTGGTTATTAGCAAATTGTTGTCATTATGTGTGTTTTATACAGCCCACCCTATCCCAAAGGCACAATTTGTCCTGGTCTCGCCTCTCAGTGTTAATTTGAAAGTGCTGAAAGACAGAGGATCGGGTTAGTAGTAACATTTTCAACCCCACTTTCTTAAGGCCCAGAGTTGGGCACAAACCTACACATGTTCATGATGTTAATGATAAGTCTTATTTATGCAGCACCTAAATGTTTTTCTTGATGTAACATTGCATGTTCTTTGCTGAAAAAAGGGCAGTTAGTTTTGCACAAGATAGGAACAGTTGGATCTCAAGTGAAGTTACTTTTATGTTGCTAATTGAGCTAAAATGTTATTATTGCCCTTTGTCCCTGGGTCTCAAATGGGCAATAAATTGAATGACTTTTGCCTGCACTGAAATTCTTCCAAAACAACCAAGTTACAACAGAAAAAATTGCATACAAAATGCAGTCCTGTTACTCTTCCATCCTCACTTTTCTTCCCATGTATGATTTTAAATATCTTGGCCAGATATAGAAGCTATTGAAGCTTTGAAAACTTGCATGTGGTATTTTATGCATTTTGGCTGGCCAATAAAGGTATCGTAAACAACAACAACAATTATGCGGTTTTCTGGCATTGTATATTTCTGCCACTTCTCTGGCTGTTCATTTGTATTTTGATTCTGTAGCCCACTTTTCGATGGATGTCCAGAATCAGCAGGATCCACCATGGTCCTTTTTATCCTGGGCATCGACCGAGCCAGTATAGACTTTGTTTTGGTTTGTTTCTCCATAGTGCTAATGGGTTAGGTGCTCTTAGTTCCACTCCTCAACTCTGAGGAGCGGAACTAAGAGCACCTAACCCATTAGCACTATGGAGAAATCTGTCATTTGAAATCTGTGAGCATCATTCAAAAATACATCACACACTCCTAAACGTTTGGGAAGTGTTCAACTTGAGATTTTGTGACACAAAATCCAGCATATATATCTCGTTTGCTGTGTCATACTGTGTTTTTGTGTCAGTAAAATAATAACAATATATTAATGACACAAAAGCACAGTATGTCACAGCAAACGTATCACAAAATCACAAGTTGAACACTTCCCAAGCGTCTAGGACTGTGTGATGTATTTTCAAATGATGCGCACAGATCCAAGTAAGGTGGCCTTTTGCAGTTGACAGATTGTGATTTTGTAGATGTTTATTGTTTCCAAATGCCTTCTGAGATCTCTTTGCACGGCACCCAGTGCGCCAATGACCACTGGGACCACCTGTACTGGTTTATGCCAGAGCCTTTGCAGTTCGATTTTGAGGTCTTGATAGCAGCTGAGTTTTTCCTGTTGTTTTTCCTCAATGTGACTGTCACCTGGTATGGTGACATCAATAATCCAGACTTCAATAATCCATCAATAATCCAAAAAAGGACTTTCAAATCCAGACTGACAAAGTTTTGGAACACAATACACCAGACATCATGATTGTGGAAAAGAAAAAAGTCTGGATTATTGATGATTATGATTTATTATTATCATTATTGCAATCCCAGGTGACAGCAGAATTGATGAGAAGCTACTGGAAAAGCTTACATGATGTGAGGATTTAAAGACAGAACTGCAAAGACTCTGGCCCAATAATAATAATAATAATAATAATAATAATAATAATAATAATAGCTGAAACGATACGAGGATTTAAAGATCAAACTGAAAAGACTCTGGTACAAGCCAGTCAAGGGGGTCCCAGTGGTGATCGGCACACTGGGTGCAGTGCCTAAAAACCTTGGCCTGCACTTAAACACAATCGGCACTGACAAAATTACCATCTGTCAGCTGCAAAAGGCCATCCTACTTGGATCTGCATGCATTATTCGCTGATACGTCACACAGTCCTAGATACTTGGGAAATATTCGACGTGTGATCAAATACAAAAGTCAGCATAGTGATCTTGTTTGCTGTGTACTAATCTTTTTGTGTATCTAACAACAACAACAACAGCAATACTTTATTTGTATTCCGCCGTATCTCCCTGAGGGGACTCATGGCGGATTCCAGCATATACAGATACAAGGCAAACATTCAGTGCCTTGAAACAATGAAACATATATATGCAACATTCAATGCCTCAAAACAATGAACACCCAGATACACAGGTAAAAGTAAAGGCTCCCCTTCACCTCCACTCTGGAGGAAGGTGTTCATCTCCATTTCTAAGCCGAAGAGCCTGCGTTGTACGTAGACACCTCCTAAGTCATGTGGCCGGCATGACTGCATACATTTTACTTTCCTGCTGAGCCGGTACCTACTGATCCAGTCACATTTGCATGTTTTCAAACTGCCAGGTTGGCAGGAGCTGGGCTAACAGCAGGAGCTCACCCCATCACACAGATTCGAACTACCAACCTTCCAGTCAACAAGTTCAACAGCTCAATTGTTTAACCTGTTACACCACATCAGTTTTGTGTACTTTGGATTTTGTTGTATTTGGATATATTAATGATATTAGCTTGACTTGCATATGACGCACATTGTGTGGTTTCTTCTGATGCCAAATGGTTAGAGGTGTTGGTATTGGGGCTTCAAAAGATGTGTATTGTCTTGGGACTGGGACAGAAGATGTTGAGATTACAATACCTGGAAGTAGATCAAGGTTTCAAGGTTAGGAGAAATCATGACCTACAAATACTTGGAGAGAGGGTAGAAACTTCATTCCTTGGAACCGCTGCATCATTTCAAAGAGGGCGAGGAACCTCCCATTCCAGCTCAGTTCCTTGGAAGCTGACCAGAAATTAAGTTGAGATTAGTATCATTTCCTTAGGGATCCTTGAAAAAAAAATGCACTGGCTGATAATGCAGGGTCAAAGCTTGGAGCGGTTACTTTTTGGACTGCTGGCGGTCATGCTGGTAATGTGAAAAGGTCATTTCTCTAAGCGCTGCATAGGGCCGTGCTGGGTAACACCCATCTGTGAAATGCAAGCATGCTTCTGGTTTTAAAGCTTCCATTGCCACTCAAATCTGATCCTGCATTGTGATGCTGGTGGGGAAACCTTCAATTCCATTTCAAAGCATGCTGCCCACGGGAGCGCATCTTTTATTTCTTGGTGATATCACTTGCTTTTAATGGAGGCTGCTAAATCATAGGAAACGAGCTAAGGAGGCTGAAATGACAAGATGAGCTGTCAGCATCAGGCAAACCACAACTTTGTAGTGAAAAGGGATGACTCACAACAACACTCCCAGCCCTTCGATAGCTCAGCTGGTAGAGCGGAGGACTGTAGTGTGCTACCAAAGTCATCCTTAGGTCGCTGGTTCGACTCCGGCTCGAAGGACAGATGTTTTCCTGCTTCGGAGGGCAAAGAGTTTCGACACTTTTTCCAGGGAGCAATAAGGAAGTAGAGCAGCGTGAGAAGAGAAGCATGAGCCTTGCAGTTTTAAGGGAAGGATTGACCAGTTGTGGCATCTAGGGCAGAGCTTGGAAAAGTTACTGTTTGGACTACACATCCCAGAATTCCTCACCCAACATAGCTATGCTGATTACATTTTGAGAGTTTCATATTTTCCATATTCTACTCCAAATATGCTTGGATTGCATCAACATTTTCCATCATTTTTCACCACTGGCTACATTATTATTATTTTGTAAAGCATGATCTTCCTAAGAAGAGTTTTAAAACCTTTTGGGAAAATCAGGAATCTCCCTGAGAAGAGATAAACTCGCTTGAGTCAACCTACTCCTTAGTGGTAAATATCCACTAGTATTCATGCAAGGCAATTAGGTTTCTCAGCTGTTAAACTGATATACCTAGATATCTCTTTGAACTGTTAGGGACAAAGATAAGCCAATGCACAAAAACAAAGTTTCAGAAGTGTTACTTTCCAGTTGTCAGTTACAGATAGATTTGAAGTAGTTTCTCCATGCAGAGCTTTTTTTCATGTCAGGAGCGACTTGTCATATTTATAATATAATATATATAATATAATGTAATATAATATATTGTATATACATGTAATATTTAAAATATTATAATGTAATACAATATAATACTAATAATATGATATTATAATTATATATTTTATATTACATCTCCCGTTGAGGGAGATGGTGGTGGGGTATAAAGAAAGTTTATTATTATTACTAATAATATTACAATATAATGGTATAGTACAATATAGTAATATATAATACTGATATTGTACTATGCTAATAATGCCTGGAGAGATTAGGAAAGCCCCTTCTTTAGAAACCTTTAAAAAGAATCTCATAACCTGGCTCTGCCATTGCACTTTCGGAGAGGAGTCACATAATCTTATGCTATTGCTCCCTCAACATTTTTGCCCTAGGAGTACACCCCCCTTGTATGAAAGTCCGATTATTTCCCTGTCTCTCTATGATTTCTCCCTTACAAATAATCCTGCTCCTTTATCTCACCCTGAGTTTTTAAATAATTTTTTGTACATGCGGCCCGCTCACTGTCATTATGTTTGGGTTACAGGATTTTTTCTCTTTATGTTTTGTGTATATTGTTTATATGCTTTTATGTTTTATATTTTAATGCTATGTTGTTTATTTTATTGCAATTTGCATCTTATTTTATTGTATTTTGTTGTTCAGGCTTGTCCTCATGTAAGCCACCCCGAGTCCCCGTTGGGGGAGATGGTGGCAGGGTATAAATAAAGATTATTATTATTATTATTATTACTAATATTACAATATAATGGTATAGTACAATATAGTAATATATAATACTGATATTGTACTATGCTAATAATATAATATAATATAATATAATATAATATAATATAATATAATATAATATAATATAATATAAAATATAATATTTGTATGTATATATATCTTGTAAGCCACTCTGAGTCCCCTTTCAGGTGAGAAGGGCAGCATAAAAATGTTGTAAATAAATAAATAAATAGAGACACTGCAAGTCGCTTCTGCTATGAGAGAATTGGCGATCTACAAGGATGTTGCTCAGGGGACGCATGGATGTTTGATGTATTACCATCCTTGTGGAAGGCTTCTCTCATGTTTCTGCATGGGGAGCTGGAGCTGACAGAGGGAGCTCGACCCTCTCTACTCAGATTCGAACCACTGACCTATTGGTCAGCAGTCCTGCTGGCACAAGGGTTTAACCAATTGAACCATCTGTGCAGATAACACAGGGCATCTTATAATCTTAAAAATCCAAAGTCTAAAGCATCTAGCTGTTCTGAGAGTCTAATAGAGTCTCTGTCTTCCTAAAGCATACTGTTTCTAAAATGGAGTTTGAGTCCTGAATAGTCCCAGATCTGATCACATGGTCTGCAGCCCCTCCAACAACATAAGAGTTAAGGAAAACTGCATACCAAATACACATATAGAATACAGTCAGTAAGCAATCTCAATTATATGCATAACAAGTGGAGGTTTGAAGAAGATTTCTATTTCCAACAAGGTAATCCAGGGCAGGACCAAGCAAATATAGACATTCATATGATTGTCCTGTTCAGATTTCACTGGCTTTGTATTGCAGCTTGTAAATATTATTTCTAGAGAATCTTTTTTTTAAAAAAGCTAGAAGCTTTAATAAAAGTGTAAATAGCACATTAGCCATGTTGTCCCTGGCACACAATCAAAGGGCTAAAGTAGAAGTGCCACAGGGGATCTGCAAGTAGAAACTTCTGCAATTAAAAATAGATCAATCTGATTTTTTAAAAGTTAACAAGAACATCTGTGGGAAATGTTTCACTTATAAAACCTAGTTTGCATCAAGAGAGAAATTGATGAACTTTAAGCATTCTACTAAGGTGAATTGTGACAAGATGTAGCAACTTAAGGTTAGTTTTTTTCCCTCCAAGTCACTTCTGGTGTGAGAGAATTAGACATCTGCAAGGACGTTGCCCAGGGGATGCCCAGATGTTTTACCATCCTGTGAGATGCTTCTCTCATGTCCCCACAAGGAGCCGGAGATGACTGACAAGAGATCACCCTGCTTCCTGGATTCGAACTGCTGACCTTTTGGTCAGCAGTCCTGCCAGCACAAGGATTTAACCCATTGCGCCACCGAGGGCTCCTATATTATATCAACTCAAAAGGGCAAAGTTTGACTGTGGTCCCTTCTACACTGCCATATCAAATCCAGACTACCTGCTTTTAACTGGATTATATGGCAGTGTACACCCAGAGCCCTTCCAGACAGGCCCTATATCCCAGGACCTGATTCCAGATTATCTGCTTTAAACTGGAATATATGAGTCTCCACTATAATCCAGTTCAAAGCAGTCCCTCATATAATCCACTTTAAAGCAAATAATGTCGAATTTCTGCTTTCATCATCTGGATTATATGGCAGTGTAGAAGGGGCCTGTGGTATGTGGACCAACAGTGGTCCGCTAGAACTAAAATGTGGTCCATGGCCTCACCGCTATTACACCGTTGCAGCACCCCACAGACCGCACCCCCTTCCATCCGTGGTGAGGAGGTGAGAGAAAGCTGTTAGAGAGTTTCTTGGGTCTCGCACTCCAATTTTTGTATTTTTTTCAACATCAACCCCCTTCTGTTCTATTTTTTTTTTACATGAGCATTAACAAAACCCATGGATAATAACACAACCCAACCTAAAAAGATTTGTGTGTGTGTGTCTTCATTTTTAGGCCTGTTCCTGGGGTTATTTGGGGTGCTGATTCGGAAAATTGCATTGGATAGACATCAGCTCTAGATGATTAAATATGGTTTTCTGTGAATAAGCAAATTGCAACTACTGTATCAGAAACTAGAGCTGATGTGGTCTATCCAATGCAATTTTTTGAATCAACTGCCCAAATAACCCAATCGATGTCTAAAGTAGACCTACTTTCCCCCCTGCTTCAGAACTATTGCTCAATCTCATAATAATAGGCATTGGATTCGTTCATAACAAAGCCCTTTGTGTAGCTCATATTTTTCAAAACAATCCGAGAGGTGTATTTTGAACTTGCTTGCGGTTGTTACTTCCTTCTATGACGGAAATGTTTCTCTTGTGTCTCATATCCCTGGAATACCACAAAAGGGAACAGCCCCTTGGATTTTACTTCCTTTGAGAGACAGCAACCATAATAACCTGGAGCAATGTCTGCATCATCATGCATACCAATGAATTAGTTAAACTGCTCTGGTCAGACACTAGGTTTATGTCCTTTTTCAAAGGGGGAGGCATACTGATGCTCTGAAGCAACCAATCCAGAGGATGCTTGCCATAGATGCAGGCGAAACGTCAGGAGAGAATGCTTCTAGACCATGGCCATATAGCCCGAAAAAACTACAACAACCCAGTGATCCCGGCTATGAAAGCCTTCGACAATACATCAATCCAGAATTGTAGATGTCGGCCCAAGAAATGGAAGCAACAAATACCGTATATACTTGAGTATAAGCCAACCCAAATATAAGCTGAGACACCTAATTTTACCACAAAAAATGTGTTGACTTGAGTATAAGTCGAGGGTGAGAAATACAGTTGCTACTGATAATCATCAGTAGGTTAAATGTTTTTGAGTATTTACATAAAAATGTAATTTAAGATAAGACCATCCAACTCTGATTAAACCATTATTCTAATCTTCTTCAATGTAAATGTGCTTACGTATCCTTCCAATAATAATAAAGAGGGTAAAATAATAAATTAATAAATGTAATAAAAGAGTAAATAATGAAAATTTAATAATAACCATAATAATAGAGTAAAATAATAAATGTAATAATAACAATAATAGAGTAAAATAATAAATATAATAATAGAGTAAATTAATAAATGTAATAAAATCAATAATAAATAGAGTAAAATAATAAATGTAATAATAATAACTGAGTAAATTAATAAATGTAACAAAACCAATAATAAATAGATTAAAATAATAAATGTAATAATAATAATAGAGTAAAATAATAAATGTAATAAAAGTAATACTAATAACAGAGTAAAATAATAAATAACCTTGACTTGAGTATAAGCTGAGGGGAACTTTTTCAGCCTAAAAATGGGGCTGAAAAACTAGGCTTATACTCGAATATATACAGTAAATAAAAATGAGAGAACATATATCTAGGAATCTCTAGGTCAAAGTACAACTCCCATGATTTCATAGCATTGGTCCATGGCAATTAAAGTGTCTAATTGCATTGATTCTACAGTATAGAGGCACCCTGAGTCCTCCAGAGTGACTCCATGGTAAGCTTCTGGAAGAAATGGACCATAGAGTCAGATTGGAATACCTAGATATTTCTAAAGAGAACATATTAATCAAATCTGAAAATACTCAAATCCATAAAAATTAAATGCACAAAGTGTTGGGAATAGACACCTTCTACAAATCTCCTATACTTGTTATTTGTTATGTATATAATTCAGATTGCTTACTGTGTTGATATATGTGTGCATTGGTATGCAGTTGTTCCTTTACTCTATGTTATGGGTGGGGCTGCAGACCATGTGACCAGATCCGGGACCATTCAATTCAGTCTCCATTTTAGAAAGCAGTAGAAATAGAATGCTTTAGAGACTCTATTAGACTCTCAGAACAGAGAGATGCTTTGGACTTTGGACTGTTAAGAAAGATGCCCTGTGTTATCTTTACAAAGAAACTATTTCAAATTCTATCTGTAACTGGACTGATAAGCAATGTACCTGTATGATGAATAATACATGAAGTTCGTGAGTAAACCAACTATGTTATTTTTATTTTTGGTCTCTTGACAGCATGATTTAAACCAAGATGTTTTGAGGGAGAGTATATGTTTTTGGGCAATTGAAAAGAACACTTCTGAAACTCTTCTGTTTTTTTGTGCATTGGCATATCTTTGTTCCTGGCAGTTCAAAGAGATACCTAGGTATATCAGTCTAATAGCTGAGAACCTTAATTGCCTTGCATGAATACTAGTGGGTATTTACCACTAAGGAGAATCATAGAATCATAGAGTTGGAAGAGACCCTTTGGGTCATCCAGTCCAACCCCCTGCCAAGAAGCAGGAAAATCACATTCAAAGCACCCCCAACAGATGGCCATCCAGCCTCTGCTTAAAAACTTCCATAGAAGGAGCCTCCACCACACTTCGGGGTAGAGAGTTCCACTGTTGAACAGCTCTCATAGTCAGAAAGATCTTCCTAATGTTCAGGTGAGCAATTGACTACAGCAAGTTTTTAAACTCTTCTCAGGAAGATCATACATTACAAAAGGTTATGACCTCTAATAAGGTCATGCCTTTCCAAAGGTTATGATTATTCTAAATAGTGTGAATGCCAATTCATTTCCAAAAGGATCACACTTCCAAAAGCCTGTGGGGATTCTTGGTTTTCCCAAATGGTTATGAATACAAAGGTGGGTTGCAATGTGACTACGAAAGAGCCCTTAAACTATTGCAGCGAGGCTCTTGTGATACCATGGAACTAACCAGTTTTACCTGACATACACTTTCGTAGACTGTAAACCTCTTGGATTTGGTTCAATAAAATAAACAAAACTTGTGAGACCGTCACATGCCACAAGGCATTCAGTTGTTTTCACTCAGGGTGGAGCGAAACCAATACAGGCATGTATCTGTTTGTTCTCATCCTTCACTGGTTTTGTATTGTTGTTATTTATTACTTCTAGAGCAACTGCACGGGCTAAGGTTTTATTAAATGAAAACAGCAGGTGCCTGTCCTTTGGCTTGCAATGGAAAGGGTCCAAGGAGATGTGCCAAGGGCATTGAATACCGTTTTCCCAGATATAGGAACCCCTTTATTTAAAAAGAAATAAATTCTTAGGGATGATGGAAATTGGAGTCTGACACATCTGGATGGCACTAGTTTAGAGTGAGACCATTTCAGTGCCCCAAAAACCTTGAGGCAGGACCAAGCTGGATCTACTCTGCCCTTTAACCCAGTTCAAAGCAATTACTCTGGATTCAGAAACTGGATTATATAGCCATGTGGATGGGGTCCAAGGGAGTTGCTTGAGCAGGACACTGTTATTGGCTGAAATTGGCACAACCTCTGTTAGAGCATCCTCATGTCATTTCCATTTTATGGCAACCCTAAAGCATTCAAATCATGGGGGTTTCTTGGCAAAATTTATTCAGTGGGGGTTTGCAATTGCCTTCCTCTAAGGTTGAGTGTAACTTGATCAAGGTCAACCAGTGAGTTTCCATAGCTGAGCAGGAATTTGAACCCTGCTTTCCTAGGGTCCTCCTACACAGCCCTATATCCCAGAATATCAAGGCAGAAAATCCCACAATATCTGCTTTGAATTGGGTTATCTGAGTCCACACTCAGATAATGTGGGATTTTCTGCCTTGATTTCCTGGGATACAGGGCTATGGAAGTGCCCCCAGATTATTAGTCCAAAACTCAAACTAGTGCACCATGGCTCACCAGGGCATCCTTTCTCAACAGCTAGTTCTGGTTAATGTTTTGTTGGCTACTCCTTGGCTATTCCATTCTGGCTAGTCCCTATGCCTGGATTGACTTTCACATTCACTTGCTTCACTGTGACTAAATGAGGATTACTTGTGAAAGGAAGCACTGGTTACATCCAAATACAAGTGTGGAACAAGTGCAACCACTGGTGTATTGTCCCAGTGAGATGTTTTGCCATAGGATCCCGCTTCCTACAACGAACCTCTAGGCTTCCATCTGGGGGCCCTTCCACACAGCCCTATATCCCAGAATATCAAGGCAGGAAATCCCACCATTATCTGAGTGTGGACTCAGACCGGACCCAGAAAGGCCTTTATCCCAGGAGAATCCGTGTTTAAAAAGCTCAGATTTTCTTGGGGGCCTGTCCACACCCACCCTAGAAAGTGCCCGCTTTCTGGGGTGGGTGTCCAGATGTTCTCTCGGGACTAGCTCAAGAGAACGTGTGGAGGCCCTCCCCCCCAACCCCCCAGATCCCTTTAAAAAGTAATAGAAACTTATGTGGCCTCTATTACAAGACTCGGCCGGCTCTCCCGGTGCGCAAAAAAGACGTGCCAGGAGAGTCCCCTTCCTGCCCTTTCCTCCCCTTCGTCTTCTCTTTTGGAGGTAGAAAGTGAAGGAAAGATGGGAAACTTTTGGGTCCCAAAAGGGTTGGTCATGGTCAGGATGACATGGTGGACAGGAAGAAAAAGTGTATCCATTAGACCCCATATTTCCTACTCCTGATATATAATCCTAGAGTAGGAAGAGACCCCCAAGGGCCATACAGTCCAACTCCCTACCATGCAAGAAGGCACAATCAAAACACTCCCAATAGATAGCCCATGTGGAAAAGCCTCCAGAGGAGGAGACTCCACAACACTCCAATACAGACTATGGCACTCTCCAACAACTCTTACTCTCAGGAAGTTTTTCCTAATATTTTCAGTCAAATCCCTTTTTCTTGCCATTCAAAACCATTGCTCCCTTGTGCCCTGGTCTCTGGAGCAGCAGAAAATCAATTTTCCCCCTCTTCCTCCTCAATGGGACACCCTTTTAAATCTTGAAACATGGTTCTCATTGAAAGGAGGAAGGAAAAAGAGAAGGAAGGAAGGGTGGAAGAGAATGGAGGGAGGGGAGGGAGGAAAGAAAAGGAAGCCTGATTGTGTTAAAGTGCAGGCCAAGGTCTTTAGGCACTGCACCCAGTATGCCAATCACCACTGTAGACATTGAATTGTACCGTTTGTAAACTGCCCTGAGTCACCTTCGGGCTGAGAAAGGCGGCATATAAATATGGTTAATAAATAAAAGGGAAGGAAGGAGAGAGAGAAGGAGGGAGGAAAGACAAAAGGGAGGAAGGGAAGGAAGGAGGAGGGAGGGAAGGAAGGAAGAAGGAGGGAGGGAAAGGAAGGAGGAAGGGAAGAGAGAAGGAAGGAAGGAAAAGATAGGGAGAGGGAGGAGGACCTGAGAAAAGAGCCCAAGGGGCCCCATCCGGCCCCCGGGCCTGAGTTTGCGCATACCTGATATAGAGTGATGCTGAAGGATCTAGAAATTCGTAGAAAAATATTATCTTGGATTTTTGAAAAATAGATTTTTTCCCCACTTCGGTTACAGGCATAAGGGTCTTGTGCCGCTAATCCTAGTCAATGTAGAAAGCAGATTGTACTTTTATTCGCAATGATATTTTAAATTTTTGCAAACAGTTTTAAATTACAGCTTTTAAAAATAATTGTGTAGTTCAATTAAAAAATGTATAATCGTTGTGTTATAGCTGTGCTTGTTTTCATCGGTGCCGCTTGGGATCCCAGTCTGGGTGAAAGACAGGATGTAAATTAGAGATAAATCTACCACAGACACCCTCTTAATATTGGCCTTTCTGTCCAGTGGTTGAGACACTGTCACAGGATCTTGCATAGGTGGAGGTGCATTTCGTCTGGGCCATTCTGGAGGAACCAGAAAAGCCACCCTTTTGGAATGCAATTACATAATCGCGCAATGCAATCGAAAGGCTGCAAGCATTCCTTAACCAAGTGACAGCTTCCCCGCGCCTGTTTGATTTCTGATACGGTGTGCTAATAAGGCTGAAGCCTTGCGAAGGGTACACCTGGCTGCTGTGCGAGGATGAGTAATTAGTGCAATATAATTAAGGGTGCTCATTTCCCTGGAGCAACTTGGGTAGCCAGCCGCTCCCTCATATCTTCCTTTGCCCTTACCTGAGGTTTGCTAGAGGTAATTAACAATCCATTATGGTTTACAAATGAACCTCTGGAGCAGTTGGTCCAATCAGCCGTTGACAGTTCTTTGGTCATAATGTTCTTGGAAAACTAGATTCCTAGGAACTTCATTCCTTTGTGACTTAGTCCATGATAAATGTGTGTAATATGCAGCACAAATTTATTTATTTATTAAATGTACACTTAAGCACATTGTTGTGTGCCTGCATGTCATTTCCAACCTTCAGCGACTCTGTCGTGAGGTTTTCTATGTTTATTCTGTTTTAATTGCCATTCCTTGCATTTTGATATGTGTATTTTAAAGAAATATATTTCAATATGTGCTTTTCATGGAGTGAATTTTAGTATGATGATGTATTTCAACTATATTGTGCCCTGCCTCAAGCTATAAGGAGAGGTGGGTAATAAATAAAACATTATTATTGGGTTGCTGTGGATTTTCTGGGCTGTATGGCCATGTTCCAGAAGCACTCTCTCCTGACGTTTTTCATGCATCTGTGGCAGGCATCCTCAGAGGTTGTGACAGATGTCCAGGGTGGGAGAAAGAGCTTTGTTTGTTGGAGGAAAAAGTGAATGTTGGCCAACTTGATTTGCACTGCATAGCCTTGCAGCATCAAAGCCTGCCTGCTTCCTGCCTGGGGGAGTCCTTTGTTGGGAGGTGTTAGGCAGCCCTGATTGATTCCTGTCTAGAATTCCCTTGTTTTCTAAGTGTTGTTCTTTATTTACTGTCCTGATTTTAAATTCCCACCCTGGACATTCCACAGATATATAAACCTCCCTTGCCTAGTTTCCAACAAACCTCACAACCTCTGAGGATGCCTGCCATAGATGTGGGAAAAACGTCAGAAGAGAATGCTTCTGGAACATGTTCATAGCAACACAGTAATTCTGGCCATGAAAGCTTTCGACAACACAACTAAGGTGGTTTTGAGGAAGCCAAAGCCAACTTGAGAGCAAATAATAATCAAAGAATGCCTTAATAGCTAAGGAGAAACAACATTGTGTTATACGATCCTGAGCAATCACTTAGACTTATCATCATTTATTTAGATAGCGCCATCTCTGTACATGGTGCCTAACAAGTAAAAGAAAAACAGTTCTCTGCCCTCAGGCTTACAATCCAATTATATGAAACAAATAGATATTCCAAGAGAACTGGTATTCCCTGCTCCATATGAACAAATATGCTTCACAAAAATTCCTTCAACAAGGAAACACTACTAGTTGGATCACTTGAAATTCACAGGTAGTTCATTAGTTGACTGTGCCTTCCATTTATTCTGTAAACATACCAAAGACATTCTTTGCCTAACCTCAGAAGGCTCCCTAGGGTGAAGATGGGAAATGAGTGGCTCTCCCAATTTTGTTGAACTAGATCTCTCATCGTATGTGACAGCTGGCAAAGAATTGCATTACAGATGTTGTCTGGCCATGTGTTGTTCACCCCAAGATGAGAGATTGCTCCTTAACTTGTGATCATCCTATCATCATTCTCTTAAAATGGTTGTCAAGTCCTTCATACAATATCATATGTTAACTAATTGAAGACTGAGACTGGCAGAGCAAGTACAGTTAGCTCTCAGTTCTTGTGGGTTTTTTCGGGCTATATGGCCATGTTCTAGAGGCATTTCTCCATAGCTCTCCCCGAAAGGTGAGAAAAGTATGAATTAAAAATATTCCTTAAGATAGTGTTTCTCAACTGTCCTAATGCTGCAACCCCTTAATACAGTTCCTCATGTTGTGGTGACCCCCCAACCATAAAATTATTTTTGTTGCTACTTCATAACTGTAATTTTGCTACTGTTATGAACCATAATGTACATATCTGGTATGCACGATGTATTTTAATTCACTGGACCAAATTGGATACAAATATCCAATATGCCCAAATTTGAATACTGGTGGGGTTGGGGGAGGGGGTTGATTTTGTCATTTGGGAGTTGTAGTTGCTGGGCTTTATAGTTAAACTTCAATCAAAGAGCATTCTGAATTCCACCAATGTTGGAGTTGAACCAAACTTGGCACACAGAACTTCCCTGACCAATAGAAAATACTGGAAGGGTTTTGTGAGCATTGACCTTGAGTTTTGGAGTTGTAGTTCACCTACATCCAGAGAGCTGTGGATTTGAACAATGATGGCTCTGGACCAAACTTGGCACAAGTACTCAATATGCCCAAATGTGAACACTGGTGGAGTTTGGGGGAAAATAGACCTTGACATTTGGGAGTTGTAGTTTCTGGGATTTATAGTTCGCCTACAATCAAAGAACGTTCTGAACCCCACCAGCAATAGAATTGGGCCAAACTTCCCACACAGAACCTGCATGGCCAACAGAAAATCCTGTGATTTCCGATGGATTTTGGTGACCTCTCTGATACCCATTCGTGACCCCCGCCAGGGGTCCTGACCCCTGGGTTGAGAAACACTGCCTTTAGAGAACACCTTTCTACAAATTTTTGGTCCTCCAGTGCAAATCTATGTTCAACTTCCACTGAAATTTGACCATAAAGTTGTAGTGGAGGACCTAGTTTTGTTTTGATTTTTCTATAGAAGAGGCTCAAAACTTCTGGAACATGGCCATACAGCCTGGAAAACTCACAGAAATTCAACCACTTTAGTTGTTCAATATGCTGCCTGGGAAGGAATATGCTGCCTGGGAAGGTGAGGAAGTCTCCAGTAAAAGTTGTTCATTTCAATAGGGTTTGCTATTATCCAGTAAGTTTAGGAATATATTTCTTCAGATCTAGATGTTGTACTAGACAGAACAGACATGTCTGTGTCTTTCAGACAGTACCAAATTTAGTACTCAGTCCCAGAAACTGCTGTAATTATATACAAAAAAAGAACGAGAAATAAATAGATGCCACAAGATGATTTACTCATGAAGAGCCATCCACCTATAATAAAAATATGGCAGGAACATTCTGCACCTTGAGGGGAAAGGTAACGTATTTTTCAAGCATATGGATCAAGTCTGAGCTCTCCAAGTCATCCGCTATCTGGCAGATGCAAGCAGAGACATGGTTATTTGAGAGTACTGAACCAGCAGATTATGTATTTTTTTTTCCAAAATAGGATTTTCTCACCAAACATGGATCTAAAAAATGACAGCCTAGAACAAGAAAGGGATCAGTCTGCTTCAGTTCCCCAAGAATAAGGATTTCTAGATTCTATATCCATTGTACATTGGGGATAAATAGCCCGAAACAGTCCCTAATACACTACACACACTGAATTCATGGGATTTGTATGCTTACTTTGTTGTTGTTTATTCGTTCAGTCACTTCCAACTCTTTGTGACCTCATGGACCAGCCCTCAGCAGAGCTCCCTGTTGGCCGTGGCCACCCCCAGGTCCTTCAAGGTCAAGCCAGTCACTGGGTTGTTGTAGGCTTTTTCGGGCTATATGGCCATGGTCTAGAGGCATTCTCTCCTGACATTTCGCCTGCATCTATGGCAAGCATCCACAGAGGTAGTGAGGTTGCTTGCCATAGAGCCAGTCACTTCAAGCCAGTCACTTCAAGGATACCATCCATCCATCTTGTCCTTAGTCAGCACCTCTTCCTTTTTCCTTCCATTTTCCCCAGCATCATTATCTTCTCCAAGCTTTCCTGTCTACTCATTATTTGGCCAAAGTACTTCATCTTTCCATCTAATATCCTTCCCTCTAGTGAGCAGTCAGGCATTATTTCCTGGAGTATGGACTTGTTTGATCTTCTCGTGGTCCAAGGCACTCTCAGAATTTTCCTCCAACACCACATTTCAAAAGCATCTATCTTCCTTCACTCAGCCTTCCTTATGGTCCAGTTCTCACATCCATAGATCACTACAGGGAATACCATTGCTTTAACTATACTTACCACTAAACAATGATTTCAATTGGTCTGTTTTTGTTGTGACTGCCAATAGGATTCATACGAATGGGTGTGGATTTGATAAAATATGCATCTAGGCCCATATCTGCAAAAGAATGCATTTATGGAAGTATGGTGGTACTTCTCAAAATTTGGAGATTGCAGGACAATGACCACGTGGATGGCCAAAGAAAAGAGGGATGGACACCATCAATCAAGACATGCGTGCTGCCAACCTGAGACTTGAGGATGCCAAAACAAAGCTCTGTGGAAATGACAGTCACAATGCTAACCCCTCCATTGAGAAAATAGTTTAGAAAGAAGAATAAGGAGGTGCTTATCAACACTGAGCTGACCAGACAGAAGGCACTACTGGGTTGTATCTAATGACCTATAAGACTTCTCTTCAACTCTTTGAGTCTAAACATCTTGCTGATTATCTATATCATCAACTGCACTTGCTTCCTGTTTGCTTCTGAGAAAACTTCAAAGTGCTGATATTCATCTCGTAGTTTGAAGACAAAGGATCTGAAAGGGCATCTCTTCTCATATCAGCCCGTATTGAATTTGAGATCTTCAGTTAGGCTCCATCACCCTCAAAAACTAAGTACAGAAGGCAAGATAGTAGGTCCTTTCACACTATACAGTTCCAGCACTTTGATCCCACTTAATAGCCATGGCAACTTCCTATCCATCACCCTCAAAAACTAAGTACAGAAGGCAAGATAGTAGGTCCTTTCACACTACACAGTTCCAGCACTTTGATCCGACTTAACAGCCATGGCAACTTCCCTGGATTGGCAATTTATGAAAACACATTTTGAATTCTTAGTGAGAAAACTTTAGTGCCTTTCCAGACTCCAGACTCCAGGATTTCTCAGTATGCAGCCACTGCAGTTAAAGCAATGATGGAGGCCTTCAGCAGTGGCTGTGAAGTTTTCAAATGGGTTGTTCACAGAACCCTCCAGCATAAAATTTTCCAAAATAGGAGTACATATCCTGTATTCTTCCCCCAAGTAACTAATCCATTCGTACGATTTGTGTTTTCAGTTGAAACATCTAGCTGTTAATGAGTCAGATCCCGTGCTCATATTTGTACAGGTGCACCAGCTTTTTTTCCAAAACAGAGTTGAAAATAAACAAATGGGCGAACCTTTTCCCCAGGCTTTTAAGGTAATTGCTCTCAAGGAGCTCCACAGCATCTGGGATGCTGGCTGATGAAATGCAAAGCTTGCAGCACAAAACTTTCTTACCAAACTCTTTTTGGACCCTTTCACTCAGTCATATAACCCAGAATATCAAGGCAGCTAATCCACAATATCTGCTTTGAACTGGGTTATATGAGTCCACACTGCAATATAACTCAGTTCAATGTGGATTTTACAGAGCTGTGTGGAAGGGGCCTTTGTCAGGATTTCTCAGTTCAGTTCTTGGGATAACCCATCCCCTCCCTTAAATTGATATGCTTCAGCCCTGAACTTGGAACAGTTACTCTTTTGGACCAAAAGACCAAGAATTTCTCTGCCAACATGTTTGCACGAGAATTTGGAAGCTTGAGTAACTGGAAACTGACCAGAGAATCATATTGAAGTACTCAAAGATTCTTAGAAAGGTGTTATCTTTAGAAATTCAATTTTTCATGGATTCCATGAAAAGTCCAATCCACAAAAGTCAAAACTGCAAATGTAGATTGGTGGAGATGAGAGACAAGGCCTTTTCAACAGTGGTTCCCCATCTGTGGAATTCCCTCCCCAAAGACATCAGACTGACCATCTCCCTCCAGTACTTTAGAAGGAAACTCAAGACTTGGCTGTGGGACTGTGCATTTGACCATTGAACAGCAGCTTGTATGAAGAAGACATAAGCAATTTTGAAGTGACAATGAATTGACCCGGTCCTGGATTTTAATTGGCGTATTTTAACAACTGTTTATTTAATGTATTGTTTTGATGAATTTGTTGATTGTTCTTATCAATATGATGGCACCGAATGGTGTTTGCTGTGAAGCCACCCTGAGTCCCCCCTCAGAAGTGAGAAGGGCAGGGTACAAGTATATGAAATAGATAGATAGATAGATAGATAGATAGATAGATAGATAGATAGATAGATAGATAGATAGATAGATAGATAGATGGTCAACTGTGGACCCTATCTTCTCTATGGCCCGTTCTACTTCTGTGCTTCTATCTATCATATCCTAGATTAGGAGTGGCGATTGTCATGTCCCGTGGCTCCTGTTAAACACACCTCCCAGCAGCTTCTACTGATGCAACCAATGATGAGGAGTCCTGGGAGCTGCAATCCAGCAACAACTGGAATGCTGTATAATTCCCACTCCCACCATGAATTCTGCAGGCTCCTGTATGCTGTACTTATTAGTCACAAAGATACAAGTCAATAGTGAAACATACTTATTTACTTAGGTGATCCCTCATAGCCCAAGGATGATGGTCCTCCAAGTGCACTGTCTTGGTGGTGGGTCCATAGGTGACTGTAGAGCCCTATTCTTGATCCACATGTTCTCCCACAATGAGGACATCAGTTTCCAGGTGGAAGGTGGTGCCAGTCAGGGTTGGCTTGATGCACCTTCCTCATGGCACGTTTCTCCCTTTCGCCCTCTATTTGTGCCTCTTCGAATTCTGCAGTACTGTTGGTCACAGCTGGACTCCAGTTAGAGCACTCAAGGGCCAGGCTTTCTAGTTCTCGGTGTCTATGCCGACACTGGCATAAGGCTGGATTTAAGCCCATCTTTAAATCTCTTTTCCTGTCCACCAACATTACATTTCCCGTTCTTGAGTTGAGAGGATAGTAACTACTTTGGGAGACGGATAGCAATAATTAGAAAGAGAAAATGGATCAAGTGAAGGTTTCTTTAGAAATGGACAATGTTTAAACTCAGAAGGAAATAAATTGGACAGATAATGTGGAGAAGAGAATGGCAGGGACAACAGTAATTCAGAAATGAGAAGGAACAATCCAGATAGCAAGTAGAAGGGTCCAAGACTTAAACATTTTAAATAATTCTTCAGCAGGACAGAGGGAAACTAGAAAATATAGTAGAAATCAACATTTGTTATGTTGCTAATAAGGAAACTTTAGGAGCGGCAAGATCAGAGCTGATAGTTTCATATTTAATATTAAAGAAAGTTGTGAAATCATCAGCAGAGAACAATGGTGGGAGAGTAAACATACTGGTGGTCATACCCGTTATTTACATATTTAAGTACATATCAGATTGTTCATCTGCACACTATCTGGCCCACCTGGTTTTATCATTTGTTTTTAATACTTTTGCCCTGCAGTGGAAAAATAGTAATTGAGCAACGCCAGTTGGCTCAGCTTATGAGGGAAAGATACACAACAAAACTTGTTCAGCTGTGATGGTTGTATGGGGAAAGGGAAGACGGAGTCGTGCCCAAATTAACCAGTTCCTTTCTGCTCTGTGCACCTGGCTCAAAATCAGAGCCAGCATTGCCCTGGAGGAGAAGGGCCCCATATCCTCCTATTTGCTCCAACCAGGCCCGAACCTGCTAATGCGCTTTGAGTCAAACAATGCTGTCAGCAATTGGCACACTCCACTATGTGTTGTATATACTCTGTACATGCACCATGCCATAACCAGAAGTGTACCTATACAGGTAACATGAGGTCATTGCCCCCCAAATAAGAATTCTGCCTCTCCTAATTTATTTATTTATTTATTTACTTTACTTGTATACCGCAGTTTCTCAGCCTAACAGGCGACTCAACGCGGTTTACAACATTAATTTTTTTAATTAATTTAATTAATTTTTTCAGTCCTCAAGTTTTCAGCATTGCCCCAAAAGCTTCAACCAAATATCAAGTAATGCAGGCGAGACATCCAAAGATTAGGAGCATCAAACCATTTCAAAGTAATGCAAACACAGATGATAGAAGAGCCCCAAAGGTAAAGGTAATGATTTCCCCTTGACATTAAGTCTAGTCGTGTTTGACTTGGGGGGTAGTGCTCATCTCCATTTCTAAGCCGAAGAGTTGGTGTTGTCTGTAGATGCCTCCAAATTCATGTGGCTCCAAATTCATGTTGCATTTGTGCGACTGTAAACTCGCACAAATGCAAATGACAGCTCTCTGATCAGTTTTGTGACAACAAAAATGAACAAAACGCCTTGCCTTTCACATTGTCTTTTTTTGACAGCATTCAGTTCACAAGCAGCCAAATGAAACAGGAGCTGAGACTCATTTATCTCAAAGCCATATTTGTTTCTGGCTCCATAAGAAATTAATCATGACTTCCTCCAGATCATTTGCACATTTACTGGGAAAAAAAGAGATTTTATTTGAGAAAAAAGACTTTGTTCTTCAGTCTGGAATCAAACCAGCAACATGTAAATCACTAGTAACATCCTATTCTATGCTGTTCAACCAACTGAGCTATCAAAGGAACAAGTCCAATTTTGCCTTGGATCTTTTCAATTTGGATGAAGCTTCCTTTTAGAAACAGATAGCTGTTTACCCGTAGGCTATGGAAGTACGGAAGTAGAAATTTAATTAAATCTACTATGTTTTGCATTCTCAATAATAAGACCACAATTTTCCTGTTTTCGGTTCCCATTCCCAGCAAGGAGTGGTAATTTTAGCAGAGTCAAGAAGCTTCTACCAGTTGTTGTTGTTTGTAACTTGCCCCTCCTCAAGGTGTGGTCTGACACAGTTCAAATATCTAGAGAAGACATAAGACCATTAGAATACATATACTAATAAGGCTCTATTTTGTAGGAACTGACTTCAAGGAGTCCCAAATGTGTCCTCTCCTAGCCTACCATCAAGCAACTACATTGTTGCCACTATAAGCGAAAAAACAGAAGCGATGCTGAAGAATATATCTAGTCCAGCGGTTCTCAACCTGGGGGTCGCGACCCCTCAGGGGGTCGTTTGGCCATTTTCTGGGGGTCGCGAAGCCGCATTGGCTGGCCACGCCCCCTCCAAAATGGCGGCCGACCCCCTGCGCCACTGGCATTCCCCCGCGCGAAGCCATCCGCCTGTCCCTCATCTCCTTCTGATGGCAGAAGGAGGCGAGGGACGGGCGAGCGGCTCCGCGGGCGGCTAGGCCACACGCGAAGCCATCTGCCTGTCCCTTGCTTCCTTCTGATGGCAGAAGGAGGTGAGGGATGGGTGAGTGGCTCCTTGGGCGCCCCTCGCCTGCTCTGCTCTCCCGCCGGCCGGTGGGGGGGCGGAGCAGGCGAGGGCCTTTGGAGCAAGGCCTTCTCCAGGTGCCCTTGCCTGCTCCGCTCTCCCTGGGCGGCGGGGGGGGGGGGGCGGGGCAGGCGAGGGCCTTGGGAGCAAGGCCTTCTCCAGGCGCCCTCGGCTGCTCCGCTCTCCCGCCAGCCGGCGGGGGGGCGGAGCAGGCGAGGGCCTTTGGAGTAAGGCCTTCTCCAGGCGCCCTTGCCTGCTCCGCTCTCCCGCCGGCCGGCGGGGGGGGGGGCGGAGCAGGCGAGGGCCTTGGGAGCAAGGCCTTCTCCAGGCGCCCTCGGCTGCTCCGCTCTCCCGCCGGCCGGCAGGGGTGCGGAGCAAGCGAGGGCTCTTCGTTGCAGGTGAACTATAAATCCCAGCAACTGCATATCCCAAATGTCAAGGTCTATTTTCAACAAACTCCACCAGTGTTCACATTGGGGCATATTGAGTATCTGTGCCAAGTGTGGACCAGATCCATCATTGTGTGAGTCTGCAATGCTCTCTGGATGCAGGTGAACTACATCTCCCAAACTCAAGGTCAGTGCTCACCAGACCATTCCAGTATTTTTCGTTGGTTGTGGGAGTTCTGTGTGCCAAGTTTGGTCCAATTCCATCATTGGTGGAGTTCAAAATGCTCTTTAATTGTAGGTGAACTATAAATCCCAGCAACGACAACTTCCAAATGACATAATCAATTTTCCCTCCAACCCCACCAGTATTCAAATTTGGGTGTATTGGATAACGTAAGGTAAAAGTTTTCCCCTGACATTAAGTCCAGTTGTGTCCAACTCTGGGAGTTGGTGCTCAATTTCTAGGCCAAAGAGCCGGTGTTGTTCACAGACACCTCCAAGGTCATGTAGCTGACATGACGGCATGGAGTGCTGTTTTTGGGTATTTGTGCCAAATTTGGTCCAGTGAATGAAAATACATCCTGCATTTCAGATTTTTTACATTGTGATTCATAACAGTAACACAATTATAATTAGGAAGTAGCAATAATAATAATTTTATGGTTGGGGGTCACCACAACGTGAGGCACTGTATTAAGGGGTCGCGGCATTACGAAGGTTGAGAACCACTGTACTACCCTTTAACTTACACTCCCCCTAAAGACAGATTTGCAGTTTGGTGGTTATCCTGGACTCATCGCTGAGCCTGGAACCCCAGGTTTCGGCAGTGGCCAGGGGAGCTTTCACACAATTAAAACTTGTGGGCCAGTTGAGCTCGTACCTTGGGAAGTCAGACTTGGCCACGGTGGTCCATGTTCTTGTTACATTTCGAATAGACTACTGCAACGTGCTCTTTGTGGGGTTGCCTTCGAAGACTGTTCGAAAGCTTTAAGTAGTCCAACAGGCAGCAGCCAGACTGCTCACTAGAGCGGCATATAGGGAGCACACAACCCTCCTGTTGCGTCAGCTCCACTGGCTGCCAGTTTACTACTAAGCACAATTCAAAGTGTTGGCTTTAGCCTATAAAGCCCTAAACCAGTGGTTCTCAACCTGTGGGTCCCCAGGTGTTTTGGCCTACAACTCCCAGAAATCCCAACCAGTTTACCAACTGTTAGGATTTCTGGGAGTTGAAGGCCAAAACATCTGGGGACCCACAGGCTGAGAACCACTGCCCTAAACGGTTCCAGCCCAGTTTACCTGTTCAAATATATAGTGTCTAAATCCAGGGAAGTCATGCTACCCATCTATTCTGCCTTGGTTAGACCACACCTGGAATATTGTGTCCAATTCTGGGCACCACAATTGAAGAGAGATATTGACAAGCTGGAATGTGTCCAGAGGAGGGCGATTAAATGATCAAGGGTCTGGAGAACAAGCCCTATGAGGAGCGGCTTAAAGAGCTGGGCATGTTTAGCCTGAAGAAGAGAAGGCTGAGAGGAGACATGATAGCCATGTATAAGTATGTGAGAGGAAGTCATAGGGAGGAGGGAGCAAGCTTGTTTTCTGCTGCCCTGGAGACTAGGACGAGGAACAATGGCTTCAAACTACAAGAAAGGAGATTCCATCTGAACATTAGGAAGAACTTCCTGACTGTGAGAGCTGTTCAGCAGTGGAACTCTCTGCCTCAGAGTGTGGTGGAGGCTCCTTCTTTGGAGGTTTTTAAACAGAGGCTGGATGGCCATCTGTCGGGGTGCTTTGAATGCAAATTTCCTGCTTCTTGGCAGAAGGTTGGACTGGATGGCCCATGAGGTCTCTTCC
Source organism: Anolis sagrei ordinatus (assembly GCF_025583915.1). Taxonomy (NCBI): domain Eukaryota; kingdom Metazoa; phylum Chordata; class Lepidosauria; order Squamata; family Anolidae; genus Anolis; species Anolis sagrei. The sequence goes on along the minus strand of NW_026845477.1, from coordinate 289,212,338 downwards.
AACTCTATCATTCTATGATTCTATCTCCCTTTATGAACATGTTAGGAGGTTAAGATCGTCTGGAAAGGCTCTGCTCTCAGTCCCACCCCCTTCACAGGCGCGAGTGATGGAGATGAGAGAAAGGGCCTTCTTGGAAGTGGCCCTCAGCTATGGAATTCCTTCCCTAGTGAAATTAGATCAGCCTCCTCCCTCCTGACCTTCAGGAAAAAGCTAAAGACGTGGTTGTGGGACCAAGCTTTCGGTCAGTAACAGTGCAATAAGAGAATACAGAATGCTACAATGACAATTGGAATGGCCTTGTATTATGGCACTGGACTGCGTAAAGTTTTAAAGCTTGAGATGTTTTAGCGATTAATTTAATGTATTTTTATTTGATTTGATATATATTCATGTTGGCACCAAATTGTTGCCTATATATGGAAGCTGCTCTGAGTCTCCTGAGGAGTGAGAAGGACAGGGTATAAATACGGCAAATAATTAAATAAATAATACATAAACTGTTTGAAAGAATGTCATATTAGGGGAGTGGCAAGATGTTTTTTTAGTTTGCTTTTTTGCTGCTTTGGAGACGAGGACATGGAGCAATGTATTCAAGCTGCAGGAAAAGACATCCCAACTAAATATTATTAGGAACTTCTTAATAGCAATGGAGTATGATGCCCCAGAGTGTGGTAGAAAAGTCTCCTTCCCTGGAGATTTTTATACACAAGCTGGATGGCCATCTGTTTTGAGTGTTCTGATTGTGTACTCCTGCATTTAAAAGGGGTTGGATTGGATGGTCCTTGTGTTCTCTTCCAAGTCTTTGACTTCCAAGAGAAAACCTGAACGAACAGTCTGCTAATTCATAGCTTAATTGCCATTCCATAAAAGAGTTTGCCAACTTACCCTGTGGCCACTAAACTTTTCCAAGGGACCTTTGGGAAGGGATATTTTGAGAGTGACATATATCTCAAAGGAGCCAACCTTTGTCACTTCCATTTACCTGATGTGAAGGAAGTATTCTGGTAACTCAGAATTTTATAGGGAGAGTCATTAAGCTTCACACCTAACTAGTGCCACACCCAAACTTAAAAGGAGTGACACTATACCTCAGGCATATGCCTTCGATAGCTCAGTTGGTAGAGCGGAGGACTGTAGTAGTGCTACTAAAGTGATCCTTAGGTCGCTGGTTCGACTCCGGCTCGAAGGAAAGTTTTTTTTTGTTGCCAAAAATAATCAGCAAACAGCGCAGTGCCTGCAGGTGTGTCCATACATGATAGTAAAATGAGTTTGTGCTTAAATAAGCCTGTAATGTCAATATCAACATGGAATTGGGCAGAAGGACACAGAATCTATCATCTCTTTTCTATTCTACTTATTTTATAGTGTTATAAAATAACAGAATATTGTTGAAGGCTTTCATGGCCGGAATCAGAGGATGCTTGCCATAGATGCAGAGGCATTCTCTCCTGATTTTGCCGGCATCTATGGCAAGCTTCCTCTGAGGATGCTTGCCATAGATGCAGGTGAAACATCAGGAGAGAATGCCTCTAGAACATGGCCATATAGCCCGAAAAAACCTACAGCAACCCACAAATAACAGTATACTCACATGGAAATGTGAATAGATCAATAGGTCCTGCTTCTGCGTGAAGGTAACAGAGCTCCATGCAGTCATGTTGGCCACGTGGCCTAGAAGGCATCTACGGACAACATCGGCTCTTTGGCTTAGAAATGGAAATGAGCACCCACCCCCAAAAGTCGGACACAACCAGTCTTAATGTCAGGAGCAACCTTTACCTTCTATATTGTATAGCTGGCAATGCATCACCTGACATCCATCAGGAAGTAACATCCAGTAATGTAAGGACCAAGGCATTGACATCTTCGGCCCATCCTCTGTTCAGATATCAGCCAGCAAGCTAACGCCTTAAATCAAGAAACAGCTTCTTAAGATCTACAGAGACACTCGCAGGAACACCTCAGCAAGCGAGAGTCCAAAAGTGGCAGGTTAAAACCCCAATCCTCAATCAGTGCCTGATACCAGAAACTCCCTCCTGGGCACACAGAAGATTAGGCGGGTTGGAAGACACTGAACAGACGTTTCACCTGCAACTATGGCAAGCACCTCAGAGGATGCTTGCCATAGATGCAGGTGAAACGTCAGGAGAGAATGCCTCTAGAACATGGCCATATAGCCCGAAAAACCTACATCAACCCTATTGTTCTGTTCTTTCTCATTTAGGAAGATGGGAGAAGGGGCATTTAATCCAGCCTCCTTGCTTCTAACCCGAAGGTGGAAGCAGAGCAGAGCATGAGACCTGGTACTATAACAACATGGAAGAAGAGGAAGAAACTGAAGTAGTAAATCCATAGACTCCCTAGATAAGCTTTGCAAGTTGTGGCAAGAAATCATTTTAGCATTGCAAACAGTAGTAAACTGCTAGTCTATTAGGTCAGCCAAAGATTTTTGCACACAGCCTTTTCCCCTTGCCTTAATGGGAGAATACGCACCCCCATGTCCTGCCTGGAGATACAATGAAAACTGGAGACCCAAGGCCATTCCTTGAGATCTGGCAACCCTAATAGAGAAACACTATAATCAGACCTAACAGTCAGGAAGGCCTATTTCCTCCACACCCTATATTTTAGCTATTTATGCTGTTTTCAAGCACCCAGAAGCATCCAGCTGCTGATAAAAGAGATTACAGGAAGGAAGCCCCAAGCTGTGGCCTGTCCTAGCAAAGCATTTATGCTTATTTTTCATAGCTACACTTCCTGTGCACATTTACCTGGGGCCTAAAATAATTGACACAATAGGACTCAATTTCAAACCAACTCAAGTTCGAGTAGTAAATCTATTACTTCCTGCCTAATTTTAGACTGTGAGTCTGCAAGCAAGGAATTACATTGTGTTGTTGAAGGCTTTCATGACTGGAATCACTGGGTTGCTGTGAGTTTTCCGGGCTGTATGTCCATGTTCTAGAAGCATTCTCCCCTGAGATTTCACCCACATCAATGGTAAACATCATCAGAGGTTGGAAACTAGGCAAGTGGAGTTTATATATCTGTGGAATGTCCAGGGTGGGAGAAAGAACTCTTGCCTATTTGAAGCAGATATTAATGTTGCAATTGGCCACCTTGATTGGTATTGAATAGCCTTGCAGCTTCATAGCCTGGCTGCTTTCAAAACCTGGCTACCAGTATTAAAAAACTCTAAAATTAGGACAGTAAATAAAGGGGAACACCTTGTTTCCAGACATGAAACAATTAAGGCCAGCTAACACCTCCCAAAAAAGGATTCCCCCAGGTAAGAAGCAGCCAGGCTTTGAAGCTGCAAGATGCTAATACTTGTACTTGTATACTATATTTATATACTGCCTTTCTCAGTCAATCAGTGACTCAAGGCGGTTTACAACAAGTCAGTACACATAATAGCAAAATACAAATTAAGCATTAAAACAATATAAAACCACAGTAAACCACAGTAAAAACAATAGAACCAACATCAACGGGATTTTCCACATAAATATTCTGGGTTATATGACTGTGTGAAAGGGCTCTGGATTTACACTGGCAAATAATTCAGATTAAGGAGCCCCCGGTGGCGCAGTGGGTTAAAGCACTGAGCTGCTGAGCTTGTTGATCGAAAGGTCGCAGGTTCGATTCCGGGGAGCGGCGTGAGCTTCCGCTGTCAGCCTAGCTTCTGCCAACCTAGCAGTTCGAAAACATGCAAATGTGAGTAGATCAATAGGTACCGCTCCGGCGGGAAGGTAACGGCGCTCCATGCAGTCATGCCGGCCACATGACCTTGGAGGTGTCTACGGACAACGCTGGCTCTTCGGCTTAGAAATGGAGATGAGCACCACACCCCAGAGTCAGACATGACTGGACTAATGTCAGGGGACTACCTTTACCTTTACCTATAATTCAGATTATCTACTTTGAACTGGATTTTATGAGTCTACACCGCCATATAATCCAGTTCAAAGCAGATAATCAGGATTTTATACGGCAGTGTAGATGGTACCTTGGTGTAAAGCATATTTGGAATGGAGAGAAAGTTATTTTCCTGGCTGCAAAATGAGCAATTAAACCCACCCATCTGTTTACATGGAGTTGCAAAGGTTTTGGAAATCCATGGTGTGTCCAAAGTCGCTTGCACATGAAGACACGCCCCAAAGAAACATGTGGCAACTCCCTATGGCTGTGATTTATTCTCAAACTGAATCCATGATTTATTCTCATTGGATTTCGCAAATGTTCACCTCCAAAGGAGATGGGAGAAGGGCCAAAGGCAATATAATATGCTTCCCAAACCAAGAACTACTACTCCTGGCAAACAAAATGCACCATTGAGCCAAATAACCTTTTACAATACTGCACTCTCAGGCTGATAAGTTTCAGCTATTTTTCTTACAACTGCAAATCCTGGCATGAAATGGTCCAGCTTTATCAAATTGGAAGGGAGGCGGAGGACTTTTAAAAGATTTGTGACTTAACTCCTACTTTTTCTCCTCTTCCCAGCTGTTCCTCTCTGAAAGAAATGCAACTGCCCAACAATCTATATAAATAAAAATGTAATGTTTGTTTGTGGAATTCACATAACTCAAAAACCACTGGACTGATTGACACCAAATTCGGACACAATATACCTATAAGGCCAACAAGTGACCATCACTCATAAAACACTGAAAAACACAGCAGAAGAGATTAAAAATCCCAAAAATAAAAAATACATTACAATGCATGTGCGAAACCACACACACACATATACATGCAAACACACATATATACACATATACACAAATATATATATACACACACACACATAAAAGACATATACACAGACTGAGCCACAGCAACGCGTGGCAGGGGATGGCTAGCAGTGTAATAAAATGGTATCCCCTTCCTTATACACAATCACAAAATCAAGGTTTGTGTTTTCCTGCTATATATGTATTTCCCTAGCCATGGATAGTTGAATCCCTGATTATGGTGAGCCAACTATCAAAGCAGAGAAAATACTATTAATTAATTTTTAATGCATATTTGTTTGGTAAACATATATGTTGTCCAGGCTTTCAATCCTCCTAAAAACTCCAAGGTGGAATATAATTAAAACACATTTTTTTTAAAAAAAAACTTGGAAAACCAGAAAACATTAAAATTGACAATCCAAAAGTATTAGGCAGCAAGACACTTCATGATCTCATCTACACTCGTTTCCAGATAATGGCTTTCTTCTGATTTTTGGACTGCTGTTTCCATTCTGATGGGAAATCTCAAACTATTTCAATGTCTTCATCATCAACAAGCCAATAACCTCTGATTAACAGCAAGTCCTATTTTGGTGTGTGATCATGTTCCTTCTGGCTGCCAACACAGAATATATCAATTTCTTCAATATGTTGGACTACAAATCCCATCATCCCTCCCCATTGTCAAAGCTATCTAGGGCTCATGGGAACTGCCATTTCCATTTTCTCCAACTTCAGAAAGATGTATCTATACTCCCAAATTAATACAGTTTGACTCCACTTTAACTGTAATGGCTCAATGCTATAGAATCCTAAGATCTGTAGTGTAGTGTGACTCCAGCACTCTTTGGCAGAGAAGGCTAAAGACCTTGTAAAACTACAACTTCTGTGAATCCATAATACTGAGCCATGGCAAAACAACTATCAAACTGCATTCACTCTACTGCAGTGTTTCTCAACCTGGGGGTCGGGACCCCTGAGGGGGTTGCAAAGAGGTGTCAGAGGGGTCGCCAAAGACCATCAGAAAACACGGTATTTTCTGTTGGTCATGGGGGTTCTGTGTGGGAAGTTTGGCCCAATTCTATCATTGGTGGGGTTCAGAACACTCCTTGATTATAGGTAAACTATAAATCCCAGTATCTACAACTCCCAAATGTCAAAGTCTATTTTCCCCAAACCCCATCAGTGTCCACATTTGGGCATATTGAGCATCCATGCCAAGTTTGGTACAGATCCATCATTGTTTGAGCCCACAGTGCTCTCTGGATCTACGCGAACTACAACTCCCAAACTCAAGGTCAATGCCCACCAAACCCTTCCAGTATTTTCTGTTGATTATGGGTGTCCTGTGTGCCAACTTTGGTTCAATTCCATTGTTGGTGGGGTTCAGAATGGTCTTTGTTTACATGTTAACTATAAATCCCAGCAACTACAACTCCCAAATGACAAAATCAATCCCCCCGCCAACCCCACCAGTATTTAAATTTGTGCATACCGGGTATTTGTGCCAAATTTGCTCCAGTGAATGAAAATACATCCTGCAGATCATTGTTTACATGGCGATTCATAATTTTAGGATTATGGTTGGGGGTCACCACAACATGAGGAACTGTATTAAGGGGACATGGCATTAGGAAGGTTGAGAACCACTGCTCTACTGCATAGAGATGCACCCTTGATCTACTGCATTATCTTTAGCTGAGCAGTGAGCTCTAAGAGACATCTAGTGGAAAAGTGTACAATTGCAGTGGAAGAACATACATGTTTTTGGGTTGCTTTGAGTATTCCGGGTTGTATGGCCATGTTCCAGAAGCATTCTCTGTGGACATTTCGCCCACATCTATTGCAGGTATCCTCAGAGGTTGTGAGGTTTGCTGGAAATTAGGCAAGTGGGGTTTATATATCTGTGGAATATTCGGGGTAAGAACTCTTGTCTGTATGAGGCAAGTGTGAATGTTGCAATTGGGTAGTTTGATTAGCCTTGAATAGCCTTGCAGGTAGTCTGTGGTTTGCTCTTCTCCATACTTGCATGTTGTGGATTCCACGTCGTGGCCCCATTTCTTAAGGTTGGCTCTGCATCTCGTGGTGCCAGAACGCAGTCTGTTTAGCGCCTTCCAAGCAACCAGAAGTGATGGCAGATTTGACAAGAAGCAACTGGAAAAGCTGACACATTATGAGGATTTAAAGATCAAACTGCAAGGACTCTGGCACAAGCCAGTAAAGGTGATTCCAGTGGCGATCAGCTCACTGGATGCAGTGCATAAAGACCTTGGCCTGCATGTAAAAAAAAAGAGGGGGGGGCGTAACAAATTACCACCTGTCAGCTGCAAAAGACCACCCTACTCGGATCTGCATGCATTGTTTGCCAATACATCACACAATCCTAGACACTTGGGAAGTGTCCGACGTGTGATCCAATACAAAAGCCTGCACAGTGATCTTGTTTGCTGTGTACCAATCTTGTTGCGTATCTAATTATTATTATTGACACAAAAGCACAGTGTGTCACAGCAAACACGATCTATATGCTGGATTTCTTATCACAAAATCACAAGTCAAACACTTCCCAAGCATCTAGGACTGTGTGATGTATTTTCGAATGATGTGTGCAGATCCAAGTCAGGTGGCCTTTTGCAGTTGACAGATCGTGATTTTGTCGATGTTTATTGTTTCCAAATGCCGCTGAGATCTTTTGGCATGGCACCCAGTGCACCAATGACCACTGGGACCACCATTATTATTATTATTATTATTATTATTATTATTATTATTTTATATCCCGCCACCATCTCCCCGAAAGGACTCGGGGTGGCTTACAAAGGCACTCCAGGGTGCATATAAAACATACAACAGGTAAAAACAAAAACAAGTCACATAAAATTATAGCAACAACACATATAATATAAAATTAAAATAAAACAACAGTATATACATAAAACTAGCTATAGATAATAATAGTAGATAATAATAGTTGATAATAACAACAACAACTGACAGCTGCAAAAGGCCACCCTACTGGGATCTGCACGCATTATTTGCCTATACATCATAGTACAAGACACTTGGGAAGTGTCTCGTACTTCCCAAGTGTCTCGTACCTCCCAAGTGACCTCACAACCTCTGAGGATGCTTGCCATAGATGCAGGTGAAACGTCAGGAGAGAATGCTTCTAGAACATGGCCTTATAGTTTGAAAAACCTACAACAACCCACTTGGGAAGTGTCCAGCGTGTGATCCAAAACAACAACCAGCATAGTGACCTTGTTATTTGAAACACCAATCTTATGTTTCAAATAATAATAAGTGAGTTGTAGTCTTAAAACCTTGTTTGAGTGTTGGATGATGACTCTGGATATACCAGGATCCAAATTCCTACTCAGCCATGGAAACCCAGGGGTAAAGACCTTATAAAACTATAACTCCTATTATTCCATAACATTTAGCATAGTGGTTAAAGTGGCATCAAATCTGTTAATTGTTTTTTTTATTCGGAATATGTGGCCTGCCCACTGTCATCTCTATCGTGATTGTGTCTATTGGAATTTTTATTTTATTATTACTATTATTATTATTTTATTATTATTTTAATGTCTGATTTATATGCTTTGATTTTATTGCTGTATTATGTTGTCCGGGCTTGGCCCCATGTAAGCCGCTCCGAGTCCCCATCGGAGAGATAATGGCGGGGTAGAAATAAAGATTATTATTATTATTATTATTATTATTATTATTATTATATCACATTTATTCTACGGCATAGATGCACCCTTGGATATGGTTGTCATGGGTTCTATCCTCCACTGAGACACAAAACTCCTTTGAGTCAGGGCCCTTCCACACAGCCATATAACCCAGAATATCACGGCAGAAAATCCCACAATATCTGCATTGCTCTGGATTATCTGAGTCCACGATGCCATGTATTTCAGTTCAAAGTAGATAATGTGGGATTTCATACAATTGTGTGGAAAGAGCCTGAGTCTTATTCATATTCCTATAGTTTGGTGAGACACCAACAAACACTCTTTGGCAGAGAAGGTGAAAAACCTTGTAAAACTACAACTCCTGGGATGCCAAAGCGTTCAGCCATGGAGGTTAATGTTGCGTTGGACTGCATTGATTCTACAGTGTAGATAAGTGGTCCCCAACCTTTTTTCTGGCCATAACCCTCCTAAGCAGCTCTAAATACCCTGTGCCTCCCCTCCGGGATGCTAGGAATTGTGGGAATCAAAGTCCAAAACATCTGGAGGGCTGAAGTTTGCCCATGTCTGGTGTAGCTGCATCCTTTCTTTCTTTCTTCTTCTCTTGCACATCTGGGAGGCTTGGTCTCCTGCAGCCGCCAGAGGGCCCTGGGTATCGCTTTAGGAAGGAGGAGGAGAGGGGAAATAGCCCTGCTCTCTCCTCTGTGGATGTTTCCTCTGCTCCGGGCATCTGGCTTTGAGCTTCCTGGGTGACTCGGATGCAGCCTTAGCAAAAGGACCAAGATAGATGTGCTCCTCCTGCAGCAAAGGCTGGGGTCCATGGCAGCACTGGGGAGACCTTTGCCACCCCCCATCTCTGCCGGACCAAGGTGGGGAGCTGTTCTGGCCTGTCACCTCGCCATTGATGCTAGAGGCAATGCATTTGAGCATGGCAGAGAATGGAAATACAAAGGTTATTATAAGGGAAGGGGGGATTTGGGTTGTCTCTGCAAATGCCCACTAAACAGATGCTTTATGCTTCCTTGCAGGCTCAAGATTTGCAAAATGTAAGCTCAAATGATTTGCAAGATTCAGCCTCAAGATAATGGGATCTTCGTGATGTGAAAATAAGCAGAAGTAAATAACTTGCTAAACATAAGGTGCACATGTTTTGATTGGTTGGTGTCGGATAAATGTAGTTTCTGGTTGCTTGGGAGTTACTATTAAAAATAGACCTAACTAATGCTATAGCCCAGGCATGGGCAAACTCTGGCCCTCCAGGTGTTTTGGACTACAACTCCCACAATTCCTAACAGCCATCTATGCTTGCCATAGATGCAGGCAAAATGTCAGGAGAGAATGCTTCTAGAACAGTGGTTCTCAACCTGGGGTCCCCAGATGTTTTTGGCCTTCAACTCCCAGAAATCCTAACAGCTGGTAAACTGGCTGGGATTTCTGGGAGTTGTAGGCCAAAAACATCTGGGGACCCCAGGTTGAGAACCACTGTTCTAGAACATGGCCATATAGCCCAAAAAACCTACAACAACCCAGCCTACCGACTGTTAGGAATTGTGGGAGCTGTAGTCTATGGGAAAAACTCCAGGAGGGCTGGAGTTTTTCCCATACCTAGGCTATAGCCGCATACTATACCTTACCATAATGTCTGTGTTGACAGGATAATAATATTGAAAGCAACTACAGAGAAACTGACAAAAGGGATGCCAAAATCCCCTTTAAAAATATTTAATATATATATGGGCATATGTTGTTGTTATTTGATTTTATTGAATATATGCACTTACCATGTGTTTACCTCTGTATCTATATTTCAACGTTTGGATTGTGTGTTTACATGTTGTAACCCGCCTTAGGTCTGCATGTGGAGAAAGGCGGGGTGCAAATATCTTAAATAAATAAATAATAATATTAAATGTATGGCAGACTCTCAGGCCCCTTCTACACTGCCGTAGAATTCATATTATCAAAGCAGACCATCTTCGTTACCAGCTTTAAACTGGATTATATGAGTCTACACTGCCATATCATCCTGTTCAAAGCAGATAATCTGGTTTTCATATGGCAGTGTAGAAGGGGCCAAAGTTAACACCCGGGGATTGGTAGCTGCGAGAAAAATGTAGCTTTTGGTTGCTTAAAAAGAAGCCTCACTAATACTATACCCCATACATTCTGTATTGACTTGTAATTAGTGTTTAAATACTAGAATTAAAAACAAATAAATGTAATGTAACACAGTTTTTACTGTAATATAAAAACAGCTTTTTTAATTTAAAGAATTATTTATTTGGCATTTTTGTCAGTTGCTTGATATTTCTGGTTTCTAGTTGCTCAAGTTCCGGTTAACCATGAGCCCACTGAAATTGGCTGGTTTTCAGATAGAAGGAAAAAATTTAAAATATGGAGGAACTGATCAAATTGAAGCAAGGAATCCTTTTTTAAAACTAATGGATGTGTGTGCGCGTGTGTATAGGTGTTTGTTGTTGTTGCTGTTACTATAGTAGCTTGGGAACCCACCCGGCGATGCCTGGGTGACTTGAGAAAGGCATTGTTTCTTTTGGGAAGTTTGGTAATATCTCTGGATGCAGGGTGAACTACAATTCCCGTGCGGGCAGGTCATTCTCCCCAAACCCCTCCAGTCTGTTATGTTGGCCCGGATTATTTGAAAAAGGCCCTGTTTGTTTTGGGGAGTTAGGTAATATCAGTTTGGTAATTTTTAGCTGTATTTCTTAGAAAAAAGCCAGACTTTCCTATTGTTTTTTATGACTGCTCCCATTAGAAAATGCATAAGGACATGGGTGAACTGCAATTCCCAAAATAATGGGCCAATCACCCCAAACCCCACCAGTATTCAAAGCTGGCCATGTTGGGTCTGTGTGCCAGGTTTGGTCCAAATCTGTTGTCGGGTGCATTCAGAGCTGTCTGGATAAGGGTGAACTACAACTCTCAGATCAGAGGTCATTAACCCCCAAATATTCTTTTCCTCTCAGATGCCAGAGGTTCACAAGGTAGAAGCTGAATTTCATGAACACACCCAACTTCCGGCTCGAGAGTTCTCTACTGGAATATCATGCAGGAGAATTATGAGACACTAATCTCTTTGGGTAAGGACCTGTCACTGATCGTACATATTGTTGGGTATTGAACGAAATAAAAGGTAAGTTGCAGGGCTAGAAACACATTGGAATCCAACCTAGTTCCTGCAAGACTAGCATTAGGTAGTCCTTTAAATACATGCTCTGGAAGCCAAGAGGACTAAATCGAGGCTGTTATACTTTGGCTATATCACGAGAAGAGATCATTCACTTTAAAAAAAAGATAATGTTTGCAGCGTGAAGGGCAGTTGAATCATAGAATCATAGAGTTGGAAGAGACCTCATGGGCCATCCAGTCCAACCCCCTGCCAAGAAGCAGGAAAATTGCATTCAAAGCACCCCTGACAGATGGCCATCCAGCCTCTGTTTAAAAGTCTCCAAAGAAGCTTCTCTGCCACACTCCAAGGCAGAGAGTTCCACTGTGAACAGCTCTCACAGGAAGTTCAGGTGGAATCTCCTTTCCTATAGTTTGAAGCCATTGTTCCGCGTCCTAGTCTCCAGGGCAGCAGAAAACAAGCTTGCTCCCTCCTCCCTGTGACTTCCCCTCACATACTTATATATGACTATCATGTCTCTTCTCAGCCTTCTCTTCTTCATGGTAAACATGCCCAGCTCTTTAAGCCGCTCCTCATAGGGCTTTTTCAGTAGAAGAAAAGGAAAACTGTGTTCAAGTGGGTAGACTCAATCAAGTGGGAAGCTAGGGCTCGGGGTCGGCAAGAGAATGGTGCAACTTGAGATGTGTCTACATTGCAGAACTAACGCAGTTTGACACAATTTTAATAGCCATGGTTCAATGCTATCGAATCCTGGGATTTGTAGTTTGGTGAGGTTCCAGCATTCTTAGCAGAGAAAGCTAAATGTCTTGTAAAATGACTATTCCCATGATTCCCATAGCATTTAGCCATGGCAATTAAAGTGGTGTCAAACTGCATTACTTCTTGAGTGTAGAGGTCTCCCATATGTCAAAGTTGACTTGAAGGCAGCAACAACAAAATGCAGACTTGACAATAGTCTAGCCATTACTTTTGAGCTACTAGTTGTAGTTTCTGATCTAATCTGAAACACTTTAGTGGCCTAATTGGAAGGCAATTTATGAATGAACCACTGTAATCAGCTTTACTCTTCCCCAAAAGGGCTTTAATGGTGCATCAGTCAAAACATGCATTTTTCAAAATCGGCCTCTGGACCTATTGAGGTTGTCAACTCCAAAACCACAGAGGCCAACAGGCAGTAGCTCCCCAAGATAATGGTATAGAACAGTGTCAGAAAGACAGATGTCTACAGCTTTGAAGCAAACGAAACTCACCAGCCTGCTTTGTATTCTAATCATATCTTCTCAACTCTTTTCTGTTAGCAGAAGAGATGGCCATCAGCTTGCCCCGGATCACTGCATTGGCCGAGTCCCATCGGAGAGGACTGGCATCAGGTATAAGTCACCCGTGTGACTGTGCTTCACCTAAAACAAAACTGAAACGGTATCTTATTAGCGTCATCAGTACAAACAAGAAACTGACATTCTGAATCTGCAAAGCTGGCTTTTAATTTTTGAAAGATTTTCTTTTGAAATGTTTGGGAGTATTTGGAAAATGTGTACAACCTGGTTATACAGGAATGTGTTTATTTATTTACAGATTTGTTTATCAAAATAGGTAAGATCCAGCCTTGTTAAATCAGACTGAAGTCCTGTCTAGTCCAAAACACATACCTTGATTTTGTCACTCACTAAGCATTACATGAATGTGTCATCAAAGGCTTTCATGGCCGGAATCATTGGGTTGCTGTGAGTTTTCCGGACTATATGGCCATGTTCCAGAAGCATTCTCTCCTGACGTTTCTATAGTAGGCATCCTCAGAGGTTGTGAGGTCTGTTGGAAACTAGGTAAGTGGGGTTTATATATCTGTGGAATGTCCAGGGTGGGAGAAAGAACTCTTGTGTGAATGTGGTGGCCAATTGCAGGTGTGTATGTGGTGGCCAATTGCAATAATATTCACACCTGCCTCAAACAAATAAGAGTTATTTCTCCCACCCCTGGACATTCAATAGATATATAACCCCACTTGCCTAGTTTCCAACAGACCTCACAACCTCTGAGGATGCCTGCCATAAATGTGGGTGAAACATCAGGAGAGAATGCTTCTGGAAGATGGCCATACAGCCTGGAAAACTCACAGCAACCTACTACATGAACGTTTAGGCAAAGCCTGCTGTAGCCTCTTGCTGTTTCACAGATCCTCCGACTTGCTGGCATTCATTTTATATAAGGGATGCATTTTGCTATGCCTCTCTATACAATGGGACTTGAGCATCCACAGATTTTAGTATCCATAGGATGTCCTGGCACCAAACTCCATCAAACTGCAATGACCTACTGTATATAGGAAGACTCTGCTAAGGGACTCTACATGCAGTATATTCCATCAGCAATTATAATGGGTGTTTTAGTCTAAGAATATCTGGAGGAGCACTGCTGTCCACTGCTGACTCACAAGGAAGTACTATAATAACTGTGGAGAAGGATTGAATATTCTTCCAGGCACGGAAGTTTAAAATTTGTTTTCTCTGATCAACAGGATTTCCACTTTCCAAACCTGACCTGCTGTCCTGGGTGGACCGAGGGGAAAACCCATGGGCTCCTGACCTTCAGGATTCTTTGGGAATAGAAGGGTCAACTGCTATTCAACCAGGTAAAAAACCTTTCCCTTTATATCCTGAATTTTCATCAGGAATAAAATTCAGTGTACCTTACAACAAGATAAAAATGGTAAAGAGAAAAATACAAAAAGGTTTCTTGTTAAAACACCACTGCAGTACATTAATTACATCCTTAAAATAGGGATTTTACATTGGTACAGGATGAGTACCCCTTATCTGAAATGCTTGTGATCTGAAGTGTTGTGGGTTTCAGATTATTATTATTATTATTATTATTATTATTATTATTATTATTTTGGAGTACTTGTAATTACATAGATGTACATGGTGGTGCAGCAGGTTAAAATGCTAAGCTGCAGAACTCGCTGACCTGAAGGTCAGTGGTTCGAATCTGCAGGATGGCGTGAGCTCCTGTTGTTAAACTCAGATTCTGCCATCTAAGCAGTCTGGAAAAATTCAAATGTGATTAGATCAAAAGGTACTACTTCAGCGGGAAGGTAATGGCGCTCCATGCAGTCATGCCGGCCACATGACCTTGGAGGTGTCTACGGACAACGCCAGCTCTTCAGTTTAGAAACAGAGATGAGCAGCACCCCCCAGAGTTGGACTCAACTAGACTTAATGTCAAGGGGAAACCTTTACCTTTCGTGATGATATATCTTGGCAATGGGACCCAAGTCTAAACTGAAAATCCATTGATGTTTCATAAGCACTTTGTACATATAGCCTGCAAGTAATTTTATACAATATTTAAATCGTTTTGAGCGTGAAATAAAGTATGTGCACGTTGAACCATCCAAAAAGCAAAGGTATCACTATTTCAAACATCCATATGGATGATTTTGAAGTAGTTCAGATTTTGGAATTCCAGATGAAGGATTTTTAACTCATATTACTCAAAGAAGCTTAGCTTGTTTTCTACTTCAGTAAGTGTTTGAAAGGGGAGGAGAATATCATGGAAATCATATAAAAGGGTGACACCAAAAGAAAAAGTATCTTTACAAAGCTCCTTCTGATAATGCAAGTGACAGAGTTTGTGACATTTACTTTTTTTTTGGCTACAACTTCCATGCTGGTCTGAGGAATATTATGAGTGGTAGTTCACGAAAAGTATGTTTTCCCATCTCTGAAACGTGCCAGCAACAAGAAATGGGAAAATATTAACTATCTTCCAGAAAGTTCACTGTAGAAAAAGAGAATGAAGTCAACTCAGGTCTCAATTGTTTTGTCTCTTCAGGTAATGAGCTGGGAAGGAAGAATGAAGATATCCCTCAGCAAGAAATACTCAGCAAGGCAGATCAACTGACAGGAGGGACCTCAGAGGAGAACTTGGTTGAAGGAGGGAACAAACTAACTGGGACAATACCGAAATGTTCTACAATAGAAGCAAAGGAACAACTTCAGGCATTGAATACATCCAAAAACCTGTTGCCTCCCGGAAAACCACAAGGAGGTGACAGAAGCCACCATTGTGCCGAATGTGGCAAAAGCTTCAGCCAAAAATCCAACCTTCTGCGGCACCAGAGGCTCCACCTGGATGAGAGGCCCCACAAGTGTGATGAGTGTGAGAAGAGCTTCTCTGAGCCTGAGGCCCTGGCCAAGCACCGCAAGTCTCACGTGGGTGACAAGCCCTACAAATGTGAGGATTGTGGGAAGAGCTTCAGCTGGACCTCCCACCTGGAGAGGCACCGACGGATCCACACAGGGGAGAAACCTTACGAGTGCAAGGAGTGTGGCAAGGCATTCAGTGTAGGGTCACACCTGGAGAGGCACCGTCGGATCCACACGGGGGAGAAGCCGTACCAGTGCACTGAATGTGGGAAAAGCTTCACCGTCAGCTCGACCTTGGTCCAGCACCAGAGGACTCACACGAATGACAAGCCCTATCAGTGTGAGGACTGCGGCAAAGGCTTTAACCTCAGTGCCAACCTCACAGCTCACCAGAGGAAACACCTGGGCCAAAAGCCATATGAGTGTCCCGACTGTGGGAAGAGTTTCAGCTTCACTTCTCACCTGGAGAGGCACCAGCGAATCCACACAGGAGAGAGACCCTATCAGTGCAATGACTGTGGAAAGAGCTTTAGCCGTAGCTCCCATCTGTACCGGCACCAGAGAATCCACACTGGTGAGAAGCCACGGCAATGCATGGATTGTGGCAAAAATTTCTACCTCAGTGCAGCCGCCCTCCAGCACCTGCAGGCCTCCCCAAGTGGGGCAAGGGACCCCACAAAATGTGCTGAATGTAGCCGCAAACGGGTTGCTGCTCTGCCCCTGCCTCCACCGTCACCACCAGCTTGTAGCAAGAAACCCTATAAATGCCCCAACTGCGGAAAAGGTTTTGGCCAGAGCTCGTCACTGGTGAAGCATCAGAGGATCCACACAGGAGAAAGGCCTTATCAGTGCCCAGAGTGTGGAAAGAAATTCAGCTGGTGTTCAGCCCTCATCAAGCACAAAAGGATCCACACAGGTGAGAAGCCATACAGCTGTAATGAGTGTGGCAAAGCCTTCAGTGTCAGCTCACACTTGGAGAGGCACCAACGGGTGCATTCTCCTGACCGCCCCCACAAGTGCACAGAATGCGGGAAAACTTATGGGGAGCTGGCATCCCTGGTCAAGCACCAGAAATCCCATGTGGCTGAGAGCAAGCGCTATCGGTGCCCCGACTGTGGAAAGAGTTTCAGCTGGAGCTCCCACTTGGAAAGGCACCAACGAATCCACACAGGGGAGAAGCCCTACGCTTGCAGTGACTGTGGGAAAAGCTTTAGTGTTAGCTCCCACCTGGATCGCCACCGGAGGATCCATACTGGGGAGAAGCCTTACCGCTGTAACGAGTGCGGCAAGAGCTTCAGTGTCAGCTCCACCCTCCTCCAGCACCAGCGGACCCATTCAAGCGGGAAGCCTCACAAGTGCAAGGAATGCGGGAAACGCTTTGTGGCCAGTGCTCAGCTGCTCACACACCAAAGGACCCACCGGGGTGAAAAACCTTATGAATGCACTGTATGTGGGAAGAGTTTTGGCTTCGTCTCCCACCTGGAGAGGCACCAGAGGGTCCACACAGGAGAGAAACCCTATCAGTGTCCTGAATGCGGGAAATGTTTCAGCCGCAGCTCCCATCGCAACCGCCACCAGCGTACTCATACTACTGACCGTACTCCAAAGGGAAGCATGCGAGGAGCAACTGACGGAGGGAAAGGAGGGGATTACTCCTCTTCCTCTCAATCCAGGCTCCCCAAGGAAATGGTTTCTGGTATCCCCGAACCCCCGCTTTCTCTCATGCCACCTTGGTGGAGTGAGGCAGACAGGAGTGGCAACCCTTCAGTTGCTTCCATGTGGTCTGAGACACCAAGTCCTTTCCATGCCCCCATTATGCCCAATCCTGCCCCACCCGCGGGGTTAAGGGGATGGGGCATGAAGGGGTTCCTGCCTCCAGAGACATGGAGATTGGGAGAAAGCAGCTCCGGCTGGGTGTCCACACTCATGCAAGAAGGGTGGCCACAGCCTCCCCCAACATCCTAACTAAATCATCAGACTTGGCAGGGTGAGCTGGACTGGTCTCAGAATGGAGACAGAGAACTAACCCAACCATTCTGGAAAAGCACATGGCACAGTTTGTTTGTGGGGTGATGCCACTTCAGAACTGGGGCTGAGAGGTGGAAAAGAGACATAACTGGGTGAACTGGGTGGGGTCATTTGTCGTTCTGTGATTCGCATAAGAAGAAAGCTAGTGTGTGATTCTGAAGAAACAGAGCTTTGGAAACTTAATTTGTTACTGTTATTCAACTACGGTTCCCAGTATTCTCCATAATGGGATCATGAGAAGTTATACCCCCTCAAAAAATGGAAATTTACTAATCTCCGAGAAGAATGCTGTATTGTATGTGAATCCAACCTTCTTCTGAGGATCCAGGATTAATTTAGTTTGACACTATTTTAACTACCATGGATAAATCATACCATTTTTTTTTGAAATTTGTGGTTTGGTGAGATACTTGCATTCTTTGGCAGAGAAGGCTACCAAGCTTGCAAAATGACAACTCTTGTGATTCTATAGCATTGAGCCATGGCAGTCAAAAGTGGTGTCAAATTGGATTAATTCTATTGTTTAGATGCATCTTAAGAGAACTTCCTACATAATTGTGAACTACAATGATTTTGGAGATGCAAGTTGTATAATCCCAAGTGGAATATGAAAGGACCTCAGAACCCTCAAGCCAACATATCCATGGACCACTACCCTGAAGACTGATATATACACTACCCAAGCAGCATTGGTCCATCTTACCTGTCTTAAGAGTTGGAAGCGAGCCAAGGACCACCTAGTAGTCCAACCCTCTGTCATGCAGATATTCACAATCACATTTTGCCTAAAATATATCCACTCTACTTCAAGTGGCAATAGTTCACACAGGACATTTAAAGATCTTTCAGAAATCTGCTCCTGAAAGTCTTTTTAAAAGGAGATACTGTACAGAAAATCATTATAAATCCCATACCAATTGCACACAGAATTATAAGGGCTAGAAACTTGTGTTTTTTAAAGCAAAATTTGAATCCTGCATGTGATACCAAATGACACATATACAGCACAATTATGGGATTTTTATGTCCCTGGATACAATATATATTGAGTTGACGTGGTTTGATTGTTGAACTACAGCTCAAGAGACCAAGATAGAAATCCCCCTTTGTCCATGGAAAAACACTGGGTAAGCTTGGACAAGTCACACTCCTTCAGCCTCAGAGGAAGGCAATGGCAAACCCAATGGCAAGACCTCACAATCTCTGAGGAAGCCTGCCATAGTTGCAGGCAAATAGTCAGGAGAGAATGCTTCTGGAACATGGCCATACAGCCTGGAAAACTCACAACAAACCAATGGCAAGAAAACTCCATGATAAGAGTTACCGTAAATGGGAACAACTTGAAGGCACACAACAACTTGGAATGTATTCTAAGTCCCTACACATTATCATCTCACACTTTCTCCAGACTATAACATGCCAGTGTTTCACCATTTAGGCAAGAAAGTCCACTTGCAATAAAGTAGGTAAAGGTTTTCCCCTGACATTAAGTCCAGCCGTGTCCGACTCTGGGGGTTGGTGCTCATCTCCATTTCTAAGCCAAAGAGCCAGTATTGTCCGTAGACACCTCCAAGGTCATGTGGCAGCATAACTGCATGGAGCGTTGTTACTTTCCCGCTGGAGCCGTACCTATTGATCTACTCACATTTGCATATCTTCGAACTGCTAGGTTGGCAGAAGCTGGGGCTGATAGCGAAAGCTCATGCTGCTCACCGGATTCGAACCTGCAACCTTTCAGTCAACAAGCTCAGCAGCTCAGTGGTTTAACCCACTGCGCCACCGGGAGCTCCACTTGCAATATAATCAGTCTATTTATTTACCCTATTTATATCCTGCCTTTCTCTACCCCAAAAGGGACTCAAGGCAGCTTGCAAAGGGCAATATTCAATGCCTTAAAACACATATAAAATATTAAGCTTAAAATAAATTCAATTTAAAATTAGTATGTGTTAAAACATTTAAAACATTACATTCAATATTGTAATATATATCTACGGATATGGAAATACTGGTGGTTATTTATAGAGCACTCTTGCTAAGTATTTTACAGACCTGACTGTGCTTCCTAAAAGGTAGAACACTGATTTACAGGAAGGCAAGGCAGAAGAGAAAAGCTACAGCATGAGACCACAAAAGAGGCACATTTGAATATAGGGTGTCCTGAATCACCGGCTTTCCATCATGAGCTCGATTGTTTGTATAACGGACAATATAACACTACATTTGATCATTTCTGTCCCTGGTTTGAAAGTGTTATTTCCTGTTTAATTGTGAAGTGCTTACTTTGAAAGTAGTTCTTATACTCCAGAAATTTTGCTTTTGTGGCCACCACAAACTGTGTTGCAATTAGTTGAGACTTCATGAGGTATCCATTGAAAAACTAGAGCAAAATGTGCTGCGGGATATGCTGCTAAAACAAGGTTTTTGCAGTTTAATAAGCCTTTTCCATATTTTTATGATAGAACTAATTAGGAAATCACATTTATAACCCAGGAACAAAAATCATGGTACATAGTGGGATTAATTCAGGGAACTAGTTTCTCTGTTGGGCCCATAATTTGTAGCATCAATGACTGAAATAATCAAAACAGGTAACAGTCTACTTAGGAGGTAATTTCCTTCCCTGGATTCTGGAAAGTTGCATCTCTCCTGGCTACACCTGGGATTTTAATCATCCTTCCAGTTTGAGCTGCCAGCTGATCAGAGGAAGAAAAACAGCTTGATTTCCTGGGTCTTTAATAATAGATTGATATGCAAAAAACAGGTGCTGCAAATGTTTGGAGCAGAGAGGTAAGCATTGGTTGCTGATTATTGTAGCTTGAACCGCTGTTAAAACCAGCTGAAAAGCTGGGAACTTTTACTTGCTGGCTTGTTGATTTAGGGCCCTTCCACACAGCCATATAACCCAGAATATCAAGGCAGATAATTCACAATGGAGTCCCCAGTGGCGCAGCGGGTTAAACTGCTGAGCTGCTGAACTTCCTGATCGAAAGGTCAGAGGTTCAAATCCGGGGAGCAGGGTGAGCTCCCGCTGTTAGCCCCAGCTTCGGTCAACCAACAGTTTGAAAACATGCAAATGTGAATAGATCAATAGGTACCACTCCGGTTGGAACGTAACGGCGCTCCATGCAGTCACACTGACCACATGACCTTGGAGGCATCTACGGACAACGCCAGGTCTTTGTCTTAGAAATGGAGATGAACACCACCACATCAGAGTCAAACACAACTAGACTTAATGTTAAGGGGAAACCTTTACTTTTTTGAGTTCACAACATCTGCTTTGAACTGGCTTATCTGAGTTTACACTGGCCAATAATCCAGTTCAATGTAGATTTTATGCAGCTGTGTGGAAGGGGACTTAGGGGTCGAGGACCTGGGGCCTTTTAGCAATGGGAGGAGGTTTCTGCCCTTGGGAAGCTTGGGAATGAGGCAGCTGCCTAAAAGGGGGGGAGGGGGTGTACAGCAGTAATATCCAAGCCCTGCTGTTACTTCTGGGGAGGGTTGCTGGATTGAGACAATGAGACCAGTCCTGTGCTTTTAATGGTTGTGCAGAAGAGATGGTTTCAGGAGACATTAATTTATATTGGAAACCAGTAGCAAGCAGCACTTGCTGAAGCTTCCACTTTACAACCATTAAAGGTACAGGTGCCATCACCACAGTTTTCATCCTAGCATCTTTAATTTGGAACTACCGAGGCATTCACTTCTCATACAGGACAAATCCCTAAATGTCCCCCCTATCAATATTACCTTCTTCCTACTGTTATTATTTGAAACACAACAAGATGAGTCGAGAGCAGACAAAATTACTCTGCTGACTGTTGTATTGGATCACACGTCGGACACTTCCCAAGTGACTTCTTCCTCTTCCTCTTCCTTCTTTGATACACAACAAGACTGGTGCACAGCAAACAAGATCCCTATGCTGGCTTTTGTATTTGATCACACCTCGGACATTTCCCAAAGTATCAGCAAATAATGTGTACAAATCCAAGTACAGTGGCCTTTGGCAGTTAACAAATGGTAATGTTTTCAGCACTGATTGTTTTTAAGTGCAGGCCAAGGTTTTTAGGCACTGCATCATCATCATCATCATTTTTATTTATCGTGTCATCAGCAACTAGACATTTGTATTACATTTTTAACAAAAAAGAATCATCATCATCATCATATATTGGAACCCCTCAAAACGATTTAATCAATCACCAGTGTTCCAGTGTTCCGA
This sequence comes from Anolis sagrei ordinatus, assembly GCF_025583915.1. NCBI lineage: Eukaryota > Metazoa > Chordata > Lepidosauria > Squamata > Anolidae > Anolis > Anolis sagrei. The sequence continues at coordinate 289,190,349 of NW_026845477.1, read as the reverse complement.
AGGAAGATCGATGCTTTTGAGCTGTGGTGCTGGAGGAAAGTGCTGAGAGTGCCTTGGACTGCGAGAAGATCCAACCAGTCCATCCTCCAGGAAATAAAGCCCGACTGCTCATTGGAGGGAAGGATACTAGAGACAAAGTTGAAGACAGCAAAGCCTAGAGAAGACAATGATGCTGGGGAAAGTGGAAGGCAAAAGGAAGAGGGGCCGACCAAGGGCAAGATGGATGGATGGCATCCTTGAAGTGACTGGACTGACCTTGAAGGAGCTGGGGGTGGTGACGGCCGACAGGGAGCTCTGGCGTGGGCTGGTCCATGAGGTCACGAAGAGTCGGAGACGACTGAACGAATGAACAACAACAGTGTTCCAGTGGAATGTAAGTGTGGTCCCATCTTTAAATTGATAATAAAATAATCTGGGCCAGATTTGCAGAGAGGAGGCAGTTTTCTTATATATATATATATATGTGTGTGTGTGTGTGTATATAATTTACTATACTTGTATACCGCCTTTCTCAGCCTATCGGTGAATCCAAGTCACATAATATCAAAATACAAATTAAACATTACAAACAATATAAAAACCACAATAGAAACAATAAAACCAACATTGTCTCCTAGTTAAAAACATTGTCCAATTCCATTGTCAAATGATTCCAATTCCTATGTCAGTTATTCTGCATTTGTAAACGCTTGCTCAAACAACCATGTTTTAACTTGTCTTCGAAACGCTAAGAGTGAGGGAGCCGATCTAATCTCCTTAGGGAGCGTGTTCCATAGCTGAGGGGCCACCACTGAGAAGGCCCTGTCTCTTGTCCCTGCCAGCCATAGGGCGGGATTGAGCGTAGGGCCTCCCCGGACAATCTTAAAGTCCTAGATGGTTCATAAGGGGAGATGCGTTCAGACATTATATATAAATATATATAATGAAAACTGCCTCCTCTCTGCAAATCAGGCCCAGATTATTTTATTATCTATATCTATATATGTATACATATACATACACACACAATAAAACAAAATAACAAAGTAATAATATAATAGAGAGCTTTAAAAAATACATATTTCAATTCTACCTACTTCTGCTGCAGGGGAATTTTCCCCAAAAACATTGTGCCACTACAGCTACAGCTTTTGGTGCATCTGCACTGTAGAATGAATGCAGTTTGATATCACTTGGCCTGCCATGGTTCAATGCTATGGAATCCTGGGAACTGTAGTGTGATGAGGCACCAGTACTCTTCCACCGAGAAGGCTAAAGGCCTTGTAAAACTACAAATCCCAGGAATCCATAGTATTGAGCAATAGCAGTTGAAGTGCTGGCAGGCTTCATTCATTCTATGGTGGGGAAATCCAACCTTCTATTCTATGGCGTCTAGCGTTTGCTTTGCATTCGAACTCAACGAGCCAATCAAAAGCAGGCAATAGAAATGCAGGGTTCTGATTGGTCACGGCGCAGGAGGAACCTGAGAAAAACCTCCAAGATCCAGGTCTCAGGTTGTTTGCTTGCAAACTTTCTGATCTGAGAAGGGAAGATGGAAGAGAAGGGCACGAAAAATTGTACCTCGTTGAGTATGGGTCAGTATCTGACTTCTCAGGGTCGCTTTCCTTTGCATGAGTGCTTCCCTTTCTTCTTCTTCCTTTGAGCCATTAAGATAGACCTCTGTTTGTATTAAGTCATTAGCCTGTTTTCCAATCAAAAGCCCCACATCTCAAAGGATGGACACAAGCATCATATTGCAGCCTGCTATTTTAGCTTGAGTTGCATTAACAATTTATGAAATTTTAACAATTTATACATATTGTCAATATTGCCTGAAGAGCACCAAGACCAAATATTTTAAGTACACATTTTACTGTCTTGGCTGCATGAGTTTGGATACAGCCTCACTGTAGAATTAATGCACCTTAACTGCTGCGATTCAGTGCTAAGGAATCATGGGAGCTGTAGTTTTCTAAGGTCTTCAGCCTTCTCTGCCAAGGTCTTCAGCCTTCTCTGGTTCCTTGTCAAACTATAGCTCCCATGAGTCCATAACATTGAGCCATTGCAGCTAAAGTGGTGTCACATTGCATTAAATACACTGTAGATGCACCCTATGATATTTCTATATTGCTTTCCAACCTGCAAGGAAGGGCTCCTATGTGTCAAATGAATAAAAGCATTTAAAATAGAACATTTAAAAAAAAATAAAAGTGTAATAAAATGTAGTAATAATAATAATAATAATGTTTATACCCTGTTTTATCTCCCCAAAAGAGACTCAAATTTGGAAGCTTTTAAACAGAGGCTGGATGGCCATCTGTCAGGGGTGATTTGAATGCAATATTACTGCTTCTGGGCAGGGGGTTGGACTGGATGGCCCATGAGGTCTCTTCCAACTCTGATTCTATGATTTGCCCCAAAGAAATGGGAAATTATAACAGGCTGTGCTTTTTATTTAATTTTAATTTGTTAAGTTATAATTTGTGTTTATATGTTGGGTTATATACATTTGTTAGTATGGATGTATTGTTGTTGAATGTTTGCTTTTTATGTTTGGAATCCACCCTGAGTCCCTTTGGGGAGATAGATCGGAATATAAATATATTATTATTGACACAAAAGTACAGTATGTCACAGCAAACGAGATCTATATGCTGGATTTCATATCACAAAATCACAAGTCAAACACTTCCCAAGCGTCTAGGACTGTGTGATGTATTTTTGAATGATGCGCGCAGATCCAAGTAAGGTGGCCTTTTGCACCTTATTATTATTATTATTATTATTATTATTATTATTATCACCATCATCATCATCAAAGCAGCTTGACGTCAAAGCATTGGTATCCAGCTTATTTATTTATTTATTTATTTTTATTAAAAATAAATAAATAAGCTGGATACCAATGCTTTGATGTCAAGCCGCTTTGATGATGATGATGATGATGATGGTGATAATAATAATAATAATAATAGCTTAAAATATACAAATATATAAACATTAAAACAGAATTAAACACAAACAGTATTTAAAATTTCAGTTCAAATTAATCAAACATTCAAAGTTAAAAACCACAGCATCTCTAAAACTCTGTTTCCTCCAGAATTTGGGAGGTTGAGAATCTAGTTAATATGCAAATGAAAACAACAACAATAATAAAACTCTATATCCCATCCTATCTCCTCGAGGGAACTCGGCATTTTACAACAGGCTTTAGCACAGCTGATTAATCACCAACAGCAATAGATCACACCAGTCGAAAGTTTGGCAGTTAGAAGCCTGGGTAGAGGTGAGCCCCTGACCTTCGGCCCAGCTCACTGTCCACTTAAGCAATTTGAAAATAACTGTGAGCTATGAGTAGAGAAATTAGGCACTGCTTAAGCGAGAAGGTATTTGATGACACCATAAAAAGGAAATACCAGAAAATGCCGGAGATTGAAGGAAGGAGGAAGTCTGTGATCAAGGGCTCTTCGTCATAGAGGATGGAGTGATAGCACCCCCTGTGGCCGGAATTGAGCACAACCTCCAAGATGCCAAAGTTGGGAAAAACGCCGACATAATACCTCTATCTGTTGTCTGTCCTGTCTGTTTAATGGCATTGAATGTTTGCCGTATATGTGTTCTGTGATCCGACCTGAGTCCCCTTCGGAGTGAAAAGGGCGAAATATAAATACTGTAAATAAATAATTATTGACAAACATTCGATGCCGAGAGAAGCTGAACAAAGCCAAAAATAGCCAACCCCCCAAATCCTCAAAACAAATCTACATCTATTTAAAAAATAACACATTATACAGCAATATTACTAGTAATATTATATGTAATATATAATATACAATTACCATATTATTATATAGTAGGTAGGTAAAGGTAGTCCCCTGACATTAAGTCCAGTCATGTCTGACTCTGGGGTGTGGTGCTCATTTCCATTTCTAAGCCGAAGAGCCAGCGTTGTCCGTAGACACCTCCAAGGTCATGTGGCCGGCATGACTGCATGGAGCGCCGTTACCTTCCCGCCGGAGCGGTACCTATTGATCTACTCACATTTGCATGTTTTCGAACTGCTAGGTTGGCAGAAGCTAGGGCTGACAGCGGAAGCTCACGCCGCTCCCCGGAATCGAACCTGCGACCTTTCGATCAACAAGCTCAGCAGCTCAGTGCTTTAACCCACTGCGCCACTGGGGGCTCCTATTATATAGTACTATATAATTATACCCCAAATATATAATACACTACCAGTATTATTATATGGATAATACAATATAATATAGTAACTAGGAATGGTGATGGACTAATCTGCACTCTCCTTAAGAGAATGTGATATGATGTTGCCATTTTAAAAGAGGAACTACAGAAAAAAAACAAAATACAGTAGACTCTCAAGCAACCAGAAACTACATTTATCCAACTCCCACAAGGATTGGTATATCCAAGATAAATATAGTTTCTGGTTACTTGAGAGCTACTTTTAAAAACAGGCTTAACACCTCATACTATATCATGCCATAAATTCTGCATTGACTTGGTATTAGAACTAAAGTACAGTGAAGTAAGACAAGCTTAAAGTATATAATGTATTATAAAAACAGCATTGTGAATGCAATATACAATTTTAATGAAAATTAAAACTTTTTAAAATTTAAAGTATTGTTTGAATTTTTGCCGGTTGCTCGAGAGTCCTGCTTGCTTGAGTTCTGGTTAACTGAGAGTCTAGTGTATTGGGTGCAGCCGCAGGGGGTGGAAAAGGAATAAGTTCAATTGCCCTGTAAGAATATTAAATAAATATTTAATATTTATTTCATGCCATATATATGCCTTTATTTTTGAGTAGCCTGTGCCCTTGTTAATGGTGATGGGGAAGGCAGCGTCCAAGAGGTATTTGATGATGCAACACAGACAAGTCATTTGGTGCCGCAACTGGAGGCAGACTGTCCACTGAAAGGCGTCTCTGCAACACATTCGGATAGCAGCTGTAAAGAATATGCAGCACTCCAAGGTAAGTGGTCCCTTTAGAGTTGGGCAGTCAAACCCATTTTCATTAAGGGCTACATCAGTGTTATGATGGCCTTCAGAAGGCCTTTGAATCCATGAGTGGAGAATCCATGGATAGAGATGGACAACTATAATTTTTTGCATACTGGTCAGTACTCTTTAATTTTTGCCTGGTTTGGGTCCCTATATGTTATTGAACAACTCCCATCACTTTTGATTATCCATGTATGCTGGGGGTAATGGGAATTGCAACCCAATAGCACTTGTGACTCTAACTTCAGGGAAAGATCATTTTGAAGTCAGGAATCCTATATACAAGTCTTCTATCTCAATTCAGAACAGAAGCTTTCCGAAGCTCTAGGTGCTCTTACTGCCTATTACAGGGAAAACCAGCTGATCCCCAACCCATCTAAAACACAGACATGTGCCTTTCATCTCAAGAACAGAGAAGCATCCCGAGCTCTGAGGATCACCTGGGAAGGAATCCCACTGGAGCATTGCAGCGCACCCAAATACCTGGGAGTCACTCTGGACCGTGCTCTGACCTACAAGAAGCACTGCCTGAACATCAAGCAAAAAGTGGGTGCTAGAAACAATATCATACGAAAGCTGACTGGCACAACCTGGGGATCACAACCAGATACAGTGAAGACATCTGCCCTTGTGCTATGCTACTCTGCTGCTGAGTATGCATGCCCAGTGTGGAACACATCTCACCACGCTAAAACAGTGGATGTGGCTCTTAATGAGACATGCCGCATTATCACGGGGTGCCTGCGCCCGACACCACTGGAGAAATTACACTGCTTAGCCGGTATTGCACCACCTGACATCCGCCGGGAAGTGGCAGCCAAGAGTGAAAGGACCAAGGCAGAGACATCTCCAGCTCATCCCCTGTTTGGGTATCAGCCAGCACGTCAACGACTTAAATCATAGTTTTCTAAGATCTACAGAGACACTCGCTGGAACACCTCAGCAAGCGAGAGTCCAAAAGTGGCAGGCTCAAACCCAGAACCTCAACCAATGGCTGATACCAAATGAGAGACTCGCCCCTGGGCACACAGAAGACTGGGCGACTTGGAGGCGCTGAACAGACTGCGCTCTGGCACCACGAGATGCAGAGCCAATCTTAAGAAATGGGGCTACAAAGTGGAATCCACGACATGCGAGTGTGGAGAAGAGCAAACCACTGACCACCTGCTGCAATGCAACCTGAGCCCTGCCACATGCACAATGGAGGACCTTCTTGCAGCAACACCAGAAGCACTCCAAGTGGCCAGATACTGGTCAAAGGACATTTAACCAACTACCAAACTCACACATTTTGTATTTTCTCTGTTTGTTTGCTTTGTTCTGTTAGAAATGTAATATAACTGACTGGCTGCCCTGACACGAGAAAATAAATAAATCTCAATTCAAACTCCACTATTCCCACTAAACAACAGACTGAAGCCTTCCGGATGTTACAGTGTCACGGTTCTCATCAGGTCTAGTCATGATGTCTAATGATGAGGGATACAGGAGTTGTAGTCCAGCATCTGGAGGGCCACATAACATGATTCAGCTTGTGGGCCTTGACTTTGACTCATGTGCTTTAGAGTCTGGATTGTCCTGAATTGTGGGTGAGCCAAAAGTCTGGAGTTTTATGTTTGCCTCTTCTTTATCCTTTTCCTGGAGTCTACAGAGCAGAAGACAAAAGCTCTTTTGTGAAGTGGTAGCAAAAATATGCACAGAATCATAAAATTGGGAGAGACCACAAGGGCCATCGAGTCCAACCCCTTGCCATGCAGGGAAATGCAACCAAAGCAGTCTTACCAGCCTCTGCTGAGAAACCTCCAGAGGAGGAGATTCCATCACATTCTGTGGAAGCTTGTTCCATTGCCAATCAGCACTTACTATCAGGAAATTCTTGCTAATTTTTAAACCTTTTAATCTTTTGGCCCTGCCCATTGTGTCCAATTATTGTGATTTTATTTTGCATTGTGTGTTTACCTTACATTGTTTTTTTGTATTATTATTTTCATTATATTGTATTGCTGTACTTTTATGTTGTGTATTTGCTTGTTGTAATTATTGGGCTTGGCCTCATGAAAGCTGCCCCGAGTTCCCCGTGGGAAGATGTTGACGGGGTATAAATAAAGTTTTTATTTATCCTGGTAGATCGTAAACCGGATCGGGGTATAGGGGGCAACCTGTGTTGGACTGGGTTGCACTCCCCCTGAAGTCACAGGTCCGCAGTTTGGGTGTCCTCCTGGATTCTTCACTTACGTTTGAGGCTCAGGCGTCGGCGGTGGCCGGGAGGACCTTTGCACAATTAAGACTCGTGTGCCAACTGTGACCGTACCTTGTGAAGGTGGATCTGGCCAGGGTGGTCCATGCCTTAGTCACTTCTAGACTGGATTACTGTAATGCACTCTACGTGGGGCTGCCCTTGAAAACGGCTCGGAAATTCCAGATGGTCCAATGGGCGGCAGCCAGGTTGTTAACGGGGGCTCCTTACAGGGAGCGGTCAACCCTCCTGTTTAAGGAGCTCCACTGTCTGCCATTCATTTTCTGGACCCAATTCAAGGTGCAGGTTCTCACCTACAAAGCCCTGAACGGTTTGGGACCCGTCTACTTTCGTGACTGTATCTCTGTATACGAACCCACACAATCTCTTCGATCATCTGGAGAGGCCCTGCTCACGCTCCCACCTGCATCGCAAGCATGATTGCTGGGGACGAGAGAGAGGGCCTTTTCGGTAGTGGCCCCTCGACTCTGGAACTCACTTCCTAAGGACATCAGGCATGCCCCAACCTTGGCAGTCTTTAAGAGGAGCTTGAAGATGTAGTTGTTCCAGTGTGCCTTCCCAGAATAATGATCCCATAGCACTTTGTCCTCCAAAGCACTTGATATTGTTTTAGTTCTGCTTGTATGTTTCCACAAACCGCCCCATCACTTTTTTCGCCCATGTCCAGCATTATTGTTAATTTTAATTACATTTGGCCTACCCATAGATTTTAAAGTGTGTTGTCCTATTTGATAATGCTTATGTTAGTGTTTTATTGTTCTGTTGTTTTAAATTGCTTGTATTGTTGTTGTTATTGCTTGTATTATTGTATTTTGGGCTCGGCCTCATGTAAGCCACACCGAGTCCCTTGGGGAGATGGTAGTGGGGTATAAATAAAGTGTATTATTATTATTATTATTATTATTATTATTATTATTATTGAAATAAAATTATTATTACTACTACTATACTATAGAAATAATGCAGATTGACATCACTTTAATTGTCCTGGCCTTTAATCTTTTCTGCCAAAGAGTGCGGATGCCTCACAGGACTACAGATCCCAGGATTGCACCACATTGGGCCATGGCAGCTACAGTGGTATCAAACGGCATTAATTTTATTCATGGTTTTCCTCTTTCATGGAGGTCCTGTTCCCTAACCCCAGTCACTGTAGAGTATTGGAACAGGAGTGGAAAGGCATTGAGGCTCAATAGCAGGCATGGGCAAACTTCAGCCCTCCCAGTGTTTTGGACTTCAACTCCCACAATTCCTAATCGCCTACTGGTAGTTATGAATTGTGGGAGTTGAAGTCCAAAACACCTGGAGGGCCGAAGTTTGCCCATGTCTGCTCAACAGTGTGACCTTGGATCAGTCATTATCTTTGTGGAATTTGCTTTACCGGATTGTTGCAAGCGAAGGGATGAATGGAAAAAGACACATGCTTTTTCAGGGAAAAGATATGGCTCTAAATGTGTATCCTTTTTTCTGATCAGCTGCCGTTTTGAAGAACCAAGACACTCTCCTAGTGATCTTGAAGAACCAGGACATGTTAAAGGAGCGTGTGGATAAGCTCCTGGGGACTCTTTCCAGCTTCGAAGAAAGATTTCAAGCCCTTGAGCGGGAGATGGGTGTCCTTGCCCAGTTCACCCAAGAACTCTCTCAAGTCGACAATGAAACCATCTGGGGCTAATGAAGAGACTTCCAAGTAGTCCAAACGAATACTTTGCTCAGCATTCAAAATATGTGTATGCTTGTGTGTTTCTTTCTCCTTATGTGAGGTGGAAACTTTAAGAGGCTGCCCTGGCCCTTAAATAGAGTTACATGTACAATAGAAAATATTAAATCCCATCATCCCTACAAAGATTTTTAGAATTCTGGTTTTTCATCTGGTTTACATACATTCCTGTTCTTGTAAATGAAGATGTGACCTATTCCAAAATAGGATCTGATTTGGTCTGGTTCAGAAGTCAGCTGAAGATGCTTATTGTTGTGAAGACATTCAGTTTGGACTATGTTCAGATTAAGAAACATCTATGGATCTAAAAAAATCTTTCTGATGGACACTTATCATCTCCTTTTCTAGATTTCATCATTTGTCCATCATCATTTAATTAGTAAGTATTCTGTGTCAAAATCCAGTGGTAAAACTTGATGCCGTTATATTCAATGTACATGGCATTGTGTAGCATCATGTTTTTTGTGAGCCAACAGTAGAATATAAACAGTTCAGGGATGCTTTCCCCTCAATTTACTTGCACTTAGGTTGGTGGGCTTTGAAGAATCAAATGTGATATAATGTCCACTATGGCATATGTAATAATGTTGACTCAATGATAACCTGAATATCCATCATAACCTAAATGGCTAGTTTCAACGAAATAAACTGCATTTAAGAAAGCTGCATATCTGACCTGTGCCAACCAGAGCTAGAAAGTAAAACACTCAGAACAGCCCATATTTTGGAGGGTCTGATGCAATATTAGGAAATAACAATTGCAGTGTTTCATCTCAGGTTATGTATAAGTGTTGCTTCTCCATAGTAATTGATTGTGCCCATACTAGCATGTGCAAATGCCAAAATAAATAAATAAAAATAAACATTCGAGGACATGCAAATATCTCCTGGTTCTGCTTTTGTAACATAAGATTAAAACTCTTTCAAGGATGTAGAGGTGATAATACAGTAAGATCCCTGTATTCACAGGGGAAATGTTCCTGGGTGGACTAGATATCTGAAACCATAGATATGACCAAGCACAATTAAATGACCTGACTTCTGGGCATAGCATAACATAGAGTTGCATTGGAGGACCTATAGCTTTCTAGTGATTCCATCAGTGCTGCCTCCGAAAAATCCTACAAATCTCTTCGGAAGACAGGCAGGCAAATGTCAGTGTGCTGGAAGAAGCAAAGACCACCAGCATTGAAGCGATGCCATCAACTCCACTTGACTAGCCATGTTGTCTGGATGCCCGACCACTGTCTCCCAAAGCAGTTGCTCTACTCCGAACTTTAGAATGGAAAACCGAATGTTGGTGGGCAGGAAAAGAGATTCAAAGATGGGCTCAAAGCCAACTTTAAAAACTCTGGCATAGACACCGAGAACTGGGAAGCCCTGGCCCTTGAACGCTCCAGTTGGAGATCAGCTGTGACCAGCAGTGCTGCAGAATTTGAAGAGGCACAAATGGAGGGCGAAAGAGAGAAATGTGCCAAGAGGAAGGCACGTCAAGCCAACCCTCATTGTTGGAGTATTTAGCAGGGTTGGGAATCTATAACCCTCCATATCTTGGACTTCCTTGACCACATAGATGCCTAACTTTTGAGGACCCCACCATTGCAGCCAGGGGACCCCATTGGTTTAAGAAGCAGTGCTCTAGATAACACTATGTAACACAATTTTTGTTCCTGGGTTACGAATGTCATTTCCTAATTGGGTTTATCATAGAAACATGGGAAAAGTTAATTAAACTGGGAAACTTTGTTTCCGTGAGACATCTTGCAGCACATTTTGCTATAGTATTTCAATGAACATCTCTTAAAAGAGTCGCAACCAATTCAACATAGTTGAATGTATTGTTGAAGGCTTTCATGTCCAGAATCACTGGGTTGTTGTAGGTTTTTTCGGGCTGTATGGCCATGTTTTAGAAGCAATCTCTCCTGACGTTTCGCCTGCATCTGTGGCAAGCATCCTCAGAGGTTGTGAAGTCAACATAGTTTATGGCAGCCACAAAAATAATGTTTTTGGAGTATAGCGACTATTTTTAAAGTAAGTGCCGCACAATTAAACAGGAAATAACACTTTTAAGCCAGGAACAGAAAAAAGTCACATTTTGTTACATAGCAGAGGTAGGAAAAGTTCAAGCCTCCGAATGTTGGGAATGCATCTTCCATTATAGCCAATGATGAGAAATAAGTTAGATCTCCATATTCATTGGATGTTAGGGGCACAGGACCGCTGTGAAAGTGAAAAAACACAAATATTATTATTAATTATTAATCTTTATTTGTACCCCGCTAGCATCTCCCGAAGGACTCGATGCGGCGTACAAAGGCCAAGGCCTCAAACAACAACAGACAATAACAATACAATGCAAGCAAATTAAAAACATAAGCAATAACAACAACAAAACATCACACTATTACGCAATAAAACCAGGGCCGGGCCAATGAAGGGTACAGGTTAAAAAAGTGCTGAGTGTAAGAGGTGATATGTTGGGATTCTGGGCAAGTGCAATGTGCAGAGAGTCTTAAGCTCTAATAAAGTGCTTCTGGGACGTAGTGCTGGAGGTTATCCTATTCAGGAAAGGCACATCGGAATAGCCAGGTCTTCCAAGTTCTTCTTAAAGACTGCCAACGTGGATGCTAGTCTAATGTCTTTGGAGAGGGTGTTCCAAAGTCGGGGGGCAACCACAGAGAAGGCCCTGTCCCTCGTCCCCACCAAACGAGCCTGCGACGCAGGTGGAATCGTGAGCAGGGCCTCTCCGGATGAACAGAGGGAGCGCGTGGGTTCATATATCGAGATGCGGTCACGCAGGTAGGCAGGTCCCAAACCGTTTAGGGCTTTGTAGGTGAGCACCTGCACCTTGAATTGGGCTCGGTATGTAAACGGCAGCCAATGGAGCTCCTTAAACAGGAGGGTTGACCTCTCTCTGTAAGGGGTGCCAGTTAACATCCTGGACATAACATAGAGACATTGCTGTGTACTTTTAAAAATAAATTCCTCTTTAGGAATTTCTAATATAATTTTTAATAAATTTAATAATTTTTAATATATTTTTAATAAATATAATTTTTAATAAATTTTCTAATATAATTTTTAATAAATATAATTTTTAATAAATGTTCTAATATAATTTTTAAATAATTTTTAAAATAAATTCCTCTTTAGGAATTTCTAGGTTTTCCAGCATGACCTGGGTTCTTAAAGGGAGTTCTGCTCTTCTTTACATGTGTCTCAGCTTCTTGAGACGGAACCTAGCAGGCTTTAGGACCCTGTGATCAGACTGACCTTTATCCGCCTCCTGCTCAGTATCTCACACACTAATACCTGGACCCGCTCCCCATTGGCCCAGAGGAATTGCGAGCTCGCTTCCTATTGGTTGGTGGTAGCGCTGAACTCGCTTCCCATTGGCTGCTGATTATTCTGGGCTCGTTCTCCATTGTCTTCAGTGTGTGTTAACAAAGCGACCCAAGTGCGCCTGTCATTTGAGGCTGCGCAAGGAAGAGGGAAGGAGGTGCCTCGATGTAGCGGCGCTTGGAGTGAACGGGCGCCACCTAGAGGTGAAGCGCAGCACTGCAGAGAACTCTTCCTCCTCTTTTGGCATTTATTATTCCCAATAGTGTTTTTTTTTACATCTTTCCTCTTTTTTTCTGCCTTCTCTCCTACAGAAGCAGCCTTTCTCGCTGTGTCTATCCACATTGAAGAATTAATGCAGTTTGCATAACTTTAAAGTGCCTTATCTAGCTCTGTACTGACCATATAATGCAGTTCCAGACTGCATTATAGAGCCAACCTTAGTTCTTTCACATTTCTTTTCAACGTTGGGCTTCTGACTGCTTCAGATCAACATGTTTTCATCTTTGTCCACCTTAAATTTCTTAGAGGATGATTATAATTATTTTTTTTATTATATTGACAAGCTGGAATGTGTCCAGAGGGCGACTAAAATGATCAAGGGTCTGGAGAACAAGCCCTATGAGGAGCGGCTTAAAGAGCTGCACATGTTTAGCCTGCAGAAGAGGGCTGAGAGGAGACATGAGGGCCATGTATAAATATGTGAGGGGAAGTCACAGGAAGGAGGGAACAGGCTTTCTGCTGCCCTGGAGACTAGGATGCAGAACAATGGCTTCAAACTATTTATTTATTTATTTTGAACATTTCTACCCCGCCCTTCTCAACACCCGAAGGGGGACTCAGGGCAGCTTACAAAAGGCACAATTTGATGCCAGCAATACACATAGTAAGATAAAATACATAGCATCGACAGTTATAAATAGTTAAAACAGTCCAATTATACAATAACAACTAATAAAAGCCAATCCAGTGATCAACATTCGCCAAGAAGGAGAAACTACAAGAAAGGAGATTCCATCTGAGCATTAGGAAAAACTTCCTGACTGTGAGAGCCGTTCAGCAGTGGAACTCTCTGCCCCGGAGTGTGGTGGAGGCTCCTTCTTTGGAAGCTTTTAAACAGAGGCTGGATGGCCATCTGTCTGGGGTGCTTTGAATGCAATTTTCCTGCTTCTTGGCAGGGGGTTGGATTGGATGGCCCATGAGGTCTCTTCCAACTCTTTGATTCTATGATTCTGAGAAACCAAAGTTAGAAAAAGTAGGAGTATCCCCTCCCATTCGGGAAGGAGCAATGTGTATTGTGTCTTCTTGTTTATCTTTCTTAGTGTATATTTGGTAGAATGCAGAGATAAGCTTAAGCCAATGAAAGTAGAAAATTGTATAATGTGACCAAATATGGGAAACTTGACCTAGGGTATAAAAACCTCCTTGTAAACATCTCAAGTCATAGTTCTAGCCTAGGTCAAGACCTTCCTGACTGTGAGAGCTGTTCAGCAGTGGAACTCTCTGCCCCAGAGTGTGGTGGAGGCTCCTTCTTTGGAAGCTTTTAAACAGAGGCTGGATAGCCATCTGTCGGGGGTGCTTTGAATGCGATTTTCCTGCTTCTTGGCAGGGGGTTGGACTGGATGGCCCACGAGGTCTCTTCCAACCCTATGATTCTATGTTCAGGAAGAGGGAGGAGGAGGAGAAGCAGCACTTGTTATCGCACTTTTCGATAGCCAAAACCTGGGGACAAGGGACAGGGCCTTCTCGGTGGTAGCCCCCCTGCATGTGGAATTCGCTTCCCGGGGAAATTAGGGCATCATCATCCTTCCTCACCTTTAGAAAGAAGGTAAAAATGTGGTTGTGGGACCAGGCCTTCGGGCAATTAGGTTAAAGGTCAATTGATAATGTTTGACTATGGCTTAGAAGTGGATTTGGATAAGTTAAGCAGAGTAATCATTAGTATATGGCTAGATAAATAGCCACCAGACTGGCAATAGCTAAATGGATCGTAAATATACTGTTTAATAGTTATTTATTAATGCCCCCGGTGGCGCAGTGGGTTAAACCCCTGTGCTGGCAGGACTAAAGACCAACAGGTCGCAGGTTCGAATCCGGGGAGAGGCGGATGAGCTCCCTCTATCAGCTCCAGCTCCTCATGTGGGGACATGAGAGAAGCCTCCCACAAGGATGATAAAAAAAATCAATTCATCTGGGCGTCCCTTGGGCAACGTCCTTGCAGACGGCCAATTCTCTCACACCAGGAGCGACTTGCAGTTTCTCAAGTCACTCCTGTCACAACAAAAAATAAATTAATGTTCATGTTTTTAATTGTTATATTTGCTATTTTGTATTTTATGATGCGGCATTGAATTGTTGCCAATTGGAAGCCCCCCTGAGTCCCCCTAGGGGTTGAGAAGGGCAGGGTAAAATTTTTCAAAATAAATAAATAAAATAATTAAGAGGGTTTTGTGAGACCAGCCGCTCTCGTTGCAACGGTGTAGTAACGGTGATGCTGGATGGCCATCTGTCGGGGGTGCTTTGAATGCGATTTTCCTGCTCCTTGGCAGGGGGTTGGACTGGATAGCCCTTGAGGTCTCTTCTAACCCTAAGATTCTATGATGTATAAAAAAAGGTCATGGTGAAAATTAAAACAGACTGTCCCAAAGAGCCATCCCAGTGGTGAGCAAAGAAAAATTGATCCCACTATGGGTGAAATCTGTGAAAGTATTTTTTAGCTCCCATTTGGTAGGTTTACCTGATATGACACTTTTGGGTGTGCGATGGTGAACCTAGAACACGGAAATCACTAATTCCAAGCTGGTTTTTTTTTCTTCCATTGACAGTGCTCTCCCAACATGAAAGACAGCAACGTCCTTAAGCCCCTCCTCGATGGAGAACACATTGTTGTCCCCCCTGAACAATGCACTTCATATAATGAGAGATTATTAGAAATGCTATCAAGAAGCTCACTACCTTTACGCAACATCATTGGCAAGGACACAAGATTTGCCGTATTCTGTTTTTGCCAGTCATCTCCAAAATCCGAGGCCACCCGATCCGAGGGGCTAAGAATCTTGATTTTGACTCTCGTCTACACTTTTCTCCTCGGATTGGTCATTTTTGCAGTGGGCCGGTCCTATGTCTCAACCAAAGTTCATACTTATCCCATTCAGCCATACGCAAGAGAGTTTGAGAGGATCAAAGGTGTGATGAACATAAGTATCGCCGTCTCAGGAGTCCCGAAGAATCTGACTCTCGCAGCCCTGCTGGAGGCCAAGGGGCAAGAACCACTTGGGGGAGCCATGAGGATCTGCTTGGATAAAGCTGCTCAGGAGTTCTCTAAGGAGCCGGTCATAGTAAAGAAAAATACATTGATGGTTATTCTGTGCAATGGAACAAAGCAGGTCTTTCGCTCCGGGAAAGGGCAAAACAAAATCGGAGTTGTCTTGGCCAATGAGAAGGTGTATTACTTATTTGTACATGAGGCCAGTGCAGAAGTCCATCTGGCAAGGCTTGGGCACCAGACATTCCCACTCAATCGGACCAGCATCCTCGATGTCCTAGGGGAACTAAAGTCCCAGAATGGCTCCGAGGAGATGCAGCAATGCCTCAACAAAACCTTAATGGAGTTGCCCCAGGAGCCCACAGCAGTGCTGGCCAATGCCAAAATGGTGGTGTCGTGTGGATGGCAAAACCTGACCTTCCTTTCTGGGACCGGGGAGAATGAGATCCGTGTGTATAGAGAAGAAATGGGTGGGGAGATCCAGTTCCGGGTGAAAGCTTCAGGGTGGGATTGGTGGGCCAGGGTTTTCACAAGGGGAAGAGTGGTGTGACAAGACCTGAGAGGACCACGCAAAAATGAGCTCTGTGGCTCTGCTGAGAAACCGAGCAATTTCTATAGTATTTGAATACTTCTGAGCTCACGTTACTAATTTTATCCAATGTCTGTTAGTCACATAGATTGCAATAAATAACTGCTTCAATGCAACCTTTGTTCAGAATATTCTTTCAGGACTGAGGATTTAGTTTAGTTCCTTCCCATTGGCTTTTTTTTTGCTGCCGCATCACATTGTTGGCTCATATTTAACTTGTTATCCACAAGAACCCCAAGATCTTTTACGATCCCACACGATACCTTCGATCATCCGGAGAGGCCCTGCTCTCGATCCCACCAGCCTCACAGGCACGATTAGTGGGGACGAGAGAGAGGGCCTTTTCGGTGGTGGCCCCTCAACTCTGGAACTCTCTCCCTAAAGATATCAGACATGCCCCAACTCTGGCAGTCTTTAGGAGGAGCTTGAAGACGTGATTGTTCCAGTGTGCCTTCCCAGAATAATGATCCTGTAGCACTTTGTCCTCCAAGCACTTTATATTTTTAGGTCTGCTCGTATGCCCTTCCACAAACGCCACTATCACCTTTTCGTCCATGTCCCAGCATTAGTCCCCATTTTAACTTTACATTTGGCCTTCCCACTGTTTTTAATTGTGTGTTGTCTTATTGCTAATGTTGTATATTTTATTGTCTATGTTTTTATTTAATTGCTTGTACTGTTGTTGTTATTACTGCTTGTACTGCTCGGCCTCATGTAAGCCGCATCGAGTCCCTTGGGGAGATGGTACCAGGGTATAAATAAAGTATTATTATTACTATTACTATTATTATTATTATTCACATGTATAGCTTGAGAGCAGTACATGTGAAAAAGATCTCAGGGTCTTTGTGGACAAGATGTTAAATATGAGTCAACAATGTGATGCGGCAGCAAAAAAGCCAATGGGATTTTGGCCTACATCAATAGTCATCTAGTGTCTAGATGCAGGGAAGTCATGCTGCCCCTCTATTCTGCTTTGGTTAGACCACACCTGGAATATTGTGTCCAATTCTGGGCACCACAATGGAAGAGAGCTATTGACAGGCTGGAATGTGTCCAGAGGAGGGCGACTAAAATGATCAAGGGTCTGGAGAACATGCGCAGCTTAAAGAGCTGCGCATGTTTAGCCTGCAGAAGAGGGCTGAGAGGAGACACGATGAGGGCCATGTATAAATATGTGTGGGGAGGTCATGAAGAGGGAGCAAGCTTGTTTTCTGCTGCCCTGGAGACTACGACATTGAACAATGGCTTCAAACTACAAGAAAGGAGATTCCATCTGAACATTAGGAAGAACTTCTTGTGAGAGCCATTTAGCAGTGGAACTCTCCGCCCCGGAGTGTGGTGGAGACTCTTTAAAATATTTTAACAGGCTGGATAGCCATCTATCGTGGGTGCTTTGAATGCAATCTTCCTGCTTCTTGGCAGGGGTTGGACTGGATGGCCCACGAGGTCTTTTCCAACTCTATGATTCATAATTGCCTTTCCATGAATCCCTGGGAGGAGTGGCTTAAAGAGTTGGGTCTGTTTAGCCTGCAGAATAGAAGGTTGAGAGGAGGAGATACGATAGCCATGTTTAAATATATGAAAGGATGTCATAAATAAGAGGGAACAGGCTTCTTTTCAGCTGTCCTTGAAAGTGGGACTCGGAACAATGGGTTCAAATTATAGGAAAGGAGACTCCACCTGAATATTAGGACGAACTTCCTGATCATAAGAAGAGCTGTTCAACAGAGGAACTCTCTGCCTTGGAGTGTAGTGGAAACTATGCATGTGGGTTAAAGTATGAGCTCAAGTGCTAAAACTACCTCTTTAATTAAGTGTTCGTGTCACTTTTTAATTGGGACAGTCTGTGGAAGTACTTTTAGGCTTCTTCGACCTCTGCTTAGAAACTCACCATCATAACATTTTAACAGTTCTGGCATATCAGTTTCTATCAATCTTTCTGGAACAGATCTGAAAGCTGATGAAAGTTCAGCAGCTTTCTGGGTACTTAAATTGCTGGATGCTTTTAAAAACACTGGCCTGGCAAGTTTTCGGATGTATTTACTACTTCAGAAATTCACATCAAATGCACTACAGTCTGTAAGATATTTTCTAGTTCAGAGTTGGACAGAAGATAGATCGGGACCCAAAAGTAGATTTCTAAGAGATTTGTAGCAAATCAGGAAAGATATGCGATACCCATCTATTTAATAACAGCAGGTAAAGGTTTTTCCCTGACATTAAGTCCAATTGTGTCTGACTCTGGGGGTTGGTGCTCATCTCAATTTCTAAGCTGAAGAGCCAGAGTTGTTCATAGACACCTCCAAGGTCATGTGGCCAGCATGACTGCATGGAGCGCCATTACAGAATGGTTTTTCACTCCATCTTATATGGTGATGTTGAAACAAAGGAAATTTTGGATAAATCACAAGTGAAACCTGTGTGTGTGTGTAAGAGTTATGAGAGCCTCTTTCGTTCTGGTACTTAAAAATCAAACCCCCAGACTATTAAACCAGGGTATTTTATTTGTAACTTTACAAGCCACAACACAACTAGTTTGCTCTAAGCTGTGGGTTGCTGAATAGTTCAGGTTCCACTCATGCTTAAGGGAAACAAAGCACCTAAAACAGACCTTCCTCAACTGTGTCAACACACACACGCGCATACGCATTTGCATACACACACACACACACACACACACACAAATCAATCATACAACTTGCCTTTGGAAGTTGCTGCGCCTAATGGGCTGGATTCTCATGTTTCTTGCAGGCATGTCAACTCAAATGAGAGCCACCATTTCATCAATGCAAAAGGCTTGTCAAGTAATTAATTAATTAGAAACTGAACTTAGAAGACTGGTCCTAAAGCAGACCTTATTAATCTGGTACCTTCTAGATAGCCAATGTCCATGCTGAATAGGGACAATGGAGACTGTAGTTCAAACAAATCTAAAAAACATAAAATTGGAAGCAAGGTTTTCTGAGAGCGGTGGTGCCATAACTTCTGGCTCTCCACGTGTTCTGGACTTCAGCTCCCAGAGTTATCTTGGCCATTGGACAAGTTGGCCAGGGCTTCTGGGAGTTGGCGGGCCAAACATCTGGAGGGCCACAAGTCTGACACCTCTGTCATAGAGAAACTGAAATCACCGTTTGGATTTCCACCACCATGTTCAAAGGGTGCTGGAATTCTTGCTCAACATGTATATTTTCCATTCAAGTAAACATTTTGTTATACATTCATTATACATTTTTTCCAATTCATTGTTAAGAGTTTTATAATACACGGGCATATTTAGATCTGAGTCACATAGGTATGCCCATGTGGTAAAGTGCTGATTCACAGTGACCAGGCAAGTGGCTGGTGTAACCACGAATGCAGGACTGCATCATCGGAAGGTATATAAGCAACCAACCATGATGACTGCTGATGGATGATTGCTGTCGGAGAGTTGGAGGATTGTTGGAGAGTGTGTGTATGTGCATCGGTGTATAGCACTAGCTGTAAATATCTGCACTGCTGCAACCAAAAACAAATCCTTCCTGTTGGAACATCTGCTGTGTGCAGGTATCTTCCATACATCAAGAGTATCTATAGTTTGTGCTTCCTCCAGCACTCTGCATAAGTATTAGAACTATGGCATTCCGAAGTCTGTTTCATCTATGGAAGAGAAGCTCCCATCTCCTATTTAGTTCAACTCAGGTGATTAGAAGCACTTTCCTCTGAAATTTATCAGAATGAGAGGCCCAGTGTAGTATGGCCACACTGGGCCTGAAGGCCAGACTGCTGAAGGCAGTGGATCTCAAATATGGAACTTCAATGTTGGACTACAACACCCAGTAGTCACGGAGAAAGATGCTGTGAGTTGTAATCCAACTTCATATTTGGAAACCATGGTTCCAATGACTAACAGCCTGCTCTCCATTTTGGGGCTTTATTTTAGTGCTAGATGGCTGCAACCTTAAGTGATTCACAACGGTTTTGTGGCTCTGAGCTGCAATTAGAATTGGGAAAGTTTTTTTAAAAAAAATAAATAAATCTGACAACTTCCAGAATCCACTAGCCAGAAGTGTCTCAGACCAGATGATCCATGCCCAGCCTCATTGACTCTCTTGCACCCATGTTCTACAACCCCATAACAAAGACTGCCAGAAGTTGCTAACAGGGCACAACTCTAGTCATAGCTTTAGCTGAACTGCAGGGAAAGAGAAAGATATTTATCCTCTATGCTATCTGCCTGCAAGAATAGAGAATCCATCCTGAGTCCTTCACAGTAATACCACATTCTTCTAAACCCATTCAACAGGACATAAAATTGCCCTTTCATTCATACCTATTTCTAAGCAGCTCTGCCCACAGCCAATGCAAACACAACTCTTAAAACCCCCTACTAGAGCAGGTTTATGTCTTATGATGTCAAATTTAAATCTGACTTAGAACTTCAGGATTGCAGCAAAAAATGTGCTTCTCGCTGCCTTTCCTGTACGTTTGAGCACTACAAACTGCGTCACTGTAACAAGCATCTCTCCTTTTCTTCTCCGGTGCCGTATTCCTAGAATCCGACCCCAAAAAGAAACACAGTGTGACTTCTGAATGGCTCTGTGCTTTTTCTTCAGTTGACTTGCTTCTGATCAGAGATGCTGCTGCTTTGCACTTTCATTGAGAACTTTCCTTTTCACTGAGAAGCCAAGCTGTTAGGACTCCACTCAATGTATTTGAGGGCCAATCCTAGCAGGGGAAGACAGTCCTTTTGTCACTCCCAGTCCGTTGGCGGCCGAATGATGAGAGGGGAAGCATTCTTGCGGCCGGCACGGATCCCTGGATAGAAAAAAGGCCAAAGCTTCTCAGTGAAGGTGTCACTAAATGTGTAAATATGGGAACGGTCCGTCACATTGTAGAAAGAAAGTTTCCCAGCCTCGTAGTCCAAGAAGACACCCACTCGCTTGGGCTTTGTGGTGACATTGAGCGGGGTGAAGGGTGTTGTGGTGGCTGCGTACTTGTCCCCATTGAACAGTCTCACCCGCCAATAGCCGGTCTCCGGTAGGGAGGTCGTCTCCCCTTTACGGCTTACCGAGTCATTGCAAACCCCCAGGGCCCAATGGGTCTTTTCGCCCACTTCCACCTCCCAGTAGTGCCGTCCTGAAGTAAACCCTTCTGTTGCCAAGACGCACGGGTAGACGGTAAAGCGCCTCGGACTGTCTGGCAGATCTCTTAGGCGCTGCTCCACAAACTTGACACTCTTCCGGTCCTCGGAGAGCACTAGGTTGGGATGGGCTGTTTCAGGATCAAGGATCAGATCTCCTGCAGAGAAAGGGAGAGAGGTTTGTGGGTGCTCAGTTTTAAGGAAAGCCAGTGTGTTGTATCCTCTTCCTCCCTTCTTACAATTTGTTTTTGCCAGCCAGTTCAGAATGCATTCATTAAATGCAACTCTCATTTCATCTTTGGTGGAAATCTCCCTTGTATTCATATCTTCATTAGGCTTTAGGCTCACTACCAATGTTCTCCCTCAAGACTGAAAGTCTAGCAGTTTCTTTTGAGACTTTTCCAACTCTGGCATTACAAATGTTTTGGATTACAGCTATGCTGGGGGATTTTGAGACATATACTAAACAATAATAAAAAATGTATTTCTAATTGTTTTTATTATTCCAATTATTTTATATTTTATTTACAAATTTGGCGAGCACACATGGAAAATAATATGTTGATCACTCACATGTGCTGATAATGGACAAGAAATGTTTAAACACCCTCTGATATCCACACATTGGAGACAAACTCAAAATTGGAAGGAGGGAGTAATGAGAGGAGAGAGGTAAGACATGGCATCTCCATCATCACTTGTCTTAAAGTGGCCCATTAAAACACCTTTGTCCAACTCGTCACCACGTGAACCCAAAAGCCCCGTGCTTCTTATTTGGAATCCTGACCACCATTAACCTATTTTTGGCACCAAATTAAATATTTGTCTTTTTGTCCTAATCTTTGTGGCCCAGTGATTATAGATTGCTGTGAGGTTGTTGGGTCTTTGTTTTTTGTTTTGATCTGTATTCACCAACGGCATGAGTTGCACACTTACGTATATCCATGTTAATAGGTTCCTAATGTCAGAACTGAACTTAAATGGGTTAGTAAGAACCAGAAAAAGCTTATCTCTAGTATTACTCTGTATTACCATGCTTTCCTCTATTGGTATTAGTTACTAATAAAAAGGAAGAAGACTCCTCTTGACTTGAACTGGATCAGGATTGATTAAACTTGGCACTCGAATCCTTACCTTCGTTTGACACACCTACACAGATTAAAAAAAAGAAACCAATGCTTTACTAAGTTTTGCAGATGAAGTAACTATAAAAAGGTAAAGGCTTCCCCTTGACATTAAGTCTAGTCATTTCCAACTCTGGGGGGTGGTGTTCAACACTCTAGTCTTCAGAAAACACAGGTATTTATCCTGAATGTAGAGTTTCTTTAAGTTTCCAGTATCTTTCATTTTCAAATTACATTCTCCCCTTGATGCTATTATCCTGTTTCTTTATCCAACACCACCAAATGTCTCAGTGCACAAATATTTCTATCACTTGGATGCTGCTGATAGACAGAAAGTGTGGTATAGTAGTTGAGTGATGTACCGTGATTCTAAAGACCACAGTTTGGATCTTCACTCAGCCATGGAAACCCAGAGAGTGACCTTCAGCAAGTCACATTCCCTTAGCTTCAAAGGAAGGCAAAGACAAATTATTTCAGAACACATCTTGCCAAGAAATCCATGACTGGAAAACTTTAGAGTTGCCATATGCCAGAAATAGCTTAAAAGCATGCAACAAAGAGATGAACACCCAGACATATGAGTGGGAAATTCACCGCACCCCCAAAAAGTTATTTGTGATGTCTTAGCCTAGACTTTTCCCCTCCTGTGTTTCACTTCCTTGTTTTGTTCTCCCTTTGTTATGGACTTCTCCATTTGTGCTTAGTTTTAGGGGTGGAGCTTAAAACCCCCTAGAGGCCTGGCGTTGTTGGTTTAGACCTTTTTGCCTCAGAACTTGTCTGAAAGGCTTTTCCCTCCTTTTTTTTTTTTTTGGTCTGTGCCAGAGTTTTGGAGGAAAAGGCCAGCAATTGTCTGGGTTCCTTGGCCTGGCAATCTAAACAGGCATTCCATAGCATGTATTTACCAGCTGTATATACTACGTATATACCTTATAGCAGGGGTCCTCAAACTAAGGCCTGGGGGCCAGATATGGCCCTCCAAGGTCATTTACCTGGCCCTCAGCCATTTCAAACCTAAGTCTGAAATGACTTGAAATCACACAAAAACAGCAACAATCCTATCTCATCAGTCAAAAGCAGGCCTACACTTCCCACTGAAATACTAAGTTTATTTTTGTTAAAATTGTTCTTCATTTTAATTATTGTATTGTTTTAAAGTATTTTTTGAACTACAAATAAGATATGTGCAGTGTGCATAGGAATTCCTTCATGTTTTTTTTCAAATTATAATCCAGCCCTCCAACAGTTTGAGGGACTGTGACCTGGCCCTCTCTTTAAAAGGTTTGAGGACTCCTGCCTTATAGTGTCTTCGTAGAATCATTACAGTATATACCTCATAGATCTTCATAACTGTATTTACCATATAGTCACCACAGCTGTACATACCGCATAGTCATCTTAGCTGTGTATTTACCATATAGACACTATGGCCCAGAGTGCTTTACCATTATAGCTTGTACCACTACCATTTAGTTATTATAGTTCTGTACTTTACCATTTTAGTTCTGTATTATATCAATAGCCAAGTACCTAACTGAAGACAATTATAGTCAAGCATTTTACCTCATATTTTATGAATATAGTCAAGTGTTTATTTTCAGTGTAACTAAGTTCAAGCAACAAACGTTGTCTTTGTAATATTTTATTTAGATTCACTTTTCAAGAACTCTGACTGAGGTTACCTTTGTCTTTTGTTTCCAGTAAATTTATTTGGTTAACTTTAATCCTGTCTCAAGAGTCTTTATTTTTAAAGAACTGAAGTACATCAGAGGGTATACTGATAGCTGCCGGGAATAGCCAGACATACAGTTTTCTTCTACCCCGGCGTGCCATCACTCTATTCATCTGCAACATCATCACACTTACTTACCTGTTAGCTTCTTAAGGATTTTTCTCAGAACAAAAAACTGTCTGGGGAAGTTGCAGAAATTTTTTTCTAGCTCAATGGAGACTAAACATGGTTCTTGGGCCTGGAGCTCTTCAAATCTGCAAGGACAAAAGCAGAGAAACCTGGGTAAAGCTCCAGGAGTAGGCTGGCTTAATGCTTGTGGGATCAACAATTAAGAAAGAGGGTTGCTAAGAGCACCCACATAGCCATCTAGCTGTGATTAAAACCAAAAACATTTAAGTCCTTTCACATATAATTCGTTCTGACTTAGATGCCACAGTTGATACAGCTTTGGTCGACTGAACTTCAGCTCCTGCTTGTCCGGTGTTGATGGATACTTTCCAATTTGAGGATGTGGACAGAATCCTTGGAGAGGTGAGAACAACCACACGTGATCTAGAACCCTGCCTTTCCTGGCTCATTAAACCGGCCAGAAGGGAACTGGTGGAGTGGGTTGGGGAAGTGATTAATGCCTCCTTTTATCAGGGCAGGGTCCCTGCAGGCCTCAAGGAGGCTGTGGTAAGACCACTTCTAAAAAACCTGCCTCTGTACTGGAAAACTACAGGCCAGTCTCCAATCTCTCATTTTTTGGGCAAGGGACTGAAGCGTGTGGTGCCTTCCACAAATAGATCAAGACCTTCTGCCAGCAGGCATCTGAGGGAGGATGAGGGGCATGCTGCTGGGAAGGTAGTGGGTAGGATTCGGGGGTTTCAAATATATATTTAATTGTATATTAACTTATAGTAACCACAGTACTATTTAATTATTTTTAACATTTGAATTTGCTTTGTTTTAAACTGTGACCAGACTGTGTGATGAAGAGGTGAGATGATAGCCATGCTTAAAACATATGCCGTATTAAGGATGGAGTAAGCTTGTTTTGTACTGCTCTAGACTCCAGAAACTAGAACACAGAGCAATGGGTACAAACGATAAGAAAACAGATACCACCTATACATTAGGAAGGAAGAATGGAACTATAAATAACCTCAACCCAAGCCGAGAGGGAGGGGTATTGGCAATCAGACTATTCTTCAGGCCTTCTAGCTGCAGAACAGAGATCCACAACAACAGTCAAATGCTGGCCATTGTCAATGGATTCTAAATTATTTTATTATAGCAAGATGGCTTATACTGTAAAGATTAATATTATCTGTCCTGGCACTATTCACTGGGCAATTGACTTTACTTTTTAATCAGAGTATGACTGTGTAATTTGTAGATTTTAAGCTGGGTTTTCTGGGATATCCTTCTTACATTAATGTATATATCTAGGCTGCAAATATAGTCTTAGAACCTACCACACTGCTTACTTTTCACTTTCTTTCTTTTTCAGTATTTATAACATTCTTTTAAAAAAACACAACTATAGAAAGCAGCAACGACATTGCCAAAATGATTAAAATGAAATGTGGCCCTTACCTTTCAAGAGTGCTCTTCACATCCTGCAAAAAGAGAAATAATTTGAACTGATAAAGATTCATCTTTGAAGAAAGCCTAAGAACAGCTAAAAGCTGTTTGAATACACTGCCTTGAAATGTCCTGGAGCTTCCACCTATGGATATTTTTAAAGAGACTGGATAGCCATCTAGTAGGAGTGCTTTGATTGTGTATCCCCACATGGCAGAATGAGATTGGACTGGATGGCCATTGGGGTCTCCTCCAATGCTATGATGTTGAGCATCCCTTATCTGAAATGCTTGGGACAAGATGTGCTATGTATGTTTGATTTTGGAATACTTGCATATACATAATGAGATATTTTGGAACTGGGGACCAACAATAAACACAAAATTAACGTATGTTTCATGTACACCTCATATACATAGTCTGATGATCATTTTATATAGCAGTTCTATTTTTTTCTGGATGAAAAAAAACCTGTATATACTAAACCAGTGGTTCCCAACCTGTGTTCCGTGGACCACCAGTGGTCTGCAAGAACTAAAATATGGTTCGTGGCCTCACCGATACTACACCTTTGCAACAAGAGCGACTGGTTTCACGAAACCCTCTTATAGTGCTGAGGCAATGGGGATGTTGGGAGGAGAGAGGCTGAGAACACACGAAAGGTGTAACAACAAACCTCCTGACTGCTGCTTTTCCTCCTCCTGCCTCCCTCTCCCTGAGTAAAGCCGGTCCATGTGGCACCTGGAAACGGGGGCACCTTGGTGTCTTCGTTTTTAGGCCTGTTCCTGGGGTTATTTAGGGTGCTGATTCAGAAAAATGAATTGGATAGACTACATCAGCCTTAGATTACTAAATATGGTTTTCTGTGGGCGAGCAGATGGTGATTACTGGGTGGCATATGTTCTGTATCAGAAACTAGAGCTGATGTGGTCTATTCAATGCAATTTTTTGAATCAGCATCCCAAATAACCAACCCGAATCTGAAGCTGACCAAAAACTGATTCATAACCTTTTTGGTACTAATGTTGGGAGAGTGGTCCCTGGTCAAAAAAAGGTTGAGAACCACTGCACTAAACCATCAAAAAGGAAAAGATGTCACTACTTCAGCCACCCATGTGAACAAATTCGTATTTTGGAACTTTTGGATAGGGAATGCTCCACCTGTAATCGCCAAAGAGCTTAACAGCTATTAATCCTTCTACAACCATAAAAGTTTTTAGGTGTAAATGAAAGCTGAAGTTCTGGAGCTTATGGTAGCAGATTATTTATCAAACTCAGCACAAAATCTATCATCTGCAACATGGTTACGATTCTACCTGAAACTACTCCTTCTCCAGTCAGTGTGGAAGATTCTAGAAAGCTTTGTCTTATGAACAATTGTAAAAAAAAAAATCCACAGCTCTCTTATTACTTGACCATCTGACACACACCCCAAGAATATTGAATTTTCCTTTCTGGTTTGAGCCCTCAGGAGTTAAATACTCAATGATGGCACAACAAAGGGAAAAAAGAACAAGGAAAAGCACCCCAAATATCTCCTTTCTTTCTCAGTCTATTTTCCATGACAAAAAGCCAAGTGTGCTCCTGGCAACTGGGCAAGATCAATGGCCTGGAAATACATCAAACCCTATCACTTTCACCTAAGAATAAACAGTTCACTCTTTAGAGGAAGCTCCAGAGAATGGGCTGTTCCTTAAAGGACGTGTCCAAAGACACTGACAGAGGGGAATATTCCCTACCTTCTAGGAAGATGGGAGTGTTAATGATGCACTCCTCACCTTGAGCATTTCAATGCCCGACTGCAGGCACTTCTCCTCAATCTCTGTGATGAGACTGTTGAGAATGGCCCGCTGCTCAGACAGCTTTGCCACGTTCTCCTTCAGCTTCTGCAAAATTTCCTTCTCTTCGTCTTCCAGGCGCTTCATCAGGATTTCTTGCTCAGCTGCCAGGAACAGATGCAACTCTTCAAATTCACTGATGATGAGCTGGCGGCGGTCTTCAATCTTTCTCTGTGCAGAAAGTAGAAGAAAGATTGGGTGGATAATAATATTGCTGGATGGAAAAGACCTTCTTGCTTAGATACGTGCTTGCTTTTAGGGTTCCATCTAATGTTTACATTCTATTACGTGTCTGTTTTTATTTATATTGTTGCTGTTTTGTATTTTATATGAATTACTCAATTACAGTAATGCTAACTCCTTTGAGGAAGTATCAGAAAACTGGGCTATGCTTCAGTATAAACAACAAAATAATACAGGGAACTTGAGATCCCCAATAAACTGGATTAGTACAAACAGACATCGAATTGCAAGAAGAAGAAAAAACTCACTCAGACGTTCAGTACAATAGAGTTCAAGTTCTTGTTAGATAGAACAGGACAATTTCCCCTTATCTTTAAAAAAGCCCAGTAAAAATAGCAAAGGAAATTAAAGATACATTATTCTGGTATCTGTTATGACCAAATTATGTATCAGGTTTCTCTACAAGACACTATAAATTTATTCGGAGAGTGTGAGAATTTTAGAGGATACCAAAAGATTGTAGAAAAAAACCTAGCAATTACACCAAGGGGAGTAAGTTAAAAGGATGGGAGAACAGGTCAGTCAGATTTTGAAAGTAGCTAGTTTGCAATCACTACTTGTTTGCAAAGAGTACAAAATTATGCAGTGCAAATATAATCACATTCTATCAAGACTCAGAGGAACCCATTGAACAAATTCTGCCAAGAAAACCCTGCAATAGGATTATCATAAGAAATTATCTAAAAACACACAATAAAAAACTTCTTTGGTAGGAGATTCTCAAGGTACAAAACACAGCATGTAAGCGCTTGCCTTTAGTTCCCCAGGTTTCTTCTCCTCTTGGGATTTGCAGTAGGCAATCTTCTGCAGCTTTTGTTCTAGTGGCTCCAGGCACTTCTGCATCTTTTCCTATATGAAAGAGAAGCAACAGGGATGGTCGTTAGAAGAATAATTCAAATTATCATTCAGAGCAGTCCAACAAAATATCCCTGAGAAGCCTTAAGGCCTGCTGAAGGTTAAGAGCCTCGCTTCCACAGACTGTTGTTTATTTGTTTACAGCAGAGTCTCACTTATCCAACAAAAACTGGCCGACAGAATGTTGGATAAGTGAAAATGTTGGATAATCAGGACAGATTAAGGAAAAGCCTATTAAATGTCAAATTACATTATGATTTGACAAATTAAGCACCTAAACATCCTGTTTTACAAAAAATCGACAGAAAAGGCAGTTCAATACATGGTAATGTATGTAATAATTACTGTATTTAAGAATTTACCACCAAAACATCACAATGTATTGATAGAGCTGTGGATCCGGGCGGGAGGTAGACTGCTTTGGATAATACAGAACATTGGATGAACAAAGTTTGGATAAGTGAGACTCTACTGTATTTATTTTGTATGCTGTCTTTTTCTCAGATCCAAGGCAGCTTCCAGAGAAATAACTTTAAGAAACCATTAACAATAAAATGTAAAAACAATTAAAATCAACTCATAAATATTTTGAAATCAATTTTAAAACAAACTAAAGTTTTAAAAGATAACCAAAACATTTTCAATGGAAAGTCCTCCTGCTTTCACATTAAAAGTCTGCTTAAACAAAAAGGTGTCCACATAAAAGGAGGGAGAGGGCCAATTTATTCTCCTACAGAAGAAACTTCCAAAGGTGCTAGCAGCCACTAAGAAGGCTCTCATCAAAAGGAACCTATGAAGGTAGCAGGGTCAAGTGAAAGCCCTCCCATGAAGATCTTAGACCCTGGCAGGCTCATATAGTGAGATACAGTCTTGCAGATAATCTGAGCCCTACTGAATACAGATATATTAGCCATGACGAACACTTTGAATTGCAATGCTTGTAACAACAACAACAACTTTATTTAAATACCGTCCTATCCCCCAGAGAGAACTCAGGGCGGTTTCCAACACAGGGCAAAACATTCCATTGCTGAGCAACACAAAAAACATACAAAAATGAAACATTTTAAAGCATAAACATATCACATTAAAACAATCGCAAACATTTAAAAGCCAATTTCAATTTCAATCCATCCAACGGGATTCAAAATACTAATTGAAAAGAATATTATATGTTTGCTATAACTGGCCTCAGTCAGTTTTCTGTCTGAACTACTTTTGATTCACTGAAGTTTTTGAAAAGTTTTCAAAGGCAGCCCCACATAGCGTGTGATATAACAGTCCAAACAGGGTGCAATCAAGCCAAGTGTCACTCTAGCCAGATCTGATGTTTCAAGGAGCAAGTGCAGCTGGTGCACTGGATTTAGATAGGAAAATGCATTGCTGCCCACTGTCGTAACTTTGATATCCTTAACCTTAACTTTTATCAAAAGGAACAATTTCCTTCTCTGTGTAGAGTGGCAAAAGGCCTTTGAATGTCTGGGCAGGAAAACGACAGTGCTGGTGCTTTTGCCTCTCTGCAAAATAGATCCAAGGAGCACCATGCTGAGCCTCAAAGTTTAACCCTCAACTCATTCGTAGGTCATATGAAAAGCCATAATTTTTGTTCCAAATCCTGCTCTCAACATGTAGGTTGACTTAATACTCCTCCCCCCCCCCCCCCCCCCCCCCCCGTGGAATTAGATCAGCCCCCTCCCTTCTGGCCTTCAGAAAAAAAGTGAAAACATGGCTTGTAGTGCAACAGATGGATATGGAATATGTGCAATGACTACTGGAATGGCCCTGGATTACGAATGTGGATGGGGTGGTCTTAATAGTGAACGTAATGCTTTAAATGTTATTAATGTGTATTAATTTTAACTTTAATGTAAATGTTTATTTTAATTGTATGTTGTTTTAAGGTACTGAATAGTTGCCTATATGTAAATATTGGCTATAAATAAACCTTGGATCCCCTTTGGGGTTGAGAAGGACAGGGTATAAATATGGTAAACAAATAAATAAATAAGACAGAAGTACAAGCCATCTCTGAGTTACAAGCAACCAATGTACAAACAACTCATAGTTAAGAACAGGGGTCAGGCAAAAGCAAGCGAGAGAAATTGACCCCTCAGAAGGGAAATTTACTCCATAAAGAATTATCATGGGAAAAAGGTGTCTCCCCAAAGCTTTCTTTCTATAGGAATTTGAAAGAAATAGAGCTTTCTGCATAATACAGCAACTTGTCAGAAACTAGATAAAAACTGACTATATCAGGGATCGGGAAACTGCATCTCACCAACTGAATGTATTTCATGGTGGATTTTTTTGCAGCCTCTCCCAATCTCTCCCAAAATGTAAACTGCCACCCTTCCAGGATCAGAAAATACTTCAAAACTATCCCCCAAAAAGAAAACCAGCTAATCATGGAAGCTGAATGCTACTTTAGTTTTTGTTTGATCAACTCTGACTTTGTTGTAAGTCTCTTTAATTTTCTGGCACTCACGCAGGCTGTGCAATGCACACTCAATGCAAACTCATCTACTGTTGTGATAACAAGGGAACAATGGTCTGACAAAAAGAACAGGTGCATATCTCATTCATACTTCAGCTTGCCGTCCAGAATGCTCTTCACTGTGTTATTTTTTTTTTAAAAAAAATATTGACTGCAATCATCCTTTAGCCCCAACTTTACCTTATATTCTTGAGAAGCATCATCCACAGAGACAACTGTGTGAGAGCGGTGTTCGAGGGAGATCTCGCACACTAAGCAAACAGCCTCCTGGTCCTCCTTGCAGAAAAGTCCGAGCACTTCATTGTGCTTTTTACATAAGTTTTCGTCCCGCACCTTGCGCTTGTTTGTGACCTGCAGCTGCTTGGCTATTTCTACCATGTTGCCCAGCTGCCGGTTGGGTTTCAGAATGCGGTGGCGGGAAGTCTTACGGCAGACAGGGCAAGGGAAGTCCCGATTTAGGTCCTCCCACCATCGGGTAATGCAGTCTCGGCAGAAGTTGTGGCCGCATTCAATGATGACAGGGTCTTTTAAGTACTCCAAACAAACAGAGCAACTGGCTTCTACCTGAAGGTTCTCCAGAGGGTTTGTGGTGGCCATGGCTCTTGAAAAGCAGAGGAAATACTGTGGTCAGAACCAAGCAAGCCTCAAGAGTTGAGAATGTTTATGACAGCATACATTCACTCTACATGGATGAATGCTTAAGTATTGGGCCTAACTAGTCACATAATCTTATGCTGTCGCTTCCTCAACGTTCTTGTCCTAGGAGTTCACCCCCCTTGTACAAAGGTTTGTTTATTTCCCTGTCTCTCTATGAGTTCTCCCTTACAAATAGTTCTGCCCCTTTATCTCACCCTGAGTACATAATTTTATGTACATGTGGCCCGCTCACTGTCATTATGTTTGGTTTACTTCTTAAAAAAATGTTTTGTGTATATTGTTTATATGCTTATATGTTTTATACTTTAATGTTATGTTGGTTATTTTATTGCAATTTGTATCTTATTGTATTGTAATTTGTTGTTCAGGCTTGGCCTCATGTGAACCGCTCTGAGTCCCCGTTGGGGGGGATAGTGGCGGCGTATAAATAAAGATGATGATGATGATGATGATTAATATTATTATTATTATTGGCCTCTAGGACTGAAGAAACCCACTTTTAAAATGGAGAATTGCAATGCTTTATGGTGCTGAGCTTTGAAGTGGAGAAATAGTGTGTACCTTTTGACAAGAACATGTCTGAGAACCTGGACACAGTGACATCCGAAAAATATAATTGTCACAATATTTGCAGATATAATAGAATGTTGAGCAATCTATAAAACATTGAAAAACCTTTTGATAAAAAATTTGAGAAACAAGGGGCTTTCCAAGTAGGTGCAGATAAAGAGCTGCAGCTCCTGACCTGCACACCAGACCCTTTTGGAACTGATCACTTCAAAAAGGGTTTGCTGCATGAAGTAAGCACGAGAGAATGAGTGAGACTCCCCTACCTTGTATGACTGTTTAGATTAGAATGAATTAGCAGGCCAATAAAGTAGATGAAAGCCAGATCCAGTTGTCTGTGAGTTTACTTCAGGCATCCTCCAGCTGTTTGGGCCTTGACTCCCAGAAGCCTTAGCCAGTTTGCTCAATGATCAGGAATTCTGGGAGTTGGAAGTCCAAACAGCTGGAAGGCTGCAGTTTGAGGATGCCTGGTTTACTTGAACTCTACTTGGCTATGTCTTGAAATACTCTCTGGATGTAGAAAGAACAAGGTCACCCACTTTGTGACATATTTAACCAGCATCAAACACTATGAAAATTACATCCAAGAAGGAATGTCAAAGTTATCTATAACCAAGCAGAGGTACAAGAGTGCTCTGGTTCATTTCTAGTATATACATCTAGAAACTGTATGCATCTAAAAGACTGTACATCCAAATACCATGGTGGGACTTATGAAACTCTCCAGATATCCTTGCATTGCCACTCCCAGCATTTCTCCGTACTAGTGTAATTGGTCAGGTCTGCTAGGACATAGTCTCACAACATTTGGAGATCCACTGTAAGCATGTATGTATGTATGTATGTATGTATGTATGTATGTGTTATTTATATATTGCTCCTTCCTACCTCGAGGATTCAAAGCAACTCACAATTTAAAAAATATGGTTAAGGACATACCAAAAGTGAATATTAAAATAGAATGAAATTACAGTATTAAATCAGTTCACCTCTCAAGTTAATAGGAAATGCAATTCCAATATATAACCAATAAAATATACATCTATATAATATTGAATACATGTTGGTTACATGCAAGATATGTGCATATTTCAACCTGTTTATTGCTTTGAGTATTCAAAATATTTCATGCTTTCTATGATTAACCACATTTTTTGTTTTACTTCTCTATCTTCTCTTTGTTAATTACTCAAAACCTTAACACTGAAAGTCAGTACAAAGTTACTTTAAATGATTTGAGTATTTTAAGTTATTATAGCATTAAAAAAGAATAAGCAATTCACATGTTTTCATTTGTTCTGTAACTAGTTTGATAATGATTGAACAGGTATGTATAGGCCACAAGCAATGTACCAGTGCTATGACAATTTTATGTCATGTTATGCATTGCCATACAATTTATTTATGTTGTCATTTTATGGTTTTATACAGCCCCTGAAGGCAGCCTTAAGAGCACAAGGGCCAAAATCCACCAGGCTCTTTCATCAATAAAAAAATAATCTTTTGAACTTCTTGGGATGTGTCCCCAGCTTCTTCTATGAACTTTATTGGAGACATTCTAGTAGTTGCTGCTGAAAAACCATGATTAAAAATTGATACTCACTGTACTGCTGAACTCCTAAGAAGGGTCACTTTCAGAAGTCCATGCAGATGAAGGCAACATCTGAACAGGAGATCCTGCTAATAGGTTCCACAGGGCAAGCACACCGTGCAGGATTTGGGGACCAGTACCTGAAAAGACAAGAGGGGGAAAAAGGTATTTAAAATAAAACCCAAGGTAAAGTATGAAATGTTCTGCCTAAAGCAAGATGCACCTAATGGGCCACTATGACAGAATGGGAATCTGCCTTCCATGTACCAACTGGAAAATGCAGCACTGTATCAAGGATGGTCAGATTGCAGTTGTTGTAGTGCAGTGTGATGGTAACGTTGCTACTACTGGTAGAAGGGAGAAGAGGGCTGCACAGGTGTTGGAAGAGGAGCAGCAGCGAAAGCAGATTAGGGAGATAATCATGGCTCCGAGTGATTCTGAAACCTTTGAGGGCTTCTCCGACTGTGAAATGGGAGATGGGGAGGAAAGCAGGGGAGTCAAGCGGGCTACTCACGAACAAGAGTCCGACGAGGAGATTCAAAGGAAGCGTATCCGTGATATACTTAGCGCTCCTACAGAGGACGAGGACTTCATGGGGTTTGAAGGGAGTGATGGGACTGTGAGTGACACGGGGGAGGAGGATGAGCTGGATTGGACCCGTGTACAAGAAATTAGGGATATCTGTAATCAACCCACCTCCAGCGAGGACTTTGAGGGGTTTACTGGGGAATGACAACCGAGAAGCACTTGGCAAGATCTAAGTCTTGACAGACGCTGGCAAAGGTGGAGGGATGGGCGCTTGGGTTCAGCTGCGGGGAATGGGGCAGCTGAGAGGGATGATGAAAGGGTGGGGAGCTCCTCAGATTCTGATGAGGAGCTTTAGGATAAAATGGGGTTTTGTTGTATGGATCTTTGCAGTGTCTCTTTTGGGGTGTGAATCTTTGTTCCTGCCAACTCTCGTGCTTGGGTCCTTGGACTACAGATTCCTGTGTTCCAGCGTTCCTGTTTATCTTCTTGTGATTCTGTGCTTGACGACTGCTGCTCTACTGTTTCGACTCCGGGCCGTTTTTTAACTACGTTTTGCTTCTTGGACTAACTCAACTTGCCTACCTTGTGCCACGACCTTAGAACAACTTTTGGACTCTGCTTTTTGTCTCTGCTCATTGTGTTTTTTGAACTGTGTGAGTTTAAAGCGGATTGCTGTATTTTTGTGTTAAACCGGATTAAAACGCCAGGATAATCCGGGTTATATTTCAGTTGCTTATATCACCTTATTTTTGATGCCAACTTGTTGGCTGAGCTTGAGGCATTGAATTTAAGTGTTTCAAAGACTCTGTTGTGAACAATAAACTTGTGTTTGGACCTTTATACTTGTGCTTGGCTTTACTGAGGCTTCTGGGTCTTGACAGCAGTGCCACCAAATCTACTTTATTTTGTACTAAACCCCAAGATCCACCAATCAAATGTCAGGTACAAAAGGCATATATTCAGAATTAGGCAACATATTGTCAGTAAAAAAATAAAAAGAAACCCAAACCTTACAAATCATTCTGAACTGCATTTTTAAAACCAGAACTGAACTGAGCTCACATAAGAAAGTCCATATCAACTGCATTCTAGATTTTCCCCCCACTGCTAGTAATAAAATTTATGGATCCCCAGTTTTTTAAACATTGCAAATTTTTTTGCAATGTTTAAAAAGCTGGGAATCCATAAACCTTGACAATTAGAAAGCTATCTATTAGTACACTGAATTTTCTGAGCGATATCTTGGCGGTTCTCAGCTAACCAATAAAAAAGCAGTATAACACCAGTTCTCTATGTTAGGAGAACTTGTAATCTGTCTGTTTTTTAAAAGGATTCAAATATTATACTGTGGAAAAGTATCTAGACCAGGGATCCCTAAACAAAGGCCCTTGGGCTGGATGTGATCTTCCAAGGTCATTTACCCGCACTTCACCCTAAACTTTAACTTCGGGTCACTCTAAATCTGAAATGACTTGAAGGCACACAGCAATAACAATCCTAATAAATTTGATTATATCATTAGCCAAAAGCAGGCTGACACTTATTATTGAAATATTGGTAAGTCTATGTTGGTGAAAAATGTTTTCATGTTTTTTTCTACTACAAACCAGATATGTACAGTGTGCATAGGAAGTCATTCTTTTTTTAAAAACTATAGTCGTCGTCCCCCACTCCCCAATCCCCAGTCTGAGGGAACGTGAATGGCCTTCTGCTTAAAACGTTTGAAGGCCCTTGATCTAGACACAAGTACTGAATCCTGTACTTAAAGCACTCTTAAAATGCCTTTTCTGAAGTGCCTGCAACCTTCACTGGTAGCCTAAGAGGAACGGATTAGTCTTGAAAGAAGTGTAGAAATTTTTATTAGCTGCCTTGAGCACCAAGTCTAGGGAAAATGTGGCATATAGAGAAACAACGTTCTCATGAGTACATATGATCTGGTATGTACATAAATGGGATTGGGGGAAGAAGCAAAATAGCTACAACAAAGCTATAACTTCAAAAGTAACTTGTATTCCATATGTTACAAAAAAAATATCAGTATTCCCATTTCAATAACAACTGTACTAACAGTGTCTGGACAAGAAACATTTCAGAGACCTTTGAGGAACTGTATAACAATCCACTTACCCCATGCTTGTTTTATCCGAAGCTGATCAATTGGTATGTTCATTTTCTCCTCTGGTTAGGTTTTAGATAGTAAATAGTTTATTCCCCAAGAGCAGGTTAATGATCCAATGACACAGGACAGGTTGAGCAGTTGTTCTTGATCTCCTCCAACTCTGCAATCCCAAAGTTGTTTCAAGATGGAGGCTGTCTTCTGTACCTTGGCACTATATAATTGAGATTGTGGCTGAAATTACAATGGTTGATAGCAGTGTGGGTCAGAGTGGAACAAGAGGAAAGACCAATAATACTTCTGCAGAACTTTCCATCCCATCTCCTTCCCAGATTGAGTAACTCAGGTCTATTCAACCTGTGGCCCTCAAAGTGTTTGAGACTTCAGCTCCCAGTAGTACTATCCAGATATTGTTGTTATTATTGTGTGCTTTAAATCACTTCTGACTTATGTGGCCTTAATGGGTTTCTAAGGCTGAGAGTGTGGCCCCTTCCACAAAGCTGTATACAATCCACATTGAATTGGATTGTATGATAGTTCAAAGCAGATATTGTGGATTATCTACCTTGATATTCTGGGTTATACAGCTGTGTGGATAGGCCCTGGGTTATATGGCTATATGGAAGGTTCTATATGTCTGGCCCCAGGTCCCCCAGTGGGTTTTCACTGGTCAAGCAGTGATTCAAACTCTGACTGTCCAAGACTCAAAATACTATGCCACCCTGACTCCTGCATTATACTGCATTTTCCCCTTAATTTCCAAAGCATCTCATGGCCCTGCCACACAGCCATATAACCCAGAATATCAAGGCAGAAAATGCCACAATATCTGTTTTGAACAAAATTATTTGAGGGCCCTTCTGCACAGCCCTATATCCCAGAATATCAAGATAGAAAATCCCACAAGATGTGCTTTGAACTGGGTTATTTGAGTCCACACTCAGATAATGTGGGATTTTCTGCCTTAATATTCTAGGATATAGGTCTGTGTGGAAGGGTACTCTGTTCACACTGCCATATAAAATGATTATTTTGTTATTGTTATTATAATAATAAATAGCAGTAATAGTTATTTCATATTACATGTAATATGGTATAGTACAATATAGTAATATATAATATTACTATTGTGCTATGCTAATAATATAATATATTGTTTGTACTTGTAACTTGTAAGTCACTCTGAGTCCCCTTCGGGGTGAGAAGGGCGGCATATAAATGTCGTAAATAAATAAAAATAAATAAATATAATCCAGTTCAATGTGGATTTTATACAGCTGTGTGGAAGGGGGCCTCTGTTCACACTGCCATATAAAATGATGTAATATATAATATTACTATTGTGCTATGCTAATAATATAATATACTGTATGTACTTGTAAGTCACTCAAAGTCCCCTTCGGGGTGAGAAAGGCGGCATATAAATGTCGTAAATAAATAAAAATAAATAAAAATAATCCAGTTCAATGTGGATTTTATAAAGCTGTGTGGAAGGGCGCTCCGTTCACACTGCCATATAAAATGATTTTTTGTTATTGTTATTTATTATTATTAGTTATTTCATATTACATGTAATATTACTAATATTATAACATAGTAGTATATTACAATATAGTAATATATAATATTACTATTGTGCTATGCTAATAATATCATATATTGTATGTACTTGTAACTTGTAAGTCACTCCGAGTCCCCTTCGGGATGAGAAGGGCGGCATATAAATGTCGTAAATAAATATAAATAAATAAATATAATCCACTTCAATGTGAATTTTATGCAGCTGTGTGGAAGGGGCCTCTGTTCACACTGCCATATAAAATGATTATTTTGTTATTGATATTTATTATTATTAGTTATTTCATATTACAAGTAATATTACTAATATTATAGCATAGTGGTATAGTACAATATAGTAATATATAATATTACTATTGTGCTATGCTGATAATATATTATATTGTATGTACTTGTAACTTGTAAGTCACTCCGAGTCCCCTTTGGGGTGAGAAGGGTGGCATATAAATGTTGTAAATAAAATAAATAAATATAATCCAGTTCARTGTGGCTTTTATACAGCTGTGTGGAAGGGGCCTCTGTTCACACTGCCATATAAAATGATTATTTTGTTATTGATATTTATTATTATTAGTTATTTCATATTACATGTAATATTACTAATATTATAGCATAGTGGTATGGTACAATATAATAATCTACAATATTACTATTGTGCTATGCTAATAATATAATATATTGTATGTACTTGTAACTTGTAAGTCACTCCGAGTCCCCTTTGGGGTGAGAAGGGCAGCATATAAATGTCATAAATATATATAAATAAATAAATATAATCCAGTGAGAAGGCCGGCATATAAATGTCGTAAATAAATAAAAATAAATAAATATAATCCAGTTCAATGTGGATTTTATACAGCTGTGTGGAAGGGGCCTCTGTTCACACTGCCATATAAAGTGATTATTTTGTTATTGTTATTTATTAGTTATTTCATATTACATGTAGTATTTCTAATATTATAGTATAGTGGTATAGTACAATATAGTAGTATATAATATTACTATTGTGCTATGTTAATAATATATTGTATGTACTTGTAACTTGTAAGTCACTCCGAGTCCCCTTTGGAGTGATAAGGGCGACATCTAAATGTTGTAAATAAATATAATCCAGTTTAAATTTGGACTGTATACAGCTGTGTATAAGGGGCCTAAGATCCTATCTACACTCACCATTTAATGCCATTTCAAACCAGTATTGAAAAAGGTGGTTTTGCTGTGCAGATGATTACAAAGAAAGTCCTGGAAAAGGCTTGGGTGGTGATCACACATGTCATCAGGTGCACATTAAGGACTTTTTAGTGAGTTTGTTGCCCCGGCTGCTAGCTAGCTTTGGACTGCATTACATGGGGCCTAAGAAAGAGGAAGAAACAGCTAACCTGCGTGGACAGACATATACAGGAACTTTATAACTGAAACCCCTTTGTGACTTTTGGCCCAACCTTATATACCAGGCATGGGCCAACTTGGGCCCTCCAGGTGTTTTGGACTTCAACTCCCACAATTCCTAAGCGCCTACTGGTGGTTAGGAATTGTGGGAGTTGAAGTCCAAAACACCTGGAGGGTCCAAGTTGGCCCATGCCTGGGCTAGACCTGGAGCTATGGATTCAAGGAAGGGGGCTTCCCATATACATACATATACACACACACAGCTATACCTGGAGTAGACTGGGAGCCGGGGGAGTGGTGTTTTGGGGCGCCCAGCAGGGGCCCTGCGAAGCCCCTCTCTCGCAATGTCCTACTGGCTGAAATGCCCTCCCCTCCAAACAGGAACCGGCGTCACCGGAAGTAGCCCTTGACCATAGAGAAAGAGAGAAGAGCCCAGAAGGGCTCTCCGACGGGATTGGCTGGACGGGTGATGGAACGCCGCGTTGCTAGGCGACGGAGAAAGAGGGGCCGGCAACCAGCAAGGCATTCGACTGAGTTTTCAAACTTTGGGCCTGTGAGCGACTCGGACTCCAACTCCCAGAAGCCTCAGCCAGCTTTACCAACGCCCAGGAATTGTGGGAGTTGAAGTCCAAAAGACCTGGAGGGCCCAAGTTGGCCCAGGCCTGCTAGAGAGGGACAGAAAGTGCGGGGAAACGTTCTTAACTACGGGTTGTTGTAGGTTTTTTCGGGCTATATGGCCATGTTCTCCTGACGTTTCGCCTGCATCTATGGCAAGCATCCTCAGAGGTAGTAAGGTCTGTTGGAACTAGGAAAAAGGGTTTATATATCTGTGGGACAAAGTTGAAGTACTTTGGCCACATCATGAGGAGACAGCAAAGCCTGGAGAAGACAATGATGCTGGGGAAAGTGGAAGGCAAAAGGAAGAGGGGCCGACCAAGGGCAAGATGGATGGATGGCATCCTTGAAGTGACTGGACTGACCTTGAGGGAACTGGGGGTGGTAACGGCCGACAGGGAGCTCTGGCGTGGGCTGGTCCATGAGGTCACGAAGAGTCGGAGACGACTGAACGAATGAACAACAATAACAACAACAATATCTGTGGGATGACCAGGGTGGGACAAAGGACTCTTGTCTGCTGGAGCTAGGTGTGAATGTTTCAACTGACCACCTTGATTTGCCTGGCAGTGCCTGGAGCAATCTTTTGTTGAGAGGCGCTTAGATGTCCTTGTTTGTTTCCTCTCTGTTGTTGTGCTGTTCTAATTTTTTAAAGAGTTTTTTTAATACTGGTAGCCAGATTTTGTTTATTTTCATGGTCTCCTCCTTTCTGTTGAAATTGTCCACATGCTTGTGTTTTTCAATTGCTTCTCTGTGTAGTCTGACATGGTGGTTGTGAGAATGGTCCAGCATTTCTGTGTTCTCAGATAATATGTTGTGTCCAGTTTGATTCATCAGGTGCTCTGCTATGGCTGATTTCTCTGGTTGAAATAGTCTGCAGTGCCTTTCATGTTCCTTGATTCGTGTTTGGGCCATGCTACTGCGTTTGGTGGTCCCTATGTAGACTTGTCCACAGCTGCATGGTATCTCCTGCAGAAGTGAGAGGATCCCTCTTGTCCTTTGCTGAACGTAGCATTTGTTGGATTTTCTTGGTGGGTCTGTAGATAGTTTGTATGTTGTGTTTCCTCATCAGCTTCCCTATGCGGTCAGTGGTTCTCTTGATGTATAGCAAGAACACTTTTCCTCTGGGTGGATCTTCATCTTTACTCTTGTGGCTTGTTCTTGGTCTTGCAGCTCTTCTGATGTCTGAGATGGAGTATCCATTGGCCTGTATGATCTTGGAAGCTTTGCTGGGTGGAGACTAGTCTGAATTGGGTTATGAAGCCATGGCTTCACCTCTGCCCATTGTACTCATATTTGCTGGCCGTGAGTCGTTTCCAAACCCCAAGCAGGCCGCGGAGGCATCCGCGGGAAGGAGTGGATCCTGTGCCCGCTTCTCCTGCCTCAAATCTGGGGCGCTGCCGGAGGCCCATATCGCTGGGAACTCACCCACCTTCCGAAGGTGGCACCCTGCTAAGGCGGAAATAGCGGCCCTTCTCTCAGACCTTCCCAGAGGAGCAACGGGAGTGATGTATGTGAAGATCCCTTACCTTACCAGCCTGGGTGGCAGGGCCTAGGAGAGGCAGGCTAGTTGTTTCAGCCTTGGAGGGCCTGGCAGAGGGCAGCAGGAGCCATTTTAGTTTAGGGAAAGCTCCATTTCAGAGAGGGGGAGTGGCCTAGGCCTGAGCCAGCCTTTAGAGCAGCCAGGATTGGTTTATTAAAGGGGGGCGGAGTTAGACTGTTTGGAGGGAAAGAAAGAAGCTTTTTTAGTGAGTCAGTCTGTTGATGTTAGAGTTAGAGCAGGATTAGAGAAGTTTTTAGGAGTTCGTGTTAAGAATAGGCAGTTTGCCTGAAGTTTGCCAGCGAAGTAAGCTGTGGCAAACTGGGTACAGCTATTTAGGAAGAAATAGCTGGGTTTTGTAATTTGTAACAAAGAAAGACCATTCTCATGCAACCGTTACGCTCTCAAGAACTAAAGCATTTTATCTGTAACAGCCAAGCCTCTTAAACAGCATTTACACTTTCTTCTGTACTATATTAAATAAACTTTCCTTGTTTTTTTTTAAACTTAAGCCTGAGTCAAGTGTACATTTGTGGATTTAGTCCCTTTTCCTTTTAATTCAACCTCACCTGTTTTCCTTCAAAGAAGCCCTTTAAAACACAGTGTTTGGTGGTCCTAGAATCCCTTTTTAATATTTTAAATAGCTAGAGTGTTCCTGAACATTTAGTTATGGTGGCAGCGGAAGTTTAATTAGTGAGACATCTCCTCAAATGCTATATATGTGCCAGTGAATTCTTTATTTTGGAGGGACAGTTGGTGGGATTGTTTGACCCCCCTGCCCAGACAGCCATAAACGAGCCGTTATAATTGGTGGCAGCGGTGGGATTGTTTGACCCCCCTGCCCAGAAATATATAAAGCAATCATTTATAACGTACACTCAACATGTGGCCTCTTCGGAGAGCTTCCACCAAGAGAAATAACTCTTTGCTGCCTGACTTGGACTGCAAGCCACCTCCGCTTCCACAAACCTTCCCCAGGGGCATGGGATTTCCAGTTCTTTTAATAAATCAATATTGTAAAAAAAAAATAAAGATGTGGATGGGAAGGGAAATTTTATATGAACTTTGTATAAGAAATTATTGTATGAAATGTAGTTTGTTTCCCCCTTTCCCCCTTGACTTTTGCCCTACTAAAAGTGACCAGGAAATGTGGAAATGCCCGAGGGAGACCCCCTGCCTCCCTCGGAACTCATTTTTGATTGACTCATAAGGCATGGACAATATAGCCATTTGAGATACCAGACATTTGTGATTGTTTTACAAGGGGCAGCGTTGACCCCCTGAGGTCTGCTGCCCACCCTGTTGTCATTCTCAACCAAAACTCATCATGGACAGGAAAGCCTTTGTTTACAGATATTGTATCTTGCCGGCAAGAAACAAAGACAATCATCACAGCCGGCAAATCTGTAATCCCATCATTTCCCCCATTGTCCGCGGTTGTCCCGCCTTGCCTGCTTCTGATTCGCCCATCCTCAGAAGCAAGAAAAGCCTGCTGATTGGCCCTCCAGAGGCAGAGGGTGGGGGATTTGAACTGTTTTCCTTTGTATTTTCTCTATAAATATGCTTGTTACTGCCCTAGCAGCATGCTTGTGGTGGAATGATTCCTGCAATGCATCCGATATCAGCCGAATCGCTAATAAAACACCTCGGTCGCTTGAAAAACTTCTTCCACTTTGGTGAGGATTTATTATTTTAAATATTAATATTTTTATCGCTGAAATTGGCTTTCTCTGGCCTCACCAAGGTTTATTAAGGATTCTCTTTGGTGCAGTCCTCGGGATCTCCCTAGCTGGGGAGATCCTCCTAAAAGTAGTCGATATCATGTAGAGCCCAGTTGAGGTGGTTCTGTTCATCTTGGAGAAGGTGGGGTTTGCAGATTCTTTTTGCATGGTCTGCCAAGGTTTTAATGGTGCTTCTTTTTTGACTTGGGTGATGGTTGGAGTTTTTATGTTCTTAACTACTCTTTTCCACCTAACTCCAAGGAACCCTCTCGGGTGCTGGACGAGTGCCTGGCCGCTGTGGCTGTCTGGATGAGGAGGAACAAGCTGAGGATCAACCCCGACAAGACAGAGGTCCTCCTGGTCGATCGTAAACCGGATCAGGATTTGGGTGGCAACCTGTGCTGAATGGGGTTACACTCCCCCTGAAGTCCCAGGTCCGCAGTCTTGAGTGTCCTCCTGGACTCATCACTTACGCTTGAA
The DNA here is from genome assembly GCF_025583915.1 of Anolis sagrei ordinatus. Taxonomy (NCBI): domain Eukaryota; kingdom Metazoa; phylum Chordata; class Lepidosauria; order Squamata; family Anolidae; genus Anolis; species Anolis sagrei. The sequence goes on along the minus strand of NW_026845477.1, from coordinate 289,146,422 downwards.
GCTCAGGCATCGGCGGTGGCCGGCAGGATCTTCGCACAATTAAGACTTGTGCGCCAACTGTGACCGTACCTCGTGAAGGCGGATCTGGCCAGGATGGTCCATGCCTTAGTCACCTCCAGATTGGACTACTGTAATGCGCTCTACGTGGGGCTGCCCTTGAAAATGGCCCGGAAATTTTAATTGGTACAACGGGTGGCAGCCAGGTTACTAACTGGTGCTTCTTACAGGGAGTGGCCAACCCTCCTGCTTAAGGAGCTCCACTGGCTGCCGTTCATTTTCCGGTCCCAATTCAAGGTGCAGGTTCTTACCTACAAAGCCCTGAACGGTTTGGGATCTGTCTACCTGCGTGACCGCATTTCTGTGTGTGACCGCATTTCTCTTCGATCATCTGGAGAAGCCCTGCTCACGCTCCCACCTCCTTCGCAGGCGGTGGGGATGAAAGAGAGGGCCTTCTTGATGGTGGCCTCTCGACTCTGAAATTCTCTCCCTAAGGACATCAGACATGCCCCAACGCTGGCAGTCTTTAGGAGGAGCCTGAAAACGTGGTTGTTCCAGTGTGCCTTCCCAGAATAGGAAAACTCTTAGCAATATGTTCTCAAATGCACTTTAATATTGATTTAGGATTGTCTGCGCATCCTCATCTTTCTTTGAAAACCCTATCCTAGCTTACCTTGTTCATGCCCAGCATTTTAAATTTTAATTATTACATTTGGCCCGGCCATTGGTTTTTAAATGCTGTATGTTATTGTTATTGATATTGCTTATCACTTATTGTGTATTTTTTGTTTTTGAGTTTTATTTTATTTTAACTGTTAAGTATTGATTATTTGTTATTGCCTTTGTTTATTGGTGCTGTGGGCTTGGCCTCATGTAAGCCACACCGAGTCCCTTGGGGAGATGGTAGCAGGGTACAAATAAAGTTTTATTATTTATTATTATTATTAACAGGGGTACAGGCAGGAAAACAAACTCCACAGGGGTGGTCACCCTTCCCTATGCTATCCAAAGCATAATGTGTGACTCTCAAGCTGCTGCCTTGATATTCTGTGATATAGGACTGTGTGGAAGGACCCCCAGTCTGGTTCTCAAAAAAGCAGCCAGGCCAGATCACCTTATCAACTCTCTCTCTCTTCTCCTTGCATTCCATCATGTCAGAATGACACATGTGGCCTATTCTCCAAGGCTGACATTTGGTGTTCTGACATAACTCCTCTGAGTCCCCCTCCGGGATATAAATGTGTGAAACAATAAATAAATAAATAAATAAATAAATAAAAGGCAGTCAAGAACCAACATTGAGGGAAGTCAATAGTAGTAAACTGCTTAAAGTGCAAAAGGCAAAGAGGGAATACCGTAAAAACACAATCCAGAGCAGAAGAGAAAACTGGCAAAAGAAGGCTCTCCATGGACAGTTCCTGGGAAAAATTGAGAGCCAAATTGACAAAGAAAAAACATGGCTGTGGCTCACAAATGGAACTCTGAAAAAGGAGACGGAGGGCCTGATTCTGGCAGCCCAAGAACAAGCCATTAGAACCAATGCCATCAAAGCCAGAATTGAAAAGTCGATGACAGATCCCAAATGTAGAATCTGCAAGGAAGCAGATGAAACAATAGATCACATCTTCAGCTGCTGCAAGAAGATCACGCAGACAGACTACAAGCAGAGGCATAACACCGTTGCTCAGATGATTCATTGGAACTTGTGCCACAAATACCATCTGCTTGCGACAAAGAACTGGTGGGATCACAAGCTGGAAAAAGTTACAGAGAATGAACACGTCAAACTACTCTGGGACTTCCGAATTCAGACTGACAGAGTTTTGGAGCACAATACTCCTGACCTCACGATCGTGTTAAAAAACAAAGTATGGATTGTTGATGTTGCAATCCGACAGCAGGATTGAAGAGAAACAACTGGAAAAGCTGACATGATTTGAGGATTTAAAGATCGAAGTGCAAAGACACTGGCACAAGCCTGTAAAGCTGGTCCCAGTGGTGATCGGCACACTGGGTGCAGTGCCTAAAGACCTTGGCCTGCACTTAAACACAATCAACGCTGACAAAATTACCATCTGACTGCTGCAGAAGGCCACCTTACTGTGATCTGCACGCATTATTCGCCGATACATCACACAGTCCTAGACACTTGGGAAGTGTCCGACATGTGATCCAATACAACAGCCAGCAGAGTGATCTTGTCTGCTGTGGACTCATCTTGTTGTGTTTCAAATAATAATAATAATAATAATAATCATCAATTTTCCCTGGTTCCTCAGCTCCTCGGGGCCCTTCCACGCAGCCCTGTATTCCAGAACATCAAGGCAGAAAAAATCCGACATTATCTGAGTGTGGACTCAGGTAACACAGTTCAAAGCAGATATTGTGGGATTTTCTGTCTTGATATTCTGGGATTTAGAGCTGTGTGGAAAGGCCCTCAGTTTTTGAGGCTTGGGGCTCCGTTAGCAATTTGAATTTCCTGCCAAAGTCCGAATGTATTATCATGATATAGGTAATTCATAATTTGGGGGGGGGGGGGTTCTTTCTAAAACATCACTATGAAATTGCATTATGTGGTCAGTGTTATATGTAACTTGGGGCCCCACTACACCATCTTATATCCCAGAATATCAAGGCAGAAAATCCCACAATATCTGCTTTAAATTGGGTTACCTGCGTCCACACTGCCATATATTCCAATTCAAAGCAGATAATGTGGGATTCTATTCAGCTGTGTGGAAGGGGCTGGAGTAAATGGAACCTTGTTGCTTTTATATAAGCTAGGCCCCTTCCACACAGCTATATACAATCCCACATTACCTGCTTTGAACTGGGTGCCCTTCCACACAGCCATATAACTCAGAATATGACGACGGATCTCTGGGTGTGGGTGTGTTTGGGGATTTTAAATCAAGACTGCTCACAGATGAGAAATCAGTTTTAAAAGACAACTCAAGGGACGCTGTTGTTTCAGCTCAAGGACTCCAGAGGCTCAGTATGACTCAAATCTGGCTGTTTGCATCCTGTATTTTTCTTTTCCTCACAGAAGGAGGTAAGTTCCTTGACAAAAAATACAGTTTTTGACTTTCCCATCTGTGAACAGTCTGGATTTTTCATCCTCAAACAAACCCATGTTTGTTATTTGACATCAAGTCAGCATCAATCTATGGTGATCCTATGAATGAGAGATGTCCAAAAACCTGATCATCCACTGCCCGGCTTAGTTCTTGCAGACACAGTGTTGAGGTTTCTTGGTGAATCAATATTGTCTATTTGCCTTGTGTCTTCTACTTTACCAAAAATTAACAGCTTTCTCAATATTCTATTTTATGAAATTTCCAAAGTATGACAGTCTGACTTTATTCATTTTCTAATGAGAATTCAGCTTGGTTTGCTCTAAGGCCCCTTCCACACAGCTGTATAAAACCCATATTGAACTAAATTATATGGCAGTGTGGACTCAGATAACCCAGTTCAAAGCAGATATTGTGGATTATCTGCCTTGATATTCTGCGCTATTATATGGCTGTGTGGAAGGGCCCTGAGACTCATTCATTTGTCTTTTTAACAGTCCGTGGTATCAACAGAATTCTTGTCTGACACTTCAAGTGAGTTCATTTTCTTCTTCAGCTTTCTCCACTGCTCACCTCCCCAATATGAATGTTATTCCTTATATCATCATATCAAAAGTGTGGATAAGGGGCTGCCAATGAATCTCAGGTGCTGTAGGCTATATTTCAGAGGAAGGGCCTGGCCAAACTATGTCTGGGTATTGCTTGTCTCAGAAAACCCTATGAAATTCATGGGGTCACAGTAAACCAATAGATAATTCATCAAATGTCCATAGACAAATCTCCATACTTGAGCTGCTGTGAGTTTTTCTGGCTGTATGACCATGTTCCAGATGCATTTCACCCATATCTATGGCAGGCATCCTCAGAGGTTGTGAGGTCTGTTGCAAACTAGGCAAGTGGGATTTATATATTTGTGAAATGTTCAGGGTGGGAGAAAGAACTCTTGAGGCAAGTGTAAATGTTGCAATTGGCCACCTTAATTAGAATTTCATGACCTTGTTTCTTCAAAGCCTAGGTGGTTGCTGCCCGGGGATCCTTTGTTGGGAGGTGTTAACTGACCCTGATTGATTCTTGTCAGGAATTCTCTTGTTTTTTAGTGCTGGTCTTTATTTACTGTCCTGATTCTAGAGTTTTTTAATACTGGTAGCCAGATTTAGTTCATTTGCATGCTTTCCTCCTTTCTGTTGAAATTGTCCACATTCTTGTGGATTTCAATGGCTTCTCTGTGTAGTCTGACATAGTTGTTATTAGAGTGGTCCAGCATTTCTGTTTTCTCAAATAATTTGCTATATCCAGGTTGGTTCATCAGGTGCTCTGCTATGGTTGATAATGTGGTTTATCTGCTTTGATTATCTGCATTATATAGCAATGTAGAAGGGGCCCGAGAGTCCAGAAGGAACTGGCTAACATGGTCCTTGGCCAGCTGAGCAGAGGCCAGATCAACTGGGCTGAATCCAACCCTTACAGAGAGAGGTCAACCCTCCTGTTCAAGGAGCTCCACTGGCTACCGTTTATTTTCCGAGCCCAATTTAAGGTGCAGGTGCTTACCTACAAAGCCCTGAATAGTTTGGGACCAGCCTACCTGCGTGACCTCATCTCCGTCTACGAACCCACGCGTTCTCTTCGTTCATCTGGAGAGGCCCTGCTCGTGATCCCACCTGCGTCGCAAGCGCGTTTGGTGGGGACACGAGACAGGGCCTTTTCCGTGGTGGCCCCCCGACTCTGGAACACCTCCCCAAAGATCTTAGACAGGCCCCTACATTGGCAGTCTTCAGAAAGAACTTGAAGACCTGGCTGTTCCGATGTGCCTTTCCCGAATAGGAAACTTTTCATTACCAAGTCCCACAAGCACTTTATTAAAGCCAAGATCGCTGCACACTGCACTTGTCCATAAGCCCCATTTCCACCTGTCACATCAGCACCTTTAACCTTTATACCCTTACTCTGGCCCGGCCCAGTTTTATTGTGTCTTAATGGAATTGTTTATTGCTTGTTGTTTTAGATTGCTTTAATTATTTTAATTTGCTTAGGTTTGTATTGTTGTATTGTTGTTGAGGCCTTGGCCTTTGTAAGCCGCATCGAGTCCTGCGGGAGATGCTAGCGGGGTACAAATAAAGTTTAATAATAATAATAATAATAATAATAATAATAATAATATAAGGATGTTTGAACATACATATGCCTATCTTTGCCTTATGACAAACTCTCTGAATAAGTAATGTCACTAAAACCCTGAGATATATCTGCTTTAGGACTGCCATAAGTCAGAAGTGACTGGAAGACATACAACAGCTACAACAACAACAATCCTTGCTTTGATTTACATTTGTGATGCCTTTGGGCTCTTTAACAATTGACTTTATTTTTGTCTCAAGGCAGGTAACAATGACCTTACATGACATGACACAATAGCATTTAAAAATGAAGGAAATACATAAATATAAATGAATTACGCAAACCTTTGTATCATGGAAACAAGCATTAAAATATAGTTAAAATAAAAATAAAGTTAAAAGTACATTTAAAACTGAACACCCCCCTCCCCTAAATCCTACCCACAACATATAAATCTAAAAATTGACTTTATTTTTGTCTCAAGGCAGGTAACAATGACCTTATATGACATGACTCAATAGCATTTCAAAACGAGGCATATATATATATATATATATAGAGAGAGAGAGAGAGAGAGAGAGAGAGAATCACATAAACTGTTGTGTCATGGAAACACACATTAAAATATGGTTAAAATAAAAGTAAAGTTAAATTTAATTTAACTTTACTTTTAAAACTGAACTTTTAAAACTGAACTGAATTTACATTTAAAACTGAACACCTCCTTCCCCTAAATCCTACCCACAACATATAAATCTAAAATACTAACCAGATCTTTTACAGATATGTGGATTGTAGGTGGACACTCTGAGCAACTTCTAAAGTTTTGATCAAAGGGCCACTTCCTCCCTTCAAGAACAAGTAGTCCTGCTTTTTGATGAAGACAAGAAAGAAACACTTTGTTGGAGAATACAAGGGATTTTTAAAAGTTCAGAGTGCCGTGACTTCATAGAACATTCAGCGCATGTGTAGATAAGAATTATGTATTTTAATTCTCACAGTAAAAGTTACAGGAGAAAAACAAAGGACAGTACTTCATTTGTATAGTCTTTAGTTGCAATGCAAGGTGATTCGATCCTGTCCTTGAATTGTATGTGTAAAGATGGGTGAGAACTGAGTTAGGCTGTTGGCATGTTAACATAGAGCCCATTGCTTTCCTTTTCTCTCGTACTTTATCATAGTGGTGGGAAATTTGATAAACTGTCATTGGAGTATTTGAAGTGTCACCTGTTTATTGATCTGACCAGGAGAGGGGTGCAATCAAGAAGGAATTTGTTGTGTCTGATGATAACTGGCTGGGATGGGTCCGCATATTTTCAGCTCCTCTGTGAACAATGGTGTTAGGCTTGATAAATAATAGGGAGCCCCTGTGGCACAGCGAGTTAAACCACTGAGCTGCTGAACGTGATGACCAAAAGGTTGGCCGTTTGAATCCGGAGAGTGGGGTGAACTCCCAGCTTCTGCCAACCTAGCAGTTCAAAAGCATGCAAATGTAGGTAGATCAATAGGTACCAATTTGGTGGGAAGGTAATGGCGCTCCATGCAGTCATGCTGGTCACATAACCTCGGAGGTGTCTATGGACAACGCTGGCTGTTCGGCTTAGAAATGGAGATGAGTACCAGCCCCCAGACTCAGACATGACTAGACTTAAAGTCAAGGGTAAACCTTTACTTTACTTAAGGTGACCAAGTTAATAGGTCTCTCTATACGGGCCCAAAACAGAGACATGGGAAAGGAAGAACTGTATTCCCAGGCTAGCCCAGACCAAATCAGATAAAACAGAGAAAGGGGGTGAAATGGCTCTGATGCAAATTCATTATGTGTCCCTCTCCCAATCCTCTCAGTTCCTGTGTGAAGTATACAATAATTTCCTCTGAGTGGGAGTGAGATGGGGTACCATTCTGGGGAATTTCCTGTGAATTTCCTAGAAAGGTTACTGTACGGCAAATGGGTAAAACAGAAGGATGATGGTATCTTGTATTCAAGCTTTTGGATGTCAAATAAGAGAATTCAGATGAGTTCATGTTTCTGTGGCTACCAACCTCTCAATTGAGACAGTCAGTTGGGTAATCAATAATATCCTATCTAGAGCTGAGACCACTTGCTGGTCTGAATATACACACACAAACACACACACACACTTTGGGCCCTTCCACACAGCCATATAACCCAAAATATCAAGACAGATAATCTACAATATCTGCTTTCAACTGGATTATCTGAGTCCACACTGTCATGTAAGCCAGTTCAATATGGATTCCATACAGCTGTGTGGAAGGGGCCCAAGTCAACTTTGTCCAAAGAATTAGCCCAACCCAGTTTGTCCAGGAAATTCCTTGGATGGGTCAACAGGGAGACAATGATCCCATGGCTGTCTGTGGCAGAAAGCATATAATTTAATATATTTTTGTTATATATAGAGAGAAAGGGATAGGACAGGGAATAAAAGATATCATACGGACAAGGCTACAAAGAAGGGATACAATGTAGGCTGAAACTGTAAAGAAGGATACATTCTATTCAAAGGTTGAGGATCTTATTCTGTTAGGTGTCCTTGAACTATAAATATCTGGGGTGGGATTTCATTGTTTGACAACTATCAGGTTTGGTTTCCAGACCTTTAAGCATTTGCTTACCTTTCCCTGGGCACCTTCCACTTTGTCAATATCCTTTTTGAAGTATGATGCCCAGAAATGGACACAGTATTTCAGGTGAGGTCTGATCAAAGTGGATTAGAGTAGGACGATTATTTCCCTTGATCTAAACACTACATTACTATTTGATGCCACTTAGAATCACATTGATATTTTTAGCTGCCATATGATACAATTTTTGTTTTTTGTGTCAAGAGTGACTTGAGAATCTGCAAGTCGCGTCTGTGGTGTGAGAGAATTGGCCATCTGCAAGGAAGTTGCCCAGGGGACATCCGGATATTTTACCATCCTGTGGGAGGCTTCTCTCATGTCCCTGCATGGGAATCTGGAACTGACAGACAGGAGCTCACCCCTCTCCACGGATTTGAACCGCTGACCTTTCCATCAGCAGTCCTGCAAGCACAAGTGGTTAACCCATTGCAGCACTGGGGGGCTCGTATCACACAGTTGAATATAACAATCATTGCACCCAACTGGGGTTGGTAGATGAGGCTTAGATTTATATGGTTACCAGTTTGCTACCGGGCACAATTCAATAGCTTATAAAGCCCTAAAGCCCTACATATCCAAACACATCTCCCCTTATGAACCATCTAGGACCTTAAGATCATCCGGGGGGGGGGGGGGCTGCTCTCGTTACTGCCTTTGTCACAGGTACGTTTGGCGGAGACAAGTGACAGGGCCTTCTCTGTGGTGGCCCCTCGGCTAYGGAACACACTCCCTATAGATATTAGATWGGCCCCCTCCCTTTTAACATTCCAGAAAAAAGTAAAGACATAGCTTTTTGAGCAAGCGTTTGCAAATTTAGCGTAATTGACATAGGACAACGGAACTACTAGACAATGAGACTGAACAATGTTTTTAACAAGGAGACACTATGGATTTATATTTTATTGATTCTGYTTCATTTTATTATACAAATKTTTAATATGGGGGGGGGGGCAGCAAACAGACCTGTCAGAACTGACTTCAAAAGTGCTAAACATTATTATATTTTAATTGTATTTATGATATTGTATGCATTGAATTTTACTCTGTAAACCGCCTTGAGTTGCCTGCGGGCTGAGAAAGGCGGTATACAAATTAAGTAAGTAAGTAAATAAATAAACATTGGTAATTATTTCCCTTTTTAAGAGAAACTTTTAGGCTGTTCTTGTATTTTTAAAAACACTTTTCTTTTTACAAATCAGATGCTGTGGTCTGCCGACAATGTACCAGCATGAGGCCCTGGCTACCCTGCTATCCCGAAGATGGCTTTTGCGCTGCCGCCGCCAATGAACATCTCTGCATGACATTGAAAGTTTATAAAGGTCAGGAGTCCAACTCCACTATTCTTAGCATTAGATGGAGGCCGCTGTGCTCTTTTTCTCCCCTTGCTAGTTTGCACATGTTTTAAAGTTGATTTGGCTTTGGACTGGCTTTTGGGGTCCTGTTTACAGTGCCATATAATCCAGTTTCTGAATCCAGATTATATGATTTGGATTATATGGCAGTGTAGATTCATATGCATCCAGTTCAGAGCAGATAATTTGGATACCTCTTCCTCCTTGCTCCACCAGCTCTGATTGGCTGGAAAGGCATGGCAACATGTTTGGCTTCACCTCTCAGCAGGGCTTGGTTGCCCTGTGAATTTTAGCTCCATCACAGCTTCCAAAGCTTAAGAATTAAAGGCTCCTTTTGATACAATTGTTTAATATTGGGGGGGAGGGGGCAGCAAACAGACCTGTCAGAACTGACTTCAAAAGTACTAAACATCCAAACTAGATCAGAATCAAAGGTATTTCCAAATCAAATGCACAAGTCTAGCGTTTATGTATAAATTTTGTTGTTGTTCATTCATTCAGTCATTTCCGACTCTTCTTGACCTCATGGACCAGCCCACGCCAGAGCTCCCTGTCGGCCGTCACCACCTCCAGTTCCTTCAAGGTCAATCCAGTCACTCCAAGGATCCCATCCATTCATCTTGCCCTTGGTTGGCCCCTCTTCCTTTTTCCTTCCATTTTCCTCAGCATCATTGTCTTCTCTGAGCTTTCCTTTCTTCTCATGTTGTGGCCAAAGTACTTCATCTTTGCCTCTAATATCCTTCCCTCCAATGAGCAGTCTGGTCTTTATTTCCAGAAGTATGGACTGATTGGATCTTCTCGCAGTCCAAGGCACTCTCAGAACTTTCCTCCATGTATAAATATAGGTGTATATTTTGAGAGAGGGGGAGGGAGGGAAAGCCATCATACTAGTGCATTTTATTTGATCTTTATTAAAAAATGTGTGCGGTGTCACATATATGCAGATGACATCCAACTCTGTCACTCCTTCCCACCTCCTACTGAGGAAGCTGTCCTGGTCCTGAACCAGTCCTTGGCCACTGTGATGGTCTGATTGAGGGTGAACAAATTTAAACTGAATCCAGACAAGACAGAGGTCCTCCTAGTCAGTCAAAAGGCCGAATAGGGCGTAGGGTTACAGACTGTGTTGGATGGGCTTACACTCCCCCTGAAGATGCAGGTTCGCAACTTGGGAATGATCCTAGATTCATCACTGAGCCTGGAACTCCAAGTCTTGGTGATGACCAGGGGAGCATTCACGCAGTTAAAACTTGTGTGTCAGCTGTGCCCATATCTTGGGAAGTCTGACTTGGCCACGGTAGTCCATGCTCTGGTTACATCCCATATAGACTAATGCAAAGCGCTGTAAGTGGGGTTACCTTTGAAGACTGTTTGGAAGCTTCAAATGGCACAGCAGGTGGCAGTGTTAGGGATTCCTCATCTTCAGAAGAGGAAGGGAAGCAGGAAAGTGTTCAGGAATAAGAGTGGGAATTAGAATCAGAGGATGAGGTCTTGAAAGTGCCCACATTTTTAGAAAGAGGAAAGGAAACAGAGCAAAGACACCATTCAGCTAGAATAGCTGCCAGAAACTCCAAAGTAATTGGGAACCACCCTAGCACCTCCTGCATGGGGAATTCAGGGCTATAAATCAGAAGCAGGAGTAGTCATCTGGTAACAAACAACCCTAATGTTTATGCCTTCACTCCCATCTGTAGCTGCTTCGAGTCTGCGTTTGAGAAACTGCCTCTAGGGATGTATTGGTCAATGCATGTTGTTTCTTCATCTAATGTGAGACTACTGTTTTATTTTGGACTTTATCAGAGACTTGAGTGTTGTGTCTGCATTAAGAATTCTTTGCTTTCTTTTGCATTATATAACCGTGCACTGTTCTCTTATGTTTTGCTGAAGTAAAGCATTTTTATTTACTTTCAACGTGGTATTAAGATTGTTCTTGAGGGGCAAGTCAGGACAAGGAGCCAGGTTGCTAACTGGAGCAGCACTCATGGAGCATACAATTCCTCTGTTACGCCAGCTCAACTGGCTGCCAGTTTGCTACTGGGCACAATTCAAAGTGCTGGCTTTAGCCTATAAAGCCCTAAATGGTTCCGGCACAGCTTACCTGTCTGAATGAATCTCTCCCTATGAACCATCTAGGAATTTAAGATCATCTGGGCAGGCATGTAGGCGGGGGGGGGGGGGCTTGAGGGGCTTCAGCCCCCCCCCCCGAAATTCTCATGGTGGTTCGCGAAAAGGCCTTACTGGTGCATTATTTAAACTGTTATGTTTATTCATATCATGATCTTATCACCATACTCAATATATCCCATATGCATGGGGGTATTGGGGTAATGATACAAAAGGTTTGCTAGGCTAGACCCTCTTTCACTCAGACTCACCCCCCTGAAACTCAGCCCCCCAAACCCCCCTGAAAAAAATTCAGCCCCCCCCCCCCCCCGAAACGAAATCCTGGCTATGGGCCTGTCTGGGGAGGCCCTGCTCTCAATCCCAGCTTTTTTGCAGGCGCATCTGGTGGGGATGAGAGACAGGGCCTTCTCAGTGGTGGCCCCTCGGCTGTGGAACTCCCTCACTAGGGATATTGGATCAACCCCCTCCCTCCTGATCTTCAGAAAAAAAGCAAAAACCTGGCTCTTTGAACAAGCCTTTGGAAACGCATTGCAATAGACAAATGTAATGCCAGGGAAGCCACCATTTTGTAAAGAAAGCATGTACATATGTGCGGTCCTCTGCCAACACTTTAATACCTGAGACGCTCTGTGTGTTGTAAAACATTTGAATCACGGGCTGGAGGCTCTCTTATATGCAACAAAGTAACGAAGTTGATTCAAACACTTCAGGCTCCAAACGCTTGTGGTTACAATTGATATTTTTGTTGCAAACTTGAGTTTCAGTCATGTATAATATACTTGGTGCACTTTCCTGAAATAGACTTTCAAAGTTTCTCATTTACCAAGATGGTATTTGCTTTACACATACTTGACTAATTACTTTCTGATTAAAGTACCACTGGCTTTTCTCTAAGTTCCCAAAACTTGTACTCTGTTTGACTAACTACTTACTTTTCTAACAGGATTTCTTAACTATCTCTCATGAACAGGAATCCCTAACTCTCTGTCCTTCACAAACTGCAATCCCTAACTAACTCTCATTTCTTAAACTCTCCACACTAACTGCTCTCCTTTTTCTTCAACTCTAACTGCCTCTTTTTAAACTTAACTCCGCCCCTTTAGAATGTTCAGCTCTGCTCTTCCCAACTGTCATTTTGTCTCCCAACCTGTTGAAATCCTGGGCTATGCTAATCTACATATGACCAATCAGCCTCCATATGCAAATAAATCCTGTCCCTCTGTTGCTATCCTCTCTGTCCCTATTCTTCCTTATCTGCCCCCTGCAAACATAGAGCTATGCACTAAAATTTCACATAGAGTAACAAATTCGCTACAACAAACACGGAGTTATGTAAATTTCAAACATGGAACGGCTTAGATCAGTGTTTCTCAACCTGGGGGTCGGGACCCCTGAGGGGGTCGCGAAGGGGTGTCAGAGGGGTCGCCAAAGACCATCAGAAAACACAGTATTTTCTGATGGTCATGGGGATTCCATGTGGGAAGTTTGAGCCAATTCTATCGTTGGTGGAGTTCAGAATGTTCTTTGATTGTAATGAACTATAAATCCCAGCAACTACAACTCCCAAAAGTCAAGGTCTATTTTCCCCAAGCTCCACCAGTGTTCACATTTGCGCATATTGAGTATTTGTGACAAGTTTGGTCCAGATCCACCATTGCGTGAGTCTACAGTGCTCTCTGTATATAGGTGAACTACAACTTCCAAACTCAAGATCAATACCCACCAAACCCTTCCAGTGTTTTCCGTTGGCCGTGGGAGTTCTGTGTGGCAAATTAGGTTCAAATCCATCGCTGGTGGAGTTCAGAATGCTCTTTGATTATAGGTGAACTATAAATCCCAGCAACTACAACTCCCAAATTACAAAATCAATCCTCCCCCAACCCCACTAGCATTTACATGTGGGTGCATTGGGTATTTGTGCCCAGTTTGGTCCAGTGAATGAAAATACATCTGGCATATCTGATATTTACATTATGATTTATAACAGTAGTAAAATGAAGTAGCAACAAAAACAATATTATGGTTGGGGGTCACCACAACATGAGGGACTGTATTAAGGGGTCACGGCATTAGGAAGGTTGAGAACCACTGGCTTAGATGATGCTATTGGAAAATGAGATTAATAGGAAGACATTGGTTATTATATGTTATAATGGTTTTTATATTGTTTTTATAATGTTGTTTTAAATGTCTTAATTGTATATTGTGGACTGTTATGGCATCGAATTGCTGGCAATTTGTAAGCTGCCTCGAGTCGCCTTCGGGTTTGAGAAAGGCAGGATAATTATATCGTAAATAAATAAACAAATTTATGCAATATGATGGTAAAATTAAAAACTTTTGGGATTATAAAGCATGGTGGTTCTGATGTCAATGGTAAAATCACCTTGGGGTTAAGTATTCCAGACATGTGGATTTTCAAAAGGGACTCAACACATATTGAGAATACAAGGCCTAACCTTAATATATATCTGGAACAGATTTTGTTTTTAACATGTGTTAAAAATGACAAAAAGGCAGGTTAAGAGAGCAGTTAAGTCATTAAAAGCAATATATACATTTTTGTTCAGAAATATCCTAGCTCAAAAGGCTGAATTCAAATACTGTACTTACAGAATCTATTATTATTATTATTATTATTATTATTATTATTATTATTATTCTCATTTTCATTCTCTCCCACCCTAGATTTCAAACTGTGGCAAGTGGTCTATATGTGCACCAACGTAGAAGATTCAAAATGTGATGACTGGCACTTTTATGAAGAATATTGGAAAATGTACGTATACAGCTGTTGTTCTAATAAAAATTTCTGCAATGATAGTGACTACAAGGGTATATAAATCCCTTCTAGTTCCTGACTTAATTTGGGAGTCTGATTCTTTTTTGTTTCCGCTGTCTTCTTTGTGGGATTCTTATGGGGAAAAGGGAGCCCAATTATATTTGGAATCACTACCAGCATGCTACCTGAACACAAGTATTGCAGATTAACTGATATGGTGGAACTCCCGATGGTGCAATGGGCTAAACCCTTGTGCCAGCAGGAGTGCTGACTGACAGGTGAGCAGTTCGAATCTGGGGAGAACAGGCTGAGTTCCCTCTGTCAGCTTCAGCTCCCCATGCGGGGACATGAGAGAAGCCTCTCACAACGATGGTAAATATCAAGCATCTGGGCATCCCCTGAGCAACATCCTTGCAGACAGCCAATTCTCTCACACAGGAAGCAACTTGCAGTTTCTCAAGTCACTCCTGACACACACAAAAAAAGTTGATATAGAGCAGGGGAAAGGTAACTTGTTACCTCCAGAGGTTTAGAGTATTATCACTCTCACCTGATTCGGCATAAAAGATGAAAATGTTGGGCCATGAACCCAACATCTTGAGGACAATGGCTAAAATAATGTATTATGATATCATCTAATTTATCTGTTGGTATCCAAATTTGTTCTTTGTCTTCTGTTTGCGTGGACTTGGAGTTGTGCTCAAACACACCTTGACATAAACACAGGGCACAAATCCGCATCTTTTACTCAACCATAGGGCTTTGGTGGTGCAGCAGATTAAACTGCTGAGCTGCAGAGCTTGCTGACCAGAAGGTCGGTGGTTCAAATCCGCAGTATGGGGTGAGCTCCCATTGTTAGCCCCAGCTTCTGCCAACCTAGCAGTTCGAAAACATGCAAATGTGAGTAGATGAATAGGTACAGCTTTGGCAG
The DNA here is from genome assembly GCF_025583915.1 of Anolis sagrei ordinatus. Taxonomy (NCBI): domain Eukaryota; kingdom Metazoa; phylum Chordata; class Lepidosauria; order Squamata; family Anolidae; genus Anolis; species Anolis sagrei. The sequence continues at coordinate 289,131,401 of NW_026845477.1, read as the reverse complement.
GAAGGTAACGGCGCTCCATACAGTCATGCTAGCCACATGATCTAGGAGGCATCTACAGACTACGCCAACTCCTCGGCTTAGAAATGGAAATGAGCACTACCCCCAGAGTCGGACTCGACTAGACTTAATGTCAAAGGGAAATCTTTACCTTTACTAACTCAACCATTGAAGTGAGTGATATTAAATAGTTTTACTGGTGATCGGATTGCTGCCCTGTTTCATTTTTATTTTAATACATATATCCATCCAAGTTTGCAGATCTGTTTAAGTTAACTAAAACCAGACTCTTACATAACCATGGATACGTCTGCACTTCAAAAACAATGCTGTTTTACACCTCTTTAACAGCTGTGGCTGAATGCTGTGGAATCCTGGGATTTGTAGTTTGGTAAGCACCAGGACTCTGGCAGAGAAAGTTAAAGACTAACTCCACATCTCACCATTTCACCAGTATTGAGCCATGGCGGTCAAAGGGATGTCAAACTGCATTAATTCTACAGTATAGATGTTTCTTGAAAAACCTGTTGTGGATTTCTAGTTTTTTTTCCTTGTAGAAGTATTGTTAATAAGAAGCGTGGTGCTTCACAGACTAATGTCAATCAAAAGAAAGATCTCTGATCTTTGGTCTATGTATTTTAAATGTAAGTGGAGGATAGGCTATGATTGGGGCAAAGAGTACAGATGGAAGGTTAACAGGCATTAGGTAGACTGGATAACATCCTGTCTAATTTTTTTTGAAAGGGGAATTATCCTGTTTTTGCTCCAAGCTCTCCTCCCTCCCTGCTTAAAAAAATCCAGGAAGCAAAACTTGATTTTACTATTTTAAATAAGGGATACTGGGATATCAGAGAAGCCTCCTACAATTCTCTCACACCTCGCTTCTGGTGTGAGAGCATTGTCCCTTGGGCAACGGCCAATTCTCTCACACCAGAAGCGACTTGCAGTATTCTCAATTCACCTCTGACATTATTTTTTTTAAAAAAAGGGATACTTTTTTACTAAACCGTTATAATGGGACATAAGTTTTTAGTATCTATTTTGTAATTATTCCCCTTTGGTGGACAAGCGGTAGAGATCTAGACTTCTCAAAGGCTTGGAATTACTCATGGAGATAGTCTAAACCATCCTGGAAGACCGAAAGAACTTCTCAGAATGAGAATGGGTGGAGAAATGGAAAATCCCTGAGAGTATCAGTCTACATCACAGATGTGAGTAGAATAGTTTGACTAAAGACAGGAGGATTCTTCAGATCCCCCAGACTATCTAACCCTATTGATACTGCTGCTGCATTTCCGACCTACATGGAACCAAACCCCAGCAGATACCAATGGCAGACTGTTCAAGTATTGATTTTCTCAACCAGCTTAGTTATTTATTGTATCAGGAGCAAACCAAACAGTTGCATTGTATTTAAAAACAACAAAAACAAGAAATAACACCCCCCCCCCCCCAAAGTTTGCAAACTTGTCATTGGCCAGGTTTGTTTTCTGTAGAATTACTGACAGAGGGATCATTGCAATGATGAACAGCAGTGGTGACAGTGAGTCACCCTGGAAAATTCCTCTCTTGATATTAACATTTCCCTCTATTATTATTATTATTATTATTATTATTATTATTATTATTATTATTATGATGCAAGCCTCCCACAGATAACTCACACAGCCCTATATCCCAGAATATTAAGACAAAAAAACCCAGTTCAAAGTTGATATTGTGGGATTTTCTGCCTTGTTATTCTGGGATATTTGGCTGTGTGGAAGTGCTCCCAAAAGCATTTCACACTTTGATCTGCAGATTCAGCAATTCATTCTGCTAAGATGCAGTCAGCAGCAAGTTTTGTCTTGAACAATGATGAAAGGTGGTGTTCTTGTTTCAAAAATAGTCCAGCAGGATTTAAATGCACCGCTTCTTAAAACCTGATGAAGATTTGGGAGATTCGAGTGAAGCAAATCCATGGGTATAAGGAAATGACAGCTAAAAGTAGTAGAGCAAAGGTCTCTATAACCAACATCTGCTCCCCACTTTGGCCAACTGCCCTCCTGCACTCTTGCCATCCTGTTGTCAAGCAGTTTAGAATTGCTGTGGATAGGCCCAAACCATTGTGGGTTGCCTGATGAGAAAGAGAAGCCAATATTCCAGAATAAATCTCACCAAGTTGAAGCAGAAGCCACTGAGATGTTTATTTCATTCCAGCTGGAGCGGATGTCAAAATGCAATAATTTGCCAAAGCCGACATGCCTTGCAAGTCAAAACAACATGGTTCTTATAGAAAATACAAGCTGTCAAATTCAAATTTCCTGCTCTCGCCCCCCTTGCCGGCTTTGTGTTGATTGGATGGAGTCATCAGCTGGTTGGGAGGTGCGGCTGGCTTACTTGTGGCTCAGCCAATCAGGGAGCCAGCGCTGCTTCGGCCTCTCGGCCAGTGGGAAGGAAGGAGGTGGTCAGGGCAGGAAACAATTAACCAAGAGGACAAGGTGAATGGATTAAATGACTAATGTTTGTATAATGGCTAGCGATAGCTTTTCCTAAGCTCTCGAGCCAGACTGGTTATTGTCTTTGGTTCCTGGAAATATTTCTTTGACTGATTAGGAAGTCAATCCCTTTGTTGTCCTTGGGTCCTGGGTATGGGGTCTGTTGATGATATCTTGGATCAGTATCAGCCAGAGGAATTGACACAATGGAAGGAGACTGAGGTGACCAAACACCTTTTGTGAAAGATGATTTGAATGTCCTTAGAATCCATCCCTCAGATGGGCAAGCCTTTAGCTTCTCTGAGGTCTCAAGAATTAGAGTCATTTGTTTTTTTCAGTCATGTAAAGAGTTTTTGGTGAGTCCTTTTGTTCAGGGATTAGCTGGCTCAGGAAGTGAGAGAAGGCTTCCCAAAGGCATGAGGTGCTGGGTTCACGAAAAAGTGGCATTTACAGAATCTTTTTTATTATTATTCTCATGCTCTCCCACTCTAGATTTCGAACCGTGGCAAGTAGTCAATATGTGCACCAACGTAGATAATTCAAAATGCGATGACTGGTACTTGTATGAAAAGTCTAAGAAAATGTACGTATACAGCTGCTGTTCTAATAAAAATTTCTGCAATGATAGTGGCTACAAGGGTATAAAACCCTTCTAGTTCCTGACTTAATATGGCAGTCTGGTTAATTTTGTTTCCGCTGTCTTCTTTGTGGGATTCTTATGAGGAAAAGGGATCCCAATTATATTTGGAATCACTGCCAGCATGCTACCACAACACAAGTATTGCAGATTAATTGATATAGTGAAACACCCGATGGTGCAATGGGTTAAACTCTTGTGTCGGCAGGAGTGCTGACTGACAGGTGAGCAGTTCGAATCTGGAGAATCTCCCTCTGTCAGCTCCAGCTGGGGGGACATGAGTAAAGCCTCTCACAAGGATAGTAAATATCAAACATCTGGGCATTCCCTGAGCAACGTCTTTGCAGACAGCCAATTCTCTCACACAGGAAGCAATTTGCAGTTTCTCAAGTAACAAGTAAGTTTCTATATGATCAGAGTAATGTGTTAAGTAATTACAGGCAGTCTCCAGCTTACAAACATCTGACTTACAAAAGACTCATAGTTACTAACAGAGGTGAGACAAGAGGTTGTTGTTCATTCGTTTAGTTGCTTCCAACTCTTTGTGACCTCACGGACCAGCCCACGCCAGAGCTTCCTGTCGGCTGTCACCACCCCCAACTCCTTCAGAGTCAAGCTAGTCTCTTCAAGGATACCATCTCTCCATCTTGGCCTTGGTCGCCCCCTCTTCCTTTTTCCTTCAATTTTCCCCAGCATCATTATTTTCTCTAAGCTGTCTTCTCATTATGTGGCCAAAGTACTTCATCTTTACCTCTAATATTGTAGCAGCAGATAGGAGAGAGAATACCAAGAGCAATCCTTTCTGGAGGCAGAAAAGTATGTTTATTTTTAGCTGAGACTTTGGCGTGGAATCTCATCCAAAATCAAACCAGAGTGAGGATAAAGGCATTGACTTTCACTTTTATACATCTTCAAATGCAAGCAAACAAAGCAACATGCTTCTACATACGTAACATCATCACTACGTCACTTTAGCATCATAGAAATATCAAATTCTATCTTCCAATATTGCAAGAGGCATGCCTCTATATTTTTTTTCTAAAGCAGCTTACATCCATCAGGGGCCTGCTTTTGACCTGTCAGAAGGTAGGGAGATTCCTTACTTTTTAGAAGTAAGAAGGCATGGCTTAGGCTAAGCTGTACCAGTCTCTGTATAGATAACATGCCCCTCTTCTCCTTCAGCATTCTTTCTGGCCTGTCAGCTTGGTTTCCTATTAGGGAAGATGAACCTGATTTTTCTATATTTCAGTGCTTGTAATGTACATACAATATATGCAGGGGCGGCTCAACCCATTACACAAAGTAAGCATTTGCAGTATAGTTGATTTTGCCCAGGAGCGCTTTTGAGGTGCTCTTGGGGGGGAAATAGACCTTGACATATGCGAGTTGTAGTTACTGGGATGTATAGTTCACCTAAAATCAAAGAGCATTCCAAACTCCACCAATGATGGAATTAAACCAAATATGGCACATAGAACTCCCATGACAAACAGAAAATATATATCAGTGATTGGTTGGGGGGGACCAAAATACTGTTTGCTTATGTATAAATATCTGTATCTCCACATCAATATCCTTCCCTCCAATGAGCAGTTGGGCTTTATTTTCTGACGTATGGACTGGGTGGATCTTCTCGTGGGTCAAGGCACTCTCAGAATTTTCCTCCAACACCACAGTTCAAAAGCATCATAACATAAAAATGCAATTAAGTACTAAATTACATAAACACGCACACACAAAAGCTTATACCAAACACACTTACAAAATTGACATTATAGGACCTCATCACACTAGAAAATGACTCCACTTTAAATCCGGTTTCTGCCTCCTGCAGAATTCTGGGGTTGGTAGTTTAGGGAGGAGCCTTTAAGAACCTGACTAAACTACAAACCCCAGAATTCTGCAGGAGGCAGAAACCGGATTCAAAGTGGATTCATTCTCTAGTGTGATGAAGTAGTTATAATGGTAGTAACAGAATGCAAATGAAAATTCATGGTTGAAAGTTGACTATGTAGGCCTGCCAGAAGAGATGGGGGTAGGCAGAGGGATAGACCGGCCACCTTTCCCTCTCTTGTGCCGCGCCGCCCTCCCTCTCTCTCTCTCTCTCTCTCAGCGGTTGTGTTTTTTCCCCTCGTGCAGGAGTGGGGGGCGAGGGAGAGTGTTCTTTTAACACAGGCTCTATATAGGCATTTAGCCTTGTGGGGGTAAGTTCTTTCCAGTTAATTATTGTTTATTTTTTGAGTGGAGAACATAAATTGGGTTGTTAGGTGTATCGTGTCCAAATTTGGTGTCAATTCCCCCAGTGGTTTTTGAGTTCTGATGGTAGCACAAACAAACATTACATTTTTATTTATATAGATAATCCTAATAGCTGGCCATCTAGCTTCTATGGAAAAATCTCCACAAAGAAGGAGACTCTGAGGCAGTCTATTCCACTGTTTATTTATTTATTATTTTTTATTTATTGCATTTGTTGACCGCCGTTCTCAGCCCCTTAGGGCGACTCACGGCGGTGTACAACATCTAAAAACAGTTTACAATACATATAATTAAACTAAATCATCCGCGTCGTCTCATCATAGAATCATAAACCAATCTCATAATCCATATTCCGTTCCAGTCGTCATTGCTAATTTTATAGCACTTAGTTAAACGCCTTTTCGAATAACCATGTTTTTAGGCTCTTACGGAATGCCATAAGTGGGGGCGCCTGTCTGATGTCAACAGGGAGGGTGCTCCATAGCCGGGGGGCCACCACTGAGAAGGCCCTGTCTCTCGTCCCCGCCAGACGTGCCTGTGAGGCAGGCGGGATCGAGAGAAGGGCCTCCCCAGACGATCTCAAGGCCCTCGTGGGCTCATAGGCCGAGATGCGGTCAGAAAGGTATTTTGGGCCGGAACCGTTTAGGGCTTTGTAGGCCAGCACCAGCACCTTGAATTGGGCCCGGTAGCAGATCGGCAGCCAGTGGAGCTGGAACAACAGGGGCGTTGTGTGCTCCCTGCATCCTGCTCCTGTTAGTAGCATGGCAGCCGCGCGCTGGACAAGCTGGAGCTTCCGGGCCGTCTTCCGGCCCACGTAGAGAGCGTTGCAGTAGTCAAGTTGGGATGTGATCAGAGCGGGTACCACCGTGGCCAAGTCAGACATCCCGAGGTACGGGCGCAGCTGGCGCACGAGCCGAAGCTGTGCAAATGCTCCCCTGGTCACCGCTGAAACCTGGGGATCCAGGCTCAACGATGAATCCAGGATCACACCCAAGCTGCGAACCTGCGCCTTCAAGGGAGTGCGACCCCATCCAGCACAGGCTGTAACCCTATACCCTGTTCGGCCTTGCGACTGACCAGGAGTACCTCTGTCTTGTCTGGATTCAATTTCAATTTGTTCGCCCTCATCCAGACCGTTACAGCGGCCAGGCACCGGTTCAGGACCTCGACAGCCTCCTTAGTAGCAGGTGGGAAGGAGTGACGGAGTTGGACATCATCTGCATACAGATGACACCGCACCCCGAAACTCCGGATGATCTCACCCAGCGGCTTCATGTAGATGTTAACAGCATGGGGGACAGTATAGAGCCCTGTGGAACCCCACAGGACAACGGCTGTGGTGTTGAACAGGTGTCCCCCAATAACACCTTCTGGGTGCGACCTCCAGAAATGAGCCACTGCAGAACAGTGCCCCCAAGACCCATTTCCGCAAGGCGCCCCAGAAGGATACCGTGGTCAACGGTATCGAAGGCCGCTGAGAGGTCCAAGAGCACCAACAGGGACACACTCCCCCTGTCTAGCTCCCGGCGCAGATCATCCACTAAGGCGACCAAGACCGTCTCAGTTCCATGTCCCGGTCTGAAACCAGACTGTGCCGGATCCAGATAATCCGTGTCTCTCAAGAATACCTGGAGTTGTGAGGCCACCACGCTTTCCATGACTTTGCCAAAAAAGGGGAGATTGGAAACAGGCCGAAAGTTGTCAAATTTAGTGGGGTCCAATGATGGTTTCTTCAACAGCGGTTTTATAATTGCTTGTTTTAAGCTCGCTGGAATCTTGCCTTCCCGGAGGGAGGCATTAACCACCACCGTTACCCACTCAGCCAATCCCCCTCTGGCCTCCTTCAGAAGCCAGGATGGGCAGGGGTCTAGGATGGACGTGGTGGGCCGCATTCCTCCAAGTATCTTGTCCACATCCTCGGGCTTCACAAACTGAAAGGAATCCATCAAAATAGGACAAGCAGGTGCTCGAGTCACATCCACAGAGACTGCATTTAACGTGGCGTCCAGCCCAGAACGGATCAAAGCGACTTTGTCTGCAAAGAACCGAGCAAATGCTTCGCAGCGCGTGGCCGAATTGTCAGGGCTCCCGCCAGGAGTGGCGGGAGTTAAAAGACCTCTGACAATCCGGAACAACTCCACCGGACGGTTCCTTGCAGACGCAATAGTGGCCGCAAAGAAAGTTTTCTTTGCGGCTTTTATTGCCGCGGCATATGCCCTTAAAAAGGACACAAACCGTGTTCGATTTGACTCGCTCGGATCCGAACGCCACACGCTCTCTAGTTCCCTCTTCCTTCGTTTCATCACTGCCAGCTCCTCAGTAAACCAAGGAGCTGGTTTAGCTCGGCTACTTGAGAGGGGACGTTCCGGAGCGATCATGTCAATTGCCCTGGCCATCTCCCCATTCCAGAGAGCGACCAAGGCCTCAACATGGTCACCTACCGAGGTGGCGGGAAATCCCCAAGAGCCGTCAGGAATCCATTCGGATCCATAAGCCTCCTGGGGCGGACCATCTTAATGGGTCCTCCACCTTTGCAGAGGTTAGGGGGCGCAGTGAGCCTAAATCTGACCAGGAAGTGGTCGGTCCATGGCAATGGAGAGATGGTCAGCTCCTCGACCCCACCACCTTCCTCCCATTCCTGGCAGAAAACCAGGTCCAATGTATGTCCTCCTCTATGAGTGGGGCCAGATACTTGCTGGGACAGCCCCATGGTTGCCATGGCAGACATGAAGTCCTGAGCTGCTCCTGAAAGGGCCGCCTCGGCGGATATTGAAGTCTCCCAGCACCAGAAGCCGTTGAGACTCCAACGCCAGGCTCGAGACTACCCCCGCTAGCTCAGGTAGGGAGACTGTAGTGCAGCGAGGTGGACGGTACACTTACAGAATCCCTATTCTGTCCCGGTCACCCACCCTCAGGTGGACACATTCAAAATTTGTGGTCGGCGGGATGGGACTCCTGGTCAGATGGATGGAATCTCTATAGACCACTGCGACACCGCCTCCCCGTCCTCCGGATCTCGGTTGGTGCTGTACGGAGAAACCTGGAGGACAAAGCTGGGTAAGATTCACGCCTCCAGCTTCATCCAACCAGGTCTCCGTGATGCACGCCAGATCTGCCCGCTCATCCAGGATTAGATCCTGGATAAAGGTCGTTTTTCCGTTGACAGATCTGGTGTTCAACAGCACCACCTTCAGTCCGGAGGGCCCGCCAACCTGGTTACACCAATTTACCATAGGAGACCGGTTTGGGGTTATTAATGTAGATAAGCGGTCCGAATTAGGCCGAATTTGGGGTCTCCTTTTTCCGCATCTCCTCCTCCCCACCACGACCTCTATGGGAGCTCCCCGGCCAATGGAACACCTCCCCTCCTCCATGCCGCAGTCCAAAACCAAGGTCTTATTTTCTGTTTCACTAGTTGGCTGGTTTGTTGGCGTTTTTTCTTGCCAGCTCCCTTGAATCCCTTCCTCCCCCCTCCCCACCTCATTGCTGTCCACAGGCTCCAGCCCACTTTCCTCCCTTGCCCCTTCCACTAGTTACCAATATCAAGGACAATACAAATAGGGGAGTGGGGAACCACATGGGTAATAATAGTACACTTCAATAAGATTGAAAATGACAAAGCGTCTCAGCCGCGATAGTTCGATAGTTCATAAAGTGCAAGCGTCTTAAAGTGCAACACAGTAGGCGTCACCGCCGCGTGCCACTAGGGCAATTCAAAAAGTGCAAGCTCTTAAGGTGTGATAAATACCCAGATCTGGTCCTCAGCGCTATATAAAGTGCGGCATGGAGGGATAGGGGAAGGGAGCGTAAGTGCTAATACGTTTTAGCAGCAAAAGAGGCAGGCGCTTTAAGGTGCTATATTGCGTTCTTAGTACCAGTTAGCAGCAAGGTAGACAATTAGCAGCAAGGTAGACAAGGAACGTGCTATGTTAGCTATAAATAAACACAGTATTAAGGAGATTGGCAGTGATATCAGTTTGGACAAGTTATGATTCAAGGTGTAATCTATAGACGGCTGATGTAAAGTAGCGAATGAGTCTCTCAGTCTTCCGGAGATGGTCAACACGGCGGTGGTCAGCACAATAGGTCTATCACAATGTCGGTCAGCACAGAGAAAGGTCAGCACAAAAGGTCTACACAATATCGGTCCACACAGAAAAGGTCGGCACAAAAGGTCTACACGCGGCTTGCCCAGATGGTGAAGGCCCAGATGATAAAAGATGGTAAAGGCCCAGGCGGCCAGGGCCCAACTCAGGTCGGTGAGGCCTACCAGGCCCGGAGGGGAGCTGCCGGCCTCGTCCTCTTCTCCTCCTCCCCCTGATCGGCGGGAGGAGGGCGGGCGGAGCGGTGGGGCCTACCAGGCCCAGATGAGAGCTGCCGGCCTCGTCCTCTACTCTTCCTCTCCCGGATCGACGAAGGAAGGCAGGCAGAGCGGTGAGGCCTACCAGGCCCGGAGGGGAGCTGCCGGCCTTGTCCTCTTCTCCTCCTCCCCCTGATCGGCGGGAGGGGCGCTGAGAGATGGGGCCTAGCAGGCCCGATGAAGAGCTGTGGGGCCTCGCTCCTTCTCTTCTCCCCCTGGTTGGCGATGGAGAGCCGCGGGGCTTCGCTTCCTTCTCCTCCTGGTCGGCGGGAGGGGGAGGCTGCCTAAGAACTGTTAGGCAGTTCTTAAAAGACATGCAATGCTATCAAGGCCCATCAACCCAATTCTTGTTCCACCTCCATATGGACACATTGATCTCTGGAGCATAGGCATGTTTTGTAGATAAAAAGCAGCTTTTCAGGAGCAGCCAGTTGTTGTTTCCTTCAGTGCCAAAGGTCTGATGAGTGCGGTAGATTTTCATCAATTCACATTGGAGGACATATGGCTCAGTGCTGGTGGCTACTCACAGTTTATATTTTCCTGTGCCTCATGAGAAGAGGTAAGTCCCACCTGAAAGACAGAAAACGGTATGGCCATGCATTATTTTGTCCCTTACATAGGCTCTTTATGAACAGTAATAACAGTAATTCACAATTGTCTATTCAGGCAGGCTTTTAGAAACTAACCAACTGATAAAGTTGGAGTGTTTATATTATACTTTGTTAATTTTTGTGACTATTTTAATTGGTGATTTTAAACTGTTTTTTAATTGTGTTTTAATGTTTACATTTACTAGATTTTCACTGGTGACGTATACATGTTTATGTTTATATATTTTAATGCACCATGGCACTCCTCACTATTGAGCAAGCATTTTTCAACTACTATGCAACTTTATCACTGTACGGCTACCCATCTCTCAATAATTTTAGCTAACTTGATTCTCAGTTCCATGAGAAAGGTGGAATGTATATCAAACATATCTATGAATATATACAAGGGCATAGCTTAGCATCTAGGGCTACTGGGAACTGTAGGTTGAACATTCCTTATCCAGAATGCTAGGAACCAAAAGTGTTTTGGATATTGAGACTTGGATTCCTTTTCAAAGATATCTCATGTACATATATACAAATACATGTCTTCTAAAATTATTTATTTATTATTTACTTCATTTATATACCGCTTTTCTCAGCCCTTGGGCGACTCAAAACGGTTAACAATAGCAAAATGCAATGCTCAACATCAAAAAAGAGTTAAAAACAGTTAAAAACAATGATATAATAAACAATCAGTTAAACATAACTATAACATCTCATTAGCGTCTCATAGGTAGAATCAAGATCCAATCTCATAATCCGTTGTTCTGTGTTCCTATATTCAATACACTAGTATTGCCATTCTAGTCCATGTCCTTTAAACTCTACAAACATCTACTGTCTGAAGGCCTGGTCCCAAAGCCATGATTTTAATTTCTTTCTGAAAGCCAGGAGGGAGGGAGCAGATCTTACCTCATTTGAGAGTGTGTTCCAAATCTCAACAATCTCTAGTTTATGGAATATTCTACCTGCATACCCAAAATGTACCAGATCCTGTCTGATACTTGAAGCTAAATAGAGTCAGCTCTGGTCAGTATGGGACACCACTAGTAAAGACAAGGTGCTGTGGCTATATTTTAGAGGAAGGAACTTGCAAAACCACTTTTGAATATTCATTGTTTAAAAAAAAACATGAGAAATTTATAGGGTCACTATAAATCAACCCCAGCTAATTAATTATTATTGGATGCCATGGAAGGGCTCTATAGTTTAGAGGAGAGGGGCATCTACATGAACTCTATAGCAGGCCCGTAGCCAGGATTTCGTTTCGGGGGTGTGTGTGTGTGTGTGTGATTTTTTTTCAGGGGGGTTTCGGGGGGTGAGTTTCGGGGGGGGGCTGAGTCTGAGTGAAAGAGGGTCTACCCTAGCAAACCTTTTGTATCGTTACCCCAATACCCCCATGCATATGGGATATATTGAGCATGGTGATCAGATCGTGATATGAATAAACATAACAGTTTAAATAATGCACCAGTAAGGCCTTTTCGCGAACCACCATGAGAATTTCGGGGGGGGCTGAAGCCCCTCAAGCCCCCCCCCCCCCCCCCCCCCCCGGCTACATGCCTGCTCTATAGATTTAAAAAGTGGAGAGTATGTCACAGATTACACAAGTCCCAAAATCCCAGACCCAGCATAGCTGCCTCTGTTACCATGCCATAACTCCTTGCTCTGCTACTGACTGTTTAAATATGTTAAATTGTTCAATATGCTCTTAGGACAGTTTACCTGTCCGAAGGTATTTCCCTCTACGAACCACCAAGGATGTTAAGATCATCTGGGAAGGCCCTGTTCTCAGTCCCACCACCTTTGCAGTCACGTCTGGTGGGGATGAGAGACAGGGCCTTCTCCATGGTGGTTCCTTGGCTGTGGAACATTCCCCAATGACATTAGATCTGCTCCCTCCCTCCTGACCTTTTGTAAGACCTGGCTATGGGGTCAAGCCTTTGAACAATAGATGGAATAACTGGGAAGGGATTGTTTTAGTAACCACAATGGATTGACCTGGACTATGATTTGAACCAGTGAACTGTTTTAAAATTGAATGTTTTATAATTGTATCTGATTTCTAATGTACTGTGTCAGCACCCGATGGTTCCCTGTTGTAAGCTATCCTGAGTCCCTCCTCGGAGGTGAGAAGGACGGGATATAAATGCTTGAAATAAATAAAAAATAAATAGGACTTCACCAGACGGGCAGGGCAAAAGAGAGGGAAAGCGGAAGAAAGTTGAGGAAACTGTCCACCTTTGTTCCCTGTCTTCTGGGATGGCCTCCCATCTCATGCAGTTTTTTACCCTTTCCCATTGTTTCTCAGCTTCCTCTTCATATTCTCCGACTCCTCAAAAGGCACTCTGGGCTCCATTTCTCTACACTGTCAAAATGGAGCCCGACTGAGTCCTGGCGGATCTTGCCTTGCATCAGGTGAAAAAATGGGGCTCTGTTTCAGCAGCTAGAGAAATGGAGAGAAGATGCAGAATTTTTGTTTCATCTGTTATTTTACACTGTCCTGAGAACTATGATACGGGACAGGATATAAACATTTTAATAATGTCCGTAGACGCCTCCAAGGTCATTTGGCTGGCATGACTGCATGCAGCCGTTGTAAATGTAGCAACCAATATATTCAATATTCAGAGCAATTTCTACTATATAATATATCATCATCATAATTATTTCTTACGTCCCTTTTCCCATACATTGATGCAGTCAGAGATTTATAGCACACTAATTATAGATGTCAAAAATGCATATTCCAATTATGTATTCCAATTCTCCATTCAATTCTCTAAATTTTATGATATATTTATGGATAACAGAAATCTATCTATATCTATCTATCTATCTATCAATCTATCTATCTATCTATCTATCTATCTATCTATCTATCTATCTATCTATCTATCTATCAAAGCATACGCATTTTTTTTGGCTTGGATACTTGGTTGGAATCAGTTAAGATCTCTCCAGTCAACCCTTCACATTTGAGAACACAGGATTCATGCAAAAGTGAGAAACTACATTTAATAAAATTGCTGTTTGTATTACCTGAGAGATCACCTCTCTAGGAATATCTAGCTTTTTGAGCATGACACAATGGTCAACTTCTTCCATATCATACCAGAGAACCGATAGATTCCTAGGTCTGCTGATACATAAAAGTCAAATTTGCCAATGCGGAGGATCAACTGTGCTATTAGGAGACTCTCAGATGTGCATGAAGCTCCAGTGCTACTTTGCCAAGTCTTTAAATAATTTTGCCTTTATAAATTTTAACTATTTTTCATTGATAATTTGAGGAGAAACAGCAGTCAGACTCAGGAGGCTTGTTCTCGCAACTTTAGTGTGTAGTTAGCTTCTACCCTCCTGACAGCCCAGTTGCCTTGGCACTATAAGAAGGTTTTGTGAGACCATTTGCGCTCGTTGTAACCATGTAGTAATGGTGAGGCTGCAGACCATATTTTAGTTCTTGTGAACCACTGGTGGTCCATGGACCACAGGTTGGGGACCACTGGATGAGAGGCACTGTAGGAACTGCACTGTAAAGAAAACACTTTTGTGGTATGAGCAGTCATTTGGTAAGCGAGATGAGCCCAGGGAGAAATTACAATACATACCTATATGTATATTCTGTTTCTCTAGCACCAGATGCCTTGATCTGCCGAAACTGTATGTCTGCTTGGCCGCTGGCACCATGCATTCCTCTGAAAGCTACCTGTCATGTTCACAATGGTGTGTGTGTCACCCTGGAAATCTATGGGGGTAAGGATTCTTCCTCAAGGACATCCATTGCCTTGGGCCTATTCTATAATAATAATAATAATAATAATAATAATAATAATAATAATAAWAAATAAACTTTATTTGTACCCCACTACCATCTCCCCAAGGGATTCGGTGCGGCTTACATGAGGCCAAGCCCAAGATACATCAAACAAACATCAATAAACACAACATTAATAAACGATCAATAAAATACAAATCATATAAATCWCATAAACAAAAACAATCAATGGTGACATATAACAAATTTAAAATGGCTGGGATGAATGTAATAGATTAAAATGAAAATATGCTGATGTGAACAAGGTAAAATATAACTGGGATAGGATTTTCAGAGAGAAATGAGGGAACGCAATCCATCCTAAGTCAGTATTAAAGTGCATTATGAGGGCATATTACTGAGAGATCTCCTTATTCTGGGAAAGCACACTGGAACATCCACGTTTTCAGGCTCCTCCTAAAGACTGCCAATGTTGGGGCATGTCTGATGTCCCTGGGAAGTGAGTTCCAGAGTCGAGGGGCCACCACCGAGAAGGCCCTCTCCCTCGTCCCCACCAATCGTGCCTGCGAAGAAGGCGGGAGTGTGAGCAGGGCCTCTCCAGATGATCGGAGAGATCATGTGGGTTCGTACACAGAAATGCGGTCATGCAGGTAGGCGGGTCCCAAACCGTTCAGGGCTTTGTAGGTGAGAACCTGCACCTTGAATTGGGACTGGAAAATAAATGGAATTGGCTGCTCAGGAGGGCGGACTTATAGAATGTGTGACCTGCCAAGATAGATGCCACAGCTAAATCAGCTTTTGGAATTGAAAACTCATCTCTTGTGGCTGGCCTACCCAGTCAATTTTAGCTTAAAAATTTTAACCTGCATTTTATTGGTAGTTTTAATCTGCATGTGCCCTCCACATGTTTCATGAAGTTTCTGGCATACAAAGTTTTTGCCTTCTGCTCAAGTGTCACCTTTTTAGGAACCGACCAATCAGGAACGAACATCTAAAACCCAGTAACCAACCCAGATAAAAAAAAATCCAGTGATTTCCGATTGCAGGGACATACAGACCTGTGAAGATAGAATCACAGAGTTGGAAGAGACCTCATGGGCCATCCAGTCCAACCCCCTGCCAAAAAGCAGGAAAATTGCATTCAAAGCATATTCAACTCAAAACCACAATATTCACACACCTGGAAATCTTGCTTTTTTGCCTTTTGTAGAGATTGCTTCCACATTTACAGGGAACGGCATCTGTTTGCTGTGGGAGATCCTGGGATAAAGGTACTGTCTGGACGGGCACTTGGACTTCATTTCTGACCATTAGCCAAAGTAGCTGAGGCTGCTGCAAGCTGAATTCAAAAACACCGGAGGGATAAGAGTTTGGGAACCGCCATCTGCACAGCCAGATAAAATCCAGATTATCTGCTATGAACTGGATTATATGTCAGTGTAGACTTGTACAATCCAGTTCAAAGTAAATAATGTGGATATCTGGAATGAATAAAAGTCCTCTGTCAACACGCATGACCTCACACTCCACAGAATAATCAACTGTACCTATATAACAATGGCTCTCTCTTTTCTCCTTAATCCCAGAGAAACGTTTGGAGAAATTTATGTTAAGCTGCACAGAGAAAGATGTGAAGAGATGTGGAACAACATGGAATGAACCAAAAACTAAGCTAAAATACAAATATAACTGCTGTTCCAATCAAGACAGATGCAATATGAAGCCCTGGATACGCCCATGGTATACCCTCCCCGTGTTACTCACTTTTGATGGAGAATGCATATGCCAACTGGGGGCCCTTCCACACAGCCCTATATCCCAGAATATCAAGTCAGAAAATCCCACATTATCTGCTTTGAACTGAGTTATCTGAGTCCACATTCAGATAATGTGGGATTTTCTGCCTTGATATTCTGGGATAGAGGGCTGTGTGGAAGGGCCCTACATGACAACATACCAAGATTATCTGTGTTCTTCTCTTGTGTTGTCATACCTCATTTGTGGCCATAGAGTGCACTTGTTGCCTTGCCAGTAGTTTGATTTTTTGGTTGGAAGTGTGTGTGTGTGTGTGTACGCGTGCTACTGTATTTTAAAAGAAAAACTCCTTGTTTGAAGTTTCTGAATATCTTTCTTCTTCCTTTTCATTGCAGCAGGGGAAATAGTGATGAATTGGTTCACTCTTCATCTTTTTGGTTTTGTGGCCACAGTGCTAAACCTACCTAGCAGGCCCGTAGCCAGGATTTCAATTGGGGGGGGGGGGGGGCTGAGTTTTTTTTCAGGGGGGGGTTGGGGGGGGGCTGAGTTTGAGGGGGGAGTCTGAGTGAAAGAGGGTCTAGCCTAGCAAACCTTTTGTATCATTACCCCAATACCCCCATGCATATGGGATATATTGAGTATGGTGATCAGATCATGATATGAATAAACATAACAGTTTAAATAATGCACCAGTAAGGCCTTTTCGTGAACCACCTTGAGAATTTCGGGGGGGGGGGCTGAAGCCCCTCAAGCCCCCCCCCCGGCTACATGCCTGCTACCTATATACACAGATGGGATGAAAGTACCAAACTAGATTAATTTGTGTCTTATTATTATTGTTCCACTTTTCTCTCTTGATGAAAACCCAAAGCCATGGTAGCACAGCGAGTTAAACCACTAGCTGCAGGAAAGCTACTGACTGGAAGGTTGGTAATTCAAAACCGCGAGTCGGGGTGAGCTCCTGACTGTCAGCTCTAGCTTCTGACAACCTAGCAGTTCGAAAGCATACAATTCAAGTAGATCCATAGGTACTGCCTCAGCAGGAAGATAAAAGGGTGCCCCATGCAGATTATGCAGACATGCTATCAATGCAATTGGAGATGTCTACGAACAACAGACTCCTTAGCATGAAAAAATGATACAAAAACACCTCCCCATGGCTAGAGTTGAGCATTGCCTTCAGATGCCAGATATGTCAGTGTTGAAAAGGCATTGAATGTTGGCCTCATATGTTTATTGTAATCCGCTCTGAGTCCCTTCAGGAAGATAAAATGGAATATAAATAAAGTGTAAAAAATAGTAGTAAGCCACATGAAAATCCATACAGTTCATTTTTGAGATGACACTATGCAGGCTTTTATTATAATCACATAAATAAAAGGAGAAACAGTGTGAAACAGTTAAATACAGTTTACCAGACAGGAAATAGAAGTGATTAGAAAGAAGCAATAAATGATGAACTACACAGTGGTGTATTAATCTGGATATAAGAGAGGTTAATAGATGCATTAAAGGAAATTGCATGCAGTCCATTAAGCTGACAAAAGCCAGTAATGTTCACAACTGAGTTATGTATTTCTGTTCCGCAAACAGAGGAGTAACACCATGCCTGCTTCCATCTCCAGCTTAGTCTTATCCAAGTTCGCAGTATTATTTTAAAATGAATTATATTGTTCAAAAATGCCTCTAGTGTTCATATTAGTTAAGGATGTTGGTCTTGTGTTGTTGAAGGTTTTCATGAGTTGCTATGAGTTTTCTGGGCTGTATGGTCATGTTCCAGAAGCATTCTCTCCTGATGTTTCACCCACATCTATGGCAGGCATCCTCAGAGGTTGTGAGGTCTGTTGGAAACTAGGCAAGTGAGGTTTATATATCTGTGGAATGTCCAGGGTGGGAGAAATAACCTTTGTGTGCTTGAGGCAAATGTGAATGTTGCAATTTCCCACCTTGATTAGCACTGAATGGCCTTGCAGCTTCAAGGCCTGGCTGCTTCCTGCTTCAACCAGAAAAGTCAGTCATAGCAGAGCACCTGATGAACCAACCTGGACACAGCATGTTATTTGAGAACACAGAAATGCTGGACCACTCTAACAACCACCATGTCAGGCTACACAGAGAGGCCATTGAAATCCACAAGCATGTGGACAGTTTTAACAGAAAGGAGGAAACCATGAAAATGAACAAAAATCAGGACAGTAAATAAAGAGCAATACCAAAAAACCAAAAACAAAACAACAACAGTTGAATTCCAGACAGGAAACAATCAGGGTTAGCTAACACCTCCCAACCAAGGACTCCCTCAGGCAGAAAGCAGCCAGGCCTTGAAGCTGCAAGGCCATTCAATGCTAATCAAGGTGGCAAACTGCAACATTCACACTTGCCTCAAGCAGACAAGAGTTGTTTCTCCCACCTTGGGCCTTCCACAGACATATAAACTTTCCAGCAGACTTCACAAACTCTGAGGATGCCTGCCATAGATGTGGGAGAAACATTAGGAGAGAATGTTTCTGGAACATGGCCGGACAGACCGGAAAACTTACAGCAACCTGATGGTCGCCTTGTTGTTAGTGTTTACTTTTTTTTAAAAGGTTATTAACATAACATTCTTTTTCTTTAAACAGGAAGAAGTTCTCAAACCCAGAAGGAAGTCATCAGGGAAACAAGAACAGTTCAGATCCATTTGTGGCAGGATCAAGTAATCTAATTCAAAACTTGGCTGATAATACCAACTGCAATCTTGAAAGAGAATTAACAAATGCACCAAAAGTGAACAAATAAGTACAGGCATGCATCAATTAACAAAGCATCTGAAAAAAAGCTTGTTTGTAAAGTCTTCTTAATGGCTGCCCAATGCTGTTTTTCCTCCTCATTCTCTGTCTAGTTGAAAGTTTTAGCAGTTTGGGCACTGGGAAGATGGTGAAGGAGGTCTAGAGAAATACAGACTTTCATTCTCAGTCTGCAGCAATGTGTGTGCAGAAAACCATGCAATATTGCTTGAATTGGGTAGGAATGAGATTTTGCCCCAACTGATACTATTGTTATTGAGAAAATGGACCCTTCAAAGAATAAACTCTAATTATAAATGAAAGTATATTAAATATTTTTTCTGGACAATCTTGCAATATCCGCAGATTGTCTCCCAATGTTTCACAATTTTGATAAAGCAAAGTGGACTGTGTCTCCTTCCTCCCCATGACTGTTTTAATCAATTCACCTTTGGAAAACTACCTAAGCCCCTGGATATGTGTACTCACTCTAACCAATCCTTTCACAATGAATCAGGGATCAAGAAAAGCCATTTAATGTATTCATATGGTCCATACGCACCCCAATCCCATCAATTCAGTCTCTTCTGTGCTCATCAATTGAAACTTCCCTCCATTGATAAACTATCATCTCATTGCAAAACTTCCTGCAGTCATTGGGCTATTCCAGCTCCCACTGATAATATTGAGATTTTTTTTTCTTTGCTAGACATCAGCGCATGGGTTACAGGCAAGCCTAACCCATTGAAGTTGATTACTTCCAGTCACCTTTTATGTTCTCTGGACTATCTGTGTTCACCTGAACTAGACATTAAGCCAATCATGAACTTATTTGCATTTGACATCAATACATTCCTGACATCTGCTCCCCTCCCGGAGGCGCACCTTTAAATGGACCCATGCTTCAAACCAGCAAATGACAGCTTCTTGAATTTCCTGCCACCAGGAGAACCAATCCCCAGAGTCGCTGCATGGGGCTCCCAGCCAATGGGATCCTAGCCAAGTTGACTTTCAGCTAATCATAGGCTGGTGCAGGTATTCTGAGTAGCTGCCAAAGTAAATAAATATGCCCTGTATTTTCCAATGCTGTATGTCAGTGTTTGATACTCTACTCTACTGATATTCTCTTTGGACATTGAGATTAAAAGACTTCTGTTCTTGCCTTAACAGCAGTATATGTCTCATTCGACCTTCTGGCTGCATGAAACTCAGGGCTCATGAACCTATGGCTTAGCAGTAGATGAAATCACTTAACACTACTATAATTGTCCATGCTTGTCAATGTTAAAGCATCTCCGCTCCCTTGAAATAATAGTAGTCCTGCATTCAGGGCATTCGCTGTTTGCGTTGTCTAACAATGTCCGTACATTCCATATTCGTCCATGCTTGCCTACAACGGGCAAGGTAAACAGCATCTTCTTCCAGAGTTCGTTACAGAGCATATATAAACAACATGGACAATTTAAACAGAAAAGGAATGAGAATGAACTCCATGCCTAGATGGATTTTGAAGTATTCAAGTCGTATCTAGAAGGTTCAAAATGTTTTTGTTTACTTATCCAAGACTTACCTGGCCTGTTTTTGTCATTTCAAATATGCAGTTAGTTCCAAACGAAAATAATATCTGGAATATGTTGAACTAGTCTTCTTTTATTGTGCTGCAGTAACCTAAGACCCATTGCTAATTCTTCTTTTGGTATAATTATGTTGTTGAGTCATTTGCAAATTAGATGTTTGTAACTTGTAAACTGTCTGTACAAACTAGAGTTTATATCATTTTAAAAAAATTAGTGGTGTCAGCCACTGTTTCCAACACAAAGATATTTCCACTTTGGGGTGCTAACATAAAATAAGTCCCTGGAAAAGAAATTGGTTTTTTTGTTTTTTGTTTCAGCATCACATTTCAGTTTGGGAAAGGATGCATTTGGGCAGTAGGTGGGGCTAAAGCCATGCATTATTTGTTCTTCTTCAGGCAGTTCCTTCCAGTAGAAGGTGTGGCCTCCTTTTCCCCCCCTTCAGCTGTCCCTCTCCTGCTCTCCCTGTCTCTTGAAAAGCTGCTATGTAGATGTTAAAGCATCTCAGCTTCCTTGAAATAATAGCAGTCCTGCATTCAGGGTGCTCACTGTTTGTATTGTCTAACAATGTCTGTATGTTCATCTTTCTTTTTTGGCTGCAAGGTGGTAATCCCGCTGGACGCAGCAGTCCAGTCAGGGATAAGAGAGGCAGACAATGCTTAGGGCACCTTTTCTAGCCCCCTCCCTGTATGGGGTGAGCAAAGTGGATCCTAAAAAGGGCTGCTCAGTTGTGGATACAGCTGCCGGACTAATCAGCTGCCTCGGACCTTGAGGTAGAACGACTGAATCCTTATCCACCATCCATGTGTCAGTCTGTGACTAGAGGCTTCTAGATTTCACAGTCCTGCCCACATCGCCACTTGCTGATCAGCATAGACTGTTGGTTTTCTTTTATTTTTCTTGGAAGACGCTTGTGCATGAATTTGATTTATGTGTGGAGATCAGTAAACAGCCGATCATTGCACATTCTTTACAGAATGAGGGTCCCATCCAGTGACATGATTAACATGATGACGGTGGCTTCTCATCTGTTGCAGCCTTCTTCTGTCTTCATATTCATTGTAACATGTACCATGTTATCATCTGCGTGTTCTGCCACTGAAGTCTTCTGATGGTGCTTGGTCCAGTTCCTCCCCTACGGGAACACATAACTCTGATGGTTTTGCCTGCAGGTTCAATGGAACACACAAGCTTCCTCACCACAACTTGACAATCCATTGAGGGGGAATGTATTATGGACATCATTGTAAAACACTCAAACAAGTCCATCAAATCTGGTCAGAACTCTAGGAAACACCACAACATGTTGAATAAGTATATATTTTACTTAGAATCATAGAGTCAGAAGAAATCCTAAGGGTCCACCCCCATTCTGCCATGCCAGAAAATACAGTCAAAGCACTCCTGCCAGAAGGCCATCCAGCCTCTCTCCCAACTATATAGTTGGTGTCATGTACTCTGATGAGGTTATCTGGTGCAACCCACACCTTCTGCACCTGCTCAGTGATGCTACTAGAATATAGCATTGAGAGCTCCAACAAAGTAATTCAATGAGATTGCAATGCTAACCTGAAATCAAAATTCTGTGTGCAATTGTGCTAAACTGACTTCTACTGAATTTGGATTTCAGAGACCTTGAGTTAATTTCTGGATATAGCTGTCTTTGAGTTACGCTTATCAGTTACTCTTTCTAAAGTTGTAATCAAATCCTAACCTTAAAATTGAATTTTGCTGGTGTTAATAAGAGATGTTAATAAGATTTACATCTGCTTGAGTTTCTTAGAAGGAACGGGAGCAAAGATATAAAATACTGTTGTAAGACCAATACTGATATGTAATACAGTAAGCATAAGGGGAGCTCAAATATATATTTGGCACTCCATTAAACATCCCCAAACAGGTTGTCTTGGTACCTCTACACTGAAGAAATAATGCAGTCAACACCACTTTAACTGCTATGGCCAAATGCAATGGAAACTTGGGAATTGTAGTTTTACAAGGTCTTAGGGCTCTTCCAGACAGGCCCTATATCCCAGGATCGGATCCCAGGTTTTCTGCTTTAAACTGGATTATATGAATCCACACTGACAGATAATCTGGGATAAAAAGAAAACCTGGGATCAGATCCTGGGATATAGGGACTGTCTGGATGGGCCCTTGGCCTCTACCAAAGAGTGTCACCAAGATGCAAATCCCATGATTCCATAGCATTGAGCCATGATAATCAAAGTTTCAAGCTGCATTCTACAGTGTAGAAGCAACTGTAGTTCTGTCAGTTCATTAGCTTGATCTTTTGCATCTTAGAGGAAAAGGCCATTCTGTCCTAAGATCATTGTTTTAAAAAACACCATGTCCCACATTTTGCTTTAAGTGGTAGATAGTGATCTATTTTGCAGAAGAGTTATTTGAAAAAGAAAATTGGGACATTTTTGGTCCTGCAGAACATTTTTGGAAGAACATGTGAAAATAGAGAATGCTGTGTTCTGCATGCTCAGGAGAGCATCACTAGTCAAAGACACACAATAACCATTTTACTAGAGAACGGACAGGAATATTGCCGTTCTCTTTTCAAAGAGTTTGAACTAATCTAATAGAGGTGACATTGTATTTATAGGGAGGGAAATTCCAACCCCGGAACCTCCTTAAGGTCTTCATCCTCAACAGAAGTCTCCTAGACCACTGCTTCGTAAACTGGTGGGAACCAAAGCAACTTGCAGCAATTTAAAACAAAGTTCCTCTAATTTTACAAAAGTTTTTTAAAAACCAAATAAGTTATTTTATTTTGAAAAGCATGTATTTTAGACATCTGTCAGAACACAGGACCAAAGTATGTCATTACTAAAACACTTAAGGCTGATAAAAGTTCAAATTGATAAGAGATTTAACAGCAAAAAAGCAGTAGTGTGTTTCACTACTTCCAAAAGGCCAGATCAAGACACAAACTGGGTTTGAAGGCAACAGGAACAGAGTTTTATTACTTTCTGACCTGGAAAGATGTCAGATACAGATTCTGCCCCCTCAAAGAATCTAACATAAAGCATGCAGCAAAATACAGAACATTTTATTCACTTTGACAGCCATTCAAAATATCTGCACCTTCCCCTTAATTGGCTGAAAAGTTGGCCCAGCTGGGATCTGGGCATTTGTGCACTGGGGATTCCTCCTGATATCACCGGTGGACGGGGTTTGCTCCCTGGTGGGAAAAATAAACGGCTGTTATTAGTGGATCATTTGGAAGGTCTGCCCTGAGAAAGATGCAGACCGGTGGAACAGTTCATTATGAGATTAATTGCCCATTTCAGTTTACACAAAGGGTGAGCTCCAGAGAACACAATGGGTTTTTATATAAAAACAAACAATCCAATGAAAAGTATTTAGAGTTAATCTGTGCACTGATGTCTGGCAGCAACTCATCTCCAGACCCCCTTGAGAAGCTGGAAAATAATTTCACATGATGGCATTACATCCACAGGTATTTCCTGATAGCTCCAACCTAACAGTAGGTGGGAAACCTGAAAAACCCTTCAGGTATACACACAGGCACATCATATTGTTTTAGTTTTCTAAGAGATAAGCACTAGACTGTATGAGTGCAGATATGGGGGCTTTAGAGCAACTAGTTCTCTTTATTAATAAACATATATGTTGATATCACAAGGAATTATGAAGGGGGCTGTGTAAATCTCATAAGTGATTCTTGGGGATTATGGGTGTAATAGCTTTGAAACTGTGGGCAGTTCTTTCTGTTAAAGGTCTTTTACTATACACATAGGAAAGGTTTCAGCCTGGAATTAATGAGTCCACATTTCCAGACTGGCTTCCCTGACAGTTTGTGTGTGTGTGTGTCAGGAGAGACTTGAGAAACTGCAAGTCGCTTCTGGTGTAAGATAATTGGCTGTCTGCAAGGATGTTGACCAGGGGATGCTCAGATGTTTGGTGTTTTACCATCTTGTGGGAGGCTTCTTTCATGTCCGTGCATGGGAAGAAGATAGAGCTGAGACGGGAGCTCACCCGGCTCACCAGATTCGAACTGTCAACCTGTTAGTCAGTAGTCCTGCGAGCACAAGTCTTTAACCCATTGCGCCATAAATTTCATATTTGGAATTTTGTCACATGTATTTTTGGAAAGGGGGTAGTCCGATTTTTTGATAACAAAACGGCTTAAAATAAATAAATGTTCAGCCTTGCATATCTGTTGTCCAGCTCTGCAGAGTAATGTGTTCCTCAATATAAATTAATGTCTACAGAATAGAAATGTTGCCTATGCTCATTGAGCTGTTCACTCTCCAATTGCCAGGCATAAATCTAGGGCAGTCTATAAAAAAGAACAAACTCCACATGGACAAGAAATCAGTTTTTCTTTGTCTTTGGCCAAAAGTTATCCAGTGGGCATGCAAATCTTGCACATGGCTCAGTTTTGGCAGTTGGCAGCAATCTGTATATTCCTCAGCATCAAATCAGAAGGTGAGTCCTACCCATAAGACATAAGGAGCGCAAAGTATTACTATGTATACAGTCAGGCTTTCACATAGATGGGTTTATTAGGTATGGGGAAACTAGGGCCCATGGACCAGCCCCAGCCCCTTGAGCTTTTCCCTCTGGCCCACAAAGAGCAATGAGGAAAGGAGGAAAGGAAGCTGAGATGAGGCCAATAGAAGCCTGTCTTTTTTTCATCTCCTATAGTGGCTGAGTCCACTCCGCTTTAAGAATCAATGGGGCCTCTTTCAGTGAATGTGCTGCTCTGGCGCCAAGTGCACCAGGCAAATAGGCAGGAAGCCCTCTGGCCACTGCTTCACATGAGGCGATCCCACCCCACAAGGCCTGGGTGTGGATGCCAACTCTCCAGCCACCCCCACACCTCTGCTCAGCTCCTGTTTCCCTTCCATTCTGCCAGCTTTTGCCCCTGAGCCGGGTATACACATATGCACCTCTAGGAAAATACCCCCCTCCATAAAATGAAATGGAATCACCCAAGATGCCTCTATCTCCCATCTTAGAATCATAGAGTTGGAAGAGACCTCGTGGGGCATTCAGTCCAACCTCCTGCCACGAAGCAGGACAATCACATTCAAAGCACCCTCAGAAGGCTAAGTATTCACCCCTGAGCCTTCTCCTGGGCCGCCGCTGGGCATATAAACACACATACATCTCTTGGAAAATAAGTTGTAATCCCCCCTCCATATGAAATTGAAGCTTCTGAGCCAATTCTTGCCTCTGTAACCTTGGTGGTTCCCTTCTGTGCCCTGAGGGGTGTGTCCGCTTGCCTACTCACATTTTTAAGAGGTGGTATTTTTTTCTTGACATACCACTTGCTCTCCATGTCCTCTCTTCCCATGAAATGGAATGGAATCACCTGATATCAGCTGTTAGGAAATGTGGGAGTTGAAGTCCAAAACACATTGAGGGCCAAAGTTTGCCCGTGTCTGCAATAGATGGGTCCGACTATAAGAATGCAAAATTATTTTTACCACCTAATTGAGAACGAAAAGTTCCTCTCTTTGTTTTGTTTTATTGCAGTGGGTGCCATAACATGCAGCGAATGTAGCATTCTTTTCCCAGGTGTCTATTCCACTTGTGCCTCCTCAAGTGGAACCTGTACAGTTGACAATGGAGTCTGCGTAGTCACAAAATTCTATGAAGGTATGGCTTTGTATTTTCTTTTTCCTTCTCTATGTTATGCTGAAGAAGTTCAACTACAGTGGGAAAATTCCTGAACTCTTCAAGGGTACTTATTGCATAATGATGTGCCCTTGGGCACATAGACACTGTAGAATTAATGCAGTTTGAGACCACTTTGATTGTGGTTTTGCAAAGCCTTTAGCCTTCTTTGCCAAAGATTGCGGGTGCCTCACCAAAATACAAACTCCAGGATTCCATAACATGGCCGTTAAAGCACAAACTGCATTAATTCTACAGTGTAGATACACCCTCTGACAAAACTAAGCATGGGTGATAATTGTTTTTTTGTTTTGTTTTATTATGTTTATTATTTGCCAAAATTTGCAAATTCCTTCATGCTTCAGAGAGAAATAAGCTGAAACTACAAGAAAAGAGATTCCATCTGAACATGAGGAAGAACTTCCTGATTGTGAGAGCTGTTCAGCAGTGGAACTCTCTGCCCCGGAGTGTGGTGGAGGCTCCTTCTTTGGAAGCTTTTAAACAGAGGCTGGATGGCCATCTGTCAGGGGTGATTTGAATTCAATATTCCTGCTTCTTGGCAGGGGTTGGACTGGATGGCCCATGAGGTCTCTTCCAACTCTTTGATTCTGTGATTCTATGATTCTATGAAACATTTAAAACTCAATTTGGGAGAACTCAAACCAAGACAGATTAGTCTCTTCAAGTCCTGGGCTTTGGGAATTAAGCCTTCAGATGTCTGGAGCAGGTTTTTAGTACCATGGTCTGTGGCATAGGAACAAGCCCAGGAATCAGAATTTGCTTCAGGACCATGGAGAGCGTCCATGCAGTAGGACTCATCCAGAAGGGGGAAAGACCTCTGAAATTGTCAGGACTTCACATTTCTTTTTGATCTGATTTTACCTGCTCATTCCCATAGTTACATCCAAACTTTCTTGGAAGATCTAAGGTTTCTCTCCCTCCCTCTTCCACATCTAGACTTCTACAACATTTCATAAACTGTTCTTCAGCAATTTCCAGTGATGGAAATTGGAAAAAACTGGGTTGATTTAAACTGACATGGGAAGTTGGAACAAAATGTCCCTAATTATGCTGGACTTTTCCATAACCCTAGGTTAATAAAAGTAACTACCGTAACCGTTTGGTGCTGTTCCTATAATAACCAGGCCTGTTTCAAGAAAAGGAAATAGGTGTTTTTTTAATTTAAGTGTAATCTATTTAAGTGTAATAGATCCCACATTAACACAGAGACATGATCTTGGAGCTTTGTTTTAACTCCTCTTCTGGCGCAGTGGGTTAAACCCCTGTGCCGGCAAGGATGAAGACCGACAGGTCGCAGGTTCGAATCCAGGGAGAGTGCGGATGAGCTCCCTCTATCAGCTCCAGCTCCTCATGTGGGGACATGAGAGAAGCCTCCCACAAGGATGATAAAACATCAAATCATCCGGGCGTCCCCTGGGCAACGTCCTTGCAGACGACCAATCCTCTCACACCAGAAGCAACTTGCAGTTTCTCAAGTCGCTCCGGACACGACAAAAAAACAAACTCCTCTTCTGAGTCCTGAATCCTACCTTCAAAGCCAGGCACCTATCCAGAATGATGGGAGTTTGTTTTGCTGACAAGCAGGGCACCACAGATGATTTGATCAGCCCCAACAGCAACCTTAAGCTAAGCAGGGTCTGCTCTTTTTAGTGCTTGAATGGGAAATGAATACAGGGTGCAGTAAATACCAAGTGCTGTCAGCTATATTCCAGAGGAAAGCACTATTCCAATAAAGAGTTGAAAAAGATCTCTGCAGACCGCCACAGAGACCTCATCATCAGCATTTTACTTTTACTTCAGATGGCTGACTGGCTCTTAAGATGGGTTTGGGGGTCATCAGTGGTAATTTCAGGAGTACCATGACCGTAAAGAGGATATGAAGCTGTTATGAGTTCTTAACAGACTAACAGGATGCCAACCAAGGGTAACTGATTGAAATGCCTGTGTTTAGAAATATAACAATAATTATTTTTGCAAAAGTAACTCTTCAGACATACACATATTATTTCCTAGGTAATGGAGAAGTAAAGCACAAAGAGATGATGCTATGATAACAGTATAAACATATTCTTTTTTATTCTTCTACTTTGTCTTTCTTTCTTATATTCCAGGTCGCTGGCTGAAGAAAATTGCCAAAACCTGTTCTGGAAGAAACATCCAAACATGCGGACATACAGCAATCAGCCAAGATGGAAAATGGCGACAGGAAACCTTCTGTATTACAGACAATGAGCAATACATTTAAATGCACAACTCTGCCTCTGTTTAGGACTACTCCTTTCTAAGGTTCCTTCCACACAGCCACATAACTCAAAATATCAAGACAGAAAATCCCACAATATCTGCTTTGAACTGGGTTTTGTGAGTCCAGACTACCATATATTCCAGTTCAAAGCAGAAAATGTGGGATTTTATTCAACTGTGTGGAAGGGCCCTAACTGTCTGCCTTCAAGTTAGCTGTCATCTTGTGGTGACCCTATGGATTTCATAGGGTTTTGTTAGGCAAGGAATACTCAGACTTAATTTTTCTGGTTCTTTCCTCTGAAACCTGGCTTACAGTACCTGGTATTCATTGACAGTCTCCCATTCAAATACTAAATACAGCTGTCCCTGTTTGGGGAGTTCTGCTCCCCCCATAGCATTTCTGGGTTTACTTATTATTGATGTATTTACCATATTTATAACCCACCCCTCTCATCCCATAGGGGACTCAGAATTGCTCACATATAGAGGCAACAATTCTATGCCACACAAACATATATCCAACAAAATAAACACATACATCATTTTGCACTTTATCCTTGTGAATCTTTTCCCTACATGAGTTAGTTATTTGTTTGAATTTTTCTTTGGCGGTTTCTCCCCTTTTCCACTTCTTGTGCATGTCTTTTTTGAGACTTTGTGCTCTTGTCCAAGTTCGTTTTCCAAAAAATATTGGGATAGTTGAAGTTGCCCATGACTACTATAGCTTTTCTTTGTGTCTGTTTGGTCAACTGTTGACAGAGATCTTCATCCTGGATCGGTGGTCTGTAGTAGACACCCATAACAAGATCTTTTTGAGTCCTGGTCCCCTTGATTTTTATCCAGATGCTTTCAAGCTGGTTTCCCGGAGTGCAAAATTGCATCTCTTCTGCGGCATAATTGTTTTTGACATATAAGGCTTCTCCCACTCCTCTCCCCTTTGTTCCGTTTCTGTATTAGTATTTAACAACATAAGAAGAATATGGAAATATGACTTTTAGAAGGATCATACTGTCTGGGATCATATAAAATAAATATCCAGGATTTGGAAAAAATAAGCACAACTCTGGCATGTTTTTTTCCTGAAGAAAACGATCTACATGTGATCTCCACACTATTATCACAGTTCAAATAGCAACTTTGTGTTTGTTAGATTTCAAAAGGAGGAAAGCATAAGGCAGTGGTTCTCAACCTGTGGGTCCCCAGATGTTTTGGCTTTCAATTCCCAGAAATTCTAACAGCTGGTAAACTGATGGATTTCTGGGACTTGTAGGCCAAAACATCTGGGGACCCACAGGTAGAAAACTACTGGTATAAGGGAATCACACCTACTTAGATATAGCACCTGTTACCTCATCTCCTAAATCAAGGCAGAACAAAAGACAGGTAGCAAATAACCAGGCCGGAACCAAGCATTTTTCAATGCAGAATTTCTGTCCCATTAGATAGCCCTTTATTCATTTGTTTGTTTGTTTCATTTATATACCAGTAGAGGGACTCAAAGCGGTTCACAACACAGTAAATGACAAAGATTCAATGCCTCACATCCATATAAAAGAACATTACAAGTTTAAAAGCAATTGCATATAACCATAAGTTAAATCAGAGCCCCCAGTGGAACAGTGGGTTAAAGCGCTGAGCTGCTGAACTTGCTGACCGAAAGGTCACAGGTTCGAATCCAGGTAACGGCATGAGCTCCCACTGTTAGCCCCAGCTTCTGACAACTTAGCAGTTTAAAATCATGCAAATGTGAGTAGATCAATAGGTACTGCTCTGGCAGGAAGGTAACAGCATTCCATGCAGTCATGCCAGCCACATGACCTTGGAGGTGTCTCCGGTCAACATAGGCTCTTCAGCTTTGAAATGGAGATGATCACCAACCTCCAGAGTCGGACACAACTAGACTTAATGTCAGGGGAAAACCTTTACCTTTTAACCTATAAGTTAAATCATTAAAAACTATCCAAACCATCAGCATAAACATAAAACATTAAAACATGAGCATTAAGGCATTTAAATGTTGCACCAATCCCATGGTTTCCTTTAGCTGCTTTTGACAATATGAGATTTGAAATATAGGGAACAATCGGGCTGGTAGTTCAAGGAAATCTAGACAAAGCTTCCAGGAGAGTCGTAGTATCTTAGTCTCCAGGAAGAAACATCAAACAACAGTTCAGTTGAAATCTACACTTAAAGAAGGTCTGGTTGGCCACTCTGTGGACAGAATGCAGGACTATTTGGGACATCGATCTAATCCAGCATGACTTTGTTTGTTCTTAGGTGGGAGTGTATTGGGTCTTCAAGTAAAGCTGGCATAACTTCTGACAATATGCATGGATAGTACTGAAGAGCAATAGAAAGCTCACTGTCAATTTGTCTCCAGTGATCTGGGAAGTAACATAACAATTAGTTCCAGTAGTCTGAGTGTCCAGCTGAATGTTGTACAAAAAGTTTCAGATTGCTCCTTGTTCCTAATACAAACCTATTTAGAAGGACCTCTTGTTCCATTTGCAAGCTTCTCTTTTTTTGCATGCATTATCTGCTTGATTGGATGCTTGTGTAAGCAAAACAGGGATTCTGCAAAAAAAAAAAAAAATCTAATGACACTCTGATTTATGAGTTTCCAGCCCAATCAAGCAAACCAAGAAGATAATTTTGATTGGCCTGTCTAAACATGATCTGATCTCAGATAGAACAGAAGGTTGAACCAGTGCCTGCTTAATCTACAATGGATGCATCTACACTGTCATATAATGCACTTTGAAGCTGCATTATATGATCAGTGTAGACTCATATAATTCAGTTCAATGCATTTAAACTGGTTTATATAAGTCTATGGTGCATGATGTGGGCAGTGTAGATGGGAGTCAAAGTCTCTTTTATTTTAAGTATCTCTGCCTGTCAGATTATCAGAAAACGATCAAGGGTCTGGAGAACAAGCCCTATGAGGAGCGGCTTAGGGAACTGGGCATGTTTAGCCTGAAGAAGAGAAGGCTGAGAGGAGATATGATAGCCATGTATAAATATGTGAGAGGAAGCCACAGGGAGGAGGGAGCAAGCTTGTTTTCTGCTTCCTTGGAGACTAGGACGCGGAACAATGGCTTCAAACTACAAGAGAGGAGATTCCATCTGAACATTAGGAAGAACTTCCTGACTGTGAGAGCCATTCAGCAGTGGAACTCTCTGCCCTGGAGTGTGGTGGAGGCTCCTTCTTTGGAAACTTTTAAGCAGAGGCTGGATGGCCATTTGTCAGGGGTGATTTGAATGCAATATTCCTGCTTCTTGGCAGGGGGTTGGACTGGATGGCCCATGAGGTCTCTTCCAACTCTTTGATTCTATGATTCTATGATTCTATGAAATATGTCTGATGTTTAGTAGCTGTTTGACGTTCAGATTTGCTCTTGGAATTAATCCCCAATATGGGGATTTGGCCATTCAGAGGGCAAACATCAACCACAATTTTAGATGACTGTAAAATCAGACCAAGATTATTCTGACTTATGGCTTTTTTCTCTGAACCTCCTGAGAATTGAGACAAATGACAGGCTTTACAAAAATATTGTCTCCTCCTGGAGAAAACAGTAGTGAGCTTTCCAGGACATGTTGATTAGGGGACTTCTGTGATAGATTGAATACCAACAGGATCATGACCCAAGAACACTCTACAGAGCTGATCTCCCTGTTCTATTTTCAATTTTGAGCATTTATTGGCCACTGGAAATCAGATGGAATATATGCAGGCCCTGCCCCTCCAGTTCCCAGAAGATATAAAAGGAGCACACTGACCGACAAGGACTCAATTTTCATTCCTTCATGCCCAAAGGCTATAAAATGGGTCACAGAGTCTTGGGGATTTGGGGGACACAAATTGTTTCAGTGTGGCTCCTAGCAGTCTGTATTTTCCTCTCCCTGAGCCAAGGAGGTAAGTCCCAGTTACAAGTGGTAAGATGTAGGCCGCAAATGTCTGTGATCTGCTATGCAATATCCCTGTTTTCTCATCTTTGCCAATTTCATTTGAGGTGGTAGGAAAGGTTATGGTTGGGTCTCAATTGATATATAAGGAATGTCAACATTAAAGTAAATGCTATTAGGGGAGGAGGGGGCATAATGCTATCCTTTTGAAAATAGTTTCTGCATTATTATTATTTTTATTATTATTATTATTATTATTATTATTTATAACATGGCCTTTTGCAGCTGGCAGATGGTAATTTTGTCAACACTGATTGTGTTTAAGTGCAGCCCAAGGTCTTTAGGCACTGCACCCAGTGTGCCGATCACCACTAGGACCACCTTGACTGGCTTGTGCCAGAGTCTTTGCAGTTCGATCTTTTAATCCTCATATCGTGTCAGCTTTTCCAGTTGTTTCTCTTCAATCCTGCTGTCAACTGGGGTTGCAACATTGACAATCCATACTTTGTTTTTTAACACAACTGTGAGGTCAGGAGTATTGTGCTCCAAATCTCTGTCAGTCTGAATTCAGAAGTCCCAGAGTAGTTTGATGTGTTCATTTTCTGTAACTTTTTCAGGCTTGTGATCCCACCAGTTCTTTGTTACAGGCAGATGGTATTTGTGCCACAAGTTCCAATGAATCATCTGAGCAACGGTGTTATGCCTCTGCTTGTAGTCTGTCTGCGCAATCTTCTTGCAGCAGCTGAGGATGTGATCTATTGTTTCATCTGCTTCCTTGCACAGTCTGCATTTGGGATCTGTTGACGACTTTTCAATTCAGGCTTTGATGGCTTTGGTTCTAATGGCTTGTTCTTGGGATGCCAGAATCAGGCCCTCCGTCTCCTTTTTCACAGTTCCATTTGTGAGCCACAGCCATGTTGTTTCTTTGTCAATTTGGCTCTCAAATTTTCCCAGGAACTGTCTGTGAAGAGCCTTTTTCACCAGTTTTCTCTTCTGATCTGAATTGTGTTTTTATAGTATTCACTCTTTGACTTTTGCACTTTGAGCAGTTTACTACTATTGACTTCCCTCAGTGTTGGTTCTTGACTGCCTTTCACCTAATCTGCCAATGCATGTTTCTCTTCTTCTACTGTTTGTTTCACTTGCAGAAACCCTCTGCCTCCTGATTTTTCTGGGCAGGTCAAGTCTGTCGACATCACTACGTGGGTGTAGTGAGTAGTGGATTGTCATCAGTTTTCTTGTTTTTCTGTCCAGATCATCCAGCTCTACCTGTGTCCATTTCACAATTTCAGCCTTGATTGTATTTCTCCCATTTAATTTGCTCTTCAAAACCTTTCAGACTCTTTGGATATATTCTTTGCTGACCACATTTTTCACATGCCCATGCTTGATATTGTCCAACTGTAGTATGCCCTGATATTTATAGGCTTCTGGTTGATTGCTTTTTATGGTTTGTCTATGTGGCATCCCTATGCCCTCATTATGAGTAATTTTCCCATTCTTTAATGCCACTGTAGCATTATTATTATTATTATTATTATTATTATTATTATTATTATTAGTTTTATTGCTATTTACTTGTTTTACAACTTTAAATTGTAAACCTCAGATTCTTTTACTGAAGGAGGAAGTATCCCTTTACAAAGGCTTTTTAAACAACTGATTTGAAAATGAGTCCAACTGAAAGACTTACGACCTCATCATACGGGGTTTACTTGGGCAGCATGTGCCAGTTCAGCTATAGTTTACCCACGGAGCCTGCCATCTCCCATCCCATGACACAGAGGAACTTTTAGTGGGGCTCCGTGGGTAAACTATAGCAGAAAAAGCATATGCTGCTGCGGTAGCAACATGGAGGCTTCCTGTGTCACACCAGATGTAATGGGAGAAAGCCAGGAGGTTGATGCTTTCTCCATGGGATGAGGAATGGGTGAGTCAGGCGATGTGAGGCGTGAGGAGGAGTTCACCGTTCCTCTTGACAGGCACTGCTGGATTCACCACCATCCATGGCAATTCTGGTGATTTTTATGATAAGGTCCATAGATTTGTTTAGACAACTGATGTTTGCAAGGACCTAAAAATATATCATGCCTTCTTCTTTTCAACAGATGCCATCAAATGCATGAGGTGCACTGTTAAAGCTCCAGAAAAGACATGCCTTCCTCTTAAAAGCACGTGCAAGATAGATAGTAAAGAGGCTTTCTGCGTGACCAAGAATGAGAGCACATTTGGTATCTTTATTCTGCAACCATGTACACTTATATCTGAATATATCCCACTTGGGAAAGGTGGACTTCCCCCTGAATAGACATATGCCTTGAACTGTAGGGCTTCTTGTATGCTCTCTTTGGGTGACTTTGCCTAGGCTGGTCATTGAATATACATCACAGAGTTTGAATAAGTACAGCTTTCCTTGTCCTTGATGATCTGCTGCAATGGAAACAAAATTGTCCAAGATACTGGATTTAGGGATGCAACTTAAATAGGTGAAATCTCTTTGGTCTAGTAAAGGTTTCCCCTGATATTGAGTATAGTTGTGTCCAATTCTGGGGGGGGGGGGGGGGGGGGAGATGTTCATATCCATTTCTAAGCTGAAGAGCCAGCATTGCCCATAGACACCTCCAAGGTCAAGTGGCCAGCATGACTGCATGGAGCAGCGTTACCTTTCCGCAGAAGTGGTTGGACACAACTAGACTTAATGCCAGGGGAAACCTTTACCTAACAGGAAGTGTAGCAGACTAACTGCCTACTAAATTCTACCCACACCCACAAAGAAAGAGGGCAAGAGCATCAAAACATGTGATATCAATAAAAGCCACGTGTTGCTTCCTCCAGGACTCATCGATTGAATGAAAAGTAAAAAAGGGGAAAGGACAGTACTTAAAGCTATGCCATTGCCACCCAATTCCATCCCACTTGCAGCATTTCTCATTGCTTCTGAACAAACGTTGGACCCAAGCAAAAAGGGAGAGAGCAGCAAAGCTTGTGTTGCTTCCTCCAGGACAAATGCTGGACCCAAGTTGAAAGGAATTCCTGCCTCCAGAACATGGAGATGGTCTTGTTAAGCATAACACTAGATATTATGGAGTCTCAACAAGGAAAATATTACATTTTTGCATAATTTTCAGGAAAAAAAATTCTCCCAATAACCCTCAGAGCTATAAAAACACTCCCCTTCTTTATCACAGACTTCTTAGTTGCAGTTCTTCTACAGTCTGAGAGAAATAGTGATCAAAAGTGATATAATATTACTGCCTGTCACCATATCAGAGAGCAGATAGGATGTAAATATTGTGAGACACTCCTGGGGAAGCGGTGTACCCCAATATTGTGTGTGGGAGGTACATTGTCTATTCCAGATATAGATAGATAGCTGGATAGATATTTATATTTAGGTTAACACATGTAATTTCTATTTTTCTTTCCAGGATTCACCACGAAACTGTCACTGGATTGTAGTGTTGACAAAGACATTTGTGGCAAAGATACGAAGGAAATAATGAGACGAGTAACATATAGCTGCTGTTCTGATAAAGACTTTTGCAATCGTAAAATGTAAAGTGGCGAGTGAGAGTAGCCTAGGTATAATTATTATCATGGGACATGGGCATGACTTCTTTTTCCTGTCTTTGCCACTGGGAGTCCATCAAGACAGCCCCTTTAACATGGGAGTTCCCGCAATTAAAAGGGGGCTGTCCAGATGACCTCTTGGACAAACCTGAATTAATTCACCTGGTTTGTGGCAAATTAATTTTTTAGTGGGTTTATTCTGCACCTTCTTGGAAGATGCTGGATAAATCCACTACTTCTGGTGTCTGGACTGCAGTCCAGACAGTAGTCCCACAGTTTTCCAGTTGCGTGCTTTCTGAGGTGGGTGCCCAGATGTTCTCCTGGAACTTTCTGGGGGAATGCCTAGGCACTCTAACCCTCTCCCCAAAAGGTCCCCAAAGCTCTTTCAGTAACAAAAGAACTTACCCGGCCTCCATTAGATTGCTGCTGGAACTCTCCTGGCACATGGAAATACTGCTCTATAAAATGATTGCAGACCTTTGCACAATAGAGCGCCCCAAAATATCCCAGTATTGGGTCATGCTTGCTGACACATCTAGCTACTGTTCCTCAAACATTACCAAAGTAAAAATCTCCTGATCAGTCCTGATTTTGTCATTCATGTATACATTTAAATTGAAGGGGTTTTTTTGTTACACAGCTGCAGGACAAGCAGCACCTGCTGAAACTTCTCTTCCAAATTCCATTAGGTCTATGCCTAAATATTCAAAAGATCCCAGCCTATCTTGGATGCAGGATCAGCTCTGATTAGCACTTAGGCAGGAGACATCCAACAAATTCCAGGTGCTATAGGCTATATTTCAGAGGATGGTACTGAGAAAACCACCTCTGAATATTCCTTATGTGAATATTCCTTATGTAAGACAGCACTGAGTGGCGTGATCTCTTGCTGTCAGCCCCAGTTTCTGACAACCTAGAAGTTTGAAAACATGCAAATATGAGTAGATCAGTAGGTACTGCTCCAGCGGGAAGGTAACAGCACTCCATGCAGTCACGCCGGCCACATGACCTTGGAGATGTCTACTGACAACGCTGGCTCTTCAGCTTAGAAATGGAGATGAGCACCAACCCACAGAGTTGGACACAACTGGACTTAGTGTCAGGGGAAAATCTTTAACCTTACCTTTACCCAAGACAACACTAGGAAATTTATCAAGTTGCTATAAGTCAACAAGTGAATTGAAAGCACACACTCATATTAAAGAGACAGAAGCCAGGACCCACAGGTTGAGAACCACTGATATAGAGAAATAGAAGGTGGTAACAACAAATCAATGGGGTTCTTCCACAAGAACTAAGAAGTCAAAAGGACATTTAAACCAAGAATGGGGATGTATTGTCGAAGGCTTACATGGCCGGAATCACTGGGTTGTTGTAGGTACCTCTGAGGATGCTTGCCATAGATGCAGGCAAAACATCAGGAGAGAATGCCTCTAGAACATGGCCATATAACCCGAAAAAACCTACAACAACCAAGAATGAGGATGTTCAACGATCCTCAGGGGAACACGTTGCATGATCAAGTAGAAATAAAAAGATGGTAAAAACAATACATAAAACACAGAATAATTATATAAAAGAGATGAAAGTGTGACAGATTTATTCAAGGAGAAACCATTTGAAGATGAACCTAAAAAGTCATGTGGAAGCAGCACTTGAGAAAAAGAAATCACTAAGGTTAGGATGGTCCACATCATCGTATTTCCAATTTCTATGTATGATTGTGAAAACTGGATGATGAAGAAAGCTAATAATTAATTCAACTGAATGCGGTGCTAGAGAAGAGATCTCTGGGTACCATGGACAGGGCAGGTCAAACCTGAAATCTCTCTAGAAGCCAAAATTGTGAAACTGAGACTGTCGTAGTTGGCCACATCATTACAAGACATGATTCACTAGAAAACGTAGTAATGCTTGGGAAGGTAGAGGAGAGTAGGCAAAGAGGAAGACTGTGTTCTTGATTAAAATAATGCATAGATCATTAATAAATAAATAAATAAATAAATAATAGATCAGAGTGCTGCAAGACCTGAGCAAGGCTGTTGATACGGTGACTTGGAGGTCTCTTATTCATGAGGTGGCCACATGTCAAAGTTGATTTGATGGCAGTTAACAAAAACAAAATGTAATGAATATAATACGTTTGGACACTGAAAGGTTGTTGTTCCTCCAAGACGAGTGCCGTACATATTTGTATCTTTACTATTATGTTTAATAAAACAGCACCAAAATAATAGTGTCTGTATTATAATCATATATACTCTGAGATTCCAATACTTAAGAGTGTTTAAGCTGAGTACTCAAGTTCATGCATTTGTTTGGGCCATATTGATGATCACAAGGTGGCACCCTGGGTGACAAAAGGAACCTCCAAACTAATATAGATAGCAAGAATCCGTAGTCCCAGAGTCTAAAAAGTGGGGGCAGGGAATCATAACTGCTTCAAATGAAGACAGAGGCCCCTTCCACACAGCTGAATAAAACCCCACATGATCTGCTTTGAACTGGAATGAATGGCAGTGTGGACTCAGATAACCCAGTTCAAAGCAGATATTGTGAGATTTTCTGCCTTGATATTCTGGGTTATATGGCTGTGTGGAAGGGCCCAGAGAAAGTGCTTGAAGTGGAGCAGAAATAGAGACATAATGTTCCTGTTTTCTGCTTCTGTGTGTATATTAATGCCACGCATATGGAAGGGATGACAGAAAAAATGAGGGAAAAGAGACTAACTTAAGGTGGCTGTAAAATCAGACAAGGATTATTCTGACTCATGGTTTTTTTTCTCTGGACCTTCTGAACTGAGACAAATGACAGGCTTTCTATTTATATTGTCTATAATATATGTTCCTCCTGGAGAAAACAGCAGTGAGTTTTCCAGGACATGTTGATCAGGAGGCTTCTGTGGGAGATTGAATACCAACGGGATCATGACCCAAGAACAGTCTACATAGCTGATCTTGCTGTTGGAATATATGCAGGCCCTGCCCTTCAGCTCTCAGAAGATATAAAAGGAGCAAACTGGCCGACAAAGACTCACTTTCCATTCCTTCATGCCCAAAGGCTATAAAATGGATCACAGAGTCCTGGGGATTTGTTGGACACAAATTGTTTCAGTGTGGCTCCTAGCAGTCTGTATTTCCCTCTCCCTGAGCCAAGGAGGTAAGTCCCAGTTACAAGTGGTAAGATGTAGGCCACAAATGTCTATGTTCTGTTATGCATTATCCTCCTATCCCCATCTTTACTGATTTCATTTGGGATGGTAGGAATGGCTGTGATTGGGTCTCTATTGATATATAAGGAACATCAACTTGTAAAGTATATGCTATTAGAAGAGAAGGAAGGCATAATGATATCCTTTTTAAAATAACTCCCAAATTATTATTATTATTATTATTATTATTATTATTATTATTATTATTCTGACACAAAAACAGTATGTCACAGCAAACGAGATCTAGATGATGGATTTCGTATCACAAAATCACAAGTCAAACACTTCCCAAGTATCTGGGTGATGTATTATTATTATTATTATTATTATTAGTAGTAGTAGTAGTAGTAGTAGTAGTAAGTTGTTGTTGTATTGCTATTTACTTGATTCTCCTTACTGCATCAAACATAGAGTGTGCCACATTTCACTTAAGACAAATTGTAAATTGTTATGGTTTTATATTATATGTTAATGTTTTTAAATGTATTTTATGGTATTGTTGGGCATTGAATTGTTGCCTCTGTAACCACCTTGAGTCGCCCGCGGGCTGAGAAGGGCGATATACAAATACAACAAATAAATAAACAAATAAACCTCATATTCTCTTACTGAAGGAGTAAGCATCCCTTTACAAAGGCTTTTTAAACAACTGATTTGGAAGTGAGTCCAACTGAAATATGACCTTATCAGACAGGGCTTACTTGGGCAGCTTACGGCGGTTCAGCCATAGTTTACCCATCGAGCACACCAGCTCCCAACCCACGACACAGAGGAACTTCCATCAGGGCTCCAGGGTTAACTATAGCAGAATAGCATATGCTGCCACAGTAGCAACATGGAGGCTTCTCGTGTTGCACCAGAAACAACGGGATGGAGACTTGGGTGGGTTGGGTGATGTGGGGCGTGAAGGAATGAATTCCCCACACCCCCTGACAGGCATTGCTGGATTCACCATGATCCAGGGCAATTCTGGCAACCTTTATGATAAGCTCCATAGATATGTTTAGACAATTGATGTTTGCAAGGACCTAAAATATATAATGCTTTCCTTTTCTCAACAGATGCCATCAAATGCATGAAGTGCATTGCAAAACCTAAAAAGCCATGCCTCCCTCTTAAAAGCACGTGCGAGATAAATAGTAAAGAGGCTTTCTGCGTGACCAGGAAAGACATTTTATATGGTATCTTTATTCTGCAACCATGTTCACTTATATCTGAATATATCCCACTTGGAGTATACAACTTTACCGAAATTAAAATAGGTGAAATCTCTTTAGTATACAGACAGGTTTTTAGTACCTCACTTTCCAAGTAAAGGTATAATTAAGAAATCAACTATGGACTTTTATACTTATTTCTATGATCAATTTATATATATTTCAATGAGCAATTGCTTCTTTACCACCAAATCCACTTTGGCAGAAAAATGAAATGCAAAGATACAAAATGGGGGATGCCTGGCTCGAGAGCAGTACGTGTGAAAAAGATCTTGGAGTCCTCGTGGACAACAAGTTAAACATGAGCCAACAATGTGATGTGGTGGCAAAGAAAGCCAATGGGATTTTGGCCTGCATCAATAGGAGCATAGTGTCTAGATCTAGGGAAGTCATGCTACCCCTCTATTCTGCTTTGGTTAGACCACACTGGAATATTGTGTCCAATTCTGGGCACCACAATTCAAGAGAGATATTGACAAGCTGGAATGTGTCCAGAGGAGGGCGACTAAAATGATCAAGGGTCTGGAGAACAAGCCCTATGAGGAGCGGCTTAGAGAACTGGGCATGTTTAGCCTGAAGAAGAGAAGGCTGAGAGGAGATATGATAGCCATGTATAAATATGTGAGAGGAAGCCACAGGGAGGAGGAGGGAGCAAGCTGTTTTCTGCTTCTTTGGAGACTAGGACGCAGAACAATGGCTTCAAACTACAAGAGAGGAGATTCCATCTGAACATTAGGAAGAACTTCCTGACTGTGAGAGCCGTTCAGCAGTGGAACTCTCCTGCCCTGGAGTGTGGTGGAGGCTCCTTCTTTGGAAGCTTTTAAGCAGAGGCTGGATGGCCATTTGTCAGGGGTGATTTGAATGCAATATTCCTGCTTCTTGGCAGGGGGTTGGACTGGATGGCCCATGAGGTCTCTTCCAACTCTTTGATTCTATGATTCTATGATTCTATGAAATCCATAGTGTGAGCCTGTAAGGGATGGGCAAGGGAGACAGCAATGCCACCTTCCTCAGAGGGGAGTTTTGCCTCAGATCTCTGTATGTAGGCAAACTCAAGCCAACCGAAAAGATTTGGGAATTCCATAAGCTATTGGAAATGTGAACCATAACTTTATTGAAAAGGTAAAAATGATGTCACATCCGTTTGGCAAATGTGAATCTCCATGAATATGTGGAGACTACTCAGCTGGCACAGATTGCTGTTTTGTGGTGTGCTCATGACATTTTTCTTCTCCTCCATCTCAAGTATTGGACTCCAAATCCTATAATCTCCTGCATCCTTGTGAAATGGAGGGGAACGGTGTTGTCATCTTGTATTCATGTGAGAACAATGCAGGCTTAAGTTGAAGTTGGTGTAATTTCTTTTTTTGTGGGGTGCAGCAGGTTAAACCGCTGAGCTGCTGAACTTAGTAGTTTGAATCTGGGAAGCGGGGTGAGCTCCTGCTGTTAGCCCCAGCTTCTGCCAACCTACCAGTTCAAAAACATGCAAATGTGAGTAGATGAATAGGTACAGCTTCGGCGGGAAGGTAACAGCACTCCATGAAGTCATGCTGGCCACATGACCTTGGAGGTGTCTACGGACAATGCCGATTCTTTGGCCTAGAAATGGAGATGAGCACCACCCCCCAGATTTGAACATGACTAGACTTAATGCCAGGGGAAACCTTTACCTAAGAGGTAGTGTAGCAGACTAACTGCCTACCCACACCCACAAAGTGTAGCAGATTAACTGCCTACTAAATTCTACTCACACCCACAAAGAATGATTAGATTGATTTGATTGTGTATGTGTGTGTGTGTGTGGGGGGGGGGGTCATCTCCATTTCTTAGCTGAAGAGCCAGCATTGTCCGTAGACACCTCCAAGGTCAAGTGGCCAAGGTCAAGTATTGGACTCCAAATCCTATAATCTCCAGCATCTTTGTGAAATGGAGAATTATGTTGTAATCTTGTAGTCAAGTGAGAACAATGCAGGTTTAAATTGCAGTATGTGTACTTTCTTTTTTTTTGTGCGTCATAACAAGAAGTGTAGCAGACTAACTGCCTATTAAATTCTACCCACACCCACAAAGAAAGAGTGAGAGAGCATCAAAAATTGCAATATAATCAGTAAAAGCCAAGTGTTGCTTCCTCCAGGGCAAACACTGGATCCAAGCTGAAAGAAATTCCTACCAGATATAACCAGCATAACACCAGATATTATGGAGTCTCAGCAACGAAAAAATTATATTCTTGCATAATTTTCAGGAAAAAACCTCACAATAGTCCAAGTCAGAGCTACAAAAATATGTTGAAAAATGCTTTCTTAGTTGCAGTTCTTCTGCAGTCTGGGAAAAATAGTGATCAAAAGTGATACAACATTATTGCCTGTTACCATATCAGAGAGCAGATAAAATATAAATATTTTGAGGAACTCCTGGGGAAAGGATGCACCCCAATGTTGTGTGTGGGCAGTACATTGTATATTCC
This sequence comes from Anolis sagrei ordinatus, assembly GCF_025583915.1. Lineage (NCBI taxonomy): Eukaryota > Metazoa > Chordata > Lepidosauria > Squamata > Anolidae > Anolis > Anolis sagrei. Next base: position 289,088,903 of record NW_026845477.1, on the reverse strand, counting down.
AGATATAGATAGATAATGGATAAGTATTTATACTTAGGTTAATGCATGTAATTTCTAATTTTATTTCCAGGAAAGGCCCCGCAAGTGTCACTGGATTGTAGCGTCGACAAGGACCTTTGTAGCCAAAGTAGAAAAACGAGCGTCGTGTCAGAAATAAGATACAGTTGTTGTTCTGATAAAGACTTTTGCAGTCGTAAAATGGAAAGTGGCAAGTGAGAGTAGCTTGGGTATAACTATTATCATGGGGCATGGGCATGACTTCTTTTTCCTGTCTTTGCAACGGAGATGACTGACAAACATATCATCCTGTCAAAACTGGACTCAGTACCTGGAGCTGCCATTCCCTCAGGGCTCAGGCTAGCCTTGAAACACTTTGAATAATTATGAGTCCATCACTGACCTAGCTTACAACATTCCTGAGAGGGTAACAGTCTGAGCACTGGTCACTGGGTGACTTCTGTTAGAAATAGCGACCTTCTTCAAGCCTCCACTAATTATTTTTTATGTATATAATTCAGATTGCATACTGTATTGTATATGTGTATCTTGGTATGCAGTTTTCCTTAACTCTATGTTGTGGGAGGGGCTGCAGACCATGTGACCAGATCTGGGATTGTTCGGGACTCAGACTCCATTTTAGAAACAGTATGCTTTCACATCATAATTCTCCAAAAACTTCAAGTAAGTAGAAACAGTGCAGTTTAGACAGCAGTAGAAGCAGAATGCTTTAGAGAATTGACTCCATGAGATTCTATTAAACTCTCAGAACAGAGAGATGATTTGGATTTTGGACTATTAAGATTCTAAAAATGATGCCTTGAGTTATCTGCCCAGAGAAACTATTTCCAATTCTATCTGTACCTGGACTGATATGCAAAGTACCTGTATGCTGAATACATGATGTTTGTGAGTAAACCAAGTCTGTCACTTTTAAAGAAGTCTGCCTTATTTTTTGTCTCTTGAGAGCATGGTTTAAAACCAAGATGTTTTAAGGTAGAGTAGATTTTTGGCAACTGAAAGGACACTTCTGAAACTCTGCTATATTTGTGTGTGTGTGTGATCAAGAAAATGTGATCAATGTGATCAAGAAAAGTAGGAGGGGGAAAATTACTAGACACAAAGGGGGAAAGGGGAAGAAGAGAGGGGGGAAAGGGGGGGGGGGGTAAAAGGAAGGGGAAGGGAACAGGGAGGGGGGCAGTGAGGGATGTGAAGTGCTTCCAGGTCTCTCCGGGTTGAGAATTTGTCTTCTTTTCCAAAGTCGTTGTGTCCTTTTGTCGTCGGTTTCATATTACTTGATCCTTGGAGTTTCCTTCAAGTCAAGTGAATGGAGATTTCTGTATTTTCCTTTTTTAGGAATTCCATAATTTTTCCCCATTCCGTTCTATGTGTATTTATATTGCTATGTGCCATTTTTTGTGTTAGTATGTCCATATTCATAATGTCCATTACATTCAAAATCCACTGTTCTAGTGTGGGTATTTCATGAGATTTCCATAATTTCGTCAGGATGATTCTTGATTCTTGAACTGTGGTGATGCTTCTGTTTATTTACATTTACCAATTCCCCACAGGTCGGTACTTCAGGCAGCTAGGAAAGTAAGGAAGTATTAGTACTTTCTGTCCAACTCTGGTCCTTGAGAGCTCTTTCTTCACACATCAGCATTTTTGCACATAGGATTTTCAATCATTGGAAACTTCCATGAAAATCCCCTTTAAAACTACATTTCCCTCGATATAAAATAGTCAACTTCTGGTAGTGTACTTGTCTTTGCATCCCACTAAAATACTGGGCATAGGGCAGGCCTGTGAGTTCCTTCCAGGCCTTAATGGGGCATTGAAAGCATTCAAAAAGCTCACATTTAAGGTTGTTATGTGCCAAATCATGAGACTTTATCTTCAAAGGCAAGTGTAGAGATAAAGCTATGTCATCTTGAAATGCAAAAATATTTTTGAATATTGCAAACTACTGGTTCATCACAGGTGGCCTTCAGTTGTTTTAACACAACAATTGGCAACTTGACTAATGTTTGGGGTGGGTGTAATGGATTGACATATAGTCAAATGTAACAATCAAGCTGAAACCCTACTGTACAAAATTCCTACTATACAATAAGCACCCCTGAATAATGGTATCAGATGTGAAGTAGGCAAACGTCAAGGCATATTTTCTGACGAAACGAATTGATTCTTAGAATAAAAGAGATTTTGTTGACTGAGTAAGCACTTGTCCAATCTTTTGTTCTATCTGAGATTAGGAGGCTTCCAGAGCAAATCATGTTTCCCACCAAGTCTTTATACTGACTAACCCAAGTTACCGTTTTGGTTTGCTTAATTCATCTGACACAAAAAACAGGGGCTCATTAGAATTTTTCCAAAATTCCTGTTCTGCTGACACAAATATCTAGTCAAGTAGTTAATATAAACTTGGAAATGCCAATACATAGAACAAGAGGTTCTTCTAAACAGGTTTGTATGAGTAACAAGGCGCAATCTAGAACATTCTGTATAGCATTTAGCTACCTACTTAGCTACTGGAACTAAATGTTATGTTGCTTTGCAGATCACTGGAGATGACTGGGCAGTGAGCTTTCTGTTACCCTTCAATTGCTATCCCTGTTTATTTTCAGAACTGATGTCAGCTAAAACTAAAGACTCAACACACTCCCACCTAAGAACAAGAAGAGCCTGACGGAAAGGGTCAAAGTCCTAAATAGTCCAATATTCCGTCCACAGAGTGCCTTATTTAAGTGTAGATTCCAACTGGGCTGGCATTGCTTACTGGGGACTGAGATACTACAACTCTCCTGCAAGCTTTGCCTAGGCCTACTTGAACTGCCAGACTGATATTTCCCCATCTTCAAACCTCATATTTCTGAAGAGATGTCCAATGGGGTAGAAATTCTGCTTTGAAAAGTATATGTCATGCTCAGTTAAGGCCTGGCAACAGGAACGGATGGGGCTATTCCATTTGACTTTAAGCAAATGATGCCGTTTGTTTGGATGAAATAGCTCTGACATTGGAAAAGTTTTTATTTAATTCTATTTTAATATTTGCATATTTATATTTTTAAATTGCAGGCTAATGCTTTTATGTTAAGCTGCTTTGAGACTCCTCTGGGAGTGATAAAGCAGGGTATTAATAATAATAATAATAATAATAATTGCCATACATTTTTCTGAAAGGCCATCTCTTTTAACTAAATATTTGACTTCATAGAGTTTGTCATGAAAACAAGCCATGATTTTCCTTATTTCATTATCTGATGACCTAAGATGTTCTCTATTGTTGTATCTCAGGCTAAAATTCACCTTGCTCTCTCTGACAAACCAGCCAAACTTATGAAGAAAGAAGT
>NW_026845477.1:289074180-289084202 GCF_025583915.1 Anolis sagrei ordinatus | reverse complement strand
TATCTTTTAGTTTGAGAATTTTATTTCTAGCTTGTTTTGATTTTAGGACTTTGGCCAGTATTTTTGAATTATTAATTGAGTTAATTTGGTAAACGTTTTCAACCAATAGATATCTTTTGTGGCCTCAAAAATCTCTTAAGTCCTTCCATTTTTGTTTTTTCTCTTTCCAGCTTGTCTTATTTTTGACTGATGGGTTTTTTTTGAAATGTTGAAAATGTCCTCTACCTCTGATCTCATTTTTTTTTTCAAATGTGGACTTTCCTTTTCTATTGATACATGTTCCCCTTAGTGTTGTTTTAAAAGCGTCTCATGAATTCTCTTCTTTTATTTGTAGTTGTCTGTTAAATAGAAATAATTCTTGAAGCTGTTGTTTAATGACCTGTTAATCCTTTAAGGACCTGTTAATCCTTAAAGGTTACCTTTGGGTTGAATCTCCATTTCCTCTCCTAATTTTAGCAAGAGAGGAGCATGATCGCCAGGCAAGAGGTTCCCCGCTTTAATCTCCTTTATTAATCTTACATTTTTAATTCCTACTATGAAGTAATCTATTGCAGTTAAATTTCCATACCTACGCGAGTAGAAGGTTGGGGTCATTCCCTTCTCTCCTATTCTATTGTGTACTTCTGTAAAGTTCCATTTTTTGAAATTGATTTCACATTCCAACCTTGCTGGGTACGTCCCTATTTTTTTGTTTGTTTATACACTTCCATGTTAAGATCTCCCCCAATGATTATGTTTCCCTTTGCTTGTTTTCCAATTTTGGCACAGTATTTTTGTATGTTTTGTAGAGATCTGACGTATAAGGCCAATCGATAATATTGATCCAAGACTGGAACATCTAAGGTCATATAGTAAGAGAGCACCATCTCCTGTCTATTTAATGTAAATAGCAGGCAATTTTAGATATTTTTATTTTAAACAAATTTTCTTGATTTTCATATTAGCAACTAAATAATTGAGGCTGACTCTAACTAAAAAGGAGATGGCCTTAAATCAAGTCTTATGTTATAAATATATAAAACTATAAATCATTAAGAGATCAAGGAGTACCAATTGAACATGTCATCTGGAAATAAGGAGTAGAAAGTTAATAATTATAAAGTGGGCAAATGTTTGTCATCATAACCTTGCCAAATGTTTGTTCTTGGCAACTATACATGAAGGACACCTGTTAATGATTGTACTGTGTAAATGTCAAGACATTTCTGCGTATGTATGAACCAGTGGTTTTCTGCTATAAATATTGAAGCAAGTCTGACTTCCAACTTGCGTCAGATATTGCTTTCTGAACGCCCTATCAAGCTTGATAGTAAACTCCTGAAATCAACTGCTGTCTCCGTGCCCTTCCTCTCTGATTGTGCTCTAAATGATCTCGGGTAACGTATGTTCCGCAACACCTTCAGATTCTGTTGTCCCTAATTCACATTCATCCTCTGTTTTCCCCTTTCCCTTCTTATTACATAACAGGTTCACACATCTCTTTTGCTTTTCCTGGAAACTGCTTTGGCCTTCTCTTTCCAGCTCATTTACTCAATTAAATACCCCTTTCCAGTTTTAAGTTGCAGGCAGAGCTTTTCTACTTTGAATCTTAATCAGGTCCTAGTTATATTACAATATGCTTAGCATATACTTTTTATGAGTTTGTGCAGTCTACATATACTATCACTCATGTCACACTACTTGTAATTCCTTCTTGTGAGGGACTTGTATGAGTTTGGGCATTGTTTCCAATTATTTTTCCCTGGAGCCCTTCTCTTTTTTAATGTTCTGGTCTCGAGTTATCTACCGATCCATCAGTTCCATCCTCCGATTATGTTTTGGCTGACTATCTCTCGGGTGAAGGACAAGTTAAGTTTAGCTCCCTCAGAAGCTTGCCTCTCTCTTGTAGATTGGGATTTGGCAGAAAAGTAAGCAATTTTGTTCTTTAATCTTTTAACTATGCTTCAAGTCTATTTTCAGCTCTTTTGTCATGGGGATGTTATTTTTAACTCACTTTTTTCACAGAGAAGCTTGGCAGCAGGTTCAGTCAGCAAAAATACATGCTCTGCCCCCCTCCCAGAGGGGGGGGGCATGCATATGTTAAACACATGGGGGACAGTACTGAACCCTGTGGGACCCCACAAGACAATTGCTGTGGAGCTGAGCAGGTGTCCCTCAACAACACCTTCTGGGAACGGTCCTCCAGGAAGGATCAGAGCCATTGCAAAACAGTGCCTCCAAGCACCATTCCCATGAGGTGTCCCAGAAGGATACCTTGGTGTACAATATTAGAGGCTGCCAAGATATCAAGGGGAACCAACAGGGGCACACTCCCCATGTCCGGTTCCCAGTGTAGATCATCTACTAAATTGACCAAGGCTGTTTCAGTTCCATGCCCCAGCCTAAAGCTAGACTGAGGGATCTAGATAGTCCAATTCTTCCAAGTACACCTGGAGTTGCAAGGACACCACACATTCCAAAACTTTTCCCAAGTAGGGAAGATTGGATACTGGCCAAGTTCTCTAATTGAATGGGGTCCAGTGGTGTTTTTTTCAACAGTGGTTTTATAATGGCTTCCTTTAGGCCTGCTGGAATCTTGTCTTCTTGTAAGGAAGCATTAACCACTACCCTAACCGCTTCTGCCAAACCCCCCTTGGCTTCCTTGATCACTCAGGATGGGCAGGGGTTCAGGATGTGATCACCACCGTTTCTTCAAGAATCTTGTCCACATCTTCAGGTTCCACTGATTGAAATGAATCCATTTAAACTGGACAAGAGGGTAGAAGCCATTAATATGGTGTTCAGATTGGAGCAAATCAGAGTGACTTTGTCCATAAAGAACAGAGAAAATACTTCACAGCAAGCTGCTGAATGGTCAGGGATCCCATCTTGTGGGACGGGATTCAACAACCCTCTGATCACTAGAATCAGCTCTCCTGGTCGATTCATTGTGGATGCAATGTCAGCCACAATGGAAGATTGCTTTGTGGCATCAATTGCCACAGAGTACACCCTTAAGTAGGAACATATCCATGTTTGATCTGATTTTCTGCGAGATGAACACCACACACGCTCTAATCTCTGTTTCACTCTTCATCGCTGACAGCTCCTTGTTGAATGAAGGAGTTGAAACAGCTCTGTCATGCGAGCCAGATGTTCCGGAGCAATCATATTGATTGCTCGGGTCATCTCCCTATTTCAGAGAGTGACCACAGCATCGGCAGAATCACCTACCGAAGTTGCGGTAAATTCCCCAAGAGCCATCAGGAATTCTTCCGGATCCATAAGCCTCTTGAGGTGGACCATTCTAATTGGTCCTACACCCCTGCAGAGGTTAGGGGCTGCAGTGAATCTAAACTTGACCAGATGATGGCTGGTCCATGCAACAGATTGATGGTCAGCTCCTCCACACTGACACCTTCCTCCCATCCCTGAAAGAAAACCAAGTCCAATGTATATCCCACTCTGTGTGCAAACAAGAAATGGGGTGTGTAAAATATATAAAATGCATGTCATTTGAGGGGATGACTTTTCATAGGACAAACTTTATCATGTTCTCAAACTGATATTAACGTAGGCCAAAACCAATGTACCATTGAAGAAAAGAGAAATATGGTAAAAAGAAAACTTGTACATTCAAACTTGTACATTCAGTCATTCCTAACACAGAGATGCACACACTCATGAACATGTGGAAACTCACACATTCTTACTTCACTTCCAATCTTTTGAGCTTTCCAAATTGCAAAGAACTGTGAGAGTCTTCATTTGCACCTTTTTTTTCTTTTAAGTTAACTGTCATGGTCCCAGTGGTTGCACAAATCAGTTTGACAGCATAAGACATTCACCCGATAGCCAATCCTGTGTTGCATTTGTCTAGTACAGTCAGTGAGGCTGTTGGTACAACCTTCCATCCTGTACCTGAGCTGTTGTCCTGCAGAGAGAAAGGGAAGTGGGGAAATGAGAGCAAAAGAGAAAGAATGTAGTGTCATGACACTTTGTAAATGCTCACAGTGGATGCCAAGTATGCTTCTTCATCTGTAAACAAATGGCAGCCTCCTTTTTGTCATTTTTAATTACAAAAACCATATATACTCATGTATTAGTCACTATATATTGAAGAAAGTTTTGTGGATTTTGATATGACCCATGGATAGGTTGAGGGTCATTCGGCACCATTGTCAATTCCCCACCCAGATACGTAAAAAGGCTAGAAGTGGCACCACCACAGAGTGAGTAGATGCACTCATTGTTCCTTTTAGATTCTCCTGGGATAAACTTAGCCATGTTCTTTTGTCACTCTACTCAGAGAAGGAGATAGACCCTGTTTTTATAAGAGTTCAGGTACAGCACTCGCATGGACCCATGGATAATTCAGCACAGATTTTTTTGGGTTCATTTTTTTAACTTCTACATGAGTACATAGGGTAGATTTGGAGTTCCACTCATATATCACAATACTAGTGAATAGAGGAACCAAGGCATCATCTACACTGCCCTATAATGCATCATATGGTCACTGTGTAGACTCATACAATACAGTTTAATGCTATTAGACTGCATTATATGGGGCTAGACAGCATGATAGGGCAGTGTAGATGGGGCCCCATCCTCAAAACCAGCCAAAACATGAAAAAGTACTCTTGAAATTTGTGCGGTTCTACCACACATTTATAAAATAATAATAGAATCCATTTACATTGTAGGATCAATACAGTATGACACAACTGTAACTGTCGCGTCACAATGCTATGGAATTATGTGATTTGTAATTTAGTGAGGCAGCAGCACAACTCCCAGGATTCCATAGCATAGCAATTAAAGTGATACCGTGCACCCACAGTTACAACATTTATCAAGTACAGTAAGATCTCTGTCACCACAAAACCCATATTCAGGTGATTCTTAGGGATGCGTATCCCAGAAATTATCATGGCATCATGTTTGTGTTTGCAACAAATTCCTAGAGATACTGCTTTCTAGGAATCTCTAGGACTTCCAGAGAACGTTGACTAGAGGATGTATATATCATCTGTCGGTTGAGTTGCCTGTAATAACTGTATTAAATAAATGTTTTTGAAATATGTTTACATATTTCTATTATAATTTTTATAAGTTTTTGTTTTACATATGTATGTAGTCTTTTATTGTCTTTACATATTGCTGTGAGCTGCTTTGGGTCCTGTTTAGGGCGAAAAGCGGGATACAAATAAAGATTTATTATCATTATTACTATAGAGTGTTGCCTTTCCTGAGGATCCTGGGACAGGAAATTATCTCCACAAATACATCTGGAATCATTTTTCTACAGGTTGAGCATCCAGAAATGTCAAAATCCAAATTGTCGAAGGCTTTCATGGCCGGAATCACTGGGTTGTTGTAGGTTTTTCCGGGCTATATGGCCATGTTCTGGAGGCAATCCGGGAAACGTCAGGAGAAAAATTGCCTCCAGAACATGGCCATATAGCCCAGAAAAACCTACAACAACCCAAAATCCAAATTACTCAAAAATTCAAAATTTTCTACCTGGCTGGCTGAGATACAGATACCTTTGTTTTTAGAAAATTCACTGTATACAAAATTATTTAAAATATTGTATACAATCAACTACAGATTATGTATAAGGTATATAGGAAACATGAATGTCATGTTTAGACTTCATTATATATACATATAGAACAGTGGTTCCCAACCTTTGGTCCTCCGGGTGTTTTGGACTTCAGCTCCCACACTTTCTAACAGCTGCTAAGTTGGCTGGGATTTCTGGAAGTTGAAGTCCAAGGCCCCTGAATAAAAAATCCACATTATCTGCTTTGAATATATGGACTTGTATAACTGAGTTCAAATCAGATATTGTGAATTTTCTTTCTTGATATTTTGGGTTATATGGCTGTGTGGAAGGGTCTCAAAACACCTGGAGAATCAAAGATTGGGAACCACTGATATAGTATACAGTTATTCCAAAATCTGGAAAAATTGAAATAAAAAATCTTTATAGACAGAGCACTTGAAGTAAAATATTCTCAACCTGTGCCACAATCTTTTTGGTAGGATATAAGTTTTTGGTAGGATTTAAGGATCAAGCTATGCACTCTCAATTGGGTCCACGCACAGATTGGGAGCCAATGTCTTGGGTGGCAAATCAGTGTCATATAGTCATAATTCAATCTCAGAAAGGAATTGTCAATCTGTGTGCTGAACCAGCTTTATGATTCAGATCATTTTTAAATACAGAGAGATAGTTCTCTGTTGGGTCACAACAAAAAAGGAAAAGCAAAGTAAAAGCACAGTAGTAGTTGCCACAATCATTCCACATAAATGCCAACTCACCATGAAGGACAGTGATTGCAATGCATTTTTGAACATCTCTTGGGAAACATACATTCACTCTATGTTCACAGCCTTGAGTTGGATTCTCCCGTAGGCAGTAATGGCATATCAGGGCTTGGGCTGCAGTAGGGGAAAAAGAGATCTGAAGTTCAAAAGATCATGATCACTGGCAAAGAGCTGGTAATTGGCACTTTAACCCAAAGCAGGCCAGAATTGTCTCTATGGCATTTACAAGGCACACGGAGTTACCTGAAGCTGTTGAGCAACCCTGTACTTTGGGGTAATGAACAGCCAGACTGATTCTGATTCGGAAATGACCCTGCTGTTCACATGGGCCATTTCTGCCTCTCTGTTTTCCCCACACTTGGTGGTACAAGAGAACAAGGGTGGCACTAACCTAAATTACACTACAGTACTTTATTTGTGTAAGGAGTTATGTTTTCCAGTTACTTTCCCAAGTTGGATTTTAAGGATATTTTAATGTAATTTAAAAGGTATTTTAGAGGAAAAAAATCTACACTTGATTCTCTTCTTCTCAATCTTATGTATTTTAAGAAACTAAATGCAACTAAAACACCAATATGCAGTTCTATTGCACAAGCCTTTGACTCCCCCCTTAGTTCTGAACATGTCCACTGTGCACGGCTACTGGTTGTTGATTAACAGTTTATGTTTTCATAATGTTTTGTATATGTATTTATTGTGTTATATTTTAACTCTCTTTAACTGGGCTTGGTCTTCATGTAAGCCGCCCTGAATCCCTTCAGGGAGATAGTGATGGGATACAAAAATAAAGTTGTTGTTGTTGTTGTTATCTTATATAATAAGTAATCAAATTCTGGGTGCCACAACTGAAGAGAGATATTGACAAGCTGGAAAGTGTCCAGAAGAGGGCGACTAAAATGACCAAGAGTCTGGAGAACAAGCCCTATGAGGAGTGGCTTAAAGAGCTGGGCATATTTAGCCTGAAGAAGAGAAGGCTGAGAGGAGACATGAAATATGTGAGAGGAAGTCACAGGGAGGAGGGAGCAAGCTTGTTTTCTGCTGCCCWGGAGAYTAGGRCGTGGAACAATGGCTTCAAACTACAGGAAAGAAGATTCCATCTGAACATGAGGAAAAACATCCTGATTGTGAGAGCCATTCAGCAGTGGAACTCTCTGCCTTGGAGTGTGGTGGAGGTTCCTTCTTTGGAAGCTTTTAAACAGAGGGGGAATGGCCATCTGTCAGGGGTGCTTTGAATTCAATTTTCCTGCTTTTTGGCAGGGGGTTGGACCGGATGGACCACAAGGTCTCTTCAACTCTATGATTTTATGATCTGTATTGGGTTTGGTTCCAGGATCTCCTTTGATCCATACGTCCCATTACATCCAATGTCATAAAATTCTGTCCCTTGTTTAAAATGGCTTTTGTTTTTTTTTAATGTAGTACAACCCCTACACATGCCGAACCAATCTTTCTGCTTTCACTTATTCATAGTTTCACATTTTTACGTAAGCCTTCCTGTTTGTTTGTCTCACTGAAATTAAAAGGATTCACTATTATGCACACAAAGTCTGGGCGCATATTCCTACTGTACTTTCAAATTATGGTTTGTGGATATGGAGGGCTGGCTGAACTTTCAAAAAGTAATGATTCAAGTTCTGATAAGCTCTATAATTAGGAGTGGGAAGAAAGAAGGACAGAGAGGAGAGATAAATGAAGAGAGATTCCACCAAAATATCCCTTGCTTTTGAAATAAAGTACCTCCCAGGTGTTTTTGTGTATATGTATAAGGGCAATGGTGCCACTGTGGTTGGTGTCACTGAGCACAGTAACTATGGTGTTACCACTATCATTGCATGCCAAGCCATACTAAAATATTATAGCTGAAATGCCAGAAAATTTGACAAAATCAGCAACTATAAAAAAACGAGAAGCAATGAAAACAACATTGCATGCTTGTAGCACTTGTAGACAAAAATATATAGTTCAAAGCATCATTGCAAAGGGGTGATAATTACAGCTCTGGCTGGAGTACATGCGCACCAGAAGGTTCAAAAGTAAATTAGTGCAAAATTTTAACCTCATTGGTATATTGATACAGTATATGTAAACTGGTCTTATGAAAAATGTTTGTGTATTACTGCTTATTTAACTAAGGGGTAAATTTATATAAAATAATAAATTTACCCCTAAAATACTGCACAAAAAATTACAAAAAATTGATGTCACACAATGTAGTTCACATCCTGCTGCGATCTTACATACCTGTAAGGACAAAAGAAAACAAAGCCCAGAATGTGAGGTTGACAAGTCTTGTTGACATGTTGGATTTTTTTGGCACAACAGACGAAGGGCGATGGCTCCCAGGGGCTCCAGGGATGAGGAAAAGCCTTCTCCCAAACTGGCTCTGAAGAATGGGCTGTGGGGAAAAACTGATCCCTCTTCTCTTCTCCCAGCAAACTTGGTTGAGGTCCTAGTTGCCTTCTTTGGTAATTGTGGATATAATCTGGAAGAATCAGACAACTCCACTCTAGATGCCCAAGTGTGTAGCTAAACATTAAACAAACACCTTCTTCTGGAACACTGAGCCTTCCTACAAGACTTTGTGTGGGCCCCTAAGCAGAGATCATAGGATTGCTTTGTCCTACCTCTGGAGAGATGCACTACTCAAATCCAACTGTCTTAAAATATTTTTTCCAAGCAAAACGTTAGAAGTGTGGGACGATCTAATTTTGGAAGTGGGTGGGGCAGTCATCCAAACTAGGGATGGCATAATCACAGGAGGAGGTAGGCCACCAATCGGACAGTCCATCTGCCATACTGATTTACCTATTTCATGAGATGAAATCTTTAGTCCATTGTAATGTTGCTAAAGAGAGCAATCAGGCAGAGGCATGATTTAATCACAACTGCCATTTGTGCTGGGGATCACTCATGCAGAGGTAATGGGAACATCAACCAGATGCTTCCCAAATAACAGAGGAAATAACTCCATTGCTTGCAATACCAGCTTCTTGGGTAATGGAGATTGGATGACTTTCACAGACCCTACGTAGGCCCTATACAATGGGCTATACAGGGACAGAGGATATGAAACTGCAAGTTACAGATTCATAATTACCATGGAGGATTCCAGACATCATCATCATCATCATGGCTCAGGATTATGGCCAACCAGCACTGGTCTGATACAACCATGTCATGAACTCACATTGTATGTTATACAGTAGTTATGCTTTATACTTTATTTTCAACTGGATTACTTCTGTGTGGATTGTATTTTTGAATATTAATACCCATTGGACCTTGAAATGTTTAACACTGAAAATGGTTCCACTGAAGAAAACCAACAAAATGACAACAAATTCCCTGGAATTGCAATCTTCACTTCTTAAATATTTATATCACACTCTTTAGTCAACAGTCTCAGGACAACCTTAAAACAATATATATAGTTTTTTAAAAAATAAAAAGCTCAAAGACATATTTAATTAAAAGGCAGGATAAACAAGTTAAAATTGTTTAAATAAATTTAAACCAGTTAGGCTCCCAAAGCATTTATGAACAATGATGCTTTTACTGCACTGCTGGCATCAATTGGGCCTCCACTGGGAAGCACTCTCCCATGTCCTTGGATTACCAGTTACTTCATCACATTTACTAAATTCCACTGAGTGCTGCACTTAAAATCCAGGAAGCCACAGTTCTCATCGCATTAGTTTGGCTTCAAG
>NW_026845477.1:288728423-289074080 GCF_025583915.1 Anolis sagrei ordinatus | reverse complement strand
AAATAAATAAATAAATAAATAATTGTTTTGGCAAATCAGTGTCATGTGGTCATAACTCAATCTCAGCAAGCAATTGTCAATCTGTGTGCTGAACCAACTGTATTATTCAGATCATTTTTAAATAAAGAGAGATAGTTATCTACTGGATCACCACAGAATCCTCTTCAGCAAAACTGAAGAAGAAGAAAAATATGAAAAGTAAAATACAGAAATAGTTGCCACTATCATTCCACATAAATGCCAGCTCACCATGAAAGACAGTGACTGCAATGCATCTTTGGTTCCGTCTTGGGAAACATACATTCACTCTATATTTCACAGCCTTGAGTTGGATCCTCCCGTAGGCAGTAATTGCATCTCAGGGCTTGGGCTGCAGTAGGGGGAAAGAGATTTGAAGCTCAAAAGACCATGATCACTGGCAAAGAGCTGGTAATTGGCTTCACAGAATTGATTTTGGGCATAGCTACACAGGCACTTTAACCCAAAGCAGGCCAGAATAGTCTCTGTGGCATTTACAAGGCACACGGAGTTACCTGAAATGGTGGAGCAGCCCAGTTACGTTGGGATAATGTCAACAGCTGGACTGGTTCTGATTCGGAAATGACCCTGCTGTTCACTTGGGCCAGTTCTGCCACCCTGATTTCCCCATATTTGGTGGTGCAAGAAAACAAGGGTGGCACTAACCTAAATGACATTACAGTACTTTATTTGGGTAAGGAATAATGTGTTCCAGTTACTTTTAAGGATATTTTACTATACTTTTAAAGATATTTTGACCAAAAACCCCCTATATTTCACTCTCTTCTCAATCTTATGTAATTAAATGCAATTAAAACACAATATCTTATACAATAAATAATCAAATTACTTAAAAACTTCATATTGCATAACAGCATCGAGTTATCTTTTAGACAGAAGCAGAAAAAAACAGGGGACTCCTGATATCCCCTGGTTACAGGACGTCCTTTGATACCCAAATCCATACTTCCCATTACATACAATGACATAAAATTATGTCCCTTGTGGTGTTGTTTATTCATTCAAGTCACTTCCGACTTTTCGTGATCTCATGGATCAGCCTACACCAGAGCTCCCTGTTGGCCGTGGCCACCCCCAGTTCCTTCAAAGTCAAGTCAGTCACTTCAAGGATACAATCCATCCATCTTGCCCTTGGTCGGCCCGTCTTCCTTTTTCCTCCCATTTTCCCCAGCATCATTATCTTCTCCAAGCTTTCCTGTCCCTTGTATAAAATGGCTTTTGTTTTTTAAATGTAGTATGACCCTTACACGGGCAGAACCAATCTTCCTGCTTTCACTTATTCATTTTTTTACCTTTTCACTTAAGCTCTCCTGTACAAGTTACACTCTTTGATGTTTGTCCTATTGAAGTTAAAAGGGTTCACCATTATCCACACAAAGTCTGGGCACATATCCCTACTGTATTTTCAAACTATGGTTTGTGGAAATGGAGGGCTAGCTGAACTTTTAAAAAGCAATGATTCAAGTTCTGGTAAGCTCTATAATTAGGAGTGGGGAGAAAGAAGGACAGAGAGGAGACATGAATGAAGGGAAGGGAAGGGAAGGGAAGGGAAGGGAGAGAAATTCCACCCAAATATCCCTTGCTTTTGAAATAAAGTACCTCCTAGGTGTTTTTGTGTATACGTATAAGTAAAGCCCCTGGTGGTGCAGTGGGTTAAACTGCTGAGTTGCTGACCGAAAGGTTGGCGGTTTGAATCTGAGGAGCGGGGTGAGCTCCTGCTGTTAGTCCAAGCTTCTGCCAACCTAGCAGTTCGAAAACATGCAAATCTGAGTAGATCAATAAAGTACCGCTTCGGTGGGAAGGTAATCACTCCATGCAATCATACCAGGCACATGACCTTGGAAGCATCTACAGGCAATGCTGGCTCTTCCATTTAGAAATTGAGATGAGCACCATCCCCCAGAGTCAGACACAACTAGACTTAATGTAAAGGGGAAACCTTTACGTTTACCTATAAGGGCAGTGGTGCCACTGTGGTTGGCATCACCCAGAGCAGTAACCATGGTGACACCACTATTATCCCATGCCAAGCCATATTACAATATTATACCTAAAATGCCAGAAAATTTGACAAAATCCGCAACTATAAAAAATGAGAAGCAATGTAAACAACAGTGTGTGCGTGTAACTTGTAGACAAAGCCATGTGATTTAAAGCATCGTTGGAAAGGGATAATAATGACAGCTCTGTCTGGAGTACATGCAAACCAGAAGATTGAAAAGTAAATTAGTGTATAATTTATTCATAGGTATATTGATACATTATTTAACTAAGTGACAATTTTATACAAAATAATATATTTCTGCTAAAATACTGCACAAAATTTTTTTTGACATCACCCTATGTAGTTCACACCCTGCTGTGATCTGAACAGAAGACATACCTGTAAGGACAATAGAGAACAAAGCCCAAAATGTGAGGTTGACAACTCTTGTTGACATGTTGGATTTTTGGTGCAATAGGCGAAGGGTGATATCTCCCAGGGGGTCCACGGATGAGGAAAAGCCTTCCTCCACACTGGCTCTGAACAATAGGCTGTGAGAGGAAATTGATCTCTCTTCTCTTCTCCCAGCAAACTTGTTTGAGGTCCTTGTTGCCTTCTTTGGGAATTTTGGGTATAATCTGGAAGAACCAGACGACTGCACTCTAGATGCCCAGGTATGTAGCTAAACATTAAAGAAACACCTTCTTCTGGAACACTGTGCCTACAAGACTTTGTGTGGGCCCCAAGGAGAGATCGGTGGAGTGCTTTGTCCTATCTCTGGAGAGATGCACTGCTCAAGTCCAACAGTCTTGAAATGTTCCCCCCCCCAAGAAGTAGGTTAGAAGTGTGGGACAATCTAATTTTGGGAGGGGGTGGAGCAGTCATTCAAATTTCTGCATTGTGTCATCTTCTGTTACAATTCAATATTTCAAAAATAAGATGTGAACGGATCTGAGAATCCAAAATTGTCATATCTCAGGAAAAACAACAACAAAAGGACATTTAATCAAACACTTGTGCCAAAAGAYTAGSCCTTTCTTGCCCTGGYYKAGATGAATTATCRTGTACAGGGATCATAGAATCATAGAGTTGGAAGAGACCACATGGGCCATCTAGTCCAACCCCCTGCCATGCAGRAARARCACAARSTAYCCCTGACAGATGGCCATCCAGTGYCAGTTTAAAAGCCTGCAAGAAAGGARCCTCCTTCACTCACTGAGGCAGAGAGTTCCACTGCTGAACARTTCTTACAGTCAGGAGGTCCTTCCTWAYGTCCACRTGGAATCTCGTCTCCTRTAATTTGAATCCGTTGCTCTGAGTAGCMRAAATCCGKTTTYTGAAAGAACCCTGGTTTGARCYGAATTAATTTGGTTTTACCAGAAGCGTYGTTTGGATACCTTTGGTAAAACTGAGACAAGTCCTGGTTTTTGGGCCTGTCTGGATGGGTCCTTAGAGGATTTTTGGATTTTATATGCCATTGAAATTGAGCTTCAGACAAAGGCTCCTTCTACACTGCCATATAATCCAGATTACCAAAGCAGGTAATCCACATTATCTGCTTTGAACTGGATTATATGAGTCTACACTGCCATATAATCCAGTTCAAAGCAGATAATCTGAGTTTTATATGGCAGTGTAGAAGGGGCCAAAGTTATCTGAATGCAAATGGATAGGCATGAACTGCCCACAATAACCTGCGTTCCCCAGAACAGTCATGGTGAAATGTCTTTGCTTCTTAATAACCATAACCATAAACAAACCATTTTATGTCCATCTCCTCAGTGAGTGGGTGAAAAGCACATGCTGTGAGAATAGCTTAATAAAAGGTGAAATTTTCTACCTGGAACTGGCATTTTCAATTAATGCAACATACTTTCAGTAGTACATGAGCTTCAGAGTCTCCCACCCTTTGTAAACTTCCTCAGTACACTATGGAACAGAGATGAATGAAAATGCTTGTTTTTGTGAGAAGGGTGGAATATTTTTTTCAGCAAGAATGACAGCACTCAAAAAGAAAACAGAAGTCTCCACAGTTATCTTGGATAGCTAAAAATATAATACATCACAAAACAGCAATCAAGATGCCATGAATTTCCCATCTGGACTCTTATCTTCCTTGTTTTCCTTTTGCTTTCATTCGTTGTTCCATTTTATTGCCATTTTAAAGCCTGGCAAAGACAGCTCGAATGCCAAGAACTACTGACCAATCTCTCACAACTTGCCATAGATGCAGGTGAAATGTCAGGAGAGCATGTTTCTAGAACATGGCCATATAGCCCGAAAAAACCTACAACAACCCAGCAAGATTCTCCTCCTCTCCCATTCTTCCCTCCCCTTCTGAGGCAGTAATTGTTTGACTTTAAGTTTTATTTGATATATATTTTAAAAAATAACCTTAGCTGGAATTGTGAAATTGCTTTAAAATATACTTTATAAAATTGCAGAGCAGCAGAATTGGGGAGGGCAGAGTTAACAAGGCTATATGGAAATATAACTGAGGGGCTACAAATGGGCTAATTGGCACAATTTCATGAACTCAGACTTGAAATCCACAAGCATGTGGACAATTTCAACAGAAAGGAAGAAACCATGAAAATGAACAAAATCTGGCTACCAGTATTAAAAAACTCCAAAATTACAACAGCAAAACAGCAGAGAGGAAACAACCAGGCACATCTTAACACCTCTCAACAAAAGATTTTCCCAGGCTCAGCCAGGCCTTCAAATGCTAATGAAGGTGGTCAGTTGAAACATTCACACCTAGCTCCAGCAGAGAAGAGCTCTTTGCCCCACCCCAGCCATTCCACAGATATATAAACCCATTGTCCTATTTCCAACAGACCGCACTACCTCTAAGGATGCTTGCCATAGATGCAGGCGAAACGTCAGGAGAAATGCCTCTAGAACATGGCCCTATAGCCCGAAAAAACCCACAAGAACCTAACTCAGACATGTCTGATAGCAAAGGTATTCATCCCAGTATGTTTCCACTATTGGTGGTCATGCGAATAGCGACTGCATGCAGTAAAGTTATTGGACAGCTTCTCTGATGTATACTGCAAAGTTCACAGCTGATTCATTGCAACTTGACATGGAAAACACCAGTTGCTCTCATGCATGGCTGCTCGTGCTTTCATTTTGTGGAGTCATTCACGGCTCTGTGCTGGCCCCAAGTGGAGCAACTGAGAGCAGATGACGCATGTATCACCGTACTTATGGCATCTAGGCAATTCACTCATTCTACATCAACTTCATTGTAACTCTTGTCAAAAACAAATCAATGAACATGTATCCTAATGATGCAGGCATAAATCCCTGATCCATTTACATTTTGATCATTCTGTGTTGAAAAAAATACTGCTATTAATAAATGAACCTATAGATCAGTGGTTCTCAACCTTCCCAATGCAGCGACCCCTTAATACACTTCCTCATGTTGTGGTAAACTCCAACCATAACATTATTTTCATTGCTGCTTCATAACTGTAATTTTGCTGCTGTTATGGATTGTAATGTAAATATCTGATATACAGGATGTATTTTCATTCACTGGACCAAATTTGGCACAAATACCCAATACAGCTGAATTTGAATATTGGTGTGGGGGGGGGGGGGTTTGATTTTGTCATTTGGGAGTTGTAGTTGCTGGGATTTATAGTTCACCTACAATCAAAGAGCATTCTGAACTCCACCAATGATAGAATTGAATCAAACTGCACACAGAACTCCCATGACCAACAGAAAATACTGGATGGGTTTGATGGGCATTGACCTTGAGTTTTGGAGTTGTAGTTCACCTATATCCAGAGAGCACTGTGGACTCAAACAATGGTGGATCTGGACTAAACTTGGTACGGATACTCAATTTGCCCAAATCTGAACACTGGTGGAGTTTGAGAAAAATAGAACTTGACATTTGGGAGTTGTAGTTACTGGGATTTATAGTTCACCTACAATCAAAGAGCATTCTGAACTCCAAAAATGATAGATTTGAACCAAACTTCCCACACAGAACCCCCATCACCAACAGAAAATACTGTGTTTTCTGATGGTCTTTGGCAACCCCTTTGACACCCTCTCATGACCTCCACAAGGGTCCTGACCCCCAGGTTGAGAAATGATGCTATAGATAGTTGGTTATGAATCTTCCATATAATTATTTGTTTTCCACCTGGAAAACCAGCAGCTTACTGAAAAATAAAGGCAACAGCAGATGGAGGTGAAAGAAAGGGACTTGTGAAAGTAAAATATGAGAGATGAGGAGAAAGTCGGTCCTCTTGGCAATAGCTTCATGTTTGTCTCAAGATTTCATGCATTGAGAATTACAGATCGAAATAAAACACATTAAATTTATTGCTGTGAGAAAGAGTCAGTCGCCATCATGGACTCAAAACTAAACTATGGGGATGATCATAGGGTCTGGGGGTTGACATGCTGCCAGTTTGAAAAATGTAGTTTTAAACAAAAGTTTTAGAGCATTAGCTGGAATTCAGTGGCCCCTGGCTACATACAGAGTTGAAAGAGACCTTGTGAGCCATCCAGTCCAACCCCCTGCCAAGAAGCAGGAAAATCGCATTCAAAGCACCCCTGACACATGGCCATCCAGCCTCCAAAGAAGGAGCCTCCACCACACTTTGGGGCAGAGAGTTCCACTGCTGAACAGTTCTCACAGTTAGGAAGTTCTTTCTAATGTTCAGGTGGAATCTCTGTGTCGTAGGACGCATCCAGACAGTCCCTTTATTGTGAAGACTTCCATAATAAAAAGAGGGCTGTCCAGATGATCTTCTGGGCAACCCGCAATTAATTCACCACAATTCAGGAAAACCCTGGTTTGTGGTGAATTAATTAGATACTGCACCATCTTGTAAGGCACGGGATAAACACACTACTTATAAATTAGTCCATAAAACTGTGGGAACCCCACTCCCAAAGACCTAAAACCTCTTTTAAAAGTAAGGAAAATTTAAAAGGGTCCAGTAAAGTGTTGCCAGAGCTCTCCTGGCGCATAGAAATGACACATCAGGAGAGCGGGGTGGTGGAGAGGGGAGGAAAATCGCTCTCCCCCTCCCCCCACTTTCCTGGCGCATCATTTCTATGCACTGGCGCATCATTTCTATGCAACACTCTATTGGAGACCGGGTAAGTTTTCCTTACTTTAAAAGGGGGTTTTAGGGCTTTGGGGGAGGGGGGTTGAGTTTCTGGACACCCACCCCAGAAAGCGCATGCTCCTGTGATAAAAGGCTGTGTGGAAGTGTACCTAATCTTCAAATCACATTTAAGAGAAGGAAAGGCACCCCCCCCCCCCCCCCCCCCGGTTGAACAAATCCAGCCAAGAAAACTCTTAGATGGGTTTGTCTTAGGGTCACCCTATACTGGAAGAGACTTGAATACACAGGACAAAAACAGCAACAGATTTTTTTTGTATTCTACTTTTTATTTCATAAATTTCAGATCAATGAACTTCAAAATTTCAAGCAGCAATCTTCATGGATGACTTTAGGCTCAACTTCAGAGACAGAACCATTATGAAATCCATGAGAACATTTACCTATAATTTTAAAAAAGACAACATAACATGAAATAGTATATATTGAATCTAGTGCACTGTGCTGCCACGCGCCGGGCCTGTAATAATTGATTTTTTAAACAGAACGTGCTCTTTGTGCCCAGCGGGGAGCCAGGGTACCATGGGTGAGAGGCCTTCAAGGATTTTCCCATACACACTTTAAAGGGCTTGAAATGTTTAACAAAGTTCTTTCTTATTTCTTAGGTCTTCAATAAAACAACAAACACTTCTTGGATCTTCAACAGATTAAACAAATGCTTCTTAACTTGCCCCAAAATGGACAGGCACCTTGCTTGGAGAACTATTTCTTTCTTTAACAAGGAAAACCCTTTTTTAACCCCTCCCAGGCAATCTACTGTCTAAGCTTTGCTGATGTGGGTTCTACTACCGGTTCCAATCTGCGTCTTGGGTCCCAAGTAGACCTACCAGTCAAGGCTATGTAGATTCTCCAGCTGGAGTTCTTTGGGTCTGCAAAACTGTTTTCTTCCAAAACTTTAGGACTGTTTCCCTCAGATGCTGTAAAGCTGAGAGGCTGTAAGCTCCCAGCCAGAGCTTTGGGACTGTTTCCCCCCGGAATTTCTGCCCCGGATGCTGTAGGAAATGAAGCTTTTCTACAGATGGAGCTAATCCACATCCTGTAGCTTAGCTTTCCACTATAAGACTGAACTAAAAATGGCTCCCTCTCTTCCCATGGCCCTGGGGAAAGGGGCAGAACCAAAACTTAACAATGATAGACAGGCGGCTAGCCCTATGATTGCAAACCAAGGGAAGCCACCTTGTTGCACATGCATGAAACCTTGGAATACCGTATATTCCGGCATATAAGACGACTGGGCGTATAAGACGACCCCCAACTTTTCCAGTTAAAATATAGAGTTAAGACGACTCCCATGCATAAGACTACACCCGCGTATAAGACGACCCCTGACTTTTGAGAAGATTTTCTTGGGTTAAAAAGTAGTCTTATACGCCAGAATATACTGTATGCCCTAATCTCTATCCATGAAGCTGAAGCTCCTGGTACAGCCATACCAGCACATGCACCATTGAATGTAATGTGCTCCTCAATTTTCAAAACCCCCCCCCCCCCCCCACACACACACACATTTGCTGGCAAATGTCGCAGTGGCAAAAAGTGCACTCTTTGTAATTTGGTCAAAAAAATGGTGTTCATTACAGCTGCTGCATGCTTAAAATTACTTCTTTAAAAACCAAAGCATTAGGACACCAAACCTTCCAGCAACTGAAAGGAAAAACAGAGAAATAGGTAACTCTTCCCTCTAGGAGCCTCTCCTGTTTAGCTTGCCTCGTCTTCCTTGGGTGAATTTATGCTATAGGAAGAATGCAGCTTGATACAACTTTAATTGCCCTGGATCAATGCTATTGAATCCTGGGAGTTGTAGTTCTGTGAGCTAGTAGCTTCCTTCTCCACATCTTTTCCTTCTTTTCACCATGGCTGTTGTCTGGAAGTCTCATGGCATTTCAGCAGCAAATTCCCCTTTTTCCTTTAGCTGGGCACTTAAATTACCGTAATACTCCAAACGAATGTGCACCTTAATTTTGGCAATGTGTTTTAGCCAAAACAGATGTGCATTAGACTCAAGTAAATGCATTCCAAGGGAGACCTTGGAAACTGATCTCATTTGCTGGAAAAGATACATATAACTGGATGTGTGGTGTTTTTTTAAAATGTATGTATTTGCTTTGCTCATATTCCTTTATTCATCTTCTGCCCTTCCCACTCTTCTCTTTTCATTACCGGTACTTCTTTTTACCTTATTCAACCTCCTTTGCTAGAACTGCATGGAAGTTCCTTTGGTTATGCTGTAGTCCCATTTGCCACGTTCTTCACGTGATCTGATGAAATGCAGTGGCCTTTAAGTTGCACTACAAAAGAAAAACAAAAGAAGTAAAGCTGATGGAGTCAGTTGAGTATTTTACTACAGTCTCCTTATTCTAATTCTCATTGCTGCTTTTGTTTAGGAAGTCCAGAGACTGTGGATATCTGTTCTTCATTCTTACAATAGTTTAATGTCACTTTAACTATTATGGCTCATATTTAAACATTTTATAAATTATTTTGATGTTTTAAAAAGGAATGGGAGTGAGTGAATCTACTTGCACCTTTATTATGATTTGATTTATTTAATAATAATAATAATAATAATAATAATAATAATAATAATAATAGGTATTCAACCCTACACTGCCCAAATCTGCAGTCCCGAATGAGGAGTAGTTAGGTTAGGACCCTCCAGTGGTGCAGTGGGTTAAACCCCTGTGCCAGCAGGACTGAAAACTGACTGACAGGTCGCAGGTTCGAATCCGGGGAGAGGTGGATGAGCTCCCTCTATCAGCTCCAGCTCCTTATGCGGGGACATGAGAGAAGCCTCCCACAAGGATAATAAAACATCAAATCATCCGGGCGTCCCCTGGGCAACGTCCTTGCAGACGGACAATTCTCTCACACCAGAAGCGACTTGCAGTTTCTCAGGTCGCTGCTGATATGACCAAAAAGCTTAGAATAGACAGGTGCATGCCTTTAGCTTTTGACTTCTACTTTTATATTTTGGTGTGTGCTGCGTGTATTGAGATCTCTCCCTTCTTGTGTGTCAGGAGAGATGTGTGCTTGGAGATGTTTCTCTTTCTTTTGATCCCTAGAGAGATTGAGTTAGAGTAGCTCAGACCCAGTTATTTACTATTAACAAATGTAGTTATTATTTTTATAAATAAACCTTTAGTAATTATAAAGATTGAACTCTGGATCTTTGCTCCTAAGCTCTAAATTCTTTACAGCCACGTGGCACTGCTCAATTACAAGTATCCTGCTTTTGTATTTTGGATGCTCTGCTGTATTTTGGGTGTTTTCTCTAACAGAAAATCTTAATAATAATAATAATAATAATAATAATAATAATAATAATAATAATCCTTTATTTATAGGCTACCCTATCTACCCAGGGGGACTCGGGGCAGCTTCCAGGCAAAAAGGCAAATATTCAATGCCATTTTCCTACTTCCAACAGACCTCACTACCTCTGAGGATGCTTGCCATAGATGCAGGCGAAACGTCAGGAGAAAATGCCTCTAGAACATAGCCATATAGCCCGGAAAAACCTACAACAACCCAGTGATTCCGGCCATGAAAGCCTTCAACAATACATTCAATGCCATGATGTAAGCAAGACAAACACATAAGTCAAAAACAGTGCAAGGTAACATCATTATAAACTCATAAATTAGTAAGCAAGAAAATAAAATTAATAATTAAATAAGCATGATTATCTAAACAAACACATAAGCTCCATAAAACCAACAATATTTTAACCTGAGATTTTATGTATTTCAATATACTTCCTTAGATGCATTGAAAGACTCTAAGGAAATGGATCAAAATCACAAAACCTCAAGCTAGCTAGACCTGAAAGAGCTGCTGGATTTCTTCCTCCTCCTACCCCAATAACATGCCTATCTTTTTCAACATTGTTGCAGTTTAATGCTGAATAAATTCTTAGGATGTATCTGTAGAATTAATGCAGTTTGACACCACTTTAGCTGCCATGGCTCAATCCTATAGAACCATGGGATTGGCAATTTGGTGAGGCAGCAGTGCTCTTTGGCAGAGAGGGCTAAAGACCTTGTAAAATTACAACTTCCATGATGCCATAGCATTTGCCATGGCAGTTTAAAGTGGTTTCAGACTGCATTGACTATACAATGTAGATGCACAGTGTAGACACATCCAGCCCTCTTCTGACAATGTAGTGATTTGCAAGAGTCAACCACAGCAGCTGGCCAACACAAGGGCCTCACTGCCAAGAAAGCACCAACAAACGGCAACCAAAATAGCCCAGGTTGAGGTATTTATTGGCATTGTTACCAGGGTGTTTAAAAATACTCAATGACAACCTAAATCCTGCATCAGAGGCTGCAATTCATAACTTCACAGATTTGTAACTGTGTCCCTGGCAGGAGAAAGCATATTGTGGGGAGTCCTGCTTGGTGCCCTGCTGCTCAGTAGGAATCTCCATTGTGCAATGAGTACCATAGCATTCTAGTGTGCAGTATGCACACAGCGCTTCATGCAGTCATACCAGCCACATGACCTTGGAGGTGTCCACGAACGATGCTGGCTCCTTGGCTTAGAAATGAAGATGAACACCAACCCCTAGAGTCGGACACGACTGGACTTAATGTCAGGTGAAAGCCTTTACCTTTAACCTATGCACACTATGGGAGACATTCATGCAATAATTATGGCAAAATTATTTCTATAGTGGTGGGGAATTTTAGCTCACTTCTTTTTCTTGCATTTGACTGCTGAGTTGGCAGAAAATTGCACTGATGGACAGGTGCTATTGGCATGATCCGAGGTGCCTCTGTGTCGATATGGAAGGCATTCTGCTCTGTAGCATTGTAGAGTGGCCACTGTACCTCGCTGGGTTCAGATCCAGTGGGATTCCTATCAAAGGAAATTAAAAAACATACACATTTTTTAAAAGAAGCCAATGTAATTCTAGGCTGCATCAAGAGAAGTACAGTGTCTTGACTCAGGGGAGTAATCGTATAACTCTTTTCTGTTTTGGTCACAACTCACCTGGAATACTGTGTCCAGTTCTGGGCACCACAATTCAAAGACTGATCAAATAAGACTGACCAAAATAAGAAAAGGCCTGGAAGCCAAGCCCTGTAAGGAGCAGCTTAGGGAGCTGGGTATATTTAGCTTAGAAAAGAAAAGGATAAGAGAGGACCTGATAGTGATATCTCAAAGAATGACTCAAGGAAGTTTGTTTTCTGCTGCTTTAGAGACTAGGACATTTAACAATGTTGGGTTGGATGGGTTGTTGTAGGTTTTTCTGGGCTATATGGCCATGTTCTAGAGGCATTTTCTCCTGACGTTTCACCTGCATCTATGGCAAGCATCCTCAGAGGTAGTTGGATGGTAGTTGGAAGTTGGGTTGGATGACCGTGATCTCTTCTAACATTATGATTCTATGAAACTCAGAAAGGATGGAACCAGCCTGACTTCCCTTGTAAAGGAATTCCACAATTAGGCTAATGCTATGGGGAAAATCCCACCATACATGCCTACTAGCTTAATGCAATGGAGTGGGATAGGTACCATATATACTCGAGTATAAGCTGACCCAAATATAAGCTGAGGCACCTAATTTTACCACAAAAAATGGGAAACAGTATTGACTCGAATGTAAGCCGAGGGTGGGGAATGCAGAAGCTGTTACAGTAAGTCGTAACAGGATCAAGTATGTGTGTGTGTGTGTGTGTGTGTGTTAAAGAAAACCTTATACTGTTGATTATTATGTGCAGCTGCTAATGTAGGTCAACTAGTAAGTTTGGACCACACCCAGTGGGGTGTAATTGTATAGGTTTTAGAATACAGTTTAGCTTTTGCTCTGAGGAGCCTTTGCTCAGGCATTTTGTTCCACCTTTTCTACTGCTCTCTCATTTATAAAATAATAATAAAACTTTATTTGTACCCCACTACCATCTCCCCAAGACTCGGTGCGGCTTACATGAGGCCAAGCCCACAGCACATCAATAAACAAAAGCAATTGGATGAAGATAAAGAAGCCTTATTCTGTATTGCTTACAAGGACTATGTAAGTTTGTTGCACTGTTGATTTTTGCTTGCAACATTGCAAGCATATGTTTTAATTCTGTTGATAAGAGTAAAATTTTTCTGTTCTTTTTCCTCTTGCATGTGTGCAATGTTATTGTGTCTTTTTCATTGGATCTGACTGAAACAAGCTATGCGCAACAGAAGCTACTGGTCAAATTCAAAATAAAAATAGATACCAATCAAATTACATTAATTAAGGCATCAGTAAGTGAAATGTTTTTGAATATTTACATATAAAACTCTAATTTGGCCCAACTGATTAAATCTTCTTCAATGTAATGTACTTACATATCCTTCCAATAATAATAAAGAGAGTAAAATAATTAATGTATCTCTCTAACAGAGGTAGAGAAGAATGGGATACAAAAGTTCTAAATAAATAAATAAATAAATAATAGAGTAAAATAATGTAAATGTAATAATAACAGTAATAATAGAGTAAAATAATAAATGTAGCAATAACAATAATAAATGTAGAAATAACAAAAATAATAATAAATAATAAATAGCAATAATAAATGTAACAATAATAATTTGTTGTTGTTCATTCGTTCAGTCATTCACTCTTCGTGACCTCATGGACCAGCCCACGCCAGAGCTCCCTGTTGGCCGTCACCACCCCCAGCTTCTTCAAGGTCAGTCCAGTCACTTCAAGGATGCCATCCATCTATCTTGCCCTTGGTCGGTCCCTCTTCCTTTTTCCTTCCATTTTCCCCAGCATAATTGTCTTCTCTAAGCTTTCCTGCTTCCTCATGATGTGGCCAAAGTACTTCAATTTTGTCTCTAATAGCCTTCCCTCCAACAACAACAATAATAGAGTAAAATAATAAATAACCTTGACTCAAGTATAAGCCAAGGGGGACATTTTCAGCCTAAAAAAGGGCTGAAAAACTAGGCTTATACTTGAGCATATATAATCATAGGGTCTTCACTAGATATCATAAATGTGACAAGTATGTGGGATGTGAAGTGTGTCCAAAACACTGGGTTAAGGGACATATTACAGAAACAGTTCATGCCTTACCCACTTCTGGCAAACTCTGCCCAGTACCGCATCAACCTCCGGCTCAGTGCAGCATCAGCTTCTGTAATTGTGTCATTTTTCCCTAGTACGGCTGAAAAGGTCCCAAACAGGTAAGGCACTTCAACTCCATGCAGTGCACCCATCCACTCATACCAAAGGGAGCCAGAGACGCGGCGATTGAAAGAATAAACATAGACAGGACTTCCAGAGGTTTCCATTTTTGCAGTGACCTCAGCTAGTGGGCACAAAAAATAATAATCTCGGAATAAATGAGACAAAGCACTGAGGTACTGTCCTGGCCCATGTGTGTCTTCACTGTACTTCTTTGCTAAAGCTTTGACAATGCTATCTTCAACCTGCTGTTGGAGCATCATATTTATTGCTTGCAGAAGCTCCTCCCAGGTCAGTATTCCACCATTGTCAAGGATGTTATTATTCACAAATACGGTAAAGATGGACCCTTCATCTCTGGTGATGCCTAGGAGTAGTGGTTTGTCATGACTGAGCCCTGCCTCTTTAAGCTTTTCAATTTCTTCAGGAAGGAAGTCTCCATCTGAAGTGGGTCCGTGGAATTTCTCCAAAAAATAAAACTCACCCTCATCAGGATCTGCCTTCCGTAGGCAATTCACCACATTACGTAGACAGCTCTCTGTGTCACTATGATTTCCTTGTTCACATTTCAGAGCCTCAGACAACCTCATGGCTGCCCACATGGATTCATTAGGATGCCTCCAAGCCCAGGGGGCATTGGGAACTCCGCTCTGAATTACTGCATGGGTAAAGAGAGGTCGGCTTGCTGGTGATAGGAGATGGAAACCTACAGATGCTGCTCCAGCGCTATGTCCAAGGAGTGTCAAGTGAGCAGGATCACCCCCAAAGGCAGCTGCATTGTCCTTCACCCATTTCATGGCCAAATTCTGGTCCCACAGTCCCATGTTCCCTGGGGCTTCTGGTGGGAGGAAGAGAAAGCCCAGAACTCCAAGGCGGTAATTCATGGAAGCCACAATGACATTCTCAGCAGCAGCTAGAGCGGCTCCATTGTATAAGTCTAGAGAGCTGGCACCAGCAACAAAGCCCCCACCGTGGATCCAAAGAAGCACAGGAACTGGTGTGGAGGGCCGTGGGTGAGGGACCCAGATGTTGAGGAAAAGACAGTCCTCTGAGTGAGGCTTCTTGGCAACCCACATGTTCACAAACATCAAACCGAAAGGATCTCTTTGGTAGCAAGGGCTTCCATAGCTAGTGGCCTCCAAGACTTGACTCCATGGCTGATGGGGAAGGGGCTTCTGAAAACGCAATTTCCCCAATGGAGGCTCAGCGTAAGGAATGCCCAGGTAGGCTGTCACAGTCCCAGAATCGGTCAGGACTTTTTTCCCTTTAATGGGCCCACTGCTGGTGTTGACAAGGGTGTCATCCTCTTCAGAAGCAGAACTGGAAATGAGGAGGAAGAGGAAGATTGCAGGGAGAATAGTGGGCATTGCAGCTGCTGGAAGACATAACCAAGGAGTAGAAGAGACATTTTGATTCTGGTTTAACACACATACTTCAACTGGAATCCTATTTATTAATCCCAGTTTGAACAGACTCATTGAAAAGTATGTCAACCACATAAGTAAATCCCACCAATTCAAATTAGGACTACCAAAAAGATTTTTTTTAAATATAACATCTTGGCCATTAGCTGTAGAGGGCAGAGGAGAGATCTAGGCTAGACCTATTATGCTGTCATATAATGCAGTTTGAAAATAATATGGTCATTATATGGTTAGTGTAGACCCATATAATTCAAGTGAGCCTACACTGACCACATAATGCAATCTGGCATTGCATTATATGACAGTATAGATCCAGGCTTAGTCTTTCCCCCCTTTGCCTCCTCCATCTTGAATATCAGGGTATTGGGTCTTATGCTTCACCAGGGACCCCTGGTGGCACAGCGGTTTAAACCACTGGTATGCGGTTTAAACCACTGAGCTGCTGAACTTGCTGACCGAAAGGTTGCCAGTTCGAATGCAGGGAGCAGGGTGAGCTCCCACTGTTAGGCCCAGCTTCTGCCAACCTAACAGTTCGAAAACATGCAGATGTGAGTAGATCAATAGGTACCACTTCAGCGGGAAGGTAACAGCACTCCATACAGTCATGCTGGCCACATGACCTTGAATGTGTCTACGGACAACGCCAGCTCTTCAGTTTAGAAATGGAGATGAACACCATCTCCCAGAGTCAGACACGGCTAGACTTAATGTCAGGGGAAATCTTTACCTTTACCTTACTTCATTTATGGAGATCTGGGAATTAGTATGGAACACACAACCCAGCTATGGGACTGAGGAAGGAGTACGGGCATTTTAGGGTGCAATTTCTAGTATATCAAGAAATGTAAACCACTTGTACCAAGCCCACTGGGCACTTCTTCAGGAACAATTACTGATCCATGACTAAACCAAACACATGTTCGTCTTATTCTGTGTTACCTGCATTAAGGAAAGTCAGAGTGTTCCATCTCCCAGGATCCTGGTTTGCCTTACCTCTCAGCTGCTTAAGGTTGCTTCCCTTTGCATTTTTCCCGGGGTTGCTGCAGTTTTGCAAAAGTCCTAAAGGATAATAGTATCAGAGTCTGCAAAGCCAGTCTGCAGGCCTCCTTTGGAGTTATTGGCCCAGAGAGCAGCTTTTGAGCCCGCCCCTTCTACCAGGCCAGACCTCCATTTTGGAGTCCTCCCTGCGCTTGTTGGTTTTGAGGAAAGATTTCAGACGTGCTGATGGCTAAGCAGTTAGCTCTGGGAAAACCATTGCAAAAACTATTCTTTAGATAAGTATTAAGCTAAACTATTGAGATAATATAGATAGTATATTGTGTTTTGAGCTGTTTTTGAGGTATTATAGACAGATAAGCTTAGTTGAGAAGATTGAGCTATATAGTTATAGAGAGAGAGTCGTAACTGCTTTGTCTCCAGGACTGACCTTAAGTTATAGGCAGGGAAAAAGCCAGCCTTTTTCTAAACCACAACAGCTTTAGGTTAGGGTGTTAAGATTCCAGAATCTTATCAGCCATCTGGAGAAAGGGTTACCTCTGTAACTATAGAAAAGAAAGAATATTTTTGTAGCTTCGTCTATTGACTGTTTGTTTGCAACTGTATGAACTGTGCCAAGTCTTCAAGGACTTTGAACAAATAAATATCCTTTTTTTTTGATGTTTAAAGCCAGTAATAGTCTCAGTTCCTGAGTATCTCAGGCTTCTCAATATAGACACTTGCAGTTTGCTCAGGCATAGAGAGAAGCACGTCACAGTTTTATTTTTTATATCGTCTGGGCGGACGGCACACAGAGGCTGATCTTGAGTTTGGGTAATCTCCCCTCCTCCTTCCTGGTTGCATGTGTTAAAGTCAGTATGGGGTGCAAGCAATGGCAAGAGATCTCATGAATCACTGCAGAGACAGCAATAGGGATGGTAAGGTGACAATCCTGCAGGGCCAAACCAAAGTCCGCCTGGCTGGGTTGACAGGATTTTGCCCTGCCACAAACAAGGGACAGTTTGTGTGGACACCTCAGAGATCAGTCCAGATATGCCATTAGAGAGGTAACCTCTCAAGTAAAAAAGTGGGATTTATTATTTGCAGTTTTTCTACTTCTGCAGAAATTCTGCACCCCACCCCAACCCCTGAAAGTGGATGATTTACTGTGTTTATTCATTCACTGAACCATTTCTAGCTTGTCTTATATCCGTTGTGAGAATGGATTTGCATATATAGTTGCTGATCTGACTTGGTGCCCAGATATGGGGGTAGTGGGCTTTTGTTCTTTGTGGTTACTGATCCAAATTATGGTATGCTCCTACTACTAACATAGGGATCACCTTTTTCCCAATGTGAATGGCTGGCAAGGGGGACATGTTCCAAACTGCAACCACAGTATGGATTATAATGGATTAAAGACTACTTTAGTTGCAATTTTCTTTTAAGAAAATTTATCCAACTGCTGTAGGTTTTTTTTGTCCAGGCCTCAATGCCTTATATTTCAACCCCCAAGGAAAAGTTTTTCAGCACCAGACAACACAGGAAATCCCACTCATTCAGGGATGCATAGAGCAGTAGTGTTGATCATGACAACACTGCATGATTCATGTATCTTCGTCCAACTGCTGAAATTTCTCCTTCTCATCATTATTAAAGAGACAGGAGATCTGTCATTTATTTCACTGAAAAACCCTGTGTTCAGAGATATCCCTTTATCATTTCAAACTCGCCATAACAGTCTCCATAAGATGTGTGTAGGTCAAGAGTACATAAATTCCAAATGTTTGGGGGGTGCACACACCTCCACCTCATTGTGGGCTTTTATTTTTAAATATTGCCAGCCTGCCAAAGATCTCTGAGCCAAACAACAATGATTTGAAATAATTTCAGGTATTCTAAAAGCATTGTAAACTGTCCAAAACAATTTAAAGCATCATACATAATAAAGAAATGTTTAAACTCCATAAAGTGATCAAAATCCGGAGATGTTTCCTGTCGTAGAAGGAATTCCTACAAGTGTTGCTTGTTTGGCTTGGGGAGTAGCAATGCCGATAGGAATTCATGCCAAGTTATCTATAAAGGTGTGTGTAGGTCAAGAGTATATACATTCCAAATGTTTTGGGGTGTGTGCACACTTCCACCTCAAGATGGTCCTTTATCTTGCCAGCCTGCCAAAGATCGCTGAGCCAAACAACAATTTGAAAAAATTCCAGATATTCTAAAAACAATGCAAAATGTCCAAAACAATGTAATGCACTGTACACAATAAGACTCCGTGAAATGATTAAAAACTGGAGGGCTTTCTTATCGTAGAAGGAATTCCTACAAGTGTTGCTTGTTTGGTTTGGTAAGTAGCAATGCCTGCTGAAATTCATGGCATTAAAACTACATTCTGGAAATCCTAGAGCTAGAGTAACCATTCCAAAACAGTTGGAATACAAGACAAGCAATACACATGTATATATGCCCAAGCATGTCTACCATATTTCACCCCGAAGGGGACTCAAAGTGGAAGATCGTCTCCCCCAAGTCTCTGCATAACACATTCCTCCCATGGTGAGAATGCAGAGAAGAGTTATTACAGCGGATGATAGTACTTGGATATGTATATATAGCCCCCATCTACACTGCCATATAATACAAATTGAAATTGCATTATATGGCAGTGTAGATGAACCTATAGAGATTGGTGCTCCTCCAAATATCCAGTTTTGAACAGCCAGTGCAATTCCTTTAGCACCAGCACTGTGAAGTCCATACGATGCCAGGATGAGAATAGTGTTTCTACCAGAAAGTGTTGCATTGCAGCTCATAGCATTTTTCACCCTTGGCTAGGATTGCTGCAGACTGCTGTCCAATTACATATTTGAAGACCATGATAAGCCCCAACCTTGCTGTAAGCAGCGATAGCCCTTCTACATCTGATGGACTCACCTCCCTGAGGATTTGATTATCTTGCTAGTCCTTGGTGTCTCCTGTAGCTCAATCCAAATAGAAAACTTGGATGGAGAGGCTTCAGCAGCAGGGCTTTTAAAGTCTTGCAACTAATACCCAGGGAGAAGGCAGCTCATCTACATGTATGTTTACAAAGAGCAATGACCATTTGGTCTCAGCCTGCTGTGTGGAAGTTTGGGTAAAAGGACATTGTGTAAAGAGACATTGTGTAAATGGTAGTTCGAGGAAAAGAGGGCAGTGGTTACTGAACATTTCCCACCTTTCAGCCAGAGTATCCTTGAACAGCATAAAAACAAGACTCTGGGCCCATCCACACAGCTCCTAAACACAGCATTTACCAGGTTAAAAGGGGAGAGTGTGGCTATATGATGCTACCTGTAATTCTGTGCTGACTTGCTGCAAAAAAAAAAAATCAGGGTAGAACGGTCCCCTTTTATCCTGATTCCATCTGGAAAATGGTCTTTAGCCTTCTCTGCTAAAGAGTGCTGGTATCTTTCCAATCTACAAATTCTAGGATTCGACTGAGTCATGGCAATTAAAGTGGTATTAAACTGCATTAATTTGATTATGTAGGTGCACCCTAAGTCATATGTCTTCTCATATGTGGACTCTTCAAATTATCTGCAGGCATGGAGGTGTGTGGGTGTTTACATACACATTTACCTCACCAAGGTCACTATTTGTGTGCAGGACCCCAAGTTATTTTGCAATGTATGTTATGTAGGGTTCAAAGTCTGCCCCAGCAATCATTGCTGCCTTGTTGACAATGTTTTAGTTGTTATACAATATTATTTTGCGTTTCATGAAAAGAGAAAGAAAAATCAGGAATCGGGAAGCAGTAAACATGCTTTTTTGATGTAGTTTTCTCTGTAGTATTCTTCACTCAGTATGGAGACAGTTCTACCTTTAACACAAACAATTATAGATATTTTTGATCTCCAAAACAAAGGCTTAAAGCTGTTATGCCTTCCTTGCTCTCAATGTTCATAGATATTGTGACAGGTGACATTTATTTTTAAAAAATAATGTCACCAGCTACAGAAGTGGGAATTGAAGAGATTTCAGCTAGAACCATGGAAAAGAAGGTCCAGGCCCAGTGGGCTTCTGATAAGCCAGATCAGCCAGGAGAGAGAACAAACAAAATTGACGCTTCTCATTTTGGTTTGCATAGTAATTCATAGTATAATAATAATAATAATAATAATCTTTTGTACCACATTTTAATTCAATTTGTCTAGAAAAGACCTCCCACATCTTCCAGAGCCTGTGAAGTTTAAGTTCTCTGGCCTCCTTTAAGAGAAGGAGGTAACTTTTTTCACAAGCAGAAGTGGCATCATTTCCCTTCTTGTTTAAGAAAAGAAAAAATGAACTGAAATTGCCCAGTACAGATCCTAGTTAGTATAGAATAAATCAATTTCATAAGCAATACAAGAGATACAGGTATGGGGCAGGCAGCATATTTTACCCATCACCATTCCATGGTATAAAACTAGATAAGCAATTTTTCTTGTAAATCAACATGAAGTATGGTCAGGGATAACATTGGAGGCTTTGGATCTCACAACACTCAAAGACCTCAGGCTCAAGGCTCTCTTCACATTACCCTATATATTCATGTATAAGTATAGATATGTTTGTAAAAAAAATCACCCCACCCCACTCTGAATTTGGTTGACTTATCCTCAGATCAATGTGAGTACTGGACTAATTCTTACCAGAAAGGAGCCATCCCTTTCTCTGATCACAATAGTGAAAGGTAAGAGTTTTAAACTATTCTGGGAGGACCTAAAATATGCAGTGACCCCTCTACTTTCTCTCATGTGGCACATCTTCTGGCCTTTTTGAAAGTCTGGATAGAGAAATTGTGAAGACAACCAGAAGTAGCTGGATTCCTAAGATAGAGTTAGTAAGCCCTTAGCCATGTAATGAAAATCAACATGTCCACAGAGCTTATCAAGATTCATAATATTGAATCCCAAAATTGCCTTGATTTATATATGAAGTCAACTTTTGTATTATACAGTGTATCAATAGCTGTTTGCAAAGAAGACTTGTTTATACAAGAGCACAAATGTATCACAATTGACATCTGTGGAACACAGTGGCCTACTAATGTTCTGAAGTGTGCAAGAGGCAAGCGGATACATAATTCATGTCTAGGGACTTGAGTAATGGATTCAAATCGCAGTAAAGGAGATTCTAGCTAAACATCAGGAAGAACTTTCTGATGGTAAGAGATGTTCAACAGTGGAATATGCTTCTTGAGAGTATGATGGACTCTCCTTCTCTGGAGGTTTATAAGCAGGGAGTGGATAACCATCTATAGGGAGTGCTTTGGTAGTGTGTTCCTGCATGGCAAGGGGTTGGACTGTGTTCTGCCATGCACTGGGCCTGTAATAATTGTCTTTGAAATAGGACATGTACCTTGTGCCCAGTGGGAAGCCAGGGCGCCACAAAAGAGGCCCTCAAGGATTTTCCTGAAGAAATGGTCTTTAGATAGCTTGAAAGGTTAAACAAAGTCCTTTATTATTGAACAAATTAAACAGATATTTTTCAAATCTTCAATGAGTCAAACAAATGCTTCAAGGCTTTAAATCAACTGGTGGATTGCTTAATCTTGTCCACAAGGGACAGGCAACTGTCTTCATTAATTGTTCTTATACTTTGAGAGGAAAACCCCTTTTTAACCTCTCCCAGACTGTCTGTTATCTATGTTTTCTTGGTGTGGGATCTACTACCGATTCCAAACTGCATCTTGGTACCGAGTAAACCTACCAGACAAAGCTTGTAGATTCTCCCGCTGGAGTTCTTTGGGTCTGTAAAGCTGTTTTTCCTCTGGAATTTCTTTAAGACTTTAGGACTGTTTCCTTCAGATGCTTGTAAGGCTGAGAGGCTGCAAGCTCCCAGCCAGAGCTTTGGGAATTTCCCCCTGGAATGTCTTGAGAAATGAAGCTTTACTGCAGGTGAAGCTTGTCTACGTCCTCTAACTTAGCTTTCCTCACTAAGACTAACTGAAAATGGCCCCCTCTTTCCTTCCCATCTCCCTAGGAGAAGGGGCAGATCCAAACTTAACAATGATAGACAGGTGGCTTGCCTTATGACTGCAAACCAAAAGGAAGCCACCCTGAAACTTTGGAATGCATGCAAACACTTAATAGAAAGAAAATAAAATTGGAGCTCCTGGTACAGATGTACCAGCACAGACTGGATGTTCCTTCTGATATCTTTCAACTATAGGATTGTATTATTTCACATGGTGCCACTTCTCTGTCTGCTGACCCCTCCCCATCATCTCTCTCCTGGGTTCATTCTGATCATGAGGGAAAAGGGACAACTTCTTTCCATTTGCACCAAGGACCTACGTTAAAGGCCAAGATACGGTATTAAGTATATTAATTCTGAAAGTTAGACAATGAAAGAAAAATAGATAAACCCAGTAATCTCATACGCACATCAAAGGTAGACTAGAATATTTGCAGGGGTAAAATATTTAAAATGCTTTTATTGAGATTCAAAGTATTGAAACACCATAGAGAAACGTATGACACATTCTATAAGCTATTCAATGAAGATCCAATCATATTTAATTCACATTCAAGATGGCCTAGAGCCTCTGCACATTCTTGTAATTAATATTAATATTTTCTTAAAAGCTGACTGAAAAATTATTCAGTTATTTCTGGAATGTAATGCATTTGCCAACGTAGCATAATAGTTTGAGCATTGAACTACCACTGTGAAGACCAGGGTGCAATTCCCAGCTCAGCAATGAGTGCCTATGGGTAAGTTACACATACTCAACCCCAGAAACCCAAGTAATAGGTTTGCCTTAGGGTCGCCATAAGTCCAAAACAACTTGAAGGCACACAACAACACATTTCTTCCATTTGGTTGTTCTCCACTGACTGGCTGTAAGACTACATATTGATTTCAGTGCTTAGGCAAATAGCATGGGGCAGCGATCAAGATATGATACTATTGTTTTGCAAATTTTCAGCATCTGATTTGAGATATTGCTCAACTATATAGTGAGAGGTAAAGTCCAGACCTATTTATCTGGACTTTAATCCACAGCATAATTGTTGTGCACTAGTTGACCCATGGAGCTCCCGGCTCCCATCTCATGATGCAAAGGAACTTCCAGTGTGGCTCCGTAGGACAATTAATACAGAATTGGCATATGCCACCATGACAACAATATGGGAGGCTTCCCATGTTGCACTAGAACGCATAGGGGGAAGCTATGCAGTCGATGGGACTGGCTTAAGAGTAAGCCAGGCAATGTGGGACATGGGAGAATAGGTTTCCCACACCTCACTATAGCACTCACTGGATTCGCCACAATGTATGGCAATGCAGGTGGCCTGTGTGAAGAGGTCAACTATCTCACTCTATTACTACTGCCTATTCTTTTAGCAGTCTTTTATTTAGTACTAGCCATCCCCTGCCACACGTTGTGGTGGCCCAGTCTGTGTATATGTGTTTCATGTGTGTATATATGTGTATATGTGTGTGTGCATTTGTGTATATGTGTGTTTGTGTATATATGTGGCTTTGCGCATGCGTTGTAATGTGTGTGGTTTTATTTTTGGCTTTAAAGTCTCCTTCGCTGTGTTTTTCAGTGTTTTATGAGTGATGGTCACTCATTGGCCTGATAGGTGTCTTGTGTCCAAATTTGGTGTCAATTCCCCCAGTGGTTTTTGAGTTATGTTAATCCCACGGACAAACATTACATTTTTATTTATATAGAATTGACTATTGATCAGAGAAATTAGTCAGTTGGACATTTAGAAAGATCTTTGTCACCATTCCTAACACGTGAAGAGTCACAGGTATCCAGGTTTTCCTCATGACTTTTTATGACAGTCCCTGCTAGTGAAGAGTGGTCTTCTCCATCATCTTCTTCTGATTTCTCTGCAAAAGAAATGGGGGATTTCTCTGCAAAAGAAAAGAATGGAGATTAATGACAACTTCTCTGAGCTTGGCTAAATAACTAAGAAGACTTTGAATGGAAGAGGAATCTGAAAGACTGCATAGATTCAGGAAAATAAGGGCATCTCTAAGCAATACGTCCCCAAGTAATTGTAAGAAAGCTTCCTTCTTGCCACAGGTGCTGCGGTGTTGTGTTACCACCTTCCTTCGTGCACATTACAAAAGTATGATATCTCAGTAGGGAAAAAGTTCTTATCCCAAATTAATGCTGGGTTTTCTAGATTATCTGAAGAAAACCAATGCTACAATACAGGACTAGTGGACTATCTAAGCTATGATATTCAGTTGGCTACTTCAATCTTTAAACAATATGCCTTATCCCTTTTACGGGGAAGGAAGGCTGACATGGTAGCAGAACCCACAACGAACATTGTGAGTTGGATGAGCTTCTTGTATAGTAATCACCTGAGTGACCTACAGGAATTCACAATTCACAGCATTTCGCAAGCATATCAATAATTATTAGTTCCTATTAATTATTGAATATAAGGTAAAAGGTAAAGGTTGTCCCCTGACATTAAGTCCAGTTGTGTCCAACTCTGGGGTGTGGTGCTCATCTCCATTTCTAAGCCAAAGAGCCAGCGTTGTCCGCAGACATCTCCAAGGTCATGTGGCCAGCATGACTGCATGGAACGCCGTTACCTTCCTGCCAGAGCGGGACCTATTGATCTACTCACATTTGCATGTTTTCGAACTACTAGGTTGGCAGAAGTTGGGGCTGACAGCCGGAAGCTCACACCGCTCCCCGGAATCGAACCTGCGACCTTTCAGTCAACAAGCTCAGCAGCTCAGCACTTTAACCCACTGCGCCACTGGGGGCTCCAACTATTGAATATACATTGAATTAATTAATAATACTGAGCAGGAAGCTTCCAAATTTCACTTCCCATTATAGAGAAATAAACCAAAATTATTATTATTTATTATTTACAGTATTTATATTCTGCCCTTCTCACCTCGAAGGGAACTCAGAGCAGATCACAGAAAACATATACGGCAAACATTCAATGCTGATTATACAATGACAAGACAGACAACATAGATAAAGGTATATATACAACTTTCCCATCTTTGGCATCTTGGAGGCTGTGCTTGGTTCCACCCAGTGGGGTGGGGGTTGGGGTGCTGTCGGTCCATCTTGCGTAATCTCCTTCCTACACCCACAGCAAAGCCTATCTCTATTAGTCTATCATCTATCTATACCTTCCGTCCCTATGATTCTATAGCACTGAGCCATGGCAGTTAAAAAGATACATTCATTCTAGAGTGCAGATGCATCCCAAATCAGTGGCATAGATGGTGACAGGATTCAGGAATCTCCTCCCCTACTCATGAACATGAGACAGGCTAACACATATTACAATAAGATTAAAGAGGTAGATGATTCAATACAAACTGAGCTTATTAGAAACACCAATGGCAAGGCCCACAGAGGTATGCCACATAAGATGAAAAGTTAGACTCACTTGGATTTGAAGTGTGTTTTTTAAAAAGATTGCAGTGTCGAGCAGGTGATACCGGTAGAACCTGGGCTGGCTCAGTGCTAAGATGGTAGAAGTTCTGCAGCGTAGCATTATAAAGTGGCCACTCCACTTCTTGCTTCTCTGATCCTGTGGGTTTGCTATAGAGAAAATAACAATACATTTATAACCAGCAGGCCGTGGTGTTGCATGTAAACTCTGGAAGAAATTATACAAGAGATTACAAAGTTTGGAGGTTCCTTTAGCTTTGAACAACATGGAGTGCATAACTGAAGTCAATATAAATATTCTGGATGTAAACAAAACATGGGGCGGGGGGGGGGGGGGATCAAGCTATTTTTCTCTTCCTCTGATAACCCAATGCAATCTGGTTGCCTACTATGATAGCAATGTAGAACATAGAAAAGATTTGCCTTTGGCATGATCCAATTGACTTCTAGTTATGTTCTCACTAATAACATACCCTCCTGTTTACTCCTCCGTCATTGCACTTTTTCAGATGTTTTTAAAAAAGCCCCAGTTTTTCTCTCTTCCTCTCACTACCACCATTTGTTCTCAGCTTACTTCAACTGCTGTAAATTGAATTCAAAATGCAGGAGGCAAACATGATAGGTTGGTAATAATAATAATCATCATCATAATCATCATCTTTATTTATACCTCACCACCATCTCCCCAATGGGGACTCAGGATAGGTAACATGAGGCCGAGCCCAAAAATAATACAACACAATAATATACAAAACAATAGAAAATTAAACACAACAAAATATATAATGCAGCAAAATAAAATAAACAATACAAAATAACATAGTAAAATCCACCACAAAGGGCGGGCCAAATGTGCAAGATAAAATGTTAAAAACGTTAAAACCCTGGGTGAGATAGGAAGTAGGAAAAACGTATTTATAAAGGAGGAGCCCGAGACAGGGTAGCAGTGACAGGTTTTGGGCTTCATTAGGGGTAGGGGAAAGTGTGTTGTATAAACAAACTGTAGATGGAAACTAACTGTAGATGGAAACTAACTGTAGATGGAAACTAACAAAAATGGGTTGGATGGTAAAAGCAAGTTTCTGCAGCAGCTTCCAACTTGTGTGCTTTTCCTCCTGAATAACTTTTGACACCTTGACCGCATTCTGAAACATTGGAGAGCATATAATGAATGTATCCAGCTCTTACCGTCAGGAAGTTCTTCCTAAGATTTAGATAGACTCTCTTTTCCTGCTATTTGAATCTACTGCTCCATGTCCAATCTCAAGAGCAGGGTAAAGCAAGCTTGTCCCCTCTTTAATATCATGTCTTCTCAAATATTCAAAGATGGCTTTTATGCCCCTACTCAGTTTTGATTTCTCCAAGTTAAACCTTCACAGCTCCCTAATCTTTACATGTGATAATCCTCTGATTTGGATCTAGAAATGCTTTACTACCATCAGGCTCTGTCTGCATGCAAATAGGACTTTTCTACAGGTCCTTGCATGAAACAACCCCTACTATCACTATTGTCATTATCATCATCATAAATCATCTTGAACTCTACTTCCCAGCAATTCAAACCAATCATGATGAATAGGAATTGCAATTCAACATCCTCTAGGGAACTGCATAGTTCTCATCCCCATAAATAAATGTGGGTGATAACCTGCAACAGATGGAGTCCACAAAAAGCTGTTAAATACAACTTGAGTTTCCCTTATTTAGATGGAAGCCTTTTGAAGTCATATCTTTTCAGATTTTGGAATAACTGCATTTAAAAACTAATTTTGAGCATGAAGCAAAGTTTGTGTGCACTGAATCATCATCCAATGTGAACAATTTTAGCTTACGGAGTATTTCTGATTTTGGAATTCCAGATAAGGGATGGACAACCTGCCACTTAAAATTCTGTTTTTTAAGGTACTTTCTGCAGGAAATAATACCAAAGAAGAAAATAATGTGAATTCTGCTACTCAGATTGGATAATGCAGAGGAGAATGAGAAAGTCAAATGTCTTACCCAGTTCTGGCGAACTCCGCCCAATATCGCATTATCCTACGGCTGAGCGCTGCCTCGGCCTCTGTGTACGTTTTGTTGGCCTCCAAAGCTGCCTTAAAACTTCCAAACACATAAATGATTTCAGCTCCATGGGTTGCATTTGCCCACTCAGGCCAGACAGTGCCAGAAGTATGATGTGTAAAATAGTAAACATACGAAGGACCCCCAGCTTTTCTGATCTGGGCAGCAAATTCAGTTGCAGGGCACACAAATAAATAATCACCCAAGGATTGCACCAAGGCCGAACGGTACTTCGCTGGGCCATGGCTCTCTTCACTGTATTTCAGGGCCACAGCCTGAATTTCTTTTTCAGTTGCATTTTGCAATGCCCTTCTTAATACTTCTAGAAATTGTTCACGGTTGATTAGGCTATGATTGCTTCCAGGAAAAATTAAAGTCAACAAGGAAGCTGCTTCGTCTGAGTTGACACCAGTGATAATTGGTTTGATCTGCACATGCTGAGAGTCTAAAAGTCTCTGAGGATCATCAGTCAGAAATTCCCCATCTGTTGTTGGTACGAAGGGGAGGCTCATAAGAAACTTACTTTTCAGAACCAACAATGTTTCATATGGAGGAAATTCCATTGCATTTTTTCCCTGAAGACAGCTCACAATTTCATTTGCATTGCCTTCTCCACATCCCAGCAGCTGGCTAAGCTCAAGGGATTTATTCTTGACGGTCTCAGGACTTGCCCATGCCCAGATAGCATTGGGAGCTCCACTCTCAAGCACAGCTTGGGCAAAAAGGGGCTCACTTTTAGGTGAAAGCAGATGGAAGCCAACAGAGGCTCCTCCAGCACTCTCACCAAAAATCGTCACCCACTTTGGATCTCCACCAAAGGCAGCTGCATTCTCCTTGATCCAGGTCAGGGCCAGGTGTTGGTCCCACAGACCCATGTTTCCTGGGACTGCTGGTGGCAAAGAAAGGAAACCCAAAGCCCCAATGCGGTAATTCATGGAGGCCACAATGACATTCTCAGTCACAGCTAAGGAAGACCCGTT
This sequence comes from Anolis sagrei ordinatus, assembly GCF_025583915.1. Classification (NCBI taxonomy): domain Eukaryota; kingdom Metazoa; phylum Chordata; class Lepidosauria; order Squamata; family Anolidae; genus Anolis; species Anolis sagrei. The sequence goes on along the minus strand of NW_026845477.1, from coordinate 289,044,854 downwards.
GTACAAGTCGAGGGAACTTGTACCTGCAATAAAGCCCCCTCCATGTATCCAGACAAGGATGGGAACTGGTACAGAGGGCTTTGGACGAGGCACCCAGATGTTGAGAAAGAGACAATCTTCTGACAGAGGCCTATTGGGATTCACCATTTTGGCCTCAGGTGTTTGAGAAAGAACTGACTGAGGACAGGCATTGCCAAAGTCGGTGGCCTCGAAGGTTTGACTCCAGGGCTGATGTGGAAGAGGCTTCTGGAATCGCAGTTTCCCCAAGGGGGGCTCAGCATAGGGGATGCCAAGATAAGCTCTCACTGAACCAGAGCCTACGGTGAGAGTTTTGCCCTTGACAGGGCCACTGCTGGTGTTCACCACAAGGTCATCTTTGGAAACAGCATTGGAGGCCAGTGTAAGCAGGATGAAGAGGGAGCATGATATGGAAGAGGCAAGACTAAGCATTGCAGTCACTGGAAGGAAAAAGTCCCAAGTGAGTTAACAGCAAATACAAAGGAGGCCCTCCTCCATTTTAACTCAATGGCTGGTTATATTACGTTCATGTCAACAACTCCAATATATTCATACTTAAAAAAATAAGCTCTGCTTAATGGCACACTGCTCAAGCCATAGAAGGATGTTTCTATCCTTGAGCTCTGAGCACCTTGGTAATATGCTCTGGTCATATATTCTAGTCCATAGTTGCATAGTATGTAGACTGTTGCATTGAATATTCATTTAAATATCCATGCAAGGATCTCTTGTTTTCTGGAGTTGGTATATAGATGCAGGAAGTGAAGAAAAAGAAACAACAGGAGGAAGCAAAAGATGTTAACCTGCTGAAGCCCACTAATAACTATAAAACAAGAATTACAAAGGAAATTGGGATTTACCTGCTTATTCCCACAAAGAGCTTGTTGGTTAATAGTCTTGCTCGCAAGATTGTAGCCAATTCTCACTCTTCTGAACATTTCCCCCTTTATATAGTATTACCACATCAATATTTCTCATAACTGGTAAACACCACGCCGTGTCCTTGAGTTCAGATAGATTTTTTATCATTCTGAGGAAGGAAATGCAGCTTTATTGCAGTTTAACTGTCATAATTGACCTTCCCTAAAGGCATTTTGGGGGTTATATTTTGCTGAGCTTGCAGAAATAATGTGTAAGTAATTTCTACCACCACAGTAACACATACAGTAATATTAATAATAATAATCGGCGTTGACAAAATTACCATGTCAGATGCAAAAGACACCCTACTCGGATCTGCACGCATTATTTGCCGATACATCACACAATCCTAGTCACTTGGGAAGTGTCTGATGTGTGATCCAATATCTTCACAGCATAGTGATCTTGTTTGCTGTGTACTAATCTTGTGTTTCCTCCTCCTCCTCCTCCTCCTCCTCCTCCTCTTCTTCTTCTTCTTCTTATTATTATTATCACAACAAAATTACAATGCAAGGATCTGGTGTGCCGATCACCAATACCCAGTGTGCCGATCACCACTGGGACCACTTTAACTGGCTTGTGCAAGAGTCTTTACAGTTCAATCTTTAAATCCTTGTCTCATGTCAGTTTCAAATAATAATAATAATAATAATAATAATAATAATAATAATAATAATAACAACAACAACAACAACAACAATAATAACAACTTTATTTTTGCACCTCGCCTCCATCTCCCCGAAGGGACAAGGGGCAGCTTACATATGGCACAATGTGCCTAAAACAACACATAAAGATACACAATACAATACAAAATAAACCCAAGGCAAATAAAACAAAGTTTAAGCTCAAACCAGCACAACAATACATAAAAAAACACAATACAATACAAAATAAAACCAAAGGCAAATGAAACAAAGTTTAAGCTCAAAAAAGCACCCCATAACTTATGATGAGAACTGTTGAAAACATAGTCAACTATAAACAAGAACAGGGAATAAGATTTTTAGCTAATGAACTAGGGCATGGGGCGAAAGTGCTGTGCTGTGGCATTAAATTGCTGACCATTGAGACTAGACATTCTCAAAGGCTTGTCCAAACACCCAAGGTCTTCAATTCCTTCCAGAAGGAAGACAGTATGGGTACCTGCCTAATCTCCCCTAGGGAGGGTGTTCCAAAGCCAGGGGGGCACCACAAAGAAGGCCCTGTGGTTCAGTTCTAGTGGACCCTGTGGTTTAGTTCCAGCATCCCCAGTGGGTACCAAAAAGGCAATGACTGGAACATGGATGGTTCAGTATGTCTCCATTCATGTCACCACCATTTTGTAATATGGGATATGACAATCCAAGATCGATTCAATTCATAGATCTAGTGTGTATGGTGGACAGATCTAGAATGTCCACCATATACACATGGGAGGAGAATGATTCTCTGGGAAGGAGTAATGAATTTCCATCAACACAATTTACTTTCATAGAGAGCCATCTTATGTAATACCCGGGTTAAGTAATCTGTAACGCTATGCATTGAAAAAGTTGTTGTTTGTTTTCGGATGTTATGCATGGCCCCATTAGGATGATGATTTGAACTGGTAAACCATTTTAATGTATATTTATTACTGTTTTAATTTATGCTAATTGTATTTTATGTTATGTTATTATATGGTGTTGGCACTGAATAGTAGCCATCCTGAGTCCCTCTTCAGAGGTTGAGAAGGACGAGATAGACATGTTCCAAATGAATAAAATAAATAAATAATAAATTAAACATAAGGATATGGGTAAACCACCACTGCTATCATCCCAGGTCCATCCCCCTGCACCACTGCCAACAATTAAAGTTGGTCATGAGAGCCGTTCAGCAGTGGAACTCTCTGCCCTGAAGTGTGGTGGAGGCTCCTTCTTTGGAAGCTTTTAAACAGAGGCTGGGTGGGATGATTTGAATGCAATATTCCTGCTTCTTGGCAGGGGGTTGGACTGGATGGCCCATGAGGTCTCTTCCAACTCTTTGATTCTATGATTCTATGATGAGTATGTGTGCCAAGTTTGCTCCGGATCCATCACTGGTATCTGGATGTGGCTGAACTGCAACTCCCATTGTCCTGGTCCATCCCCCCTGCCAACCCCAGATGTATTTAGGGTTGGTCATGATGGGTGTGTGCGTCAAGTTTGGTCCAGATACATTGTCAGTTGGGTTCATAGAGATCTCTGGATGTGGGTGAACTGTAATTCCCATCATCCATGGTAAACCTCTCCCCCTCCCCCCCAACCCCTCCAGTATTTTCTGGAGGACTCAGAGGGGTGAGAAGGGCGGGGTATAAGTAGCAGAAATAAATAAATATTAGTCATGTTGGGTATGTGTGCCAAGTTTGGTCCAGATCCGTTGTTTGCAGGAGTCACAAGTCGCTGTGGGAGTGGGAGCCACTTTGGAAAATAGTTAGGTTGATAGATATATACATACATATTTCATAGATAGATGGATGGATAGATAGATAGATAGATAGATAGATAGATAGATAGATGAGGTAATCAATACCAGATAGCCACACACATACAATTCCCAGCACTACTGGTATGTCATTACCGTACGTCGAATACTCTCTTCCAACAGAAGAGTCCAATTGTATTTAAAAATCTTAATAACATAAAAGAGAAGCCAGATATTGCTCTTTTTATTGAAAAAAAGTATTATTTATTATTTATTTTATTTACTGCATTTATAACCCACCCTTCTCACCCCAAAGGGGACATACTACTTCAGCACACTACAGAATGAATCCATTTCAAATCCAGTTTCGGTCTCCTGAATTCTGGCGTTTGTAGTTTACTGAGGCTGTTAAAGTCTCCTCCCTAAACTACAAAACTACAAAGTGGATTGATTCTCTAGTGTGATGAGGTCCTGAGAGCAGCCTTACAATCGGCAGCAATTTGATGCATTTTACCAGACATAAAATAAACATATACATTAAAACAAAAACATTAAAAAGCAATATAAATATTAAAATGCATTATTAAAATCATGCAATCCGAAGACATAGTCAAAAGCCGTTCCTGTTGTTATTGCACTTAATTCCCCTTCACTTGTTGCACTGCACTATTGGCCAAAGGCTTGGCCCCAGAGCCATGGTTTAACTTTCTTCTTGAATATCAGGAGGGAAGGGGCTGATCTGATTTTGATGGGGAGGGAATTCTGTAGCTGAGGGGCCACCACTGAGAAGGTCCTGTCTCTCATCCCCACCAGTCATGCTTGTGAAGGAGGTGGGACTGAGAGCAAGGCCTCCCAAGATGATCTTAACCTCTGAGATGGTTCATAGAGAGAGATGTGTTTGGATAGATAAGCTGGGCAAGAAACGTTTAGGTCTTTATAGGCTAAAGCCAGCATTTTGAATTGTGCTTGGTAGCAGATGGGCAACCAGTTTCATCTATAGTGGGGTACTCGGAGTCTTTGAGATGTCCTTTGTGGGAGGGTTAAAGAGGATGATAACTATAAATTTTATTTGTTATCTACATCTCCTCAAGGCTTGAGACATAAAACATAAAAACATAAAACCCCATTTATACTTGTATTGAAAGACAGAAGAAGAAAATTGTGTGTTTTTCCCCCTTTTTTTGCAGAAGTTAAACAGAAATGAGGTTCAAAGATTTTATTTCAGTTCAGGACAGTACTTGAGCAATTCCTGATTACTCAACCAGTTGCCCAAGTTTTTACTACATAAGACTTGAGATCAATGTGGGCATGTTGCCACAGGAAAGCAAAATGAGGACATTGCCTCACACGGTTAAAAATCTGCCCTGCCATGAAGGTTTCCTACATTTACAACATTGCAGTCACTTAAATGTGCAGCTGAGCATTTAGAAACAGAGTTTGGGCATCCAAAGAAGAGGAGCAGGCAAAGTTACCAAAAGGAATGCAAACAAAATGTTTTAGGTATGAATGATTCTGAGTTCTAAGTGTGAAAGATTTTTAATGTCTTAATCTCTGCATTGCTAGAAATTTGGTGATAGAACCCTGAGACTCGAGGACCAAATAGTGAATAGCGACACTATCACAGGGCCCTTCCACAGAGCCATAACTCAGAATATCAAGGCAGATAATCTGCAATATCTGATTTGAACTGGATTACCTGAATCCACACTGCCATATAATCCAGTTCAATGTGGATTTTATACTGCTGTGTGGAAGGGGCCATAATTAGATGGATTTAGAACCAAAGCTATCTAAATCTCATGATGCCCATTGTCTGGGCTATAGCATCAAACTGATTGGAGTCACATACAGGTGGAGTAGCCCTTATTCAAAATGCTTGAGATCAAATAATAGAATCCTAGAGTTGGAAGAAACCTCATGGGCCATCCAGTCCAACTCCCCGCCAAGAAGCAGGAAAATCTCATTCAAAGCACCCCTGAAAGATGGCCATCCAGCTTCTGCTTGAAAGCATCCAAAGAAGGAGCCTTCACCTCACTCCAGAGTAGAGAGTTCCATTTATGAGCAGCTCTCACAGTCAGGAAGTTCTTCCTAATGTTCAAGTGGAATATCCTTCCCTGTAGTTTGAAGCCATTTTCTCATGTTCTAGTCTCCAGGGGAGCAGAAAACAAGCTTGCTCCCTCTGCCCTATGACTTCCCCTCACATATTTATATATGGCTATCATGTCTCCTCTCAGCCTTCTCTTCTGCAGGCTAAACATGCCCAGTTCTTTAAGCCACTCCTCATAGGGCTGGTTCTCCAGAACCTTGATCATTTTAGTTGTCCTCCTCTGGACACATTCCAGCTTGTCAACATCTCCCTTAAACTGAAGCACCCAGAATTGGACACAAGGCAGAATTGAGGGGTAGCATGTCTTTTGGATTTCAGATTTTGAATTACCTATGTTTCCGTATACGTATACAATGAGACATTTTGGAGTTGGGAACAATGAAAATAATTCATGTTTCATATACTCCTTATAATCTTAACCCGAAGGTAACTGTATACAATGTTTCATATTACATGTGCCTATAGAAGGATTTTGTTTATTGAATAATCAGAAGGCAAAGGTGTCACTTAGCCACTCCTGTGCACAATTTTGAAGTATTTCACATTTTAGAATTCTGGATAAAAGATGCTCAACCTGGTCTGCCTTTTAACATGGTGAATGAAATGCCAGCAGTGATTCCTTTTGCTAGACAGTGACAGCTGTATCCTGGGCTGTGTAATACCAAGGTTAATCTCTGTGATGGAAATGGTATGCATTTTGCTTTGTTTATTGATTGGCCAGATTTTTCTTTTACTTGAAGCAGAGAAGTTTGAGTGGAAAAAACAATGTCTCATCCACTTCTGTCAAATTCTACTCAATAGTTCATGATTCTATGGCTCAGCCACTGTATGTATTTTGTTGACAGCCATGGCCAACTCAAGACTGACAAATACAAATGGTAATATAATAAATAATAATAAAACTTTATTTATATTCCACCCTATCTCCCCTGGTAGCTCAACATGAAGGACCCCAAGCTACTCAATGAGGACTAGAAGTGTGGTGAAAGAAGGCATAAGAGAAGTTGAGAGAAGGCATAAGCATACAAGGGACTTCCAGCTTCTCAGACTGTTGCTGCAAATTCAGCTAGTGGGCTCAAAACCCACAGTCACTAATAATCTGTGACATGGCCAACTGGTATTGTGCAACACCTTCTTCGCTGTACTTCAGGGTCACAACCTGCACATCTTCAGCAGTCACCTTAGGAATTGTCATCTTTGCCACTTTCAGAAGTTGATCCCAAGAGATCGGCCATCCTTGGCATCAGAATTGCAATACAGCACAAAAGCAGAGGCTTCATCACAAGTGACACTGTGGAGATTCAGACTGACCTGAATGCATCCCACCAGAAGGAGTGTTTATTGATCCTTGGGCAAAAAGTCCCCATCTGTGGTTGGTAAGAAAAAAGAGATCCAGAACTCTTTTCAACCATAGGTGGATTTTGCTGACCTGTTACTGATCATTGCTCCACACTTTTTGCTACTGAGGAGGAGGAGGGGCATAAATAGAGGAGGACAACCAAATATCCTTCATCTTTGGAGGTATGTCCATATACCTCTTCATCCTTATCCTTTTGCTAACTTAGTTTTTAAGGAGTTAATTCTGATCCCTTGGGAATGAAATTTGTTTTACTTTTATGCTGTGCACATAGAGATGTACAGTGGAGAGGAGTTTCCTGTAGAAGAAGTGGAAATCCCACCAGTTCTTGCAGGGCCTGTACCATCAATGCCACGGAGGGAGGAAGTGCAAGAGGAAGAATGCGAAGGAGAGAAGGTTGAATCACAGCAAGGAGAGGATCCAAGGAGAGGTACATCTCTTTAGTATAGATGTGCCTTGTCTATCTTGGATGTGTTTGTGCTTTCCTATATAATTTCAAAAATAAAGTTTGAACATGATATCACCAATTTAATTGCTGATTTTGGCAGAATATTTCTTTAATGTACAGTATATCTGTTGGCATGTGAGTTTGTGTGTGTGACATCTTATAGCAACAGTGCCATTTTCTACAGATTGCATGCAGCAACACTGAAAGGCATAATGGTAACGTCTCCCTTACGTCTGTCATGCTTTCTCTATCTACAGACATACCTGTGAGGCCACCTTCAGAGGCAAAACTCTCTCCCGGCATGTGCTTGAGAAGGATGAGGATGAGGTTGGACTGTGGCCACTGTTGAGGAGAAAACATTGCCAGGACCATTATATAACATATAAGCTGGGGGGCAAGACTCCACAGGGAGGAGGACAGAACTCACAGAGAGTTAGTCCTTCAAAGGATGGATGGGTTCATGAGGTTATGGAGAACATTTCTTCAGAACTTCAGGAGGACAGGCAGGAAGCCAGAGATGGACAGGCTCCATTTGTAAATCTTGTGGAGAGATCTTGTGCAACATGGGCCTGCTCTTTCATCTACAGAAACAACTTCATGACCTTCTCCTCCAAACTATCTAATTCTGTCAGCAGAACTGCTGCTGTGAGGACAGGACAAAGGGAGCAGGTGGAAAGACGCCTTTTTCCCTTGAAGGTTTCAATAGACATTTCTCCATTTCATTAAGAGAAGAGTTGTTTAGGTTTCCAACAATACCAAATGTGTTCAGAGTGGATAACTCTGCTACTTTCACAGCCTTCTTTGGAGGTTTTAAATAGATGCTGGATGGCCATCTGCTGGGGGCTGCTTTGATTGTGCTTTTCCGGCATGGCAAGGGGTTGGACTGGATGGCCCATGCATTTTTTTCCAACTCTATGATTCTATAATCTACATTTTTTTTCATCCTGTTAAGATTTCTGAAATTATGTATCTATTCTTGTTTCTGTGTGATAAACTGTTAGTAATTAATATGTTGAGATAGAGGAACATTGGACATATTGGGAGGGGCCATCCATCTCCCATGTGATGAGTCAAAGAGGTAAAGAACATTATTTTATTAAGTACAGAAAGAAAGGAGGGTTCTGAGGGTGTGATGGGATTTGTATGTATTCTGTCACCCTGGAATCGGAGCTGTTTCCACCGAAATCAGATGACATTTAAATTGACGATACCAGTTCTAGACTACATCATATGATGGGGAATCATCACCATAAACCTCTTTCATCTCATCGAATGTCTCCTTTGGTGTGTGGCCTTTCAAGTCAAGGAATTTGGTGATCGCTCTGTATTCCGCTGTGTCCATTATCAAATGTCATACCACAGCACCTGTAAAACCAAAACCGTGATGAGTTGTAAATTGGCATGGAACCTATAGAGCAGTGGTTCTCAACCTGTGGGTCCCCAGATGTTTTAGCCTTCAACTTCCAGAAATCAGCTGGTAAACTGGCTGGGATTTCTGGGAGTTGTAGGCCAAAATACCTGGGGACCCACAGGTTGAGAACCACTGCTATAGAGACTTATATCATTACACATGTGCAGCTTCAGCGTCCTGTGATAAATAGAAGTGGGTCGGGGAAATGTTTAATGAAAATTTCCCCTCGTAGCTATGGTTCACAGAAATTATACAGCTGGATATTTGGAAAGATCTTTGTGGCAATTCCTAACAAGTGGCTACTTGCAGGTATCCAGGTTTTCCTGATGCCCTCTCACAACAGGCCCTGCTAGGGAGGGCTGATGTCTCCTATCATCATCCTGACACCCCAACCACTTAAAGATGCAGTTTTTAAACCCAAACAGGCAACAGTCAGGCATTTCTTGGTGTCAAGAGAAATTATTTATTTTGGAGAAGTATAATGCAAGAAAAATAGAGACAGGGAGGGAGAGAGCAGAGTGGACGTGGGCCTCCATGGGCGACAAGCAAGCTGGAACAATGAATGATGCAGCTACAATTACTTTCTAGCATAATTGGTCAAAAGGGCAAAAGGTGAGATTACATCATGCATATCATTAACATCTTATACTTTCTTTGCGTCCTTTGTTGTTTTAATTAGGGGTCACTTTCTACAGTAGCTCATTCTCTTGTCTCTTTATTTTCAAGGCCAAAAATGACTCATCTTAGAGGGAGGAGACAGGAGACAGTTCCAGGCATCTGGAGAGTTCCCAATAGGGAGGGCTATTGTCCATTCTCAGTCCTCATCTGATTTCTCTGCAAAAGAAAGGATGGAAAACAATAGAGAATAGTGAGAACTTCTCCAAGAATGTCTAAATAACTTTAGGCCCTTCTGTACTGCCATATAATCCAGATTATCAAAGGAGATAATCCACATTATCTGCTTTGGACTGGATTGTATGAGTCTGCACTGCCATATAATCCAATTCAAAGCGGATAATCTGTATTTTATATGGCAGTGTAGAAGGGGCCTAAGAAGACATTGAATCAAAGAGGAATCTGAAAGGCTACATAGATTTAGTTTATCTTTAAACAATAGGTCCCCAAAGAATTGTAGGAAGACTCCCATCTTGCCAAGCATGCTGGGGATGTTTAGTTATCATCTTCCTTCAGTACCAATCACATGCACATTGCAAAAGTATGATTCCTTTGCAAGAAAGAGGGACTTAACCCAAATTGTTGTTGTAGTTTGTGTGTTTTCTGGATTATCTAAGGAAAAACAAAAATATGTGTATAAAACCCAAGAGCAGTAGACCAGCTAAGCCGTGATATTCAATTGGCTCCCCGCCTCTGGAATGCCCTCCCGAAAGATCTCAGACAGGCCCCTACTTTGGCGGTTTTCAGAAAGAACCTGAAAACTTGGCTGTTCCAACGTGCCTTCTCAGATTAGGAACCCCACTACCAAAGCCCAGAAGCACTTTAGTAGAGTCAAGATCACCTTCACCGCACACTGCACTTATATTTTAATCCCATATCCCTCCGACACTTCAGCACTTTTAACCCTGTACCCCACTCCGGCCGGCTCAGTTTTTAATAATGTCCTGTTGTATTGCTATTGCTATTGTTTTTCTGCTTTAACTGTTTTATTTGCTATGTATTGTGTTGTTGTATTGTGTTGGGCTCCGGCCTATTGTAAGCCGCATCGAATCCCTTGGGAGATGCTAGCGGGGTACAAATAAAGTTATAATAATAATAATAATTATTATTATTATTTGTAGACAATAGGTCTTATCCTTTTCATGGGGAAGAGAGGTTGACATGGGAGCAGAACCCAATTTGGGTTATTAAAACCAAGGTCGGGGTGCACTTCAGTGTGCACATTGGCCACAAAATCCCACACTTTTTCAGCTGGGTGTCTAGATGCCCTCCTGAAACCTTCTGGGAAGGTAGCCACACACACACACACACACAGCCTTTTGCAATAAACTAACTTACCCGGCTATCATTCCCCCTTCTCTAGAGTTCTCATGGCACGTAGAAATTTTGTGCCAGGAGAAGGGGGCCAGGAGCAATTTTCCTCTTCCCCTCTTCCCCTGGCACATCATTTCTACATGCCAGGAAACCTCTGGAGAAGCAGGAATGGCAGCTGGGTAAGTTATTTTTTAAAGACTTTGGAGAGGGGGAGGCTGGTGTCCTTGGGGTTTTCCAGGCTGATTCATCCCAGAAAACGTGAGGAGGCTGTGTGAACGCACCTCCCCACCCCCTCCAAAGACACTGAACTTCCTAGAGAGCAGTCCAGACAGGCTCTATACCCCATTAGATGTGGGCCTTTCAAGAAGGCCCGGATCTATTCGGGTATCTAATTAATTTGGGACAAAGCAGGGTTTTACTGTTTTGTCCTGAATTAATTCGTTTTGGATGGATGCTCCATGTGAAAATCCAAGAGGGCATGTATTTTATGCCCTGTCTGGATGGACCCTAAATTACCCAAGTGTATTTGGCTAAACAGATCACAAGGGAGTAAATAAAAAAAGGACAAAGGCTAAGCTACAAAACTGTTTTCTGCAATATCCAAAATCTTTTTTGACCTAAAAGACCAGTTAGCCCAGCAAAAATGATATTTTGGGTATCCTGGTCACCATTACACCTTGTATTTTGTAAGACACCAGCACTCTTTGGCAGAAGAAAATCAATACCTTTAGTTCCTATGATTCTATAGCACTGAGCTGTGGTACTTAAACTGGTGTCAAACTCTATTCTTTCTATAATATACATACATCCCAAATCAATTGCATAGATGGTGGCAGTTGATAGAATTCAGGAATCCCCTTCCTACTCATGAACATGAGACAGACCAACACATATGACAATTAGATTAAAGAGACAGCAGATCCGATAAAAACTAAACTTATTAGAAATGCCAGTGGGATGGCCCACAGAGGTATAGAACATAAGATTAAAAACTGGACTCACTTGGTTTTGCAGTATGTGTTTTAAAAAGATTGCAGTGTTGAGCAGGCGATACCGGCAGAACCTGGGCTGGCTCAGTGCTAAGAAGGTAGAAGTTCTGCAGCGTGGCATTATAAAGTGGCCACTTCACTTCTATTTTCTCTGATCCTGTGGGTTTTCTATAGAGGAAATAATAATATATTTATAACAAGGAGAGAGTGATGTTGCATGTAAACTCTAGAAGAGATTTCAAAGTTTGGAGGTTCTTTTAGGTTTGAATAATTAACAACTTGGGTGCACAACTGAAATGAATTGAATTCTTTGGATGTAAAAACAAATCAAAATAAGTTTTTTTCTTCCTCTAAATGCAATCTGGTTGTCCACTATGGCAACATAGTAATAGATAATATTTGCCTTTGGCATGATCCAGCAGACTTATTTTTATATTCTCACATGTTCTTCCTCAGTAAGAACATCGATTTCGAGATGGAAGGGAGTCCTGACAAGGGTTGGCTTGATGTGCCTTCCTCTTGACACGTTTCTCTCTTTGGCCCTCCATTTGTTCCTCTTTAATTCTACAGCACTGTTGGTAACAACTGTCCTTCAGTTAGAGTGCTTGAGGGCCAGGGCTTCTCAGTTCTCGGTGTCTATGCCACAGTTTTTAAGGCTAGCTTTAAGTCCATCTTTAAATCTCTTTTCCTGTCCACCAAAATTCTGTTTTCTGTTCTTGAGTTGGGAATATAGTAACTATTTGGGAGATGGTGACTGGACATTCAGACAAGGTGGCCAGTCCAGCAGAATTGATGGCGGAGGATTATCACTTCAGTGCTGATGGTCTTTGCTTCTTCCATCAGACTTACATTTGTCCGCCTGTCTTCCCCAGAGATTTGCAGGATTTTTCAGAGGCAACGCTGATGGAATCGTTCCAGAAGTTGAGTGTAACATCGTAGACAGTCCATGTTTCGCAGGCATATAACAGAGTTGGGAGGAGAATAGATTTATGAACAAGCATCTTGTTATCCATATATAGCTTTGGATAGCATAAGGTGATGTTTTCTTTGCTGTCTGTGCCCCTGTTCAGAAGATTTCACCTCACTTTCGGCCCACTTTCTAAATTTTGAAAAAAATTGGCTTGTTGTGGAAACATGGATGTTGTGAGAAAGCTTAAGTGGAGATATCTTTCAGATTTTTGTAACTCAGGGAGTGCCTATAATCTACTTTATTTGGTTCTGATCACACACTGGGTTAAACAACCTATTACATGAAGTCTGAAATTGTTTTCTGCTTTCTCTTGCACAATAGTTAACAAAAGCTGGAGGTTTGGGCTGGCCAAATTTCTTCTACCTGTCACATTCTGGAATCAAAATCAATATGATGTAATATGATGTAAGGTACTGAGAGCCCTTCCGATGTTCTTGGAGTCCACCCCCAGCAATCCAAACCAATAGTGAGGAACAGGAATTGAAAGTAAATATTTAAATTTGCAGGACAACCTGTGACAAATGGAATCTGCATAAAGCCATTAAATTAAATACAAACAAGAGTATTGACCCAAGAAGCCTTTTGATTACGTTATTTTTTCAGATTTTGGAATTCCTGCTTCCCATACACTGTATACACAGAGGTTGAAGGTAATTACATACAATATTTTAAATAATATTGAGCATGAAACAAAGTTGGTTTACATTGAACCATCAGAAAACAAAATAATAATAATAATAATAATAATAATAATAATACTTTATTTGTATCCTGCCCTATCTCCCTGAAGGAACTCAGAGTGGTGTAAACAAAGGTGTTGCTATCTCAGAATGAATTGATTTTCTGAAAAAAAAGCAGAAAAGTATGAGCGAAAAATGCCTTACCCAGTTCTGGCGAATTCTGCCCAATATCGCATTATCCTACGACTGAGCTCTGCTTCTGCTTCTGTGTGTGTTTTGTTGGCCTCCAATGCTGCCTTAAAGTTTCCAAATAGATAAATGAGATCAGCTCCATGAGGCGCTCCTGCCCACTCAGGCCAAACAGAGCCAGAGGTATAATGCTTAAAAAGGTAAACATACACAGGACTCCCAGCATTTCTGATCTGGGCAGCAAATTTGGCTACAGGACATACAAAGAAATAATCACTCAAAAATTGTATGAAGGCTGAACGTTGCTTTTCTGGATCATGACTCTCTTCACTGTACTTCAGGGCCACAGCTTGAATATCTTCTTCAGTTGCACTTCGCAGTGCAAATCTTAATACCATTAAAAATGTTTCCCAAATGGTTTGGCTACCATTGTTTCCAAGAATAATTAAATCCACGATGAAAGCTGCTTCATCTGAGGTGACACCAGTGAGAACTGGTTTGATCTGAACATGCTGAGAATCTAAAAGACTCTGAGGATCATCAGTCAAAAAACCCCCATCTGCTGTTGGTGCAAAGACAGTATCCAAAAGATTTTTCTGAAACAGAGCTCTTTCATGCTGAGGAAATTCCAATGCATTTTTGTCTTGAAGACAGCTCACAATTTCATTTTCATTGCCTTCAACACATCCTAGCAGCTGGCTAAATTCAAGTGATTTATTTTTGGCCTTCTCGGGACTTGCCGCAGCATAGATAGCTCCACTCTGAAGCACAGCTTGGGCAAAAAGGTGCTCACTTTTAGGTGAAAGGAGATGGAAGCCAACAGAGGCTGCTCCAGCGCTCTGACCAAATATCGTCACCCGCTTTGGATCTCCACCAAAGGCAGCTGCATTCTCCTTGATCCAGGTCAGGGCCAGGTGTTGATCCCACAGACCCATGTTTCCTGGGACTGCTGGTGGCAGAGAAAGGAAGCCCAGAGCTCCCAGGCGGTAATTCATGGAGGCCACAATGACATTCTCAGTCACAGCTAAAGAAGCTCCATTGTACATGTCAAAGGAACTTGTACCTGTAATAAATCCCCCTCCATGTATCCAGACAAGGATGGGAATTGGTACAGAGGGTTGCGGATGGGGTACCCAGATGTTGAGAAAGAGACAATCTTCTGACACAGGTCTATTGAGATTCCACAATTTTGCCTCAGGTGTTGGAGGATGAGCTGGCTGAGGACAGGCATTGCCAAAGTCAGTGGCTTCAAAGATTTGACTCCAGGGCTGATGTGGAAGAGGTTTCTGGAATCGCAGTTTCCCCAAGGGGGGCTCAGCATAGGGAATGCCAAGATAAGCTCTCACAGAGCCAGAGCCAATGGTGAGAGTGTTGCCCTTGATAGGACCACTGCTAGTGTCCACCACAACATCATCTTTGGAGACAGCATTGGAGGCCAGTGAAAACAGGATGAAGAGGGAACATGATATGGAAGAGGCAAGATCAAGCATTGCAGCCACTGGAAGGAGAAAGGTCGAAGTGAGATAATCTATATATATAAAATGCTCTGTGCATAATGAGTTCCTTAAAAACAAAAGAACCAATGAACGAAATCACACCACATTTGGCAACAAAACGTCTCACAACACAAGGAGTGACCATCACTCAAAAAATTATGATTTTGTCATTTGGGAGTTGTAGTTGCTGGGATTTATAGTTCACCTACAATCAAAGAGCATTCTGAACTCCATCAACGATGGAATTGAACCAAACTTGCACACAGAACTCCCATGACCAACAGAAAATACTGGAAGGGTTTGGTGGGCATTGACCTTGAGTTTGGGAGTTGTAGTTCAAATACATCCAGAGAGCACTGTGGACTCAAACAATGATGGAACTGGACCAAACTTGGAAGAAGCACTCAATACTCCCAAATATGAACACAGATGGAGTTTGGGGGAAATAGACCTTGACATTTGGGAATTGTAGTCACTGGGATTCATAGTTCACCTACAATCAAAGAGCATTCTGAACCCACAAACGACAGAATCGGGGCAAACTTCCTACACAGAACCCCATGACCAACAGAAAATACTTAAGTCATCCAGTCCAACTCTCTTCACCAGGGCAAGAAAATGTAATCAAAGCCCTCCTGACAAAGAGCCATCCAGCCATAAATATAGATAGATAGATAGATAGATAGATAGATAGATAGATAGATAGATAGATAGATAGATATGATTCACACACACAGAGATATAGTAAGAAGGACAATAATATGTTGCATGTTCCAGAGTAGGCAAACCAGACAATCACCACATCAACACTGACAAAGAAACAGCAAGAAATACTGTTTGCCTACAAGCATAAAGAAATCATATATATAAACCACAACTTTCTCATTACTTTATTTTCCAGATCAACAGACTGGGCCACAGCAACGCATGGCAGGGGACAGCTAGTACTAAATACAAAGGAAGCCCTCTTCCATTCTCACTCAGTGGGTGGCCATGTTCAGATTGCCAACTCCAGTATATTAATGCTTTTTTTTCTACAAAAAGACTTGCCAAAGGTATGCATGCTATCTAAAATGTAGGTGCTGACATACACACACACACACACACACAAATAAAACAAGCTGACCAATACATGTGACAAGATTTGGTTCCCAACATTTGGCCCTCAAAGCATTTTGGACTTCACAATTCCAAATAGCTGGTAAGCTGGCTGGGATTTCTGGGAGTTGAACTCCAAAATAACTGGAGAACGAAAGGTTGGAAACAACCGATGTAGTCAAACTATAAGATTATGAAATAATATTAAAATTAGGACACATCTGAATTGTAGAATAATGCAGCTTAAACCCATTTTAACTGCCATGGGTCAATGCTACAGAATCCTGGGATTTGTCTTTTCGTTATTCACAGAGAAGGCTAAAGGATTTCAATATAGCTGAACAGGACAGGAAGAAGATATCTGCGTCCACATTGGATTCTTGGAAATTTTGTGACAATGCATATATGTTCAATTTCATTCATATAATGGAACATCTATGCACAGTCACAAAAACTCCAAGTATGTGTGTGTGTGTGTGTGTGTGTGTGTGTGCGTACACACATATAGAAAAGGTAAAGGTTTCCCCTGACATTAAGTCTAATTGCCACCTGGAATCCTTTGTCCAGTAGGTTCCACTGCGGTCTCCCTTAGCTTGTGTGTTCTTTCTCAGTACCATTTTCCATCTTGACCATACTGACATTTCTGGGTCACATCTGTCCTGATTTTCAACTATGAAATGTTGGACAGAATTCTTTTCCTCAAACAATCCACAAATGTATGTTGAAATCTCAATTAGCAAACTTCTGAGAGCTGTCACAAGATCCCAGGGTGACCTTATTAAAAATTAAAATATTTTTATTAAAAAATATTATTATACTATACTAATACTACTAATAATAATAATAATAATATAATAAAATAATAATAATAGAATATTAAGGAATATATTGCAGTCAGTTCTCCACACTTTCAGGTTCAACTTATGCAAATTTGATTATTTGCAGATTTTATTAATATATTTTCTCTAGGAATCTCTAGGTCCTTCCATTGAAAATTGACCATAGTCTTGTGCTGAAGGAACTAGCTATTCCTAGGGCTTGTCTACACAATGCCCAAGCCATGTAGTCACTCCTCGCTGTCTTCGTTATCTTCAAGGACTTCCAGTGCTTATCAGGGGTAAACTGGGTTAATCTGATTTAGCCCCGCATTAAGGAAGTCAGGCCCCCTTTACACCACTCGATAATCCAGGTTATTAAAACAGAAAATCCACATTATCTGATTTGAACTGGAAGAGTTCCCTGTTGTAGAAGAAATTCTTGCAAGTGTTGCTTCTTTGGTTTGGGAAGTAGCAATACCTCCTGAAATTCATGCTATTAAAACTACATTCTGGCAATCTTAGCGCTAGAGTAACCATTCAAAAACAGCTGGCAAGCAAGGCAGGTGATACACATGTATGTGCCCCCCAAACACATGCACATCTCCATGCAAATACACATACACACAGAGATACCCACTCGTTTCAAGACGTGTTCCTTGGATTTAGCCTCCTTCCCCTTGTTCTAAGGACTACCGAAGAGTGGCCATTCCCCGAGATCTGGAATATCATCTCCCCCATGTCTCTGCATAACATATTCCTCCCATTGTGAGGGTGCAGAGAAGAGCTTTTACAGCAGATGCCAGTACCTGGATATATATAGGCCCCATCTACACTGCCATATAATGCAATTTGAGATTGGTACTCCTCCAAATATCCGGTTTTGGACAACCAGTGCAATTCCTTTAACACCAGCACTGTGAAGTCCATATGATGCCAAGATGAGAATAGTGTTTCTTCCAGAGTGTGTTGAATTGCTGCTCATAGCGTTCTTTACCCTTGGCTAAGATGGATGCAGACTGCTGTCAATTACATATCTTTTTTTTTTGTCATGTCAGGAGCGACTTGAGAAACTGCAAGTCGCTTCTGGTGTGAGAGAATTGGCCATCTGCACATACACAGAGAGATACCCACTCTTTTCAAGACATGTCCTTCGGACCGAGCTTTCTTCCCCTTGTTCTGAGGACTACAGAAGAGTGGCCGTCTCCTGAGATCTGGAATATCATCTCCTCAATGTCTCTGCATAACATATTCCTCCCATTGTGAGGGTGCAGAGAAGAGCTTTTACAGCAGATGCCAGTACCTGGATATATATATATATATATAATCGGCCCCATCTACACTATCATATAATGCAGTTTGAAATTGCATTATATGGCAGTGGAGATGAGCCCATAGAGATTGATGCTCCTCCAAGTATCCAGTTTTGGACAGCCAGTGCAATTCCTTTAGCACCAGCATTGTGAAGTCCATATGATGCCAGGATGAGAATAATGCTCCCTCCAGCGTATCGAATTGCAGCTCACAGCATTCTTCATTCTTGTCTATACCGACTAGGATTGCTGCAAACTGCTCCCCAGTTTCATATCTGGAAGACCGTGATAAGCCCCAGCCTCGCTGTAAGTAGCGATAAGCCTTCTACTCCTGATGGACTCACCTCCCCGAGGGTTTGATTATCTTGTTAGTCCTTGCTGTCCCCTGTAGCTCAGTCCAAATAGAAAAGTTGGATAGAGAGGCTTCGGCAGCAGGGCTTTTTAAGGCTTGCAAATAACACCCAGAGAGAAGGCAGCTCCTACATGTATGATTACAAAGGGCAATGACCATTTGGTTTCAGCCTGCTCTGCTGAAGGTTGGGTAAGAGGACATTGCAGATTAAGGGGACATTGTGTGAGAGATAGTTCAAGGTAGTTCAGTGGTTACTGAACTTTTTCGACCTTTCAGCCAGAGTATCCCTGAACAGCATAAAAACAAGACTCAGGGCCCACCTACACAGCACTTGAAACAAGGTATTTACCGGGTTAAAAGTGTGTGTGTGTCGGGGGGGGGGGGGAATTGGCTACATGATACTACCTGTAAATCTGTGCTGATTCACTGCAACGGACAAAAAACAGGGGAAAAGGTACCCCTTTGTCCTGATTTCATTTGGAAATTGTGCATATTCGCATCATTGTATATCTCTGCTCTTGTGAAAAATAAGTGACTTCCTTCCCTCCCCCCTGTGTGAACTGTTCCAGCACACATCTGCTTTATTGCTGATTTCAGAGTATTGTTTCAGCAATTGGATTGGAATGATTCTGCTTTGTGGAGTCGATTTGCTATGGTTCTAAATTTGGAGCTGCAGGAGGAGATTGCCCAGGTACCAGCCATGACCTCTTTGGAAGAGCTGATCGCCCTATGCCTTTGGCTGGGTGGTGTGATCCTAAATTGGCAGAAGGGAGCTGCAGAGTGTGTGGCATGGCATGGCGCCCCAGTCCAACCACAGGTAGCAGACATGGGGGAACTCATGTAATTGGGTACTGTTTAGACCAAGATTGATGCAACGGAGAAGGCGCATTGGCAGTGGTTGAGCTTATTCTGGTACTTCGGAACTGCTGGTTGTTTCTCCCAAGAATGTCCCCCAAAATGGAAGAGAAGCCTCCCAAATTCTGGGCCACCAGCAGGGATTGGCATGGTCTGATGGTTTCCAGGACAGAGGAGGCATCCCATGGACCATCAGGGGAAGAATACGATCAGGCTTAGGTGAGGTCGTCACTTCTGTCACTCACTCTCTAAAGTAGACTGGGCATTTGTTTTTGTTGTTGGTCATGTTGCAGACTAAGGAGGGAGGACCTTGTGTGGTGCACAGCAAGGAGAGCATCCAAGAAGAGGTACTCTCTGCCCAGGAGTGTGGTGGAGGGTCCTTCTTTGGAAGCTTTTAAACAGAGGCTGGATGACCATCTGTCAGGGGAGGTTTGAATGCGATTTTCTGCATCTGAGAGAACGGTTGAAAAATGCAGAGACCTGCAGTGGATCCTCCTCCTTCATCTACTTCTGTCAGCGGAACTGCTGATATGAAAGGATATGTTATTCTACCCTGCTAAGCTGTCTGGAGCTATGTACCTGTTCCTGTTTCTCCATATTAAAATGTTAGTAATTATCTCACTGACTTACTGCCATTCTGTTATCGTGTTAAAGACTTCTTTAAAAAAAATTGTATGTGATTACAGCTCCACTAAAATTGTGGTTTCAGACTCTGGCATGTCTAGCTCCAAGGTTTGAATGAGACCCAGGACAGGTTGAAGGCAAAAGAGTCGAGGCTTTATTCACTTTAGCAAAGTGGATGCCAACAGAGCCTACACTCTCAAAAACTGACATGCCACCTTGAAAACTTATGGAAGCGTTTACAGGCATTTTAGAGCAGTTCGCAACAAAGGACTTTCGCAACTCCAAATTCTGAATGGCTCAGGTCAGGGACAGCTATGTTTCGAATGCTGATTGGTTGAGATGCTCCGTCTGCTGCATGTCAGCCAGCCAACCGCCAGTCACCAATTGGTTGCCGGGTTTGGTGGGAAATTTAATAAACTATTATTTCTCACTTTGAAATTTTGTGACTGTGTCTTGGTCTGCCTCTTGTGGGTGATTAGAGAAAAGGATTGTGGGTAGGGTTCAAGTTAATAGGTGTGAATGGCTTCATTTCTATTTGCCTGGAGTAGTGTTTTAACATTGGTGGCAGCACTACTTGAAAGACTTTGGTGTTTATACCCTCGGTGCTCTGTGCCCCGAGTTCGAATTCAGCCTACTCTAGTTTTCTTCAGCATAAATCAGTTAAACCTCAAAGAATCCTTTCTAATTTTGGTGGTACCTAATCAATCCTCAGTTCCTCTAAGGAACTGTTTCCTCTGCCTCGTGTTTAAAAATGAATACTGTTACATTCTGGTGACAGTGGTCAAATGACCAAAGAAAGGGATTCTCCATGCCTGAAGATTTTTTTTTGGGGGGGGGGGGGTGCCCTGAGTGTGAGTGTGTGTGTTTTAAACAAGATAATTCCTTTACACCATGCATTCTATGACAACACGGGAGCTCTGCTGTGTTACCCTGGTGGCTCCTTCACCCATGGAGCTAGCATGGCCTCATGTGATGGGAACTGGCTGGCTCTGTGGGTGACCTGGCCTAAAATGGGCACATGCTGCCAATTTTAGCCCTTTGTGATGAGGTGATTAGGAAGACAGGCAGACAAATGCCAGCGTTCGGGAAGAGGCAAAGACCACCAACACTGAAGCGATGCTCCTCAGCTATCAACTTTGCTGGACATTGTCCAAGTGCCCAATCACTATTCCGCAAAATAGAGAATGTTGTTGGATAGGAAAAGAGATTTAAAGATAGGCTTAAAGCTAATCTTAAAAACTGTGGCATAGACACCGAGAATGGGAAGCCTCGAGCATTTTAACTGGAGGTCAGCTGTTACGAACAGTGCTATGGAATGTGAAGAGGGACGAATGGGGGACGAAAGGAAGAAACATCTTAAGAGGAAGGCACATCAAGCCAACCCTGGAAATCGATGTCTTCACTGTGAAAGAACATGTGGATCAAGAATAGGTCTCTACAGTCACCTACGGACCCACCACCAAGATCCTACACTTGGAAGGCAATCATACTCCACCATGAGTGGTAGCCGATAGATAGATAGATAGATAGATAGATAGATAGATAGATAGATAGATAGATAGATAGATAGATAGATAGATAGATAGGCTGCCCTGAGTCCTTTCTGGGAGAGGGGCAGGATATAAATAAAACATATTGATAGATAGAATGAAAGGATTCAGCTGCAAAATCCAGACTTGAAATTGTCTTGATAGTAGTTACAGTCATACTCTAACATTGTTTTGCCCGAAGGCTGTGCTGAATGTATGTACCACTTCAATTTGTATAACACCAAAAGAGTAAATAAGCAAAGATTTTTTTCTTTTTTTAATGTTTATTACACAGTCCTTTTGTATTTTGAAAACTGTGAGTTTTCCAAACGAAGTGTAATCTCTATATAGGTCCATTCTTCCAGTTACTTTGTTTTTTTTTAAATAGTTTTTATTGATTTATCACATTTATTACATACTATTGCATTTCGTACATCAACCTCTTTAACATGTTGTTTTATTATTTTGCTTTGACTTCTCTTTTTTTCCTTTTTTATCACCACAGTGCTCCCCTCCACCCGTCTCAAGCCACAATTCTTACATTTCATCTGTCCAAAATTTCATTTCTTCTTGTGACGGTAATTTTCCTTCCTTATTTTTTAATCCATTTACCACAAATCTTCCCCATACAGCATCAAAATCACTTTGTTTCCATATACCTTTTTTAACCTTTAATATACATGTCAGTTTATCGTTTAAAGCTAATTTCCATGCTTCCTTATACCACTCCTCTATTTGTATATTCATTTCTTTTTTCCAATTCCTTGCTATGAGCAGTCTTGCTATAGTTAGTAAATTTGTTATCGCTTCTTTATCCTCCTTTTTCAATTGCTTATTGGTATATAATGATAGTAAGGCTATACTAGGACTTTTATCTATTTTCATATTCATTATAATTTCTATTTCTCTAAATACTTTCTCCCAAAAATTATTTACATATTTACATTGCCACCACATGTGTATATATGTTCCTGGTTCTTGACACCCTCTCCAACAATTTACTGAGTTATTTTTATTCATATATGCTATTCTTACCGGTGTTAAGTACCACTTCCATATTAACTTGTAATAATTTTCTTTAACTCGTATCGATAAATTTTTTAAATGTCTTTGTCCCCATAGTTGTCGCCACTCTATTTCACTTATTTTTATCCCTAAATCCTCTTCCCAAATCTCCTTAAGGGTATACTTTTTTATTTTTCATCCTTCATTTCAATTAGTATCTTATAGATTTTGCTAATTATACCTCTCAAGTTTTCATGTTCTTCTACTGCCCTTCCCTTCTGTATTATTTGTTCGAATTGACTGAGTTGGCTTTCACTTCTATTATTTTTTTTCCAATTTATTACCCATTGTTCTAATTGTATACAATGAAACCATGACAATTTTATTTCTTTAAACTTTTCCAACATCCTTTCCCTCTTCATTTCCACCTTCATCCAATCCCCTATCCTATCTAAATTTATTTCCCTTACCTTTTTATCCATTACTTTTTTAAAATTTTTTGGGAACTTCTTTTCCATCACTATTGGGGTTATAATTGATCCCTCCTTTATTAACCTCCCCTTATATTTATTCCATACTTTCAGTATGTTGCTCAGCATTGGGTTTCTAATTTCCCTCATTTCTTTTCTAGTAAACTGTTTAAAAAATATATTCCAAGTTTCATCTTCCACTTTTCCTGAATCATTACTAAGCCAATCTATTCCCTCTTTTTTAACCATTCCTTCTATAACCAAACTTAATCTACTTGCTTCATAATATTTTTTTATATTAGGTAGCGCTAGTCCACCCTCCTTTTGCGATCTGTACCATAACTGTTTATTTAGTCTGTTTCTTTTACTTCCATTACAGTATTTATTAATCATTTGTTGCCATCTAGTTAGTTCTTCTTCTGTAATTTGAAGTGGTAGCATCCTAAATATAAAATTTATTTTTGGAAGTATTTTCATTTTTACTAATGCTATTCTTCCAAACCAGGATAAGCGTATACCTTCGTACTCTATTAACTTTTTCTGGACTTCTTTCCTTAATGTTACTACATTTACTTCCTCTATCTCTTTTAAATCCTTAGTTATTATTACTCCCAAGTATTTTAATTTGTTCTTGATTCTTATTCCCCCTTTGCTCTGTTCTATAAGATCTTTTTCTTCTTCTCTTGTATAATTAAGTAGCATCATTTCTGACTTATTCCAATTAACTTGTAAACCCGTTGCTTTCCCAAATATCTCCAAATGTTCTTTTATTCTATCCATTTTCTCCACTATATTTTCTATAAATAACAATGTATCGTCAGCGAATAAGCTCACCTTCTGTTTCTCCTTTTTTCCTAACCCTTCTAAATTTTTATCATTCCTTATGCTATTAGCAAACAGTTCTATCACCATAGCAAATAGTATCGGAGACAAAGGGCACCCTTGTCTGGTTCCTCTGCTGAATATATGTACCACTTCAATTTGTATAACAACAAAAGAGTAAATAAGCATTTTTTCCTTTGAATTAATGTTTAATACACAGTCCTTTTGTATATTGAAGACTGTGAGTTTTCCAAACGAAGTGTAATCTCTATATAGGTCCATTCTTCCAGTTACTTCCAGTTGCTTCTTGATTGTAACTATTGGTCTGTAGAGACATGGGAAAATAGGCATCATTTCATTTCATTCCTTTAAACTTATGAATATTTGCTCCGAGAACTGTAAAATCTGCAAATTAACCAAATCAAATATTTATCTTTTAAAACATACACTGCTAAAAATGGGCAAGGGGCAATATGTAAAAAGAAAATCAAAGTCATGATGCTTATACTGAAGGCGTCTCCAATAAGCCAAAAATATTTACTTTATTCTTGAAAAAGATTTTGACCACTCCTAACTCTATCTTGATTGCAGCAAACACCAATGTGCAAATCTTAGAAACAATAAAAGCACTATGCTAGAACCTAAATAAAGATTGACAAGTGGTCCAGGTAGGGTGTAGACGCACCCTGCAAGAGGTATATCATTGGTAGTAAGAATGCTAAACTAAAACATTCTGCTGTTTTTGATCCTATTCTTTGATCTCTGGCTCCCACTACTGCTGAAATGTGGCCCTCAAGAACTCTTCCAAAAATGAATTTGTCCATCTGGTTATGATGTCACTCCTGACCCAGGCATTTCATGCAGAATAAAGGCAGACATTCCCTGAATTCTCCCACCAGGATGGCTACTGGCCTTACTGAGTATGGTACTCTTGTATGTGGTACTCCAAAACACCCTAACATTTTCTATTGATACACAGTACATTAGGCAAACATGTATTCTTTTTCCAGAACTCAGTGGTTCTACAACAAGGATACCACACTGCCCCTTCACAATACTCTTTTTAATTGAGAATCTCTATTTAAGGCCCTTAATGCTAATAACAATAGACGTTGGGGGGCACAAGTCTCTTTCTCAAAGGAACTGAACTCACTTGTGAATGTTGCATTAACATTCAGATTAGACAAGAAATCACAGAGAGGAGTAGGTGAGACTGGCTTGAGCTGGGGTGCTCCTACGCTGATGTGAAAGAGCTTCTTCTCCTTGGCATTGTACAGTGGCCATTGCACCTCACCGGGTGTTGATCCAGTAGGGTTTCTTTAAATGCAAAAAAGAAATCATGGTTTAAAGAGAAAGAGAATTCTTTGTGATTAACACATTTCCTCATACACTTCACTTCACTTTATTTCTTAATTAGTCGCTCTCCACCAAGGTGCTCTGAGCGACTTACAGTCTAAAATAGCATTTACACAATATAAAAACATTCCACATAAAAACATTCAACAGTGACTATTTGGCAAATTAGATCTGATTACTTAAATGCACAACCAAACAGCCAAGTCTTGAGCGCCTTTACAAAAAGTTGCAACTCCGACATTGCTCTAATGTATGGAGGCAATGAGTTCCACAGAATTGGAGCATAGGTTGAAAAAGCTCTACGCCTTGTAGCTTCCAGGTGTACCTCCCTAGGGCCTGGTATATATAGGAGATTTTCCTGGGTGGATCGAGGTGACCACTGATGGAGAAAAGGAATGAGGCAGTCCCTAAGATATAAAGGTCCTTGGCCATTTTGAGCTCTAAATGTCAGGATCAGTATCTTGTAAGAGATCCACCCAGTTGGATTCCTTTGGTTATCTAACACTTAGGAAACAGACTTTCAAATTTAGCCAACGTTTACCTTCCCAGGCCAATTACAAAACAAAGGTAGATGGAAAATCATATGCTATAACACCTTGTAAAAAATTTCATCAACTTTGACAATCATTACTGTGGACTGATCAGATTCTGGGTGTTCAGAAAATGAGGCTGGGGATGATGGGAAAGTTTCTGCATGAAATGTTTTGGAATCTCCTGCGAGAAATGTTTTGGAATCTCCTGTTGATTCCCAGGAGGAGAAGAAGGCCATTCCCATGGGAACTTGCCAGAAGCACAGTCTGAGGAAATTGGGGAAGATGAACGTTTGTCGAGGCCAGAGAAATTAGAGCTATGTCAACAGGGCCAACAGGGCTGGCAAATAAGGACTCGCTTCTCCCACCGGCTCAGAGATAAGAGGACCAGGTGCAAAAGGAATGACCTCATGGGAGGGGTTTTGGGTTTTAAAAGTGGTTCATGTTAATTATAATGTCTAGTTAATCGTAATTTAGACATTGGATATGTTGTCTTTGTGGTTTTAGATATTTGTAAGTGGCTACTTGAGGTGTGTTTTTAAATCGCTTGTTAGCCATTTCGTGAGTTTATGAGAAAAGATGGAACATAGATTAAATTATTTTTTATCCTTATCAATTTCATCAATATCAAACATGATGTTATGATCCAAAATAGTTGATGGCTTACCCGCTTCTGGCAAAGTTGGCCCAATATCGCATCACTCTACGGCTCAGTGTCTTTTCGGCCTCCGTGACCGGCTGGCTTGTTGGCAAAGCAGCTTTGAAGCTTCCAAACAGGTAAGGTACCTCAGACCCATAAGGTGTCTTTACCCATTCAGGCCAGGGGGAACCAGATGAGCGGTGATCGAAGGAATAAACATAGACCGGCCTCCCAGCTTCTCTGATCTTTGTAGCAAATTCATCCAAAGAGCACACAAAGAAGTAATCTCTAAAATATTGAGCAAAGGCCAAACGGTACTGCTCTGGCCCACGATAGTTTTCGCTGAACTTCCGCGCTACAGCCTGAGCAACAGCTTCATTTGTTACATTTGCCATTGTTCCCATCACCCCTTGATAAAACTGATCCCATGTCACTATCCCACCATTGGATTTGGTATCAGGATACATATACAGTACAAATGTAGATCCTTCATCAGCTAAGATACCTGTGAGAATTGATTTACCCTGAAAATGTGTGTCCTTTAGGAGTTTTGGGGGCTCATCTGGCAGGAATTCTCCATCTACTGTCAAGGAATTGATAGCAGTCAGTTGAGAAAATTTTTTGTCCCCAATTTCTATTCTCTGTAGACAGCTTACCGTGTCAGCATCTAGAGGACACCCCACTTCTTGGCTTACCATCTCTGCATCTAGTTTTGCTTTCTGGGTGTCCTTCCAGGGCCAGATGGCATTGGGAACGCCACCCTGGAGCACAGCATGAGAGAAAAGTGGTTGGCTTACTGGTGAAAGAAGGTGGAACCCCACCATGGCTGCTCCAGCACTGTGGCCAACAAGAGTCAATTGAGCTGGGTTACCGCCAAAGACAGCTACGTTCTCCTTCAGCCACTTCAGAGCCAGGTATTGGTCCCATAAGCCAATGTTTCCTGGGGCATGTGGTGGCATGTAAAGAAAACCCAGAGCCCCCAAGCGGTAATTCATGGAGGCTACAATGACACCCTCTGTGGCAGCTAAGGCGGCTCCATTGTAGATCTCCAGGGATGCAGTGCCAGTGACATAACCCATGCCTTGGATCCATACAAGGATAGGTGCTGGGGTGGAGGGCTTTGGGTGGGGCACCCAGACATTGAGGAAAAGACAGTCCTCTGAAAGTGGTGTATTGGCAACCCATATGTCTATATCAAAAAGTCCAGAAGCATTTGCTTGTGGACAAGAGTTGCCAAACCTGGTGGTCTCCAACACATGGGTCCAGGGTGGATGTGGAAGAGGCTTCTGGAACCGGAGTTTCCCTAGAGGGGGCTTAGCATAAGGGATGCCAAGATAGGCAGTCACAGGGCCAGGACCAGCCAGAATTCTCTTGCCTTGAATGGAGCCACTGTTGGTCACCACCACAGTATCATCTTCAGAGGCAGAAATCAGTGAGAGGAACAGAAGACCAAAAACAGAAAGGAGGAGGCGAGGCATAGCAGCTATAGGTGAAGAGAACAAAAAAATGCAGAGGACAAGAATAATTATATACTTTTCTTTTCTCATTTGGGCATCTATATCATACTGGCTATAGAAAGTGACCAAAAAAGAAGCCATGTTTACCTATTTTACTGAAAGAAAGGAACATGGATTCTGTGGTGCTATGATGCAATCATTCTATTGTTATCAGACAATAAAATCAGTCTGCAAGTAAGAAGTGTGACTGGAAAGTCTCCCTCTTCTGGATCCGCTGATGCCAAGGGCTCTTCCACACAGCCCTATATCCCAGAATATCAAGGCAGAAAATCACACAATATCTGCTTTGAACTGGTATCTGAGTCCACACTCAGATAATGTGGGATTTTCTGCCTTGATATTCTGGGATATAGGCTGTGTGGAAGGGCCCTTATGTGCATGAGTGCCATTTTTATTTTATTTTATTTTATTTTATTTTATTTTATAAGTTTTCTATACCGGCCTTCTCACCTCAACGAGGGACTCAGGTCGGTTTACAGCATGGGTTATCTGAGTTATCTGGGTAATCTGAGTCCACACTTAATGTCCACCAGTCCATTTTTTACAATTATTATAAATATCAGCAGATACTATGCTATGTCTCCATTGGGCCATGTTTTCCCTCTGGCCTCATAATGTGTAATCCATAGACTTAGGGCCCTTCCATACAGCCCTATACCCCAAAATAGCAAGGCGGAAAATGGCACATTATCTGAGTGTGGACTCAGATAACCCAGTTCAAAGCAGATATTGTAGGATTTTTTGCCTTGATATTCTGGGATATAGGGTTGTGTGGAAGGGCCCTAAGATTCTACCTGACCTTACAAATATCACTTTATTGGACTACAGTTCCTGAAATCCTGTTGCATTGGCCATGTTGGCTGGAAAATTCTAGGAGCCATTATCAAAAATATATTAATGTTTTCATCTTTGGATTCTTATTTGCATGAGTTGCAGCCGAAGAAGAGATCAACTGCGTTAGGGCCTTTCCACACAGCCCAATATCCCAGAATATCAAGGCAGAAAATCCCACAATATCTGCTTTGAACTGGATTATCTGAGTCCACACTCAGATAATGTGGGATTTTTCTGCCTTGATTCCTGGGATATAGGACGGTGTGGAAGGGCCCTAAGTCGTCTGGATGTTATCTAACATTCAAAGCATCTTTTAAAGCACATTAGATCTGACCTAGCTTTTTACCACACATCTTCAAAAATGTGAACTCATTAGAGAAGGATCCAGTTTGTAGAAATCTTCCCTTCACTTTTTAACACTTCACTTTCTGACACTGCAGTCAGAACTCATGGAGCCCCCGGTGACACAGTGGGTTAAACCCCTGTGCCGGCAGGACTGAAGGCCAACAGGTTGCAGGTTCGAATCCGGGGAGAGGCAGATGAGCTCCCTCTGTCAGCTCCAGCTCCCCAAGCGGGGACATGAGAGAAGTCTCCCACAAGGATGACAAAACCATCAAATTGTCCGGGCATCCCCTGGGCAACATCCTTGCAGACGGCCAATTCTCTCACACCAGAAACGACTTGCAGTTTCTCAAGTCACTCCTGACACAACATAAAAAAAGTCAGAACTCTTGCAAATTACATGCAAGTTCCATTAATTTCATGAGCAATCAATTATTTCATCAGTTCTTCTTGCCTTAGGACTTCCAGATAGGCCCTATATCCCAGGGTCTGATCCCAGGTTTTCTGCTTTAGACCTGATTATATGAGTCTCCTTTGCCAGATAATCTGGGATAAACAGAAAACCTGGGATCAGATCCTGGGATAGAAGGCCTGTCTGGAAGAGTCCCTGCTTAACTGCTTGTGCACATATGTATAATCCCAAGGCTTGCTTACTGAAAGAACTGACCTCTCCTTGAATCATAGAATCAAAGAGTTGGAAGAGACCTCATGGGCCATCCAGTCCAACCCCTGCCAAGAAGCAGGAATATTGCATTCAAATCACCCTGACAGATGGCCATCCAGCCTCTGTTTAAAAGCTTCCAAAGAAGGAGCCTCCACCACACTCCGGGGCAGAGAGTTCCACTGCTGAACGGCTCTCACAATCAGGAAGTTCTTCCTCATGTTCAGATGGAATCTCCTTTCTTGTAGTTTGAAGCCATTGTTCCGCGTCCTAGTCTCCAGGGAAGCAGAAAACAAGCTTGTTCCCTCCTCCCTGTGGCTTCCTCTCACATATTTATACATGGCTATCATATCTCCTCTCAGCCTTCTCTTCTTCAGGCTAAACATGCCCAGCTCCTTAAGCCGCTCCTCATAGGGCTTGTTCTCCAGACCCTTGATCATTTTAGTCACCCTCCTCTGGACACATTCCAGCTTCAATATCTCTCTTCAATTGTGGTGCCCAGAATTGGACACAATATTCCAGGTGTGGTCTAACCAAAGCAGAATAGAGGGGTAGCATTACTTCCCTAGATCTAGGGAATCACTGTTGTATGTGTGTAAAGGCATTTTTCGCTTGATCATACATTAAAAAATGATATTTGCAGCATGTCATTGACATTTTAGGGACCAAAATTCACTAAAACATCTGGGTTCCCCTTTTCAACCGAGTCTACTTTCTGACAATGCTCTGGTCCCAAGTGAGTGGGCACTTGTCTGTATTACTCAGAAGGTGATAATCTCTGATTATTTCTTTTATTGAAGGAAATAGGAAGCAGTGCTGTAAGTTAAGATTCCTGACTACTATTCCAATGCTATGTGTCTTTCAGTTCCATAAAGACTACTCTGCCATTCTTCCTCATTTATCAACTACATGTTTTTATTTCTCTGGGGTGCTATGGGGTAACATTACACATCTAACTGCCGTAATTTTTCTCTGTGCATTATGAACTCACCTCCCTTCTCCCTGGTAGGGTTTTGCTGCTCCTTGGGGTCCCTAGCAGCTCAGATTTAGAAGGGAAAGGTTAGTTCTAATGGATGAAACTCCTGCAAACAGCATGCAGGGAGAATGCAGTTATATATAGGTCAACAGCCTTACAGGATACACCCACAATGTGGGAGGATAAGAAGAATGACTCCCAGTAAAAAGAAACAACAACATTTGATTTGCATAACCTGGCTTGCAAATGGTAAAAAAAAATCCCTCTGCTTTTGTGTAACTTGGCAAGTACTGTATAAAAAAAGAGAACATGGTTGTTGAAATTGTTTTTTCTCTTAGTCATGACTACAGCTAATCGCTGCCAGGCTCACTAGACAGGGAAATTCAGAGCTTCAGTAATACTAGCAATTCTAAATCCCATCTACCTCACTCTGGTTTTACTAAGCCCATGGACATTCCACTCGTCGGTAGGTAAAGGTACATTAAGTCTAGTCGTGTCCAACTCTGGGGTTGGTGCTCATCTCCATTTCTAAGCTGAAGAGCCAGCGTTGTCTGTAGACACCTCCAAGGTCATGTGGCTGGCATGACTGCATCGAGCACCATTACCTTACCGCCGGAGCGGTACCTATTGATCTACTGACTTTTGCGTGTTTTTGAACTCCTAGGTTGGCAGAAGGGGCTAACAGCAGGAGCTCACACTGCTCCCCGGATCTGAATCTGCAACCTTTCGGTCAGAAAGTTTAGTAGCTCAGTGATTTAACCCACTGAGCCACTGGTACCAGACTTACCACTCGGTGGCAAGTCTGCTAAATTCTGATAAGGACATTTTCCCAGACATCTTATTGAAAAGGTCCTCAAACTAAGGCCTGTGGGTCGGATGCAGCCCTCCAACCCGGCGCCCACCATAAACTTTGGACTTAAGGTCACCCTAAGTATGAAACAACTTGAAGACTCACAACAACAATCCTAATTAACTTGAGTATCTCATTAGCCAAAAGCAGGCTCATACTTCCCATTGAAATACTGATAAGTTTATATTGGTTAAATATTGCATTGTTCTTTCATGGTTTCTTTGCACTACACATAAGAGATGTGCAGTGTGTTGCGAAGAAGATTAATGTGTAATCACAGACAGACAAGGAAGCTTTCCCCATCCAACCAAGGAGCAAACCTACACCTTTGTATTGTAGCAGAGTTTAAACAAAAATATATACAGAGTCCAAGTTAGTTCTTGCCTCAGGCGAAGCTCAGACTAGGCCCAGACTAAAAGGTCAAATACCTTTTGTGACAAGGTTTTCAGTACATTACAGTGAACTCCAGTAAATATAGCACTTACCTTCTGCTATAAATATGAAATATAGGGCGTGAATCTTGATTAAATGTACATGCCATCTAACCTGTTGTGGTTGTTAGTCCTTCTGCATATTGGCCAAAATTTAATTTTTATTATATCAATCCAGCCAGGTGTCCTTGGCAAAACTATGAATTCCCTGACTATAAACTATCTTTTATTGGGGGAGGGTCATGTTCGGCATCACTATATCCTTTAGTTTGAATCCATTGCTCCATCTCTTGGTCTCTAGAGAAGCAGAAAACAAGCTTTCCCCCTCCTCAACGTGTCATCCTTTCACATATTTAAAAATGGCCATCAATGCTTCCTTTTATCCAGCTACCCAGCTCCCATTCTTCATATGACTTGATTTCCAAACATTTGATCATTTTGGTCTCTCTTCTCTGGACATATTCCAACTTATTAAGTATTAACTACACCCCCCCCCCCCAAATGGTATCATCTGCAAAAATTTAACAAGCATGCCTTCTACTCTGACGTCCAGTCATTCTGTCACCCAGGATGAATAAGTAGGAGCCATTGGGGTGCACTCTTTGGGTTCAGCCAGTCAATTGGTTCCCAATCTACTTCACAATAGCATTGCATGCCCCACATTTTATTAGCTTCTTGGTGAGAATGTCATGGGGAACTTTGTAAAAGGCCTCAAGATAGACCACATCCACAGCATTTTCTTCATCTACCGAGATTCTTTTGTAAGACTGTTGCAAAATTTATCCTTGAGTTTAGTAACTTTTAAGTATGTTTTTTTAATCTGTGACTTCCTCTTGTTGTATATACCTGTGTTGTGATTTTGCTGCTGTATGCCAGTAAAAGCTGTGTAAACTGTCAAAAAAAGAGAAAAGGTTAATCTGGCATTATTTGTTTTTGATAAACCCATGTTGACTTTTTGTGAGTCTGGCATTTTTTATAAGTGTTTACAGATTGTCTGTTTAATGATCTGCTTCAGAATCATTCCTGGTATCAGTGCCAGGCTAACTGGGCTGTAAGTGGGTACTTTTCCCCCCTTTTTGAAGATGGGGATAACCTTCTTCCAATTTATTAGAACTTCTTCTGTTCTCTAGGGATTCTCAAAGATGATTGCCATTGATTCTTAAATTTCGTTTGCTAGTTCTTTTTAACTCCTTGGATGTAGTTCACCTGGTCCTGGAGACCAAATATTTCTGTACTGCCCCTTTAACTATTCCATACTCTATTTCCTCTACTGCAGTGGTTCTCAACTTGTGGGTCTCAGAGTGTTTGGCCTACAACTCCCAGAAATCCCAGCCAGTTTACCAGCTGTTAGATTTTGGGAAGTTGAAGGCCAAAGCACCTGGGGATCCACAGGTCGAGAACCACTGCTCTACTGCATCCTCTTCTCCAAGTGGAGCACTAATAACCTTTAGAGCAGTGGTTCTCAACCTGGGGTCCCCAGATGTTTTTGGCCTTCAACTCCCAGAAATCCTAACAGCTGGTAAACTGACTGGGATGTCTGGGAGTTGTAGGCCAAAAACATCTGGGGACCCCAGGTTGAGAACCACTGCTTTAGAGAGAAGACTGAGGCAAAGAAGGTGTTGAGTACTTCTGCGTTCTCTCTGTCCCTGTTAGCATTTAGCCATATACTGTATGCAGCAACCCTACCATTTCCTTTTTCTTCTTTATTTATATCCTATATAAATAAAGAGCAATATTCATTTCCTCCCCTGGAAAGCCCCCTGCCAGCGGAAGGGAGAACGACATCAACAAAGCAACAAAGACAGATTTTCTTCAATAAAGCTTTATTAAAGTTCCCGCCATACATCATGCAGCAATCAGAGCTGTAAAACATGACAACAATGAACACAAATCGGACCAATAAGAAAACAGACTGTAATTTTGAGTCAATTGGAACAAAGTCCATTGTTTTTGAAAGACCACACGCACAATACTGACAGTGATGAACAGAAGGCATATCAGATTTAGGATTTTCTCTCTCCTAAACATCCTTCCTCAATCAATGAAGCCATAAAATTGACATCTGATTCTGCCCATATTTCTGCATGTTTTGATTGAGAAATATTGGAACTGGCATGCAGCAAATTGAGCCTAATTTGGGGAAGAGTGTTAAACTGCATTAATACTACAGTATAGATACAGCTTAAATTGGTGGGTAGATTAGTAGGTGGTGGTAGTTGATAGAATTTCGAGATCCCCTCTCGAAAGAACATGAGAGAGCGGCAAGCCATTACAACACATATGATAATATAAAGATAGCTAATCCAACACAATTATTTTTATCAGAAACATCAGCATCATGGCCCACAGAGACATACATCATATTATGGGGCTGGCCTCACTTTGATTTGGAGCATGTGTTTTAAAAAGACCACAGTGTTGAGCAGGCGATATCGGCATCACCTGAGCTGGCTCAGTGCTAAGATGGAGGAAGTTCTGCTGCGTAGCGTTATAAGGCGGCCACTCCAGTTCTTTCTTCTCAGATCCTGTGGGATTTCTATTGAGGAGAAAATAATATGTTTATAGCCAGCAGGCTGTAATGTTGCATGAAAACTCTGGAAGAAATGGTAGAAGAGATTACAGAGTTTGGAGGTACTTTTAGGTTTGAATACGGAACATGAATACAATTCTTCAGCGTGCAGAATAAAAGGGGATCAAGCTATTTTTCCCCCTCTCATAACCCAATGTAATCTGGTTGCCTTCCATGACAACAGAGTGCTAGAAAAGACTAGGCTTGGGCATGATCCAGCAAAGTCATTTTATCATTTTATTTCTGGTTATTTAAACTGTTTGACTTGTTATGTATTTTATTATTATTTATGTTGTTGTTTTGTTGTAAGCTGCTCCGAGTCCCTTCAGGAGATGGGGCGGGATATAAATAATACTTTATTCGTTTATTTATTCAAAGGTTTTTTAATGTTTCCCCTATTTTGACAGGGACTGTTCCGATTACACTTTGGCCATCTCACTTTTTCAGATACTTTTTAAAAGTCCCAGTTTCCCTCTTCTTCTCCCACTATTTCCTTTTTTTCCCTCACCTTATTTCAAGTGTTGCAAATTAAGTTCAGGATGCAAAAGGAGTTTGTGCTACATTATCTCCACAGTGGGCAAAATCTCACCCTTCCCAGTAGGCACTGGCAAAGGCAAACTGCTGCAGCCTCTCCTAGTTTGTGCATTTAAGCACACGTGTCTCTGTTTGCAACAGTGAAACATTAGGGGACATATAATGAAAGTATTCAGCTGTAGCTGAGTTGAAACCTGGCATCCTACTCCCATCCTAGTATTATTCCCACTCCAAGCTTCACTCAGCCAGTACCAGCTTCACCTTTAAGAAAGGGCAGATCTAGACAACCTTTTATCCCACAAGCACCCATGTTAAAAAGTGCATGTTTGTGGGAAGTTGTCTACACCCACCCTAGAAAGTGCACTTTTTCTCGGGTGGGTGTCCAGATGTCCCAGCAGAACATCTGGAGACCCTACCCACCTCCTCCGAAGCCCCCAAACCTTTTAAAAAAGTGAAATAAACTTACCCAGCTTTCATTAGAGTCTAGCTGGAGCTTTCCCGGCATGTAAAAATGATGTGCCGGGAGAGGTGCCTGTAATAGGGCCAGCACAGGGGAGAAGCTGGTCAGCGACGCCACACAGGTGGCAATGCTGGCAATGAGGGGCATGGAACAACAGTCTCCCACGCTGCCTGATGGATCCCCCACACTGACTGGTAAATTCCCCCACCATTGCCCACATTAGGGGCCTCAATGTGACAAAGTCCTAAGAGTCAGTGAGATACCATTAGGTAACATGACATATTCCAAGTAATGCAATGTAATACAATGTAACTGTATTTTTCTGATCCGATCTTTAGACCTATCTTGTTCCTCTTCCTCCTTTCTCTATTTTCTCAATGTGCATGGCATTGTGCCAAAATGGATAGAATCTACTTTACTTGGTTTTGATTACGCACTACGTTACACAACCTGTCACACAAAGTATGACATTGTTTTCTGCTTCCTTTGGCACAACAGTTAACAAAAGCTGAATGTTTTGGCTGCCCAAATTTCTCCTGCCTGTGGCTTTCTGGAGTCAAAATCTGAATCAAAAGCATTTTGTAATAAGATGTAAGATGGTACTGAGCAGTTTGTCAGAGAACCGGGATTGTGGCGCAGCTGGCTGAGTGTCAGCTGCATTAAGATCACTCTGACCAAAAGGTCATGAGTTTGAAGCGAGCCCGGGCTGGAGTGGGTGTCCAGCCATTGTGTAGCCCGTTGTCGACCTTTGCAACCCGAAAGACAGTTGCATCTGTCAAGTAGGAAAATAAGGTACCACCTTGTGTGGGAGGCTAAATTTAACTAATTTATGAGGCCATAAAGAAAAAAGACTCTGGGGAATGTGGAATGCGGAAGAACTTCATCGGTGTCGTTGATGGACGATGAAAAGCAGCAGCTCCCCTGGCGGCCAGAAAAAAGTTAAATAGCCTCGGTGTATTTGTCTGTTAAACGTTGTTTGTCAAACTGGCATTGAATGTTTGCCATATATGTGTTTACTGTAATCCGCCCTGAGTCCCCTGCGGGGTGAGAAGGGCAGAATATAAGAACTGTAAATTAATAAATAAATAAATAAATAAATAAATAAATAAATAAATAAATAAATGTTTACCTGATCCCAAGTATATAAAGGAAGGGAAAAGATGGGAGAGTTGCACACGAATTACAGAGAGAAAGCAATGCACAGAGATGATGTGAGGGAGAGAAGGGAAAGCAGAGTGAGACAAGAGAGGAAAGCAAAAAGAGACATGTATGAGAAAGAGAAGGGGAAACAGAGAATGAGAGAAGATGACCACTACACACATAATGGGTGACACCTGGCTTGAAAACAGTCCATGTGAAAAATATCTTGGAGTCTTCACAGAACACAAGTTGAACTTGAGCCAACAATG
This sequence comes from Anolis sagrei ordinatus, assembly GCF_025583915.1. Lineage (NCBI taxonomy): Eukaryota > Metazoa > Chordata > Lepidosauria > Squamata > Anolidae > Anolis > Anolis sagrei. The sequence goes on along the minus strand of NW_026845477.1, from coordinate 289,007,860 downwards.
TGACTCAGCAGCTAAAAAAAGCCAATGGGATTTTGTGCTGCAGCAAAAGGAGTATAGTGTCTATATCGAGGGAAGTCATGGTGCCTCTCTATTTTGCTTTGGTTAGACCTCACCCACAATACTGTATCCATTTCTAGGACTCAGAGAAATGGGTTTACATTACAGGAAAGGAGATTCCACCTGAACATTAGGAAAAAACTTCCTGACTGTAAGAGCTATTCAACAGTAGAGTTCTCTGTCACAGAGTGTGGTGGAAGCTCCTTCCTTGAAAACTTTTAAACAGAGGCTGAATGGCCATCTGTCAGGGGTACTTTGGTTGTGCTTTTCCTGCATGTCAGGGGTTGGACTAGAAAGCCCATGTGGTCTCTTATAACTCTATGATTCTATGATTCTGCAGAAGATGCTTAAACTGTACAAGTCTGTTTAGCAAGGCTTCCCAATGCTGATTTGTTATCAGTAAATGTTTGAGTATTATACCTATTTTATATGCCTGTGTACACACAGTCATGTAAGAATTCGTTGGCTGAAAGCAGTTGCAATGGAAAAGTTTAAGAAACTCTGAGCTAGAGAAATGTGTAGTACTCATCCTCATAATTAATATGAGTGATTACCTACATAAGATGGAATCAACATAAAGCTGTTCAACTTGAGGATCCTTAATTGGATCGAATGATTTCATTTTTTCCCCAGATTTTGGAATTCCTGTTTTTGCAAATATATCCATAATGAGAGATCTTGGAGATGGGATCCAAGTCTAAACCCAAAATTCATTTATGCTTCCTATAGAATTCGTACAATATGTTTAACCATTTTGAACATTAAACAAAATTTGTGTACACAGAACCAACGGAAAACAAATATGTGGCTATCTCAGGCACCAATGTGGACAATGATGGCTGATTCAGAATTCCAGCTAACAGATGCTCAACCTGTAACTTAAAAGTTCAACAGTTGTTCCTATTACAAGGTACAAAGTTGCATTACTTAGGATATGTAATGAAGGAATTAATATGAGAGAAGAAAATAATGTGCATTCTGCTTCTCAGATTGAACTGACTTTTTGAATAAAGCGGAGAAGAATGAGGAAGAAAAATGCCTTACCCAGTTCTGGAGAACTCTGCCCAATATCGCATTATCCTACGGCTGAGCACTGCCTCCGCTTCTGTGTGTGTTTTGTTGGCCTCCATTGCTGCCTCAAAGCTTCCAAAGAGATAAATGAGTTCAGCTGCATGAGGTGCCCCTGCCCACTCAGGCCAAACAGAGCCAGAGGTGTAATGCGTAAAAATGTAAACATACACAGGACTCCCAGCTTTTCTCAACTGGGCAGCAAATTCGGCTGCAGGGCATACAAATAAATAATCACCTGAAGATTGTACCAAGGCTGAACGGTACTTTGCTGGGCCATGACTCTCTCCACTGTACTTCAGGGCCACAGCTTGAATATCTTCTTCAGTTGCGTTTCGCACTGTAATTCTTAATGTTTTTAGAAATTGTTCCATTGTGTTGTGGCTGTGATTACTTCCAGGATAAACATAAGTAAACAAGAAAGCTCCTTCATCTGAGGTGACACCAGTGAGAACTGGTTTAATCTGAACATGCTGAGAGTCTAAAAGTCTCTGAGGATCATCAGTCAAAAATTCCCCATCTGTTGTTGGTGCAAAGATGAGATCCAAAATAAATTCATTTTTCTGAAACAGAGATGCTTCGTGCTGAGGAAATTCCATTGCATCTTTTTTCTGAAGACAACTCACAATTTCATTTTCATTGCCTTCTCCACATCCTAGCAGTTGGCTGAGTTCAAGAGATTTATTCTTAGCCTTCTCAGGATTTACCCAAGCCCAGATGGCATTGGGTGTTCCACTCTGAAGCACAGCTTGGGCAAAAAGGGGCTCACTTTTGGATGAAAGGAGATGGAAGCCAACAGAGGCTCCTCCAGCACTCTGACCAAAAATCGTCACCCGATTTGGATCTCCACCAAAGGCAGCTGCATTCTCCTTGATCCAGGTCAGGGCCAGGTGTTGATCCCACAGGCCCATGTTTCCTGGGATGGCTGGTGGCAAGGAAAGGAAGCCCAGAGACCCCAGGCGGTAATTCATGGAGGCCACAATGACATTCTCAGTCACAGCTAAAGAAGCTCCATTGTACAAATCTATGGAACTTGTACCTGCAGCAAATCCCCCTCCATGTATCCAGACAAGGATAGGAATTGGTACAGAGGGCTGCGGTTGGGGCACCCAGATGTTGAGAAAGAGGCAATCTTCTGACAGAGGCCTATTGATATTCCACAATTTTGCCTCAGGTGTTTGAGGAAGTGCTTGCTGAACACAAGCATTGCCAAAGTCAGTGGCCTCAAAGATTTGACTCCAGGGCTGGTGTGGAAGAGGCTTCTGGAATCGCAGTTTCCCCAAGGGGGGCTCAGCATAGGGAATGCCAAGATAAGCTCTCACAGAGCCAGAGCCAACGGTGAGAGTTTTGCCCTTGATAGGACCACTACTGGTGTCCACCACAAGGTCATCTTTGGAGGCAGCATTGGAGGCCAGTGAAAACAGGATGAAGAGGAGGCATGATATGGAAGAGGCAAGACCAAGCATTGCAGCCACTGGAAGGAGAAAGGTCGAAGTGAGATGACAATAAATACAAAGGTAGCCCTCTTACATTCTCACTCAGTGGATGGCCATGTTCAGATTGCTAGCTCCAGTATATTCATGTTTTTTTAACAGTACGCCCTGCCAAAGGTATGCATGCAATCTAAAATACAGGTGCTAATGAACACAGGGAGAAATATACGCACAATATAAAATAAAACAAACTGACCAATACATGTTTTCCAGTGGTTCCCAACATTTGGTCCTCAAAGTCTTTTGGACTTCACAATTCCAAATAGCTGGTATTTCTGGAAGCTGAAGTCCAAAAACAACTAGAGGAGAAAAGAATGGGAACCACTGCTGTAGTCAAATTATACAAACTTGTGAAATAATATTAAACTTAGGGCACATCTGAATTGCAGAATAATGCATTTGAACCCATTTGTCTTTTCATTATTCACAGAGAAGGCTAAAGATCCTATGATTTCAATATAGTTGAACAGGACAGGAAGGAGATATCTGCATCCACATTGGATTCTTGGAATTTTTGTGACAGTGAATCCAATGTTCCATTTCATATATATATATATATATATATAGAGAGAGAGAGAGAGAGAGAGAGAGAGAGAAGGTCAAGGTTTCCCCTGACAATAAGTCTAGTTGTGTCCAACTTTGGAGGGTGGTGCTCATCTCCATTTCTAAGTCGAAGAACCAGCGTTGTATGTAGACACCTCCAAAGTCATGTGTCCAGTATGACTGCATGGAGCACAGTTACCTTCCCACAGAAGCGGTACCTATTGATCTACTTACATTTGCATGTTTTCAAACGGCCTGGTTGGCAGAAACTGGGGCTAACAGCAGGAGCTCAGCCCGCTCCCTGGATTCAAATCGCCAACCTTTCAGTCAGCAAGTTCAGCTGCTCAGCGGTTTAACCCACTGCACCACCAGGGGACCTATATATATATATACTCACACATACACACACACTTTTTAATATATTTAATACATATATTAGCAATTCTTTTTGTAGATTTAGATGGCCCTCACTACATTTCGTCCTGTTTCATTTTGTAATTTGAATCTCTGAAGTTTCATAATTGTTTTGTTAAGATTGTTCCATTAGCGGCAATGGGGAAAATGTTGAGGCTTGTTTCTCTGTCATTTTTATGGCTATCAGGATGAAACCTGGTACACTTGTAGGTAACATTTGCTACATTAAGCCTGCCAAATTTCAGAATATTTCAGTCATTCACTGATTTTAAAAGATTTTAAAATATATAAATATTTTAAAACTTACAAGAAGTATCCACTTAAATTGTGGCACAGTGAAACAACATGAGCAGGGCAGCAAGTCTGCCAAATTTCAGAACCATCAGTCTATCCACTGATTTTTTTTTCCCAATTTGAGCACATGTGATTAACCTAAATCTCTTTCATATCAATGAGACTTATAAATAATGATAATTGTAAAGTGAAATGCTGGTCCTGTCAGTGGAAGCAGGCAGGTAAGTAGGATCTTGCAGGTCTGATTTTATTATTGCGAAAAACATATTGCAACTTCAACTGTGATTGTATCTACAATATACAATTATTCAACCCAGATGAAGGTACAGCTGCGCAATCTATATATATGTAAGGAAATATGGCCTTTGCTCAGAAGAGGTGACAAAAATTAATCAATATATAATATTTCAAACTCTCCATAACAGTTTCTCTCTCTCTGAGCCAAACAACAATGCTTTGAAATAATTTCAGGTATTCTAAAAGCAATGTAAACTGTCCAAAACAATTTAAAGCATTATACATAATAAAACTATGTTTAAATTCCATGAAATAATTAAAAACTGGAGGAGTTCTCTGTTGTAGAAGGAATTCCTACAGGTGTTGCTTGTTCGGTTTGGGAAGTAGCAATGCCTACTGAAATTCATGCCATTAAAACTACATTCTGGCAATCCTAATACTAGAGTAACCATTCAAAAACAGTTGGCAAGCAAGACAGGTGATACACATGTATGTGCCCCCCAAACACATGCACATCCCCATGCAAGCACACATACACAGAGAGATACCCACTCTTTTCAAGACATGTCCCTTGGACCAAGCTTTCTTCCCCTTGTTCTGAGGACTACAGAAGAGTGGCCATCTCCTGAGATCTGGAATATCATCTCCCCAGTGTCTCTGCATAACATATTCCTCCCATTAACAGGGTGCAGGGAAGAGCTTTTACAGCAGATGCCAGTACCTGGATATATATATATATAGGCCTAATCTCCACTGCCATATAATTCTGTTTAAAATTGCATTGTATGGCAGTGGAGATTTTTTTTTTGTCGTGTCAGAAGCAACTTGAGAGACTGCAAGTCGCTTCTGGTGTGAGAGAATTGGCTGTCTGCAAGGACGTTGCCCGGGGACGCCCAGATGATTTGATGTTTTTATCATCCTTGTGGGAGGTTTCTCTCATGTCCCCGCATGAGGAGCTGGAGCTGATAGAGGGAGCTCATCCGCCTCTCCCCAGATTTGAACCTGTGACCTGTCGGTCTTCAGTCCCGCCGGCACAGGGGTTTAACCCACTGCGCCACCGGGGGCGCCTGGCAGTGGAGATGAGCCCATAGAAATTGGTGCTCCTCCAAATATCCAATTTTAGACAACCAGTACAATTCCTTTAGCACCAGCACTGTGAAGTCCATACAATGCCAGGATGAGAATGGTGCTCCCTCCAGTGTGTTGAATTGCAGCTCACAGCATTCTTCACTCTTGCCTATACTGACTAGGATTGCTGCAAACTGCTCCCCAGTTTCATATCTGGAAGACCGTGATAAGCCCCAGCCTCGCTGTAAGTAGCGATAAGCCTTCTACTCCTGATGGACTCACCTCCCCGAGGGTTTGATTATCTTGTTAGTCCTTGCTGTCCCCTGTAGCTCAGTCCAAATAGAAAAGTTGGATAGAGAGGCTTCAGCAGCAGGGCTTTTTAAGGCTTGCAAATAACACCCAGAGAGAAGGCAGCTCCTACATGTATGATTACAAAGGGCAATGACCATTTGGTTTCAGCCTGCTCTGCTGAAGGTTGGGTAAGAGGACATTGCAGATTAAGGGGACATTGTGTGAGAGTAGTTCAAGGTAGCCACTGAACTTTTCCCGTCTTTCAGCCAGCGTATCCCTAAAGAGCATAAAAACAAGACTCAGAGTCCACCTACACAGAGTAGCCACAAAATGTTATGCTAGTGCTCCCTCAATGTTTTTGTCCCAGGAGTTCCCCCCCCCCCCATGTACGAAGTTCCTACCTCTCTATGAGTTCTCCCTTACAATTAGTTCTGCCCCCTTATCTCACCCGGGTTTTTAAAATCATTTTATGTACATGCGGCCCGCCCTCTGTCATTTTGTTATTATGTTTAGTTCCTATGTTCTGTGTATATTGTTTTATATGCTTTGATGTTTTATTTTAATGTTATGTTGTTATTTTATTGCAATTTGTATTGTTATATTGTAATTCTTGTTTGGGCTTGGCCCCATGTAAGCCGCTCTGAGTCCCCCTTGGGGAGATGGTGGCGGGGTATAATAATAATAATAATAATAATAATAATAATAATAATAATAATTATAATAATAATTATTATTATTATTATTATTATTATTATTATTGTTACACAGCACTTAAACCAAGGCATTTGTCGGGTTAAAAGGGGGTGTGGCGGTTGCATGATATTACCTGTAAATCTGCGTTGATTCACTGCAACGGACAAAAAACACAGGACAAAAAGGTCCCCTTTTATCCTGATTCCATCTGGGAATAGCACATATTCGCATCACTGTATATCTCTGCACTCGCAAGTGATTTCCTTCCCTCCTCCCGTGGACTGCTCCAGCACACATCTGCTTTATTGCTGATTTCAGGGTGTTGGCTTGGCAATTGGATTGGAATGATTCTGCCTTGCAGAGTCAATTTTCTACAGTCTAAATTTGGAGCTGCAGGAGGAGATTGCCCAGGTACCACCCTTGACCTCTTTTAAAGAGCTGATCACCCAATGCCTTTGGCTGGAAGGTGTGATCTCAAATCGGCATCAGCTGTAAAAGGAGCTGCGGAGCGGGCAGCATGGCTCGGTGCCCCAGTCCAACAACCTGTAGTGGACACAGGGGGATTTATGTAATTGGGTACTGTTCGGCCCAAGATTGATGCGACCAAGAAGATGCGTTGGCAGCAGCTGAAAATATGCTGGTACTGCGGAGCTGCTGGTCGTTTCTCCCAAGAGTATCCCACAAAACGGAAAAGAAGCCAAGCTTGTCACCTTGGTTGCTCCTCAACCTCCAGAGCCTCAGACTGGGCTTTTGTTTTTGTTTCTCTGTCACGTTGTAGCATAAGGAGAGAGGACCTTGTATGGTGCATACCATGGTGGACAAGGCTCATATCCTCCTTGCCACCAAGGTAGGAGGTGCAGGAGGAAGAAAAGGTTGAATCACAGCAAGGATTCAATGTTGAATCAACCCCACCCCCCCAAATTTTAGTTAAAAAAAACCTGGTTTGCTTAAGAATTTTAACTGTTTAACCAATGCAGCTAAGTCTATGAGAACCAAAAATTAGATTGATTTAATTAAGTCTATATAAAATATAGAAAGAACCATACTATTTAAATTATTTTGTGTTATGGAACTACTCTTCACCCCCCCCCCCCCCCCCTTCCCGGCTACAAAGCTGCCAGCAAAACAACAAAGACAGGTTTTCTCCAATAAAGCTTTAATAAAGTTTCTGCCATACTTCATGCAGCAATCACAGCTGTAAAACATGACAACAATGAACACAGATCAGACCACTAAGAATACAGATTGTAACTTTGAGTCAATTAGACCAAAGTCCATTGTTTTTGAAAGACCATAGTATAAAGGTAGCTAATCCAACACAATTAATTCTACAGCATAGATGCATCTAACATTGGTGGGTAGATTAGTATGTAGTAGCTGTTAATAGAATTTTGAGTACCCTCCTCCTACTCAAGAACATGAGAGAGGGCCAAGCTCATTACAACACATATGATAAAGATAGCTAATCCAACATCATTAATCTTATTAGAAATATCAGCATCATGACCCACAGAGACATGCATCATACGATGGAGCTGGCTTCACTTTGATTTGGAGCATGTGGTTTAAAAAGACCACAGTGTCGAGCAGGTGATATCGGCACCACGTGAGCTGGCTCAGTGCTAAGATGGAGGAAGTTCTGCTGTGTAGCGTTATAAGGCGGCCACTCCACTTCTTTCTTCTCTGATCCTGTGGGATTTCTATTGAGGAGAAAACAATATGTTTATAGCCAGCAGGCTCTAATGTTGCATTTAAACTCTGGAAAAAATGGTAGAAGACATTACAAAGTTTGGAGGTTCTTTTAGGTTTGAACAAGGAACGTGAACGGCGCAGAAAAAAATGATCTAGCTATTGTTTTTTTCCTCTTAAAACCAGTGCAGTCTGGTTGCTTGCTGTGAGTAATGAGTGCTAGAAAAGACCAGACTTTGACACGATCTAGCTAAGTCCTTTTTATGTTTTCCCTAATTTGACAGGTTTTACACCGATTACACTTTGGCCATCTCACTTTTTCAGATACTTTTTAAAAGTCCCAGTTTCCCTCTTCTTCTCCCACTGATTCCTTTTTTCTCACATTATTTCAAGTGTTGCAAATTAAGTTCAAGATGCAAAAGGAGTTTGTGTTATATTATCTCCACAGTGGGCAAAATCTCACCCTTCCCAGTAGGTACTGGCAAAGGCAAACTGGTGCAGCCTCTCCTGGTTTGTGTATTTAAGCACCCATATCTCCGTTTGCATTGATAAAACATTGGGGGACGTATAATGAAGATATTCATCTGCAGCTGAGTTGAAATATGGCATCCTACTCCTATCCTAGTATTATTTCCACTCCAAACTTCAGTCAGTCTGTACCAGCTTCACCTTTTTGAAACTCTTTACCACCTGAATCCTTTCTTCGACCCTCTTGTGTTTTTACTCTTTTTCTTCCTGAGTATTTTTTCTTTCCCGCTCCAACCACCATGTCCTTTCAGCTCTCCTCTCTGTTCTCTTCATCTTTGTTTTGGAACAAGGACTGTTTTTCCTGCTCTCAGGGTTGCCGCATCTTAAATCTTTAGATCCAGTTGCCTCGATTGCATTTAATTCAACCTATTTGCGCAATGTGCAAGTCAGGACATGGGTCATGAGACAATTTGATCAATGCCCAAATGATGAACTAGCCCAGTTCCAGTCACTAAAAGGAATCTATTGGATTACAGTATCATGGGGTTGGAAGACATAAAAATGGACACCTAATCCAATCCCAATCTGCCATCCAGGAACACATAATCATAGCACTCCTGAAGGATGGCTATCCAACCTCTATTTAACAATCTCCAGAGAAGAAGACACCACCACATTCAGAGGCAGGACATTCCACTGTTGAACAGCTCTTAGCATCAGGGCACTCTTTCTAAGATTTAGATGGAATCTCTTTTCTTGCCATTTGAATCCACTGTTCTGTGTCCTAGTTGCTAAAGCAGCAGAAAGCAAGCCCTCTCCATTGTCTAGATCAAGGAAAGCCGTAGTGCCTCTCTGTTCTGCTTTGGTTAGATCTCACCTGGAATAATGCATCCAGTTCTAGGACTCAGAGAAATGGGTTCAAATTACAGAAAAGGAGATTCCACCTGAACATCAGGAAGAACCTCCTGACTGTAAGAGCTTTCAGCAGAGGAACTCTCTGCCTTGAAGTGTGGTGGAAGCTCCTTCCTTGAAAACTTTTAAACAGAGGCTGGATGACAGGGGTACTTTGATTGTGCTTTTCCTGCATGGCAGGAGATTGAACAAATGGCCCATGTGGTCTCTTCTAACTCTATGATTCTACGACTCTGCAGAAGATGCTTAAACTGTACAAGCTTCTACAAAGGTTTTCATGGCCAGAATCACTGGGTTGCTGTAAGTTTTTACACAACCTCTGATGATGCCAGCCATAGATATGGGCGAAACATCAGGAGAGAATGCTTCTGGAACATGGCCATACAGCCCAAAAAACTTACAGCGACCCTGTACAAGCCTGTTTAGCAAGGCTTCCAATTGCTAATTGGTTATCAGTAAATGTTTGATTATTATACCTATTTTATATACCTGTATACATGGGGTCATGTAAGAATTTGTTGGCCGAAAGCAGTTGCAATGGAAATGTTTAAGAAGCTCTGAGGTAGAGAAATGCCTAGTACTCATCCTCATAAGTAATATAGGTGATTACCTGCAACAGATAGAATCAACATAAAGCTGTTAAGCAAAATACAATTCGAGGATCCTTAGCTGGATGGATTGGCCAAGAATTCTATTGATTTCACATTTTTGCAGATTTTGGAATTCCTGTTTTTGCAAATATATACATAATGAGAGATCTTGGAGATGGGATCCAAGCCTAAACCCAAAATGCATTTATTCTATCTATACAATTTCTATACAAAGCTTGAAGATAATTGTATATAATATGTTTAACACTGCAATTTTGAGCATGAAACAAAATTTGTGTACACTGAACCATCAGAAAACCAATACGTGGCTATCTCAGGCACCAATGTGGACAATTTTGGCTGATGGAGTATTTCAAAATTCCAGCTAATGGATGCTCAACCTGTAATTTAAAAAGTACTATTACAAGGTGCAAAGCTCCATTTCTTAGGATATGTATTGAAGGAAAGAATACGAGAGAAGAAAATAATGTGTATTTTCAGATTGAACTGATTTTCTGAAAAAATCAGAGGAGAATGAGAAAGAAAAACATCTTACCCAGTTCTGGCAAACTCTGCCCAATATCGCATTATCCTACGGCTGAGCACTGCCTCCGCTTCTGTGTGTGTTTTGTTGGCCTCCATTGCTGCCTCAAAGCTTCCAAACACATAAATGATTTCAGATCCATGGGTTGCATTTGCCCACTCAGGCCAGACAGTGCCAGAAGTATGATGTGTAAAATAGTAAACATACACAGGACTCCCAGCTTTTCTCATCTGGCCAGAAAATTCGGCTGCAGGACACACAAAGAAATAATCACCCGAAGATTGCACCAAGGCTGAACGGTACTTTGCTGGGCCATGACTGTCTTCACTGTACTTCAGGGCCACAGCTTGAATATCTTCTTCAGTTGCATTTCGCACTGTACTTCTTAGTACTTTCACGAATTGTTCCTGAGTGATTTGACTCTGATTGCTTGCAAGAGAAAGAAGACTAACCATGAAATATCCTTCATCTGAGGTGACACCAGTGAGAACTGGTTTGATCTGCACATGCTGAGAATTCAAAAGACTCTGAGGATCATCAGTCAAAAATTCCCCATCTGTTGTTGGTACAAAGATGAAATCAAAAATAAAATCATTTTTCTGGGACATAGATGTTTCACACTGAGGAAATTCCACTGCATCTTTTTTCTGAAGGCAACTCACAATTTCATTTTCATTGCCTTCTCCACATCCCAGCAGCTGGCTAAGTTCATGGGATTTATTCTTGATCGTCTCAGGGCTTGCCCAAGCCCAGATGGCATTGGGAGCTCCACTCTCGAGCACAGCTTGGGAAAAAAGGGGCTCACTTTTGGGTGAAAGGAGATGGAAGCCAACAGAGGCTCCTCCAGCACTCACACCAAAAATCGTCACCCGATTTGGATCTCCACCAAAGGCAGCTGCATTCTCCTTGATCCAGGTTAGGGCCAGGTGTTGATCCCACAGACCCATGTTTCCTGGGACGGCTGGTGGCAAGGAAAGGAAGCCCAGAGACCCCAGGCGGTAATTCATGGAGGCCACAATGACATTCTCAGTCACAGCTAAAGAAGCTCCATTGGACACATCTAGAGAACTTGTACCTAAAATAAATCCCCCTCCATGTATGCTGACAAGGATAGGAACTGGTACTGAGGGCTGCGGATGGGGCACCCAGATGTTGAGAAAGAGGCAATCTTCTGACTGTGGCCGATTGATATTCCACAATTTTGCCTCAGGTGTTTGAGGAAGAGCTTGCTGAACACAAGCATTGCCAAAGTCAGTGGCCTCAAAGATTTGACTCCAGGGCTGGTGTGGAAGAGGCTTCTGGAATCGCAGTTTCCCCAAGGGGGGCTCAGCATAGGGAATGCCAAGATAAGCTCGCACAGAGCCAGAGCCAATGGTGAGAGTGTTGCCCTTGATAGGACCACTACTGGTGTCCACCACAAGGTCATCTTTGGAGGCAGCATTGGAGGCCAGTGAAAACAGGATGAAGAGGGAGCATGATATGGAAGAGGCAAGATCAAGCATTGCAGCCACTGGAAGGAGAAAAGTCCAAGTGAGATCACAAAAAATACAAAGGAAGACCTGCTCCATTCTCACTCAGGGGATGGCCATGTTCAGATTGCCAACTACAGTATATTGATGCTTTTTTTTTTTTACAATAAGCCCTGCCAGAGGTATGCATGCAATCTAAAATATAGGTGCTGATATGCACAGAGAGAGAGAGAGAGAGAGAGAGAGAGAGAAATACACACACAATATAAAATAAAACAAACTGACCAATACACGTTGTCCAGTGGTTCCTAACATTTGGTCCTCAAGGTGTTTTGGACTTCACAATTCCAAATAGCTGGTAAGCTGGCAGGGATTTCTGAAAGTTGAACTCCAAAACAACTGGAGGACGAAAGGTTGGGAACCACTGATGTAGTCAAATCATACAAAATTGTGACATAATATTAAACTTCAGACACATTGTAATACAACTGAACCAGACAGGAAGAAGATATCTGCATTCACATTGGAGTCTTAGAATTTTATGACAGTGCATAGATGTTCCACTATATATATGTGTGTGTGTGTGTGTGTATATATGGTAAAGGTCAATGCAAAGCTTTCCCCTCAGATTAAGTCTAGTCATATCCAACTTTGGAAGGTGGTTCTCATCACCATTTCTACGTCGAAGAGCCACCGTAGTCTGTAGACACTTCAAAGGTCATGTGGCCAGCATTTCCGCAGAGGTGGTACATATTGATCTACTCACATTTGCATGTTTTCAAATCATCTGGTTGGCAGAAGCTTGTGCTAACAGCGGGAGCTCCCCCCACTGGCCTTCTCATTATGTGGCCAAAGTACTTCATCTTTCTCTCTAATAGCCTTCCCTCCAGTGAGTAGTGGGGCTTTATTTCCTTGAGTGTTGACTGGTTGGGTCTTCTTGCGGTCCAAGGCACCCTCAGAATTTTCCTCCAGCACATCAGTCTTTCTATTTTAATGTGCATTATATCCTCTGTTTCTCTAAATACTTTCCCCCAGAAATTACTTATATATTTACACTGCCACCACATTTGTTTATGTGCCGAAGGAGCTATTCCTAGGACTTGTCTACACAGGCTTAATAGCCCAAGCCATGTAGTCACTCCTGGCTGTCTTCATGATCTTCTAGGACTTCCAGACCTTATCACAGGGTAAACTGGGTTAATCTGATTTAGCCCCACATTAAGGAAAGCCAGGCCCCTTTTACACCGCCTGATATCAAAACAGAAAATCCACATTATCTGATTTGAACTGAATTATCTTAGGGCTCTTTCACACCTCCCTATACTCCAGAATATCAAGACAGAAAATCCCACATTATCTGAGTGTGGACTCAGTTCAAAGCAGATATACTGGGATTTTCTGCCTTGATATTCTGGGATATAGAGCTGTGTGGAAGGGCCCCTAGTCTACACTGCCATATAATCCAGTTCAAAGTAGATAATGTAGATTTACAGGTGTGTAAAAGGGGCCTCACATGATGCTCTGGAGTTTGAGCAATTTTCCCTCTTCCTTCCTGGTTGCATGTGCTAAAGTCAATGTGGGGTGCAAGCAATGGCAGGAGATCTCATGAAGCTCTGTGGTGACAGCAATGGGGATGGTAAAGTGACAGCCCTGCAGGGCCATACTTGTGTCAGCCTGGTTGGGTTGACAAGATTTCACCCTGCCACAAGTTGTGTGTGTGGACACCTCTAGGGTGTCCTTATGGTCCAGAAATGCCCTTATAGAGGTGACCTCTCGGGTAAAAAATAAAGTGGATTTATTATTTGCAGAGATCTTCTGAAACCCTGAAAGTGGATGATCTACTGTGTTTATTCATTCACTGAACTATTTCTAACTTGTCATACATCAGTTGTGAAAATGGATTTGAAACCTAAATTGCACATATGGGAGCTGGCCTAAGTTGCTGTCCAGACATGGGGGTAGTGGGCATCCACAATATCGGTTACAAAGAATTAAAGTCCACAACATTGAATTAAGGAACCCTTTGCTTGAAATTTGCTTTTAAGAAAATGTATCCAACTGCTATTGGTTTTTTGCTAGTCCAGGCCTCGATGTCTTATATTTCAACTCCCAAGGAAAAATTGTTCAGCACCAGGTAGCAAAGGAAATTCCTTCCATTCAAGGATGCATAGAGCAGTAGTGTTGATCAGGATAACACTAGCTGCATGATTCATATATCTTCTTCCAGCTACTGAAATTTCTCCTTCTACTCACTATTAAAGAAACAGGAGTATGTCCCTTATTTCACTGGGCAACCTTGTGTTCAAAGATATCCCTTTATCATTTCAAACTCTCCATAACAGTCTCTCTCTCAAGTTAGCCACAAAGGTGTGTGCTGGTCAAGAGTGCATAAATTCCAAATGTTTTGGGGTGTGAGCACACTTCTACCTCAAGGTGGTCCTTTATTTTCAAATATTGCCAGCCTGCCAAAGATCTCTGAGCCAAACAACAATGATTTGAAAGAATTTCAGGTATTCTAAAAACAATGTAAACTGTCCAAAACAATTTAAAGCATTATAGCAATTTAAAGCAATGTTTAAACTCCATGAAATAATAAAAAACTGGAGGGGTTTCCTGATGTAGAAGGAATTCCTACAAGTGTTGCTTGTTTGGTTTGGGAAGTAGCAATGCCTACTGAAATTCATGCTATTAAAACTACATTCTGGCTGTCCTAGTGCTAGAGTAACCATTCAAAAACAGTTGGCAAGAAAGGCAGGTGATACGCACGTATGTGCCCCCAAACACATGCACATTTTCATGCAAACACACATACACAGAGAGATACCCACTCTTTTCAAGACATGTCCTTCGGACCGAGCTTTCTTCCCCTTGTTCTGAGGACTACAGAAGAGTGGCCGTCTCCTGAGATCTGGAATATCATCTCCTCAATGTCTCTGCATAACATATTCCTCCCATTGTGAGGGTGCAGAGAAGAGCTTTTACAGCAGATGCCAGTACCTGGATATATATATATATATATATATATATATATATATATATATATATAATCGGCCCCATCTACACTATCATATAATGCAGTTTGAAATTGCATTATATGGCAGTGGAGATGAGCCCATAGAGATTGATGCTCCTCCAAGTATCCAGTTTTGGACAGCCAGTGCAATTCCTTTAGCACCAGCATTGTGAAGTCCATATGATGCCAGGATGAGAATAATGCTCCCTCCAGCGTATCGAATTGCAGCTCACAGCATTCTTCATTCTTGTCTATACCGACTAGGATTGCTGCAAACTGCTCCCCAGTTTCATATCTGGAAGACCGTGATAAGCCCCAGCCTCGCTGTAAGTAGCGATAAGCCTTCTACTCCTGATGGACTCACCTCCCCGAGGGTTTGATTATCTTGTTAGTCCTTGCTGTCCCCTGTAGCTCAGTCCAAATAGAAAAGTTGGATAGAGAGGCTTCAGCAGCAGGGCTTTTTAAGGCTTGCAAATAACACCCAGAGAGAAGGCAGCTCCTACATGTATGATTACAAAGGGCAATGACCATTTGGTTTCAGCCTGCTCTGCTGAAGGTTGGGTAAGAGGACATTGCAGATTAAGGGGACATTGTGTGAGAGATAGTTCAAGGTAGTTCAGTGGTTACTGAACTTTTTCGACCTTTCAGCCAGAGTATCCCTGAACAGCATAAAAACAAGACTCAGGTCCCAACTACACAGCACTTAAAACAAGGCATTTACCGGGTTAAAAGGGGGGGGGGGGTGGCTACATGATACTACCTGTAAATCTGCGCTGATGCACTGCACCTGACAAAAAACATGGGGCAAAAGGTCCCATTTTATCCTGATTCCATCTGGAATATGTGCATATTTGCATCACTGTATATCTCTGCACTTGCGAAAAAGAAGGGATTTCCTTCCCTACCCCCTCTGTGGACTGCTCCAGCATACATCTGCTTTATTGTTGATTTCGAGGTGTTGACTCAGCAATTGGATTAGAATGAGTCAGTTTGTTATAGTCTAAATTTGGAATGCAGGAGGAGCTTGCCCAGGTACCAACCATGACCTCTTTGGAAGAGCTGACCACTATATGCCTTCGGCTGGATGGCGTGATCTTAAATCGGCATCAGCTGTGGAAGGGAGCTGTGGAGTGGGCAGTCCAACCACCTGTAGTGGACACAGGGGAATCTATGTAATTGGGTGCTGTTCAACCCAAGATTGATATGCAGATTTTTTTTTCTTGATTAAGAAATTGCACAACCAAGATTGATGTGACGGAGAAGGCGCATCGGCAGTGGCTGAACATATGCTGGTTCTGCAGAGCTGCTGGTCATTTCTCCCAAGAGTGTCCCCCAAAATGGAAGAGAAGCCTCCCAAGTTCCAGGCCACTAGCAGGGATTGGCACAGTCTGACGGATTCCAGGTCCATCAGAGGATAAGTACCACTGGGCTTAGGTGAGCTCGTGAGTTCGGTTGCTCCTAATCCCACAGAGCTCGTCACCTCAGTCACTCCTCAACCTCCAGAGCCTTAAACTGGGCTTTTGTTTTTGTTTCTCGGTCTCGTTGCAGCCTAAGGAGAGAGGACCTTACGCAGTGCATGCCATACTATACTATTTAAATTATTTTGTGTTATGGAACTACTCTTCATAGAATCATAGAATCATAGAATCAAAGAGTTGGAAGAGACCTCATGGGCCATCCAGTCCAACCTCCTGCCAAGAAGAAGGAATATTGCATTCAAAGCACCCCTGACAGATGGCCATCCAGCCTCTGTTTAAAAGCCTCCAAAGAAGGAGCCTCCACCACACTCCGGGAGAGAGAGTTCCACTGCTGAACGGCTCTCACAGTCAGGAAGTTCTTCCTCATGTTCAGATGGAATCTCCTCTCTTGTAGTTTGAAGCCATTGTTCCGCGTCCTAGTCTCCAAGGAAGCAGAAAACAAGCTTGCTCCCTCCTCCCTGTGGCTTCCTCTCACATATTTATACATGGCTATCATATCTCCTCTCAGCCTTCTCCTCTTCAGGCTAAACATGCCCAGTTCCCTAAGCCGCTCCTCATAGGGCTTGTTCTCCAGACCCTTGATCATTTTAGTCGCCCTCCTCTGGATACATTCCAGCTTGTCAATATCTCTCTTGAATTGTGGTGCCCAGAATTGGTTCGCTTAAAATTGATTCGCTTAAAAAAATTCAAATCCATCCTGATTTTTTTCTGGTTACAAAGCTGCCAGCAAAGCAACAAAGACAGGTTTTCTCCAATATAGCTTTATTAAAGTTTCTTCCATACTTTATGCAGCAATCACAGCTGTTAAACATGACAACAATGAACACAGATCAGACCAATATGAATACAGATTGTAAGTTTGAGTCAATTAGCACAAAGTCCATTGTTTTCGAAATACCACAATATAAAGATAGCTAATCCAACACAATTAATCTTATTAGAAGCATCATGGCCCACAGAGACATGCATCATACGATGGAGCTGGCCTCATTTTGGTTTGTAGCATGTGTTTTAAAAAGACCACAGTGTCGAGCAGGTGATACCGGCATCACCTGAGCTGGCTCAGTGCTAAGACGGAGGAAGTTCTGCTGTGCAGCGTTATAAGGCAGCCACTCCACTTCTTTCCTCTCTGATCCTGTGGGATTCCTATTGAGGAGAAAACAATATGTTTATAACCAGAAAGCTGTGATGTTGCATTTAAACTCTGGAAAAAATGGGAATACAAAGTTTGGAAGTTCTTTTAGGTTTGAACAAGGAATATGAATAGAAAAAAAGGGTGCAGAAAAAAGAAATCTAGCTATTTTTTTTCCTCTCAAAACCAATGCAGTCTGGTTAGCTGCTATGACAAAAGAGTAGTAGAAAAGACTATGCTTTGGCATTTTCCCGCAAAATCCTATTTATGTTTTCCCTAATTTGACAGGGACTGTCCTGATTACACTTTGTCCATCTCACTTTTTCAGATACTTTTAAAAAGTTCCAGTTTCCCTCTTCTTCACCCAGTGTTTCCCTCTTGTTTTTTACTCTTTTTCTTCCTGGCAAGTTTTCCATTCTCACCCCAACCACCATGTCCTTTCAGGCTTCACCCTGGAAGAGTCCTAGTATGGAGCCCTAAGAACACAGGTGGCTACTCATGTTCTCATAGCCTGAAACAGGGCCAGCATGGTGAGAAGCTGGCCATCCACACTTTCCCCCATGTGATGGGGAAGGCGGCAATGCTGGCAATGTAATTAATCATGGGACGACAGTCTCCCATGCTGCTTGATGGATTCCCCACACTGCCCAGTAAATTCCTCCACCATCGCCCATGTTAGAGGCCTCAATGTGATGAGGTCCTAAGAGTCAGTGAGATAGTGTTAGGTAACATGACATACTCCAAGTAATGCAATGTTTTTAACTTCAGCTCTATCTTTTTCCTCTTCCTCCTTTCTCCCCTTTTCTCAATGTTCATGACATTGTGCCAAAATGGATAGAATCTACTTTATTTGGTTCTGACCACACACTGGGTTACACAACCTGTCACACAAAGTCTGACATTGTTTTCTGCTTCCTTTTGCACAACAGTTAACAAAAACTGAGAGTTTTGGCTGCCCAAATTTCTTCTACCTGTGACTCTCTGGAGTCAAAGCATGAATCAAAAGCATTTTGAAATATGATTTAAGACAGTATTGAGCAGTCCTTCAGAGAAATGTTTTCTTGACCCCAAGTATATAAGAGATGGGGGAAAGATGAGAAAGATGCACATGAATTAGAGAAAGCAAGAGACAAAGTAAGGCACAGAGATGTGCATGTGTGTGAATAAGAGAAAGGAAGACAGGGAGATAATGTGAGGGAGAGAAGGGAAAGCAAAAAAGAGACATGCATGAGAAAGAGAAGGGGAAAAAGGGAAGGGGAAGCACAGCTTCTTAAACTGTGGGTCCTGATCCCAAATGTCCCAAATTTTGGAACATGGCCATACAGTCCAAAAAACTTACAGTGACACTGTACAAGCCTTTTTAGTAAGGCTTCCAAATGCCGATTTGTTATCAGTAAATGTCTGATTATTATACCTATTTTATATGCTTGTATACACAGGGTCATGTAAGAATTTGTTGGCTGAAAGCAGTTGCAACGGAAATTTTAAGAAGCTCTGAACTACAGCAATGCATAGCATAATTAATATGCGTGATTATCTGCAACAGATGGAAACAGCATAAAGCTGTTAAACAAAATACAACTCAAGGATTCTTAGCTGAATTGATTGGCCAAGAAGTCTATTAATTTAATACGTTTTTCAGATTTTGGAATTCCTGTTTTTGCAAATGTATACATAATGAAAGATTTTGGAGATGGGATCCAAGTCTAAACCCAAAATGCATGTATTCTACCTATAGAATTTCTATACAGGGCTTGAAAATAATTGTATACAATATGTTCAATACTGTAATTTTGAGCATGAAACAAAATTTGTGTACATAGAACCATCGGAAAACAATTGTGTGGCTATCTCAGGACAATTTTGGCTGATGGAATATTCAGAATTCCAACTAACAGATGCTCAACGTGTAACTTAAAAATTCATTAGTTGTGCCTATTTACAAGGTATAAAGCACCATTTTTTAGGATATGCAATGAAGGAAATAATATGAGAGAAGAAAATAATATGCATTCTGCTTCTCAGATTGAACTGATTTCTCGAATAAAGCAAAGGAGAATGAGAAAGAAAAATGCCTTACCCAGTTCTGGCGAACTCTGCCCAATATCGCATTATCCTACGGCTGAGCACTGCCTCCGCTTCCGTGTGTGTTTTGTTGGCCTCGAATGCTGCCTTAAAGTTTCCTAACAGATAAATGAGTTCAGCTCCATGAGACGCCCCGGCCCACTCAGGCCAGATAGCGCCAGAGGTGTGATGTGCAAAAAGGTAAACATACACAGGACTCCCAGCTTTTCTGATCTGGGCAGCAAATTCGGCTGCAGGACACACAAAGAAATAATCACTTGAAGATTGCACAAAGACTGAACGGTACTTTGCTGGGCCATGAATCTCTCCACTGTACTTCTGGGCCACTGCTTGAATATCTTCTTCAGTTGCATTTCGCACTGTCATTCTTAGTACTTTCATAAATTGTTCCCGAGTGATTTGGCTGTGATTGCTTGCAAGAGAAAGAAAATCCACCAAGAAAACTCCTTCATCTGAGGTGACACCAGTGAGAATTGGTTTGATCTGCACATGCTGAGAGTCTAAAAGTCTCTGAGGATGATCAGTCAAGAAGTCCCCATCTGTTGTTGGTACAAAGATGAAATCCAAAATAAAATCACTTTTATGAAGCAGTGATACTTCATGTTGAGGAAATTCCATTGCATCTTTTTTCTGAAGGCAACTCACAATTTCATTTTCATTGCCTTCTCCACATCCCAGGAGCTGGCTAAGTTCAAGAGATTTATTCTTGGCCTTCTCGGGATGTATCCAAGCCCAGATGGCATTGGGTACTCCACTCTGAAGCACAGCTTGGGAAAAAAGAGGCTCACTTTTGGGTGAAAGGAGATGGTAGCCAACAGAGGCTCCTCCAGCACTATGACCAAAAATTGTCACCCGATTTGGATCTCCACCAAAGGCAGCTGCATTCTCCTTGATCCAGGTCAGGGCCAGGTGTTGATCCCACAAACCCATGTTTCCTGGGATGGCTGGTGGCATGGAAAGGAAACCCAAAGACCCTAGGCGGTAATTCATGGAGGCCACAATGATATTCTCTGTCACAGCTAAAGAAGCTCCACTGTACACGTCCAGGGAACTTGTACCTGCAATAAAGCCCCCTCCATGTATCCAGACAAGGATAGGAATTGGTACAGAGGGCTGCAGATGGGGAACCCAGATGTTAAGAAAGAGACAATCTTCTGATAGGGGCCTGTTGGGATTCCCTATTTTTGTCTCAGGTGTTTGAGGAAGAGTTTGCTGAAGACAGGCATTGCCAAAGTCAGTGGCCTCAAAGTTTTGACTCCAGGGCTGATGTGGAAGAGGTTTCTGGAATCGCAGTTTCCCCAAGGGGGGCTCAGCATAGGGAATGCCAAGATAAGCTCGCACAGAGCCAGAGCCAATGGTGAGAGTTTTGCCCTTGATCGGACCACTGCTGGTGTCCACCACAAGGTCATCTTTGGAGGCAGCATTGGAGGCCAGTGAAAACAGGATGAAGAGGGAGCATGATATGGAAGAGGCAAGACCAAGCATTGCAGCCACTGGAAGGAGAAAGGTTCAAGTGAGATAACAAGAAATACAAAGGAAGCCCTCTTCCATTCTTACTCAGTGTATGCATGCAATCTAAAATATAGGTGCTGATACACACACACACACACAGAGAGAGAGAGAGAGAGAGAGAGAGAGAGAGAGATACACTCAATATAAAATAAAACAACCTGGGCAATACATGTTGTCCAGTGGTTCCCAACATTTGGTCCCCAAGGGGTTTTGGACTTCACAATTCCTAATAGCTGGTAAGCTTGCTGGGATTTCTTGGAGTTGAACTCTAAAACAATTGGAGGACGAAAGGTTGGGAACCACTGATGTAGTCAAAATAATCAAAACTGTGAAATAATATTAAACCTTGGACACATCTGAATTGCAGAATAATGCAGTTTGATTTAACTGCCATAGGTCAATGCTACAGAATCCTGGGATTTGTATTTTCGTTATTCACAGAGGAGGCTCAAGATCCTGGGATTGCAAGACAGGTGAACAGGAATGTTGGAAATTTTGTGACAGTGCATAGATGTTTCATTTCATATATATATATATACATACACACACACACACACACACACACACACACATATATGGTAAAGGTAAAGGTTTCCCCTGACATTAAGTCTAGTTGTGTCTGACTCTGGAGGGTGGTGCTCATCTCCATTTCTAAGTCGAAGAGCCGGCATTGTCCATAGACACCTCCAAAGTCATGTGGCCAACGTGACTGCATAAAGCATCATTACCTTCCTGCAGAAGCAGTACCTATAGATCTACTCACATTTGCATGTTTTCGAACGGCCTGGTTGACAGAAGCTAGGGCTAACAGTGGGAGCTCACCTCAGTCCCTGGATTCAAATTGCCAACCCTTCAGTCAGCAAGTTCAGCAGCTCAGAGATTTAATCCACTGCACCACCAGGGAGCCATTATACACACACACACACTTTGTTGTATATTTGATACATGTATCGTAGAGGTGTGCAACGCAACTGAAATTTTATTAGTAATTTTTTTCATAGATTTGGATGGCTCCCACTACATTTCAAAATGTTTTGAAGGATTCCCGTTTCATTTTGTAATCTGCAACTGAACAAATAAACAACAAAATAAAACTATACTAGGACTTCCTTCTATTTTGTTGTTGTTTATTTGTTCAGTCGCATCTGACTGTTCATGACCTCATGGACCAGGCCATGCCAGAGCTCCCTGTCAGCCGTGGCCACCCCCAGTTCCTTCAAAGTCAAATCAGTCACTTCAGGATGCCATCCATCCATCTTGCCCTTGGCCGGCCTCCCTTCCTTTTCCCTTCCAATTTCCTCAGCAGCATTATCTTCTCCAAGCTTTCCTGTCTTCTCACTATGTGGCCAAAGTCCTTCATCTCTTCCTCTAATAGCCCTCCCTCCAGTGAGCACCCTGGTTTTCAAACAGTTCTAAGCCATTGAGGCAGTGAAAAGGGACAGAGCCCATCCCACGACGCAGGGAGTTGTCCTGTCTCTGCACCCATCATGATGCAGTAGTCAAACATCATAACAGTCCAAAAAAAGGGAAGGGATAGAAGAAGGTCTGAGATCATCTTTTGGACTCAGGAACTAGAATATTTCATTTCAAAAGTACAAAAACACATGGGATAAGAGCTGCCAGAATCACCTGGATTGAATCGAATCTATGACAGGGACCTGTGGGTGGTCTCCTACCAGCGGTGAGTCCCTGATGCTCTGCCATAATGCAGCTGCTCAATCCTTTTCAATTTTTTTATATTTAAAACTAAGAAATGTCGCTATTTTAGCAGGTCGCTATTTTTTCTTTGCCTTTAATAATGCAAATTTTGAACCAGCGAGAATTCAAAGTCTTGTGATGTGAAAGTAAGAACATTTTTTTAAAAAAAGGAGGGGGGACAATCAACTCATGCGTGGAATAAGGATGAAAGCGGTTAGTAACAGAAAAAGCAGCAAATTAAGATGACATATTGTAAGTTATGAATAACGGAATATAGTGATTTGCAATGCTATGGGACTAAATGCTACATTTACATGACACTAACCACCACCACCCCAAACACGCGCGCGCGCGTGCACACACACACACACACACATGCATGGGATAAGGACCTAAGAAGAAATTGAAGGGATGCACAGAAGGAAAGAAAGGAGCAAAAGTAAGCAGAGAGGGACAGAGGGAGGGACATCAAATGCCACATGACGGGCAAAATGAGAGTACTGCTCTTCGAAATGGGAATTCTTCCTCCCCATGAACTTTTCCATAAGTTTATGATTGCAGAGTGCGAGACACTGACAACTGTTCACGTCTATTACTCATCATTTGCTGGGTGTGCATGTTCTTCATAACCTTTTCTGACCTTTTTCTTTGGTTGCCTGAACTGTTTCTAAATGCTCTGTGGATGTTTTATGTTTATGTAATTCTGGTAATTTCAGAAGTAATGAAATTTTAATGTGGGAGAAGAATCTGTTCTACTTTAGTCAGATGTCACCTGGAATCCTTTGTCCAATAGGTTCTGGCAAAAAACACCTGCTGCGGTCTCTCTTAGCTTGTGTGTTCCTTCTCAGTAACATTTTCCGTCTTGACCACACTGACATTGCTCGATCACATCTGTCCTGATTTTCAACTATGAAATGTTGGGCAGAATGTTTTCCTCAATCAATCCACAAAAGTGTGTTGAAATTTCAATTAGCAAACTTCTGAGAGCTGCCACAAGATCTCAGGATGACCTCTTTAAAGATTAAAATATTCTACTACTACTACTACTACTAATTTATTTATTTATTTGCTATACTTGTATACCGCTGTTTCTCAGCCTAGCCGGCGACTCAACGCGGTTTACAACAAAATACAACAATCAACAGTATACAATTTAAAACCATAAAAGCATAATACACAATATTCGCATATCAATAACAATCCAATGCATCTCCTAACTAAAATCGTGATCCAGTTTCGTCGTCCATATTACCAATCCTCTAATCATTACATTCATTGCACCGAATTAACCAAATGCCTGTTCGAACATCCAGGTTTTTAATCTTCTTCGGAACATCATCAGCGAGGGGGCTGATCTTACCTCCATGGGAAGGGCGTTCCATAGCCGAGGGGCCACCACAGAAAAGGCCCTGTCTCTCGTCCCCACCAGCCGCACCTGTGAAGCAGGCGGGATAGAGAGCAGGGCCTCCCCAGAAGATCTTAGGGTCCTGGTGGGCTGATAGGCTGAGATACGTTCGGATAGGTAAGTTGGGCCAGAACCGTTTAGGGCTTTAAAGGCCAGCACCAGCACTTTGAATTGAGCCCGGTAGCAAATCGGCAGCCAGTGGAGCTGGTGCAGCAGAGGAGTTGTATGCTCCCTGCGCTCCGCTCCTGTTAGTATCATGGCTGCCGAACGTTGGACTAATTGGAGCTTCCGGGCCGTCTTCAAAGGCAACCCCACGTAGAGAGCATTGCAGTAGTCTAAAGGGATGTAACCAGAGCGTGGACTACCGTGGCCAAGTCAGACTTCCCAAGGTACGGGCGCAGTTGGCGCACAAGTTTTAACTGTGCGAATGCTCCCCTGGTCACCGCCGAAACGGGTTCCAGGCTCAGCGATGAGTCCAAGATCACACCCAAGCTGCGAACCTGCGTCTTCAGGGGGAGTGCAACCCCATCCAACACAGGCTGTAACCCTATGCCCTGTTCGGCCTTGCGACTGACCAGGAGTACCTCTGTCTTGTCTGGATTCAATTTCAATTTGTTCGCCCTCATCCAGACCGTCACAGCGGCCAAGCACCGGTTCAGGACCTCGACAGCCTCCTTAGTAGCAGGTGGAAAGGAGTGACAGAGTTGGACATCATCCGCATACAGATGACATCGCACTCCGAAACTCCGGATGATCTCATAATAATAATAATAATAATAATAATAATAATAATAATAATAAAAGAATATTAAGAAATATATTACATTTAGTCCTCCATACAGATTTGATTATTTGCAGATTTTATTAATAAGTTTTATCTAGGAATCTCTAGGTCCTTCCATTGAAAATTGACCATAAACTTGTGCTTAATAGCCCAAGCCATGTAGTCACTCCTGGCTGTCTTCATGATCTTCAAGGACTTCCAGACCTTATCACAGGGTAAACTGGGTTAATCTGATTTAGCCCCACTTTAAGGAAAGTCAGGCTCCTTCTACCAAAACAGAAAATCCACATTCTCTGATTGGAACTGGATTATCTTAGGACTTTCACACAGCTCTATATACCAAAATATCAAGACAGAAAATCCCACATTATCTGAGTGTGGACTGGAGGGTTTCCTGACGTAGAAGGAATTCCTACAAATGTTGCTTGTTTGGTTTGGGAAGTAGCAATGCCTACTGAAATTCATGCCATTAAAACTACACTCTGGCAATCCTAGTGCTAGAGTAACCATTCAAAAACAGTTGGCAAGCAAGGCAGGTGATACACATGTATTTGCCCCCCAAACACATACACATCTTCATGCAAACACACATACACAGAGAGATACCCACTCTTTTCAAGACATGTCCCTCAGACTGAGCTTCCTTCCTTGTTCTGAGGAACTCAGTAGAGTGGCCATCTCCTGAGATCTGGAATATCATCTCCCCCACATATCTGCATAACATATTCCTCCCATTGTGAGGGTGCAGAGAAGAGCTTTTACAGCAGATGCCAGTACCTGGATATATATATATATATATATATATATATATATATATATATATATATATATATATATATAATCGGCCCCATCTACACTATCATATAATGCAGTTTGAAATTGCATTATATGGCAGTGGAGATGAGCCCATAGAGATTGATCCTCCTCCAAGTATCCAATTTTGGACAGCCAGTGCAATTCCTTTAGCACCAGCACTGTGAAGTCCATATGATGCCAGGATGAGAACAGTGCTCCCTCCAGTGTGTCGAATTGCAGCTCACAGCATTCTTCACCCTTACTTATACCAACTAGGATTGCTGCAGATTGCTCCCAGTTGCATATCTGGAAGACCATGATAAGCCCCAGCCTCGCTGCAAGTAGCGATAAGCCGTTGTACACCTGATGGACTCACCTCCCCGAGGGTTTGATTATCTTGTTAGTCCTTGCTGTCCCCTGTAGCTCAGTCCAAATAGAAAAGTTGGATAGAGAGGCTTCAGCAGCAGGGCTTTTTAAGGCTTGCAAATAACACCCAGAGAGAAGGCAGCTCCTACATGTATGATTACAAAGGGCAATGACCATTTGGTTTCAGCCTGCTCTGCTGAAGGTTGGGTAAGAGGACATTGCAGAGTAAGGGGACATTGTGTGAGAGTTCGTTCAAGGTAGTTCAGTAGTTACTGAACCTTTCCCACCGTTCAGCCAGAGTATCCCTGAACCGCATAAAAACAAGACTCAGGGCCCAACTACACAGCACTTAAAACAAGGCATTTACCGGGTTAAAAGGGGGGGGGGGGTGGCTACATGATACTACCTGTAAATCTGCGCTGATTCACTGCAACTGACAAAAAACATGGGGCAAAAGGTCCCCTTTTATCCTGATTCCATCTCCTTAATATAGAGGTCTCTGTCTGTCCTGGCTGAGTGTGCCCTTTTTTAGCATCATTCTACCTGTAAAATTTGAATAGGATGGTGTCAAGATTATCTCACCACACTTTGGAGTGTATGGATAGAGTGTACATCCCACCTTCAATCCTGCCTCCTGCAGAATTCTGAGTTTATAATTTAGTGAGGCCCAGGGCCTTTCTGGCAGAGAATTTTAAAAGCACCTCCCTAAAGTACAAGCCACAGAATTCTGCAACAGAATGAGACACAGGAAAGGTTGAAGGCAAAAGAACAAAGGCTTTATTCATTTTAGCCAAAGTGGATGCCAACAGAGTCTACACTCTCAAAAATGGACATGCCACAATGAAAACATATAGAAGCATTTATAGGACTTTGAGAGCTTTTCACAACCAAGGACATTCACAATTCCAAATTCCCCCATGCCAGCAGAAGGGAGACCGACACCAGCAAACAGGGCTGTAGCCATGAGGGTGGGGTGGGGGTGGTTAGGGGTTCAAATCTACCCCCACCCCATTTTTCAGGTAAAAAACCCCCCTAGTTTTCTCATAACCAAATCTCCATGCTGCTAAGTCTATGAGAAAAATTAGATTGATTTAATTAAGTCAATATAAAATATAGAATGAGCCATACTGTTTAAATTATTTTGTGTTATGGAACTACTCTTCATTATTTGCTTTAAAAAATTCAAATCCACCCTGATTTTTTTTCTGGTTACAAAGCTGCCAGCAAAGCAACAAAGACAGGTTTTCTCCAATATAGCTTTATTAGTTTCTTCCATACTTCATGCAGCAATCACAGCTGTTAAACATGACAGCAATGAACGCAGATCAGACCAATATGAATACAGATTGTAACTTTGAGTCAATTAGCACAAAGTCCATTGTTTTTGAAAGACCATAATATAAAGATAACTAATCCAACACAATTAATCTTATTAGAAACATCATGGCCCACAGAGACATGCATCATACGATGGAGCTGGCCTCATTTTGGTTTGTAGCATGTGGTTTAAAAAGACCACAGTGTCGAGCAGGCGATACCGGCATCACCTGAGCTGGCTCAGTGCTAAGACGGAGGAAGTTCTGCTGTGCAGCATTATAAGGCGGCCACTCCACTTCTTTCTTCTCTGATCCTGTGGGATTCCTATTGAGGAGAAAACAATATGTTTATAACCAGCAGGCTGTGATGTTGCATGTTAACTCTGGAAAAAATGGTAGAAGGCATTGCAAAGTTTGGAGGTTCCTTTAGGTTTGAACTAGGAATATGTATAGAAAAAAGGGTGCAGAAAAAGGGGGTTTAGCTATTTTTTTTTCTCTCAAAACCAATTTAGTCTGGTTAGCTGCTGTGACAAAAGAGTAGCAGAAAAGACTATGCTTTGGCATTTTCCCRCAAAATTCTATTTATGTTTYCCCTAATTTGACAGGGACTGTCCCGATTACACTTTGTCCATCTCACTTTTTCAGATACTTTTAAAAAGTCCCAGTTTCCCTCTTCTTCACCCAGTGTTTCCCTCTTGTTTTTTACTCTTTTTCTTCCTGACGAGTTTTYCATTCTCACCCCAACCACCATGTCCTTTCAGGCTTCACCCTGGAAGAGTCCTAGTATGGAGCCSTAAGAACACAGGTGGCTACTCATGTTCTCATAGCCTGAAACAGGGCCAGCATGGTGAGAAGCTGGCCATCCACACTTTCCCCCATGTGATGGGGAAGGCRGCAATGCTGGCAATGTAATTAATCATGGGACGACAGTCTCCCATGCTGCYTGATGGATTCCCCACACTGCCCAGTAAATTCCTCCACCATYGCCCATGTTAGAGGCCTCAATGTGATGAGGTCCTAAGAGTCAGTGAGATAGTGTTAGGTAACRTGAMATACTCCAAGTAATGCAATGTTTTTAACTTYAGCTCTATCTTKTYCCTCTTCCTCCTTTCTCCCCTTTTCTCAATGTWCATGACATTGTGCCAAAATGGATAGAATCTACTTTATTTGGTTCTSAYCACACACTGGGTTACACAACCTGTCACACAAAGTCTGACATTGTTTTCTGCTTCCTTTTGCACATCAGTTAACAAAAGCAGAGAGTTTTGGCTGCCCAAATTTCTTCTACCTGTGACTCTCTGGAATCAAAATCTGAATCAAAAGCATTTTGTAATATGATATAAGATGGTATTGAGCAGACCTTCAGAGAAATGATTCCTGATCCCAAGTATATAAAAGATGGGGGGTGTAAGATGAGAGAGATGCACATGAATTAGAGAAAGAAGAGAGAAAGTAAGGAACAGAGATGTGCATGTGTGTGAATAAGAGAAAGGAAAACAGGGAGATAATGTGAGGGAGAGAAGGGAAAGAAGAGTGAGACAAGAGAGAGGAAAGCAAAAAAGAGACATGCATGAGAAAGAGAAGGGAAAATAGGGAAGGGGAGAAGATCATCACTACAAACAGTTATGGTGATCCCATTTGGAGTCCCAACCTATAAGTTAAAAAGCTGTGATCTAAAGCACAGCTTCTTAAACTATTGGTCCTGATCCCAAATGTCCCAAATTTTGGAACATGGCCATACAGTCCAAAAAACTTACAGCGACCCTGTACAAGCCTGTTTAGCAAGGCTTCCAAATGCCAATTTGTTATCAGTAAATGTTTGATTATTATGCCTATTTTATATGCCTGTATGCACTGGGTCATGTAAGAATTTGTTGGCTGAAAGCAGTTGCAATGGAAATGTTTAAGAAGCTCTGAACTACAGAAATGCATAGCACTGATCCTCATAATAATTAATATGGGTGATTACCTGCAACAGATGGAAACAGCATAAAGCTGTTAAGCAAAATACAACTCAAGGATCCTTAGCTGGATTGATTGGCCAAGAAGTCTTCTGATTTCACATTTTTTTCAGATTTTGGAATTCCTGTTTTTGCAAATATATACATAATGAGAGATTTTGGAGATGGGATCCAAGTTTAAACCCAAAATGCATGTATTCTACCTATAGAATTTATATACAGGGCTTGAAGATAATTGTACACAATATGATCAATACTGTAATTTTGAGCATGAAACAAAATTTGTGTACATGGAACCATCAGAAAACAATTGTGTGGCTATCTCAGGACAATTTTGGCTGATGGAGTATTCAGAATTCCAGCTAACAGGTGCTCAACATTTAACTTAAAATTCATTAGTTGTGCCTATTTACAAGGTATAAAGCACAATTTTTAGGATATGTAATGAAGGAAATAATATGAGAGAAGAAAATAATATGCATTCTATTTCTCTGATAGAACTGATTTCTTGAATAAAGCAAAGGAGAATGAGAAAGAAAAATGTCTTACCCAGTTCTGGCGAACTCTGCCCAATATCGCATTATCCTACGGCTGAGCACTGCCTCCACTTCCGTGTGTGTTTTGTTGGCCTCGAATGCTGCCTTAAAGTTTCCTAACAGATAAAGGAGTTCTGCTCCATGAGGCGCCCCGGCCCACTCAGGCCAGATAGCGCCAGAGGTGTGATGTGCAAAAAGGTAAACATACACAGGACTCCCAGCTTTTCTGATCTGGGCAGAAAATTCGGCTGCAGGACACACAAAGAAATAATCACTTGAAGACTGCACAAAGGCTGAACGATACTTTGCTGGGCCATGACTCTCTCCACTGTACTTCTGGGCTACAACCTGAATATCTTCTTCAGTTGCATTTCGCACTGTCATTCTTAGTACTTTCATAAATTGTTCCTGAGTGATTTCGCTGCGATTGTTTGCAAGAGAAAGAAAATCCACCAAGAAAGCTCCTTCATCTGAGGTGACACCAGTGAGAATTGGTTTGATCTGCACATGCTGAGAGTCTAAAAGTCTCTGAGGATCATCGGTCAAAAATTCCCCATCTGTTGTTGGTACAAAGATGAAATCAAAAATAAAATCATTTTTCTGGGACAGAGATGTTTCACACTGAGGAAATTCCATTGCATCTTTTTTCTGAAGGCAACTAACAATTTCATTTTCATTGCCTTCTCCACATCCCAGGAGCTGACTAATTTCAAGGGATTTATTCTTGGCCTTCTCAGGATGTATCCAAGCCCAGATGGCATTGGGTACTCCACTCTGAAGCACAGCTTGGGCAAAAAGGGGCTCACTTTTGGGTGAAAGGAGATGGTAGCCAATAGAGGCTCCTCCAGCACTATGACCAAAAATTGTCACCCGATTTGGATCTCCACCAAAGGCAGCTGCATTCTCCTTGATCCAGGACAGAGCCAGGTGTTGATCCCACAGACCCATGTTTCCAGGGATGACTGGTGGCAAGGAAATGAAACCCAAAGAACCCAGGCGGTAATTCATGGACGCCACAATGATATTCTCTGTCACAGCTAAAGAAGCTCCATTGTACACGTCCAGGGAACTTGTACCTCCAACAAAGCCCCCTCCGTGTATCCACACAAGGATAGGAATTGGTACAGAGGGTTGCGGATGGGGAACCCAGATGTTGAGAAAGAGGCAATCTTCTGATAGGGGCCTATTGGGATTCGCTATTTTTGTCTCAGGTGTTTGAGGAAGAAGTTGCTGAAAGCAGGCATTGCCAAAGTCAGTGGCCTCAAAGATTTGACTCCAGGGCTGATGTGGAAGAGGTTTCTGGAATCGCAGTTTCCCCAAGGGGGGCTCAGCATAGGGAATGCCAAGATAAGCTCTCACAGAGCCAGAGCCAACGGTGAGAGTTTTGCCCTTGATAGGACCACTACTGGTGTCCACCACAAGGTCATCTTTGGAGGCAGCATTGGAGGCCAGTGAAAACAGGATGAAGAAGGAGCATGATATGGAAGTGGCAAGACCAAGCATTGCAGCCACTGGAAGGAGAAAGGTCCAAGTGAGATCACAAGAAATACAAAGGAAGCCCTCTTCCATTCTCACTCAGTGTACGCATCCAATCTAAAATATAGATGCTGATACAGAGAGAGAGAGAGAGAGAGGTACACACAATATAAAATAAAACAAACTGGGCAATACATGTTGTCCAGTGGTTCCCAACATTTGTTCCTCAAGGTGTTTTGGACTCCAAAATTCCTGAAAGATGGTAAGCTTGCTGGGATTTCTTGGAGTTGAACTCCAAAACAATTGGGGGATGGAAGGTTGGGAACCACTGATGTAATCAAATTATACAAAACTGTGAAATAATACTAAACTTTGGACATATCTGAATTGCAGAATTGTAGCATTGACCCATGGCAGTTTGATTTAATTGCCATGGATCAATGCTACAGAATCCTGGTGTTTGTCTTTTCATTATTCACAGAGAAAGCTCAAGATCCTGGGATTGCAAGATAGGAAAACAGGAATTTTGGAATTTTTGTGACAGTGTATAGATGCTTCATTTCATTCATAATAGCCCTACTACACCTGATGAACTCACCTCCCCGAGGGATTGAATAACTTGCTAGTCCTTGCTGTTCCCTTGTAGCTCAGTCCAAATAGAAAAGTTGGATGGAGAGGCTTCAGCAGCAGGGCTTTTTAAGTCTTGCAAATAACACCCAGGGAAAAGGCAGCTCCTACATATATGATTACAAAGGGCAATGACCATTTGGTCTCAGCCTGCTCTGCTGAAGTTTGGGTAAGATGACATTGTGTGAGAGGTAGTTCAAGGAAAAGAGGGCAGTGATTACTGAATTTTTGCGACCTTTCAGCCAGAGTATCCCTGAACAGCATAAAAACAAGACTCTGGGCCCAGCTACACAACAACTAAAACATGGCGTTTACCGGGTTAAAGGGGTGTGTGGCGGCTACATGATACTACCTATAAATCTGTGCTGATTCACTGCAACTGACAAAAAACAAAGGGCAAAAAGGTCCTCTTTGATCCTGATTCCATCTGGAAAATGTGCATATCCACATTATATATATCTGCACTTGTGAAAAACAAGTGATTTCCTTCCCTCCACCCTACGTGGACTGCTCCAGCACACATCTGCTTTATTGCTGATTTCAGGGTGTTGGCTTGGCAATTGGATTGGAATGATTCTGCCTTGCAGAGTCAATTTTCTACAGTCTAAATTTGGAGCTGCAGGAGGAGATTGCCCAGGTACCAGTCATGACCTTTTTAGAAGAGCTGACCACTATATGCCTTCGGCTGGATGGTGTGATCTCAAATCGGCATCAGCTGTGAAAGGAAGATGCAGAACGGGCAGCATGACTTGGTGCCACGGTCCAACCACCTGTAGTGGACACAGGAGAACCTATGCAATTGTGTACTGTTCGGCCCAAGATTGATGCGACGGAGTAGGTGCATCGGCAGCGGATGAACATATGCTGGTACTGCAGATCTGCTGGTCATTTCTCCCAAGAGTGTCCCGCAAAACAGAAGAGAAGCCTCCCAGGCCACCAGCAGGGATTGCCACAGTCTCACAGTTTCCAGGTCCATCAGAGGAACAGTACGACCAGGTTTAGGTGAGCTCATCAGTTCAGTTGTCCCAGGGCTCATATCCTCCTCGCCATGAAGGTAGGAAGTGCAGGAGGAAGAAAAGGTTGAATCACAGCACAGAGAGGATCCAAAAAGGGGCACATCTCCTTAATATAGATGTGTCTGTCTATCCTGGCTGTGTGTGCACTTTTCTAGCATCATTCTACATGTAAATTTTGAATGCGATGGCATCAAAATTATCTCACCACACATAGAGTGTGCATCCTACTTTCAATCCTGCCTCCTGCAGAATTCTGAGTTTGTAACTTAGTGGGGCCCAGGACCTTTCTGGCTGAGAATTTTAAAGGCACCTTCCTAAACTACAAGCCACAAAATTCTGCAACAGAAAACTACAGTTTGTTACAAAGGTGCAGTAAAAACATTGCTGTGGAGAAAATCTCTCTGACGTGCGAGGCCTGCTCCCAGGGCTGTTCCTCTACAGAGAATGGCTGAAGAAATGCAGAGACCTGTAGTGGATCCCCCTCCTTCATCTACTTCTGTCAGCAGAATTGCTGACATGAAATGACATGTTATTTCACCTGCTAAGCTTTCTAGAGCTGTGCACCTGTTCCTGTTTCCCCATAATAGAATGTTAGTAGCCACCATGCTGTTGTTTCTGTTCTCACTGATTTACTGCTCTTCTGTTATTATGTTAAATACTTTTTTTATCATTGCACATCATTTCAGGTCCACTAAAATTACAGTTTCAGAATCCAGAGTGTCTAGCTCCAAAGATTGAATGAGACCCAGGACAGGTTGAAGGCAAAAGAACAGAGGCTTTATTCACTTTAGCCAAAGTGGAGGCCAACAGAGTCTACACTCTCAAAAACTGACATGCCACAATGAAAACATGTAGAAGCATTTATAGGAGTTTGAGAGCAGTTCACAACAAAGGACATTCACAATTCCCAATTCTGAATGGCTCAGGTTAGGGGCATGCTGATTGGTTGAGATGCTCCATCTGCTGCATCTCAGCCAGCCAATCATCAGTCACTGTTTGGTTGCTGAGTTTGGCGGGAAATTTAATAAACTATCATTTCTCACTGTGAAATTCTGTAGCTGTTTCTTGGTCTGCCTCTTGTGGGTGATTAGGGAAAAGGAATGGGGGTAGGCTTTGGGTTAATGTGTGCTAATGGCTTCATTCCTGTTTGCCTGGAGTAGGACTATGGATCTTGACTGGCTAAACAGTGGGTGGCAAATGGAGTTGGCATGTTTTGAATGGGTTCTCAGGAAAAGGGTCTGGCAGGTCAGTGGGCAACTTCTGATCTGAGTCAGAACTAATCTACAGGAAGCTGTTATGGAGAAAATAACATTTTGAAGCAATGTGTAGGTTAAAGTTTCTGTTCCTTAAAATATTAATAATCATTACGTTTTAACTTAGGTACCCTCTGATCTACTGTTGTAATGTAATAAAGTTTAGAACTGTTGTTAAGCACAAAAGCTTTGTGTTGTGTTGGGTTTTAGTCTGAGCTTATGAAGAATTCTTCATGGACCTGAACCTACATTCATCTATATGTTGAAACATTTATTCAAAAAAATATTGTTCATTTTGTTAGTTTTGGCCCAGATCTCTAATCTGCTAAAATTATTTTTATTCTGATTCTGTCCTCTGATATATTAATTATTAACTACCCCCCCCCCCAATTTGGTGTCATCTGCAAATTTAACAAGGATTCCTTTTATTCTGTCATCCAGTCATTTTGTCATCCAGGATGAATATGTAGGAGCCATTGGGGAGCACTATTTCGGTTCAGCCAGTCAATCGATTCCCAATCTACCTCACAGTAGCATTGTATAATCAGATCTCTGATTATAATTTGTTTATAGAAAGAGTGAAAGTAAGGTTTGGGCTAACAACACAACAAAGTCGAAAAGCCTCCAGAGGAATAAAACGCAAGGCAGATGAAACATATTCACAACTGGGCTGTCGATTAGGTGGATTGAAGGAAATAAAGTGAATACTTTTGAGGAGTTGAAACAGCTTGTGAGTCTGGAACAATTTTACAGATAGGTACCACCCCAAATGATATGATACATAAAAGATAAAAGAATTCAAGCCGTAGCAGGAGTTGCCACCCTGTTAGATGAACTTGAAGGAGAATTTTAAGGAGGACATTTTTCAGTTCCTTACAAGAAGCTCTTAGAGCTTTTCATTATTGTGGGGGTTCTGAGCCAACACACATTTTGATGTTTCAAATATTAGTCTTGTTTCTGTGTATCTCCTGCTGATGTGAATTATACAATGCAATTTTCTGAATCATCACCCCTAATAACCAAACCAAACCTAAAGTTGACCAAAAACCGATTCATAACTCTTTTGGTACTAATGTTGGAGAGTGATCTCTGGTTGAAGTGATCCCTGGTCAAAGAAGGTTGGGATCCACTGTCACAAACCAATATTCATTTCCTCCCTTGGAAAGCCCCCCTGCCAGTGGAAGGGAGCCCGGCACCAGCAAACAGGGCTGTAACATCAGCATCATGGCCCGCAGAAATATCCATGGCCTCACTTTTATTTGTAGCACGTGTTTTAAAAAGACCACAGTGTCGAGCAGGCGATACTGGCATAACCTGAGCTGGCTCAGTGCTAAGATGGAAGAAGTTCTGTTGTGTAGCATTATAAGGCAGCCACTCCACTTCTTTCTTCTCTGAACCTGTGGGATTCCTATTGAGGAGAAAACCATATGTTTATAACCAGCAGGCTGTAATGTTGCATGTATACTCTGGAAGAAATGGTAGAAGAGATTACAGAGTTTGGAGGTACTTTTAGGTTTGAACAAGGAACATGAATAGAATTCCTTAGGGTGTAGAAAAGGGGGTCAAGCTATTTTTCCCTCTCATAACCCAATGCAGTCTGGTTGCCTGCTATGAGAACAGAGTGCTAGAAAAGACTAGGCTTGGGCATGATCCAGCAAAGTCATATATCATTTTATTTTTGATGATTTACATTGTTTGACTTGTTATGTGTTTCATTATTAATTATATTTTTGTTTTGTTGGAAGCTGTTCTGTGTCCCTTTGGGATATGGGGTGAGATGTAAATAAAACTTCATTCATTCATTCAAAGTCTTTTTTATGTTTTCCATAATTTGTCAGGGAATGTCCGGTTTACACTTCAGCCATCTCACTTTTTCATATATTTTAAAAAGTTCCAGTTTCCCTCTTCTTCTACTGTTTTCTTTTTTTCTCAGCTTATTTCAAGTGTTGCAAATTAAGTTCAATCTGCAAAAGGATTTTGTGCTATATTACCTCCACAGTGGAGAAAATCCCACCCTTCCCAGTAGGTACTGGCAAACGCAAACTGCTGCCGCCTCTCCTGGTTGTGTGGTTAAGCACACGTGTCTCCTCCAATGAAACATTGGAGAGCATATAATGAAGATATTCAGCTGCAGATTTGAAACCCAGCATCCTACTCACATCCTAGTATTATTCCCATTCCAAACTTCACTCAGTCTGTATCAGCTTCACCTATTTGAAAGCCTTTAGTCCCACGTCATCTGTGTCTTTTCTTCAACCCTCTTGTCTTTTACTCTTTTTCTTCCCAGCTATTTTTTCATTTCCACCCCAACCACCATGTCCTTTCAGCCTCTCCCCTCCTAACTGTTCTCTTCACCTTTATGAGGAACCAGCTCTCCTCTCTATTCTCTTCAACTTTGTTTGGAACCAGGACTGTTTTTCCTGCTGTCAGGGTTGCCACATCTTAAATCTTCATATCCAGTTGCCTCAATTGTATATAGCGCAACCCATTTGTTCAATATGCAAGAGATTGGATCAATGCCCAAATGATGAGCTAGCCTAGTTCCAGTCACCAAAGTGAATCAGTGGGATTGAACTGATTTCTTGAATAAAGCAGAGAAGAATGAGAGAGAGAAATGCCTTACCCAGTTCTGGCGAACTCTGCCCAATATCGCATTATTCTATGGCTGAGCGTTGCTTCCGCTTCTGTGTGTGTTTTGTTGGCCTTCAATGCTGCTTTAAAGCTTCCAAACACATAAATAAGTTCCGCTCCATGAGTTGCCTTTGTCCACTCAGGCCAGACAATGCCAGAGGTGTGATGTGTGAAAAGGTAAACATACACAGGACTCCCAGCTTTTCTCACCTGGGCAGCAAATTCGGCTGCAGGACATACAGAGAAATAATCACTTGAAGATTGCACCAAGGCTGAACGGTACTTTGCTGGGCCATGACTCTCTCTACTGTACTTCAAGGCCACAGCCTGAATATCTTCTTCAGTTGCATTTCGCACTGTAATTCTCAATGTTTTTAGAAATTGTTCCTGAGTGATTAGGCTGTGATTGTTTCCAGGAAATATAAAAGCCACCAAGGAAGCCGCTTCATCTGAGGTGACACCAGTGAGAATWGGTTTGATCTGCACATRCKGAGAGTCTAAAAGTCTCTGTGGATCATCAGTCAAAAATTCCCCATCTGTTGTTGGTACAAAGATGAAATCMAAAATAAAATCATTTTTCWGGGACAKAGATGYTTCAYRCTGAGGAAATTSCACTGCATCTTTTTTCTGAAGGCAACTCACAATTTCATTTTCATTGCCTTCTCCACATCCCAGCAGCTGRCTAAGTTCAWGGGATTTATTCTTKRYCKTCTCAGGRYTTRYCCAAGCCCAGATGGCATTGGGWGCTCCACTCTSRAGCACAGCTTGSGMAAAARGGGGCTCACTTTTGGGTGAAAGGAGAYGGAAGCCAACAGAGGCTCCTCCAGCACTATGACCAAAAATTGTCACTCGCTTTGGATCTCCACCAAAGGCAGYTGCATTCTCCTTGATCCAGGWCAGGGCCAGATGTTGATCCCACAGACCCATGTTTCCTGGTATGGCTGGTGGCAAGGAAAGGAAACCCAAAGACCCAATGTGGTAATTCATGGAGGTCACAATGACATTCTCAGTCACAGCTAAAGTTGCTCCATTGTACAAGTCCAGGGAACTTGTACCTGCATCAAATCCCCCTCCATGTATCCAGACAAGAATGGGAATTGGTACAGAGGGCTGTGTATGAGGCACCCAGATGTTGAGAAAGAGGCAATCTTCTGACAGAGGCCTATTGGGATTCCCCATTTTTAGCTCAGGTGTTTCAGTTAGAAGTAATTGGGGACAGGCATTGCCAAAGTCAGTGGCCTCAAAGATTTGACTCCATGGTTGACGTGGAAGAGGCTTCTTGAATCGCAGTTTCCCCAAGGGGGGCTCAGCATAGGGAATGCCAAGATAAACTCTCACCAAGCCAGAGCCAACTGTGAGAGATTTGCCCTTGACAGGGCCACTGCTGGTGTTCACCACAAGGTCATCTTTAGAGACAGCATTGGAGGCCAATGAAAACAGGATGAAGAGGGAGCATGATATGGAAGAGGCAAGACAAAGCATTGCAGTGCCTGGAAGGAGAATGTTCCAAGTGAGATAAAAACAAATACAAATAAGTCCTGTTCTAGTCTCATCCAATGGATGTCTATGTTCACATCACCATCTCTGGTATATTCATATCCTATTGGTAATAATTCTCATTGGTTGCAAGGTGCTCGAGCTCTAGAAAGCTAAGGATTATTCAAATCCTTGAGCCCTTTTCCATTCTCACTCAATTGATGGCCATGTTTACATGGTCAACTCCAGTACATTGATACCCTATTTACAATAAGCACTGCTCAATGGCCCTGCTCAATGGCTCACTGCTTGAGCTCTAGAAGAGTGACTCAAATCCTTGAGCTCTGGTCCTATATTCCAGTTGTATACTTGTATACTTTCTGTTGTAATCAATGTTACCTGTAAATATTGTTGCAAAGAATTTTTGTTTTCTGGGATTGAAGGTACAGAGTGGGGTCCAAGGCCCATAGAAAAACCAAGTAGGGATAAGATCTTGTCTACTTTAGGTTATAATCATATTATGTACAAGGGCTAGCCTTTGGGTTCACAGAATTTTTATTTCATGCTGAGATCAATTATATTTCAAAGATGCTGAAAGGGTTAAGGCTTGCTTCTGACTAATGGTGACTAGGGATTTCCAACTAGCTATTCATTCTGGGGTCTATCCTATTCCTGAACAATGACAGTCACAGAGCTGTCCAGGGTTCTGAAACCTATCCTCAAAATACTAAAGATCTAGCATCTTGGATAGCTCCATCAAAGATATTTGTTTATAGTACTTTCTGGTAATCCCTCTACATTTGCAGTTTTGACTTATGTAAATTTGATTATTCATGGGTTTGATTTAAAACCTTCTCTCTAGCAATATGGACACACCCTCATATATATCTATGGGCACACACACACACATAAACACACAGTCTGTCCTCCATATTTGTGGTTTTAACTCTTATAGATGTGATTATTTGCAGATTTGATTGACTTGGGACCTCATCAACTGAAGGTTGTCCTCCTTTTCTATGCACTTAAAAGACAGAATCTTATGAATTAGCATCAAATTATCATGGCTCATTTGACATGCTTCACATCTTTGCAGCATGTAGAAATGGGTGGATTTTAAAAACAGGTGGGAATCAACCCTACTCATCTCCCTGTACATAGAAACACTTAGAAACTGGAATTTCCCTTGGGATGGGAAGTAGAGTTCCCTTGGGATAGGAAGTAGAGATATTAGGGCTGTGCTATTGATGAAAAATGTTTCAAAACCCATTATAAAATTAGGGGCTCTGGAATTTTGTTTCTAAAGTGTTTCTAATGTATAATTAGTGGAAATTTTGTTACATAATGAGTAATGAAATTTCATTACTTTTCTGTTATAGTAATTCTGCAAGTGGGGAAACTTCAGGGGCTCCTTTCTCCCCTGAGGTGAAACTTGTTACAATGGTAGACGGGGTCACACTCTCCCTGAAGACACAGATCCACAGCTTGGGGATCTTCCTGGATTCAGCGCTGATGCTTGATGCTCAGGTGTTGATGGTGGCCAGGAGAGCCTTTGCACAACTAAAACTCCATTGGCTGCCATTCATTTTCCGGTCCCAATTCAAGGTGCAGGTTATCACCTATAAAACCCTGAATGGTTTGGGACCCATCTACCTTCATGACAACATTTTGGTCTATACACCTGCATGATCCCTTTGATCATTGGGATAGGCCTCAGTGTGACTTGTGGGGTTGAGGAAGAGGGCCTTCTCTGTGGAGGCACCTAGACTTTGAAATTTGCTACCCTGTGAGATTAGGCAAACACCCACTTTGGCACCCTTCAGGAAGAGGCTAAAAACTTGGCTGTTTCGGTGTGCCTTCGAAGATTGAACAAAAAGTCTCTTACCTTGACCAAATCAGTACATAATGTCTTTTGATGCACTTTACCTCCCCCTTCAGTAAATTGAATCCCATTGTTTGTCCCATTCGAACTTCCCATCAAATACATTACCCTACTCATCCATCTCACCCAGGGTTTTAAAATCCTACCTGTTTATTTGGCCCTGCCCACTTGGCTCAATGTCTTGTTATTTATGTTATAATCTGTGTTTATTTTGTATTATCCTTTTGATTTATTTTATTGTATTTATATTTGATGTATTATTTTATGATTTTTTGTTGTATTATTTTGCTCTATTGTAATTCATTGGGCTTGGCGTCATGTTAGCCACCTCGAGCCCCCCTTGGAGAAATGGGGTATTAATAAAATATTATTATTATTATTATTATTATTATTATTATTATTATTATTATTATTATATAAAGCTCTTTGTGAGTGGTGGCTGTGGCTGATTGTTAGTAAAGATGTTAAACAAAGTTGGTGAAAGGATGCTGCCTTGGGATAAACCATTATTTTTCCTCCTCCATCTACTTTTCCTGCCTTGAAACTCCACATAGAAGCTGTGGTTTTCCAGGGGGTCTGGACAGTTTTTGTAAAATCATAGTCCTGGGTAATATGGTAGACTTTCTGCAGCATTTTCCTATGTAGCAACATGTCATAGGCTGCAATAAGGTCAACAAAAATTGTTCTGGTAATGCAATCTTTTTCATATCCTTCCTCAATGTACTCAGTCAGATTAAGAATGGTCTGAAACCTGCTTGTTGTGCAATAAGCTGAAGTTAAATAACAGGTTCTAATCGATTTAATAGCATTTTCTCATATACTTTATATAGATTACATAGGAGCAAGATTGGCTGATAGTTCCTGGTATTTTATATATGGGACTACATTTTACTATACCATTATATATAATGGGACTTGAGCATCCACAGATTCTAGTAGCCATTTTTGAAAAACCCAGTTGATACCAAAGCCCACTGTACTGATAGCCACCAAGAGCCCCTCATTAAGTAGTGTTAAGCAAAAGTTTCTCAGAGCTGTAAAACATCCTGCTATAGCTCCCTATTCAGATCTCTTTTCACTATCTCCTTCCTTCCCTTCCTCCCTCTTAACAAAGGCAAGAGGGCTTTCATACCCAGAAGTGCAGAGCAGTGAGTCTGGGCCTGTTAGTAGACAAGAAACCTGCAAACACTGAGTATTAGGCTGTGGCTTCTGCTGTAATGCATAATAGGTATCCCACCTAAATGCAAATCAAGAATTAATGGAAGTAAATCAGGATTTACCTGCTTACGCTCACCAAGGGCCTGCCGATTAATTGTTTTGCTCAATGGAGTCTGTGGTCCATTTCTGCTCTTCTGAATATCTTTCCCTTCATGTCATATTGCACATAAATATTTCTCATAGCCGGTAAATGTCTTGCCATATCCTTCATTGCAGATAGATCTTGCCTCAGATCATTTTTGAGGAAGTAAATACATTTTTATTAAGTTTTACAGTAGCAGCAGAATGGCTCCTTGCAAAAACAACTGGGATTTGCAGTTTAGTGAGGAAGTGGAGCTTTTTGGTAGGCAAAACTCCATACATGTAAAAAAATGTACAAATCCCAGAATTCCATGGGATACAATAACAATAATTAAAGAGGATCAAAGATCTATAATTACCTGTATAGAAAGAGGATCATTTTTAGTGAAGTCTAAGTCAACAGAAATCCAGGGGCAGGGAAGGTAGGAAGGCATGATTTACCAGTAATACCTGGGCTTTCTATTTTAACATTAATGTTCAGTCCCAAAACTTCTGTCCCTTCTGCAAAGATGGTTGAAATAAAATTTCTGAATTATATGTACTTATTTGTTTAGTAGACTTTTGCCAGTCTCATAGCACAATCCAAAACAGGAAAATAAATATAGAACTGACTGATGGATTTCCCCAGAGCAATCAAAATAACGCCGATGGAGTTGGGCCTATGCTGCTAAAAAGGGCAGTGACCACCTGGAATTAATTAATTTATTATTATTTTACCCCACCCTTCTCAACCCCCCCCCCCCCCGGGGGGGGGGAGGGCTCAGGTCACAATGTGTCCATAGTGTGGGAGAAGACTACAAAAAGCAGGCATATTACAAGGCCATGTCAGGTCAAAGCACACCACAACAATTATAATGATGCTCTAATTTGAAAGTTTACTTTAAAAAATAAAGTAAATCCAGATGCTAATCTGCCATGCCATTGCTCTGACCAACCATGGGTTGCCTACTGTGAATAATTTTTCACTTACCTGTTGTAAAAAAAATGAACCACAAAAGTGGACCCCATAATCCACCGCTCCATAGGCACCAACAAGGGAGCCTGCAATGACCTAAACCTTTCAGCATTCTGGGAGACACATCAGAGGCTTAGGAAGAGATGAATAACAGGGTTTCACTGGCATTATCTGATTGGATTCCTGGGAACATTTCTTCATTCAGTTTGCTGGCTCAGACTCCATTGAGCTGT
Organism: Anolis sagrei ordinatus; assembly: GCF_025583915.1. NCBI lineage: Eukaryota > Metazoa > Chordata > Lepidosauria > Squamata > Anolidae > Anolis > Anolis sagrei. Next base: position 288,965,101 of record NW_026845477.1, on the reverse strand, counting down.
GCCCACACTAAGTTAACTCCTTTGTTAACTTAGCTGACACCCATTATTCCAGTAGGAAGAGACTCATCCAAAACCATTAACTTTGTCCCAGTTGCATTCCTATTTGCCCACACCCTTCTCCTAAGTGGAACAATAATGAGACACAAACCTTTTATTAAGTTTCCCTCCTGGAGACCAATTGGCAAGAACAACTGACCACTCATCCCAGCCAACGAGCCTGCAGATCCTAGCTGGCAACAATTTGGACCATTATATACTCACGGCAGCAAAAGTCCTTTGTTTCAAATGGCTATCAAGGTCCTAAAAATATTTCTGTATGTTTGCATTGAGGTATGTCGGTTTTTGGAATGCAGACTCCGTTGACATCCACTTTGGACAAAATAAAAGCCTCTGATTTTGCCTTCAACTCACCTGTGTCTTGTTCAACCCTTTGGGAGCTTGACACACAGGGCTCTGAGCCTACAATTCTTGCAATAGCTAAAATCACACGACCTCATACAATGCTATGGTGGACCTCCACATCCCACAAGTTGCCACCAAGTCTACTGGCAGAAAGTTGCACCTGAACAAAGGAATTCAAATTACAAGAAATGTGATTTGACTAAACATTAGAAAGGACTTCTGGTCTTGACAGTAAAAGCTTTCCAACAGCGTGGATGGTGGTGAATTATGCTTGGGAAGTTTTTAAACCTGAGAGGTTTTTAAACCCGAGATTGGTACCAACCTTTTAGGGTTGCTATAGTGATAAGTCTACTGCAATAACGGAGAGTCAGACTAGATGATCATTGGGGTATTTTTTTTTTTGCCTTACATGTTGAAAACCACCTTGTGGGGCGATAGGGCAGTATACAAAAAAGTTTATTATTAATTGTTATTATTTCTTCCAGTTGTTATTATTATTAATTGTTATTATTAATTGTTATTTCTTCCAGTTCTGGGGTTGGATGACAGTGGTCTCACATTCATCAATGTTGCTATCAGTCACTATTGCTGATCACTTCCCCCTTCCCCTCCAAGAATAACCTTACTTGTGGCATCTGAATCAATTCCTCAGAGATCTTGGTATTGCCAGGAACTAACTGGAAGCCGTAACTATTCAATTCACATTTGGCAGGAGTAACACCCAGAATACCCCTATTTGGTATGGAGTGTGGTAGGGGCATATGGTATTCCCAGGAAAGAAATATGACCACTTTTGGTGCTGACAAATGTCATGTGTGTAGCTCACATGGCAAAGGCAGATCCAAAGTGCTCCTCCAATGACCCATGGCATGCTGCTTCCTGGGGAAAAGAGTGCAACCATGCACACTGATAAATGCCACGATGGGTAACAGATGACAGCAAAACCTATTATATAAAATCTGAAAAAGAACAGCATTGCCAACACTTCCTTTTTGTGGCATTACTGATTTCTGGAAGAAACCTTCAAGCAAAGTAATAACATGTAGTAATATTACATGTAATATAAATATATAATTATAATATATTTACATGTAATATAAATATATAACTATAATATATTGCATTACATTATAATATTATAAATATTATATGTATATACAATATATTATATTATATTATTAGAATAGCACAGGAGACAAGGTGGAACTGTCCCCTGGCCCCCTCTCGCTTCACTCTGGCCCAGAGTGACAGCTGGTGCTGGGGAGAGGGATCTCCAGCTGATGGCATATCCCGAAGACAAAGTGGAACTGTCCCCTGGCCTCCCCTCTCTTCACTCTGGCCTAGAGCGACAGTTGGTGCTGGGGGTGGGGGGTGCTGGTATCAATTGTGCATGCCTGAGTGTTTTGGTTTTTTTTGTCATGTCAGGAGCAACCGCTCCTGTTGTGAGAGGATTGGCTGTCTGCAAGGATGTTGCCCAGGGGACGCCTGGATGATTTCTGATGCTTTATCATCCTTGTGGGAGGCTTCTCTCATGTCCCCACATGAGGAGCTGGAGCTAATAGAGGGAGCTCATCCGCCTCTCCCCGGATTCGAACCTGCGACCTGTCCGTCTTCAGTCCTGCCGGCACAGTGCTTTAACCCACTGCGCCACCGGGGGCTCCTGAGTGGTGATCTGAACAGTGTTCTGCCAAAGTCTTTGTGTGCATCTACAATGTAGAATTAATGCAGCTTAGCATCACTTTAACTATCATGGATCAATGCTGTAGAATTCTGGGAGTTGCAGTTTGGTGAGGCACCAGCACCCTTGAGCAGAGGAAGTTCAAGACCTTGTAAAACTGCAGCCTTTGAAACATAATTGGAAAAGAAGCAGGAAAAAAAAACACCTATGTAAGTAAGAAAGTATTAACCTTAGAAAAAAGAAAACAAGTAAGAAGTCTCTTCTGGTAAGCAGTCCCATATTATAGGAGCAATAACTATGAAGTTTCTCTTCTTTGTCTTTGCCAAATGAGTTAGTGATATTATTGGGACAAAAAGAATGCTTTCTTTTTCCAGTAAGAAAGGCATACCTTGCCTTGAAGAGTTGGCAGCGATACTTGGCCACAATCAATAATTTGCTTAATGGAGACGCCCAACATCGTGTATACTCAGAGTGCTTGGGGAACAAGAAACATATGAGCGAGGACTCAGGTCACAGAAGGCAATGTCCCACAGTCTTTGCTTAATAGATTTCAGTGCCATGTCACAACCCAGATGCCATAAAAAAGGAAGAAAGAGTTAGAGTTAAACTTGAACCAGTTGCTAATGTAATCATCCTGGGCTAGATGGTGTTAACAAAGGCATACAAATATTACATCACTCCTTTTGCAGTGTAATTGTGTCTTTTGGTTACCATTGGAGGAGGATGGCCTATTTGCATAATGAAGAAATATCACATGGTTCAGGTGTTGGCATCTGGTGATGGATTTAGCTATGAGTCCTCTAAAAAGCACCTAAACATAGTTTTCTTAGTTACTCCTAAAAACTAGAAAATGAATAGGTACTTTTTAAGGAGGAAATCCTAATCTAACTAACTACATTTTAAGTTTGAGAACTACAAGCCTAAATTGTTGTTGTTTGTGAAAAGCAATTTCCCAAGTTGTGGTCAGCTGTGAGGACTCCTGTGGCTTCCAAAGAGCCAACAGAGATATAAAATGCTGTATGCCATTGGCCTTTGATCTGATTGAGCATACCTTCCCTTATGTTATAATAATAGTAATAATTTTGTTCTTATTTCTTATTTCTTATATGTTCGCAGGGAATAAGTCTCATTCTGATAGCAAAGTAGCCATTAGGGTTATCCTGTTCCATGCAAGAGGTGTTTGTGTATGTAGCAGAAGGGGTTTTTCTTTCTTGCAGAAGATAAACAAAACTGAGGTTCAGAGCTTTGAGTTCAGTACTTGAGCAATTTCTAATTGCTCAACCAGTTACCCAAGCTTTTACTACACAAGATCTGAGATCAATGTGGGGCATGTTGCCACAAAAGCAAAATGAGGACATTGCTCCACTCAGTTAGAAATCTGCCCTGCCGTGAAGGTTTCCTATATTTTCAGCATTGCAGTAACTTAAATGTGGAACTAAGCATTTAGAAATAGAGTTTGGGCATCCAAAGAAGAGGAGCAGACAAAGTTGCCAAAAGGAATGCAAACATATCTAACATGTTTTAGGTGTGAATGAGTCTGGGTTCTAGGTGCAACATTGCCAAGAAATTTGGAGACTGAAGGAAAGTTTCATGCAGGGAAGGAAAATTCTTCTAGGGAGGCCAATGCCCTCTTTGATCTCCACCCCTAGGAACACTGAGACTCTAGCACCAAACGCTGCATTAACTCTTTCACAAGGTCTCACACTGTGTTACAAAATGTCTGCTGCAAGAACTTCTACAAATGTTTACAAAACAGTCACACTGTCACAATTTTCCAGACCACATGTTTTTAGAACCAAATCTTTCTCAATCTCATGCTGCTCATTGTCTGGGCAATAGCATGAAATTGATTGGAACCACACACAGGTTGAATATTCCTTATCTGATACTTGGGACATAATGGAATTTCCTGATTTTGAAATAGCTGTGTTTGCACATACATTCAAAATGAGATATTTTGCAGATGGGATCTATATCTGAACATGAAATTCATTTATATCATATACACCTTGTACAGATAGTCTGAAGGTAATTTTATACTATATATTAAATACTTTTGTGCATAAAATGAAATTTGTGTACATTGAATCATCAGAGAGCAAAGGTGCCACTATGTTAGTAAGCCGTGTGGATAATTTTTGAGTATTTTAGATTTTGGAATTCCAGATAAGGGATGCTCAACCTGGACTGCCTTTGAACATGGTGAATGAAACACCATCAGTGATTCCTTTTGCTAGACAGTGACAGCTGTATCCTGGGCTGTGTCATACCAAGGTTAATCTCAGTGATAGAAACCTGGGGCATCTTGCTTTGTTTATTGAATGGCTAGACTTTTTTCCTGCATGAAGCATGAGTGGGAAAAAAAAAACAATGCCTTACCCACTTCTGGCAAACTCTGGCCAATAGTTCATGATCCTCAGTGCACCCTTAGCCTCTATATACATTTTGTTGACAACCGACTCAATGCTGCCAAATACATATGGTAGTTCAACACCATGAGGAGCCCCAAGCCACTCAGGGCAGACTGAACCAGAGGTGTGGTGAGAGAAGGTATAAGCATACACAAGACTCCCAGCTTCTCAGACCATTACCACAAACTCAGCTATTGGGCAACCAGACATTTGTGTCTGGTTGCTGATGACACGATAAATAAAAATAAATAAGCTATTGGGCACAAAAACCCATATTCGCTAATCACGTGAGACATTGCCAACTTGTACTGTGCAGCTCCCAGATTGTCTTCGCTATACTTCAGAGCCACAGTCTTCACATCTTCAGTACTTGCCTTGAAAATTGTCAATCATTGCAACTTCCAGAAGCTGATCCCAAGAAATCAAGTGATCCTTGACATCATGGTAGTAATACAGCACAAAAGCAGGTGCTTCATCGGAAGTGCCGCCTAAGAGAATCGGATTGACTTGGATGCATTCTCACTGAAGGAGTTTTTCTGAATCCTTGAGCAAAAAGTCCCCATGTTTTTTTTCTTTCTTTTTTATTAGATTATATGAGTAGAGTATAACATTTCACATTCACGTAACAGAAAAAATGGAAAAAGACAAAAACATTCCCACCATTCTGATGTTACCTATATTATTGGCCTTTCCATTTCTATATTTGTCTATCTAGTACTTATATATATCTGCTTTTTTCACCGTCCCTCTCCACCCCGCCCTGCCTTTCCAGGAACAGTTTTACCTCTCTTTTAAATATTATTTTATTATTTCGATCGTGGAGATCGTTTGATTCAGTTCCTTGTTTTTTTCTTTTCCCTTTAATTCTGGCTAAGAAAATAATGTGCATTCTGCTAATCAGAAGGAACTGGTTTTTCTGAACGAAGCAGAGGGGAATGTCTTACCCAGTTCTGGCAAACTCTGCCCAAACTCTTCAGTTGAGCACCTCGGTGTGTTTTTTATTGGCCTCCAATGCTGCCTTAAAGCTTCCAAACAGATAAATGAGTTCAGCTCCATGGGTTGCCTTTGCCCACTCAGGCCAGACAGTGCCAGAGATGTGATGCATGAAAAAGTAAACACGCATAGGACTCTCCGCTTTTCTGATTTGGACAGCAAATTCAGTTGCTGAGTTGTCACCCAAAATCTTCCCCAGCAATCATCTGTCCTCTTTTAACCACTTTTTAGTTATTATAGAATATCATCTTTCATTTTATAAAAAGGAAAATCAGAACAGAGTATCAGTGGTCAATAAGTTGCTAGTTACTCAACTTTAGAAAAAAAACTAAACTAAACTGCTACTCGCCAAGATAATGCAGAATGAAAACCTAATAAATAACTTGTTTTTTATTTATTTGGTGTTTGGCTATGGTTTGGCTATGGTTCAAAGAAATTAGTCAGTCAGACATTTGGAAAGATCTTTGTGGTCATTCCTAACAAGTGGCTAGTTGCAGGTATTTAGGTGTTCCTGATGTCTTTTCACAACAGTCTCTGCTAATGAGGACTGGTCACTCCTATCATCATTCTGTCACCCCAACCTCTTAAAGATGTAGCTTTTAAACCCAAACAGGCAACAGTCAGGCATTTCTTGGTCTCAAGAGAAATGATTTATTTGGAGAAGTAACAAGCAAAGAAAAAAAGGAGGGAAATGGACATAGGGCCTCGTGAGTGCCAAGCAAGCTGGAACAATCAATGATGCACCTACAGTTACCTTTATAGGTAAAATAATGCAAATATGCCCTTTGAAACATTTCTCAGTTAATTTGTAGCATAATTGGTCAAAAGTGCAAAAGGTGAGATTACATCATGCATATCATTAACATCTTAAACTTTCTTGGTGTCCTTTGTTCTTTTAATTAGGGGACACTTTCTGCATTTGCTCATTCTCTTATTTCCATGGCCAAAACTGACTCATCTTAGCAGGAGACTGTTCCTGGCTGTTCCTGGAGAATTTGAGTTCCCAATTGGGAGGGCTATTACCCAGTCTCAATCTTCATTTGATTTCTCTGCAAAAGAAGGGGGGGGGGGGGAAGCAATAGAGAATAATGAGAACTTCTTCAAGTATGGTTAACTAACTAAGAAGACAATCAATCAAAGAGGAATCTACACAGATTCTGGAAAATAAGTGTATCTCTAGACAATATGTCCCCAAAGAATTGTAGGAAGACTCCCATCTTGCCAAGCATGTTGGGATTGTTTTGGTATCACCTTCCTTCAGTACCAATGATATACACATTGCAGATATATAATTCCTCCGCAGGGAAGAGGGACTTAGCTCAAATCGTTGGTGTAGTTTGTATAAATTTGTTATGCAGCCTTGTACTTTATCCCATGCACTAATCCCATGGTTACAGCTCTGTACTTTTCCCATTCCCTGGCCCTATTGTTTATAGCCTGGCTATGTTTACATTAGCTATTGCCACTGACAGATGTACACTATTTTATTCTGAGTTTTATCTTGTTGTTACATGTTTATATGTTTTATTCAATTGTATTTTATATTGTGTTTTATGTTATGTCTTGTTTTAGGCACTTTGTGTAAGCTGCCCCAAGTCCCTTTGGGGAGATGGTGGCGGGATATAAGAATAAAGTTATTCTTATATTACTTTCTAGGTTATCTAAGGAAAAACAAAAATTTGTGCTGAAATTCCAAGAGCTAAGCCATGATATTCAATTGGCTATTCCTATATGTAGACAATACATTGTATCCTTCTTACAGGAAAGAGAGGTTGGAGCAGAACCTACAAAGAGCATTGCGAGCTGGATGGACTGCTTATACTGTAATTGCTGAGTAACCTAGAGGGATTCACAGCTCACAGCCTTTTACAAGCCTATAAACAATTATTAGTTTCTATTAACTACTGATTATTATTATTATTATTATTATTATTATTATTATGTTTATTTTTATCCCACTTTTTTCTCTTCACAAGGAGACTCAAAGCAGCTTACATTAAATACATTTCAATACAATTTAAAATTTACAAATAAACATTAAAACAGAATTAAATATCATTGGTGTTTTTTAAAAATCAGTTAAAATCCATGAAAACGTATTAAAAACTAAAAACGACAGCACCCTCTTAACTGATCTTTAAAACCTTCTTTAAAAGCCTGCCTGAACAAAAAAAGTTTTAGCCTGCCACCAGAAGGGCAACAGGGAGGGGGCCATTCTGGCTTCCCTGGGAAGAAGCGAGTTCGAGGGTCAAGGGGCAACCACCAAAAAGGAAGGCCCGCGCTCTCATTCCCACCAACCAAGCTTGAAAGGGAGGTGGGACCGAGAGAAGGTCCTCTCCTGAAGGGGATCTCAGGACCTGGGCAGGTTTGTTCAAGGGGATGTGGTCAGCCAAATACAAGAAAAGATTGGACCTGAAATGTCTAAAGGTTATAACCAGCACTTCGAATTGTGCCTGGAAATAGACTGGCAGCCAGAGGAGCTGCTGAAACAAGGGGATTGTCCACTCCCTGCAGCCAGTCCCAGTGACCAACCTGCCTGCAGTTTCCAAGCACTCTTCAGAGACAGCCCCATGTAGAGAGTGTTACAGTAATCCAGATGGAATATAATTAAGGCACATACCACAGTGGCCAAATCTGGGCTCTCAAAGAATGGATGCAGATGGCACTCAAGTTTTAATTGTGCGAAGGCCCTCCTGGCCACTGCAGATACCTGGCCCTCCAGTTCAGTGCTGAGTCCAGGAGGACCCCAAAACTGCCGACCTGTGCCTTCAGGAGGAGTGTGATCCCATCCAGCACAGGCTGGATCCGTATTCCCAGATCTGCCTTCCGATTGACGAGGAACACCTCTGTCTTGTCTGAATTAAGTTTCAATTCGTTTGTCCTCATCCAGTCCATTACTGATGACAGGCATTGGTTTAGCTTGCTTGGCATTAGGTGGAAAGGAGTAGGAGAGTTGGGTGTCGTCTGCATATAGGTGGCACCAAACTCCAAAACTCCTGATGAACTTTCCCAGCAGTTTCATGTCTATGTTAAACAGCTTGTGGGAGAAAATTGACTCCACAGGACAATGGCCGGGGGTTTGAACAGGAACTCACCCCTCCCCCCCCCAGCACCACTTTCTGGGTATGGCCCTCCAGAAAGACAGTGCCTTCCAGTTCCATCCGAGTGAGATGACACAGAAGGATACCATGACCAATGGTAGAGAAGGCTGCAGAGAGAGCCAGGAAAACCACAAACACACATCCCACCCCTGTCTAGCTCTCTGTGTAGGTTATCCACCAAGGCGACCAAAGCTGTCTGAAACCAGATTGAAATGGATATAGATTAATCAATTTCATCTGGAAGTTAAAGTGATATCAAACTCCATTATTTCTACAGTGTAGAGGCATCTCAAATCAGTGGAATAATGGTGACAGTTGATACAATTCAGAAATCCCCTCTCCTATTCATGTACATGAGACAGACCATCACATATCACAATTAGATTAAAGAGATAGCTAATCCAATGCAAACTGAACTTATTAGAAACAGCAATGGCATGGCCCACAGAGGTATGCAATATAAGGCGAAAAACTGTACTTGATGCTGAGCATCTCTCCCCCCCCCCCAAGTATTTATAGTTCCCCAAGGGCTGAGCGATGGATTCTGTTATTGATCAACCCAGCGCCCATCACTGGACTTCTGCCTTTTCTTATTGACTCTCTGCTTCATGAACTGAACTGTTTGCCACATCCCTGGCCACGAACTTCCTTCTGGTGCTTGCCTTGAAATGCAAGCAGCCTCCGTTTCCACGCACCTTTGCCAAAGGACTATGAGATCTCCAGTTTGCGTTATAATAAAGATCCAATATTGTAATAAACTTTGCTTGGGATGGGGATGGGATTGCCTTATGAAATATATATATGAAGTATATGAAATGTATGTATGTAATGAAATATGTATTGAAATGAACTCTGGTTCCCCTCCCTGCTTCCCCTCTTTGACCCTTGCCCCAAAAGGAATGTGACCTAAGGATTACTGTGACAGGGAGGAAACCCTTTGTCCTCCCGAAATGGTTCATATTTACATTTGCATGGGCCGTGCGGTTGATCCCCTTCTCAAACTAACTTTCAGAGCAGACAGTAAGGGCGGGAAGGGTCAACCAAAAACTCAGGAAGAAAAGACTGATTGTATCATTTTTTGGTATTTGTTGATCCCCCTTGTTTACAAGGCCCTGAGGTCCAAATACCATCAAAAGCTCCTTTTCATACTTCCCCCCAAATCCCATCACAGACCAGGAAACTCATTGTTCTCCTATCTAACACCCCGCCGTGTAAAAAACAAAGCCACACAGATGCCCCAAAGGCTGTCATTTCCTCAGTCTTTGTCAGGCTTCGTCCCGCCTCCTGGCTGCCGATTGGTCCATCTTCCAAGGCGCTAGGAAGGCACTGATTGGCCTCCCAGAGGCAGCGGAGCCCGCTGATTGGTCCAGAGGCGAGGCATGCTGCCAAGCCTCCTCCCAGCTGTTCCGCGGCCAGCCAATCAGCCCGAAGCCGGCTGACAGAGGGTGGGCGGGAGTTTTGAAACTGTTTTCCTTTGTCTGTGTACTATAAAAATGCTTGGAAATTCTGTAAAATCATGCTTGCAGTGGAATGATTCCTGCAATGCATCTGATCTCAGCTGAATCACAATAAACCTCGGTTGCTGAAAAACTTCTTCCACTTGGATGAGGCATTATTATTTGTAATATTTTTACTCTTTGGATTGGCTCTCGCTGGCCTCACCAAGGGACCCAGAGCCCTTTAGGCGCGGTCCTCGGGCTTCTCCCTGAGAGGAGACCCCACTAAAAAGCAGCTCGATATCATACTCACTTGGATTTGCAGTATGTGTTTTAAACAGATTGCAGTGTCGAGTAGGTGATACCGGCATAAACGGTGCTGGTTGAGTGCTAAGATTGAAGAAGTTCTGCACTGTAGGATTATAAAGTGGCCACTCCACTTTTTTCTTGTCTGATCCTGTGGGTTTGCTATGGGGGAAATAATAATACATTTATCACCCGCAGGCTATAATGTTGCACGTAAACTCTGGAAGAGATTTCAAAGTTTGGATGTTTTTTGGGGTTTGAACAAGTAACAACAGGGAGTGCACAAAATTCTTCAGATGCAAAAACAAATCAAGCTAAGTTTTTTCTTCCTCTAGATGGTTGTCCGCTGTGGCAACAGAGTACAAGAAAAGATTGGCCTTTGGTATGATCCAGCAGACTCTTTTTTATATTCTCACTAATGACATACCCTATAGCCGTCCCATTTTCATAAAGACCGTCTTGATTATTCTCCAGTCATCTCACTTTTTCGATGCTTTTTAAAAGTCCCAGTTTCTCTCTCTTCCTCCTATCTATCTCCACTTGTTTTCAGTCTACTTCAGTCATTTCAAATTGAATTAAATCTGAATAGTTAGTGCTAAATTACCTCCAAAAGAGGCAAAATCCTGCTTTTCCTGGTAAGCTTGGTAAGCTCTCCTAGTTTGTCTGTTGACACCTTGACCACATTCTGATGTTGTTTGACCACACATGTCCTGGTTTGCATATGTGAAACATATGCAGCTGAGTTGAAACCCACCCTCCTACTCCCATCCTAGCATTATTCCCACTCCAAACTTCCTTCATCCAGTACCAGCTGCACCTTTTAGAAAATCTTTAGTCTCATACTATCTGTGTTCTTTCTTCGACCCTCTTAGGTTTCACTCTTTTTTTTCCTGGCAAGATTTTCATTCCCATCCCAACCACTAAGCCCTTTCAACCTCTTCTAGTCTAACCGTTCTTTTCACCTTTATCAGAAACCAGGAGTAATTTTCCTGCTCTCCAGGTTGCCATATCTTATGTTTTCAAATCAAGTCAACTCATTAGCATATAATGCAACCTATTTTCTTAATTGCACATCAGAACATGAGTCACGAGAAGATCTGAACAATGCAACAACAGTTGTTAGGTCAGTCTTATATTCACAAAAGTGAATTAGTTGAGTCAGAGTGATGGAAGAGACCAGAAGGGTTACCCAATCCAATTCCCATCTGTCACACAGCGACACAAAATCAGACCAATCCTGACAGATGGCCATCCACCCTCTGCTTAAGAAGACTTCACCACACTCCCAGGAAGCATATTCCACTGTCCAACAGGTCTTACCATCAGGTCGTTCTTCCTAAGATTAAGGTGGAACCTCTTTTCCTGCAATTTGAATCCTCTGTTCAGTGTCCAATTCAAATTTTTCCTCTCCTCAATATGACATCCTTTTAAATATTTAAAGATGGATATCATGTCCTCTCTGAGACATCTTTTCTCCAAGCTAAACCTACACAGTTCCCTAAGCACAATAGTGGGCCACAAGACATAAAATAAGGTCCACAGCTCTAGATTATTAAATATGGCTTTCTGTGGATGACCAGATGGCAGCTACTGGATGGCATATGTTATGCATCAGAAACTAGAGCTGATGTGGCCTCTCCAATGCAATTTTCTGAATCAGCACCCCAAATAACCAAATCGAATCTAAAGTTGACCGAAAACTGATTCATAGTACCCTTTTGGTACTAATGTTGGAGAGTGGTTCCTGGTCAAAGTGGCCCCTGGTCAAAAAAAGGTTGGGAACCACAGCATAAGCATTTCATGTGATGATATGCTGATCTGGATCTAGAAATGCTCTGATAACAACACTAGCCTTTGTCTGGATATGAAAAGGACTTCTTTGCAGATTCTTGCATGAAGCAATTACCCACTATTATTATTCTAAATATCGTCATCGATATCTTGGTTTTTACTGTTGTTGTTGTTATTTGAAACACAACAAGATGAGTCCACAGCAGTCACTCTGCTGGCTGTTGAGTTGGATCACATGTCGGACACTTCCCAAGTGTCTAGGACTGTGTGATGTATCGACGAATAATGCGTGCAGATCCCAGGAAGGTGGCCTTCTGCAGCTGGCAGATGGTAATTTTGTCAGCGCCGATTGTGTTTAAGTGCAGGCCAAGGTCTTTAGGCACTGCACCCAGTGTGCCAATCACCACTGGGACCACCTTGACTGGCTTGTGCCAGAGTCTTTGCAGTTCAATCTTTAAATCCTCATATCATGTCAGCTTTTCCAGTTGTTTGTCTCAGTCCTGCTGTCACCTGGGACTGCGACATCAATGATCCATACTTTGTTTTTTAACTTTATTGTGAGGTCAGGAGTATTATGCTCCATTATTATTATTTATTCATTTCTATCCCACTTTTTCCTATGGGTGGGATTCAAAGTGGCGTACAAAAGTTTAAAAACTATGAATCAGGTATTACTGATTGGTGTTTTAAATCATCAGTATTTTAGATTACGTCTAAGAATCCAGGAGTCAATGAGATTTCAACCCAGGAACTGCCTGTAATCTACTTTACTTGGTTCTGATCTGATCGAGATACACAAAGTATGACATTGCTTTTTGCTTTCCTTTGCACAACAGTTAACAAAAGCTGAGTGCTCTCGCTGCCCAAATTTCTTCTATCTGTGGCTTTCCCAAGTCAAAATCCGATTCAAATGCATTTTATAATTTGATGTAAGGTACTGAAAAGCAGTTCAGATGTTCTTGGTCTCCACTTTCGAGCGATTCAAACCAATAGTGAGGAATAGGAATTGAATTTCAATATAATCTAGTGAATTGCATAGTTTTCATTCCCGCAATTAAATGTGGATGATAGCCTACAACAGATGGAATCCACATAATTCCTTTCCCACCCTCAGCATGAGGGTGGGGGCCCTTCCACACAGCCCTATATCTCAGAATATCAAGGCAGAAAATCCCACATTATCAGAGTGTGGACTCAGATAACCCAATTCAAAACAGATATTGTGGGATTTTTTGCCATGATATTCAGGGATATAAGGCTGTGTGGAAGGACCCTGGGAAAGCACTTTGCTCCCTTACAGTGATTGGATGAGTAGGTTCTAAATAGGCTTCACTACACGAAATAGGAATAGGTACACATTGGTGTGCACCTCAGGAAATAGGGGACAGTGGTTCAATTCTCCACCCGTTTACCTAATGAAACAATTGGGTGGGTTGTATCCTGGGACTGTGGTGTTTTGGCCATTGTTTGAGGAGGAGTTGGTCTATGATGGCCACTGCCTTGTTCTATTACACAACAAATTGAAGTGTAAGTTCTCATTCAAGTTCATGTACAAATTCAAGATGATGTTCATGCCCTCAAATTAACTGGAAGATCACACAGAGATCGATTGGTAACCTATAATAAACGTTGCCCATAGTTAACGCACAATGTTGTGTTGTCTCGTGATTTCACTGGTGGGAAAGCAAAGCCATTAAATTAAATACAAACAAGAGTATCCCTCATTTGGATTGACTGACCCAAGAAGTCTTTGATTACATCCTTTTCAGATTTTGGAATACCTGTATTTGCAAATATATAAATAATGTGACAAAATTCATTCCTACTTCCTATACTACTGGCTTCCCTGGGAAGGAGGGAGATCCAGAATCGAGGGTCAGCCACCAAGTAGAATAGAATTAATCAAGTTTCTGGAAAAAGACAAAGGAGAGTGAGGAAAAAATGCCTTACCCAGTTCTGGCAAACTCTGCCCAGTATCGCATTATCCTACGGCTGAGCACTGCCTCTGCTTCTGTATGTGTTTTGTTGGCATCCAATGCTGCCTTAAAGCTTCCAAACAGATAAATGAGTTCAGCTCCATGAGGCGCCCCGGCCCACTCAGGCCAGACAGTGCCAGGGGTATGATGTGTAAAAATGTAAACATACACATGACTCCCAGTTTTTCTCATCTGGGCAGCAAATTCGGCTGCAGGACATACAAAGAAATAATCACTCAAAAATTGAACCAAGGCTGAACGGTACTTTGCTGGGCCATGACTCTCCTCACTGTACTTCTGGGCCACTGCTTGAATATCTTCTTCAGTTGCATTTTGCACTATAATTCTTAATACTTTCATAAATTGTTCCTGAGTGATTTTGCTGTGATTGCTTAAAAGAGAAAGAAAATCGACCAAGGAAGCTGCTTCATCTGAGGTGACACCAGTAAGAACTGGTTTGATCTGCACATGCTGAGAATTCAAAAGACTCTGAGGATCATCAGTCAAAAATTCCCCATCTACTGTCGGTGCAAAGACAGGATCCAGAATAAACTTGTTTTTCAGAAACAGAGCTGTTTCGTGCTGAGGAAATTCCATTGCATTTTTGTCCCGAAGACAGCTCACAATTTCATTTTCATTGCCTTTTCCACATCCCATCAGCTGACTAAGTTCAAGGGATTTATTCTTGGCATTCTCAGGACTCAACCAAGAAAAAGGAACTCCACTCTGAAGCACAGCTTTGGCAAAAAGAGGCTCACTTTTGGGTGAAAGGAGATGGAAGCCAACAGAGGCTCCTCCAGCACTATGACCAAAAATCGTCACCCGATTTGGATCTCCACCAAAGGCTAGTGCATTCTCCTTGATCCAGGTCAGGGCCAGGTGTTGATCCCATAGACCCATGTTTCCTGGGATGGCTGGTGGCAGAGAAAAGAAGCCCAGAGACCCAATGCGGTAATTCATGGAGGCCACAATGACATTCTCTGTCACAGCTAAAAAAGCTCCATTGTACAAGTCCAGGGAACTTGTACCTGCAACAAAGCCCCCTCCATGTATCCAGACAAGAATGGGAATAGTTACAGAGGGCTGCGTATGGGGCACCCAGATGTTGAGAAAGAGACAATCTTCTGAAAGGGGCCTATTGGGATTCCACAATTTTGCCTCAAATGCTTGAGATAAAACAGACTGAGAACATGCATTTCCAAAGTTGGTGGCCTTGAAGATTTGCCTCCATGGCTGATGTGGAAGAGGCTTCTGGAATCGCAGTTTCCCCAAGGGAGGCTTTGCATAGGGGATGCCAAGATAAGCTCTCACAGTGCCAGAGCCCACGGTAAGACTTCTGCCCTTGATCGGACCACTGCTGGTGTCCACCACAAGGTCATCTTTGGAGGCAGCATTGGAGGCCAGTGAAAACAGGATGAAGAGGGAGCATGATATGGAAGAAGCAAGACCAAGCATTGTAGCAACTAGAAGAAGAAAGATCTAAGTGAAATAACAATACATACAAAGGAAGCCCTCTTCCATTCTCACTCAGTGGGTAGCCATGTTCAGATTGTCAACTCCAGTATATTGATATCATTTTTACAATAAACACTGCCAAAGGTATGCAATATAAAATATTGGTGCTGATACACTCATACAAATACGCATACAATATAATATAAAACAAAGTGTTTTGTATTAAATATTAAAATACACCATTTAAAATAACACAATTTAAAACCGTCCTAGCCATCTGCATCAAATCCAATTGGCCCTGTCATCTTTCCCATTGTCGCTTTATTGCCCTGTCCCAAAAGCTTGGTCCCACAGCCAAGTTTTTACCATCCTTCTAAAGGACAGGAGGGAGGGGGCCGACCTGATCTCACCAGGAAGGGAGTTCCATAGCCGGGGAGCAATCACCGAGAAGGCCCTGTCTCTCGTCCCCACCAATTGCGCCTGTGACAATGGCGGGACAGAAAGCAGGGCCTCCCCAGAGGATCTTAATCTCCGCGATGGTACATAGAGGGAGATGCGTTTGGACAGGTAATTTGGGCCGGGGCCATTTAGGGCTTTATAGGCCAAAGCCAGCACTTTGAATTGTGCCCGGTAGCAAACTGGCAGCCAGTGGAGCTGGCGTAACATGGGAGTTGTATGCTCCCTGTATGCCGCCCCAGTTATTAACCTGGCTGCCTCTCGTTGGACTATTTGAAGCTTCCGAGCAGTCTTCAAAGGCAACCCCACGTAGAGTGCATTGCAGTAGTCTATTCTAGATGTAACAAGAGTGTGGACCACTGTGACCAAGTCTGACTTCCCAAGGTATGGGCGCAGCTGGCGCACAAGTTTCAATTGTGCGAACGCTCCCCTGGCCACTGCTGCAACCTGGGATTCCAGGCTCAGTGATGAATCCAGGAGAACTCCCAAGCTGTGAACCTGTGCCTTCAAGGGGAGTGTGACCCCGTCCAGCACAGGTTGCCACCCTATATCCTGTTCGGCCTTGCGACTGACCAGGAGCCTCTTCTATTTCCTCTTCAGCTTTACTTGCTCTCAAACTTTTACTGTAATATGTATTATGATGTTTTATTGATTGTATGTAATATTATGGTTGGAAACCGGTCTGAGTCCCTCAAGAGAGGTGAGAAGGCCGGTATACAAAATTTTTAAATAAATAAATAAGTAAATAAATTACCCTCATAGGAATGTTGCTGTTTTTATAGACAAAGCAGCATTCTCCTAGTACAGATTTCTCTCTCCCCATACCTTTCCCTATTATTGATAGCATTTATCACTCACCTTTTCTTTGGTTTACTCTGATCAGCTGCTATCGCAGCCTCTTCTATTTCCTCTTCAGCTTTACTTGCTCTCAGACTTTTTCTCAGCTCCCTGACTCTCAGTCTAGTCAAGACCAGAATGAACTGTTGTCTCTTTCAGGCAGCCTTCTCTTTTTTGCAGAGACTTTTATAACCCATGTTACTAATGAGGAAGACACCAATACTGGAAAGACTGGGGAAGGAGGGGAGGGTGATTAGTAGCTGCCTTTTAGGAAAAACCTGCTAACCTGGTTGTACTTGTTGGGGATGAGTGGAGGAAGAAGAAATCCAAAAAGTTACATTGGGACTATTCTATGGGGAAATTGAAGGGAAGCATGGAAGGGAAGAAAGAAGTAAGCGACAGCAGAGATAGACAGAGGGAGGGAGGGAGGTCAAATACGACATAGGGGCAAAATGAGATTAGTGCTCTTCCAAATGGGAATTGTTCCTCACTATGGAGTTTTCCATAAATGTATTCTTGCAGAGTGTTAGGCACGGGACTTCTCTGGCTGAGCAGTTTAAAGGTCCTTCCCTAAACTACAAACCCCAGAATTATGCAGGAGGTAACAACTGGCCCTAAAGTAGATTGATGCTCTAGTGCAGACATGGGCAAACTTTGGCCCTCCGGGTGTTTTGGACTTCAACTCCCACAATTCCTAACAGCCAATAGGCTGTTAGGAATTGTGGGAGTTGAAGTCCAAAACACCCGGAGGGCCAAAGTTTGCCCATGCCTGCTGCAATGTGAGGAAGTCATTATTTGTTGTGTATGCATGTTCTTCATAACAATTCCTGACTTTTTCTTCTGGTTGCCTGAACTGTTTCTAAATGTTCTGTGAATGTTTTTGTAATTCCGGCAATTTCAGAAGTAATGAAATTTTACTGTGGGAAAAGAAGCTATTCTACTTTGGTCAGATGTCACCTGAAATCTTTGTCCAGTTCTGGACATCACAATTCAAAAAGTCTGTTGTGTAGCTGAACCAAATCCAAAGGACAACCAAAATGATCAAAAGTTTGGAAGCGAAGTCCTGTGAAAAATGCCTGATGGGTATGTTTAGCTTGGAGAAAAGAAGGCTGAGAGGAGACATCATGACCATCTTCTAAATATCTGAAAGGATGTCATATTGAGGAAGGGGTAAGCATGTATTCTGCTGTCTAGAGAATAAAAACTCAGCAATGGATTGAAATAGCAGGAAAAGATATTCCACCTAAACTAGTGGTTCCCAACCTGTGGTCTGTAGACCACCAGAGGTCCACAAAAATGAAAATATGCGGCAACGGGAGTGACCGGTCTAGTGAAACCCCCTTATAGTGCTGAGGCAACAGGGATGTCGGGAGGGGCTGACTACCTACGAAAGATTAACTACTACCACATCAGCACTAGATTATTTAATATGGTTTCTGTGGCCGAGCAGATGGCAACTACTGGATGGGATATGTTCTGTATCAGAAACTAGAGCTGATGTGGTGTAGCCAATGCAATTTTCTGAATCAGCACCCCAAATAACCAAACCGAATCTAAAGTTTACCAAAAACTGATTGTAACCCTTTTGGTATTAATGTTGGAAGATGGTCCCTGGTCAAGTGATCTCTGGTCAAGTGATCCCTGGTAAAAAAAAAAATGTTGGGAACCACTGATCTAAACAATAGGAAGAACTTCCTGACAGTTGGTGCTGTTTGCCATTAGAATATGCTACCTGGGAGGATGGCAGAGTCTCCTTCTCTGGAGGTTTTGAAGCAGAGGCTGGATAGAGTGCTGATTGTATTTTCTCACATGGCAGGGGATTGGACTTGATGGCCCTTGTGATCTCTTCCAACTCTTGGATTCTAATCCTTATTACAGGACAATGTCCCTTTTTGCCAAGAGATTCCTGGGAAGGTAGGAAATAGAAGGTCTTGAAAGAGAAGGAACACAAACTGAGGTAATTATCACATGAGGGTTGGCACACATGTTTGTGGCTTGTTAATGAGTGTAAATGTTACTTATCATATGACATTTTTTCAAAGCAGGGGCATTCCAGTTTTCCCCTTATTCTTTGGCCATACCTTTTATAATATTGGGAAACCTATGACAAGCTTCCTGAAAGCACTTTGTTCCAGTGTTGATAATGGTGTGATACATCATTAGCATTGCAGCAACAAGATTGGGAGAATTCACATGAGTTGTGGGCATGTCATCAACATCACATTTCTATGCTTCACTTCTCTGTTGTTGTTGTTGTTGTTGATAATAATAATAATAATAATAATAATAATAATAATAATTTTATTCTTGTATCCCACCACCATCTCCCCAAAGGGACTCGGGACAGCTTACATGGGGACTGTGTTGTTGCTGCTGCTGTTATGTTTATTTATACCCTGCTTTGTCTCTCTTTGGATTACCCTTTGAAGGGGCACATTTAACTTTCATTGTGATGTTGTGAGCTGTATATTTTCACCTATAGGAACCCCTTGTTGTGTGGCACTCACAACACCACCTCCTGGCATCATAAACTAATTTTTGTAAAACTGGTAGTTGCAATATCCGTATTATCATCCAATATATTACAACAGGATGTGCTGAAAAATGTATGTGTTCATAGCCACTCAGAATGATGTTACTGAGCAATTGTGAAGTGATACAATAATGTGAACATGAAATAATGGACACTCACAATAATAAAATTCCATAGTTCTTTTGGTAACATTTTGCTTTACCAACAAAGGGCAAAGCAATGATTCTGAGAAGTTATCTACAGGGTGATGTACAATCCTATCTATATTTTGAGAGCACTGTTAACAGGGCAGTGTGATAGAAACAATGGCTTTGCCAACATGTTCTCAGTTTCTACTAGGATGGGGGGATGGGGATGTGGTGGTGGTGGGATTGGGGAAAAATACTTGTATTTTGACTGCTGAATTTTGAAGATTGTATGTTTCTGTGTGTGTGTGTGTGTGTAGAATAAAACATTTTTTTAAAAAAGCTGCTCCTCATAGGGCTTGTTCTCCAAACCTTTGATCATTTTAGTCATTATTCTCTGGACACATTCCAGCTTGTCAAATATCATAACTTACATCAAAGAAAGCTGAAAACATTTGCAAGTGTACAACTTTTTAAATGCTTTTATTAAGATTCAAAGTATTGACACAACTAAACAAAAAGAAAAACATAATTATACCATTACACAGAAAAATGTATGCGCACATTCTATCATCCATCTAATGAAGATCAAATCATTTTTAAATGATATTAGAGTCTCTGCACATTCCTGTAATCAAAAAGAAGATTCTTCCAAAAGGTGATTCAAATTTTTCAGTTATTTCTGGAATTTAATGCATTAGCCAACATGGTATAGTAATTTGTGTATTGAACCATGAGAGTGGAGACTACGATGCAATTCCCAGCTCAGCAATGGAAACTTAATGGGTGACCAGGACAAGTTACACAAACTCATCCCTGTAAAATAACATAATAGGGTCATCTTAGGGTTACCATAAGTCACAACAACAACAACATATTTCTTCCACTGAATTGTTACCCTAACCACTCTAAGATTGCATATTGATCTCAGTGTTTCAGCCGATACCACACAAGCATGATGCAATTGTTTTGTAAATTATTAGTTTCAGCTGTAAAATCCAGGCCTGTAATTGTCTTGATAGTAGTTAGTTACAGTCATAATTTAACATTGTTTTGCCAGAAGACAGTACAACCAAACATGAGTATCTGTACCACTTCAATTTTTATAACACCAACAAAGTAAATAAGCATCGATTGTTCCCCTTTGGATTATTTCATACACAGTTCTTTTCTATATTGAAGATTGTGAGTTTTCCAAACAAAGTATAATCTCTATACAGGTTCATTCTTCCAATTACTTTCAGTTGCTTCTTGATTGTAACTTCAGTCTGTAGAGACATAAGAAAATGGGTATAATTTCATTCCTTCAAATTTATTAATATTTGCTCTGAGAACAGTAAAATCTGCAAATTAACCAAATCAAATACTTCTCTTTGAAAACACATACTACTAATAATTGGGCAAAGGGGAAATATGTAAAAACAAAATCAAATTGTCCAAATGCATCTCYTCTTATTAATCTATTAGAACTTTAAGKTCTTCTGGGGTGGYCCTGCTCTYGGTCCCACCTTCTTYGCAAGCCCGACTGGTRYGGAYRARAGACWGGGCCTTCTCTGTRGTGGCCCCTTGGCTGTGGAACTCCCTTCTGGGTTTTAGGAAAAAGCTGGAGACTTGGCTCTGCGCACAAGCATTSAAAGAATAMGTTACTATGKTTTTGGCACWGTCTGGATTAAGGATTATGAGCAGAGKTATGGATGWATGGAACTATGCACTTTATATGCTTTTTAAATTTTATATACYGATGTATGTTTTATTGCTTAATRTTAATTGTTTTTAACTRTTTAATTTTTATTGTTAGTACTRGTTTTTACYGRCATTGAATTTTTGCCAGAATTGTAAGCYGCCTTGAGTCCCTTTGRKTGAGAAAGGCGGGATWGAAATTAATTGAAATAAAKAAATAAATAAATAAATAAGTGATGCTTATACTGAATGGGTCTTCAATMAAWCAAAAATATTTATTTTATTTTTGAAAAAAGATTTTGGCCACTCCTAACTCCATCTTGATTGCAGCAAACACCACYATGCAAATCATASAAAAATTAAAAGCCCRTTACAAGACATATGATGATGATGATGATGATGATGATGATGATGGTGATGATGATGATGATGATACTTTATTCATATTCTGCCCTATCTCCCCAAGGGAACTCAAGGTGGATTCCAACATATAAAGGCAAATATTCAATGCCACCATAGAACAAACAAGTACCAACATAATAATCACAGAAAATCACCACATATGAAAACAACATTAGAACCTAACATCAATAAATAAAACCAAATGTAATCAAACAAAATTATATAATGACATAAAATCTGAGCATAAAACATCTATATTGATTTACAAAAGCCAAGTAGAGTTTAAGTTGTGTGGCCAGTGATAGTAACTGGGCCAACTTGGACTAGCAGAGCCCGGATACAATAATAGTTCTCCCCCTGGTAGTGGTAGTGATCTCTCTTTGCCTAATCCTCCTCCTCTCCATATGCTTGTGAACAAAAGTCAGTCTTCAGTTGTTTTTTGAAGGAGAAGAGGAAGGGTGCTAGCTTTATTTATTTAGGGTGGGAGTTACAGAGGTGGGGGCGAACACGGAGAAGGCCCTCACATTCTCACCAGCCATACTTAAGATGGGGGTGGGACCAAGGGCAGAGCTTCCTCCGCTGACTGCAGTGCCCGAGTTGCTTTGTAAGAGGAGATGCGATTGGACAAGTAGCCTCTACCTGAGCCTAATATGAAGATAGCTAATCCAACGCAATTGATCTTATTAGAAACATCAGCATCATGACCCACAAAGACATGCATCATATAATGGAGCTGGCCTCACTTTGATTTGTAGCACGTGTTTTAAAAAGACCACAGTGTCGAGCTGGCGATACCGGCATCACCTGAGCTGGCTCAGTGTTAAGATGGAAGAAGTTCTGCTGTGTAGAACTGTAAGGCAGCCACTCCACTTCTTTCTTCTCTGATCCTGTGGGATTCCTGTTGAGGATAAAACAATATGTTTATAACCAGCAGGCTCTAATGTTGCATGCAAACTCTGGAAGAAATGGTGGAAGACATTACAAAGTTTGGAGGTTCTTTTAAGTTTGAACAAGGAACGTGAATAGAATTCTTCAGGGTGCAGAAAAAAGGGAGCTAGCTTTTTTCCTCTCAAAACCAATGCAGCCTGGTTAGCTGCTGTGAGAAAAGAGTGCTAGAAAAGACTACGCTTTGCCATGATCCAGCAAAGTCCTATTTATGTTTTCCGTAATTTGACAGGAACTGTCTCGATTACACTTCGGCCATTTCACTTTTTCAGATACTTTTTAAAAGTCCCAGTTTCCCTCTTCTACTCTCACTATTTCCTTTCTTCTCAGCTCATTTCAAGAGGTGCAAATTAAGTTCAAGATGCAAAAGGAATTTGTGCTATATTATCTCAACCTTCCCAGTAGACACTAGTAAAGGCAAACTGCTGCAGCCTCTCCTGCTGCATCCATTTATATCTGTGGAACATATATGTCCACCCATGTATAATGAATGTATTCAGCTGGAGCAGAGGGAAAACCCAGAATCCTATTCCCATTCAAATAGTATTATTCCTCCAAGCTTCACTCAGCCAGTACCAGCTTCACCTTTTTGAAAGCCTTTTGTCCCACACCATCTGTGTCCTTTCTTCAACCCTCTTGTCTTGTACACTTTTTCTTCCTGGCTAGTTTTTCATTCTCACCCCAACTACCATGTCCTTTCAGCCTCTCCCATCCTAACTGTTTTCTTCACCTTTATGAAGAACCAGGAGTGTTTTTCCTGCTCTCAGGGTTGCCATATCTTAAATCTTTAAATCCAGTTGCCTCATTTGCATATAGTGAAACCTATTTGCTCAATATGCCAGTCAGGACATGAGTCAAAAGAGGATTTGATCAATGCACAAATGATGGACTAGCCCAGTTTTCCAGCCATTGAAGTGAATCAGTTGGATTACAGTATCATAGTGTTGGAAAACACAAAAAGGCCCACCTAGTCCAACCCCTCTCAGCTCCTCCAAGCTTATTTTTCTCCCAACTAAACCTATCCAGTTCCCTAAGACTTGCATAATCTCTGATTTGGATCTAAAAATACTCTGGTAACAACACCCGACCTCTTGTCTGCATGCAAAAAGGACTTCATTGCGAATCTTTGCAGGAAACACTGCTACTTCTGATCTCATCATCATAATCAAACATCTTGGTTTTTACTATCTACCAGATATTACTGACTAATATTTTGTACCAGCAATATTTTGGATTCTGTCCAGGAGTCAAAAGGTCCATGCAGACAGGCCAAAAATACGGGACCTGGGATTTTTACCAGAGGCATCCAAACGCCACCTCCGGTAAATACAAATTAGTTTGGAATACCCTAATTCGTGTACACTGAACCAATGTATAGCTATCTCAGGCACCAATGTGGATAATTTTGTCCAATGGAGTATTTCAGAATTCCATTTAAGGGATGCTCAACTTATAACTTAAAAATTCATAAATTTTCCAATTACAAGTTATCAAGCTCTGTTTCTTAGGATACGTCACACAAAATATAATACCAGAGAAGAAAATAATTTGCATTCTGCTACTCAGATTGAACTGATTTTTTAAAAATAAAGCAGAGTAGAATGAAAAAGAAAAATATCTTACCCAGTTCTGGCAAACTCTGCCCAATATCGCATCACCCTGCGACTAAGCGCTGCCTCTGCTTCTGTGTGTGTTTTGTTGGCCTCCAATGCTGCCTCAAAGCTTCCAAACAGATAAATGAGTTCGGCTCCATGGGTTGCCTGTGTCCACTCAGGCCAAACAGTGCCAGAGGTGTGATGTGTAAAAAGGTAAGCATACACAGGACTCCCAGCTTTTCTCATCTGGGTAGCAAATTCGGCTGCAGGACATACAAAGAAATAATCACCCAAAGATTGAACCAAGGCTGAACGGAACTTTGCCGGGCCATGATATTCTTCACTGTATTTCAGGGCCACAGCCTGAATATCTTCTTCAGTTGCGTTCCGCACTGTACTTCTTAATGTTTTTAGAAATTGTTCTTGAGTGATTATGCTGTGATTGTTTCCAGGAAAAATATAAGCCACCAAGGAAGCCGCTTCATCTGAGGTGACACCAGTCAGAATTGGTTTGATCTGCACATGCTGAGAGTCTAGAAGTCTCTGAGGATTATCAGTCAAAAATTCCCCATCTGTTGTTGGTGCAAAGATGAGATCCAAAATAAAACCATTTTTCTGAAACAGAGATGATTCTTGCTGAGGAAAATTCATTGCATCTTTTTTCTGAAGGCAACTCACAATTTCATTTTCATTGCCTTCTCCACATCCCAGCAGGTGGCTAAGTTCAAGGGATTTATTCTTGGCCTTCTCAGGATTTACCCAAGCATAGATAGCATTGGCCTCTCCACTCTGAAGCACAGCTTGGGCAAAAAGAGGCTCACTTTTGGGTGAAAGCAGATGGAAGCCAACAGAGGTTGCTCCAGCACTATGACCAAAAATCGTCACCCGATTTGGATCTCCACCAAAGGCAGCTGCATTCTCCTTGATCCAGGTCAGGGCCAGGTGTTGATCCCACAGACCCATGTTTCCTGGGACGGCTGGTGGCAAGTAAAGGAAACCCAAAGACCCAATGCGGTAATTCATGGAGGCCACAATGACATTCTCTGTCACAGCTAAAGATGCCCCATTGTACAAGTCCAGGGAACTTGTACCTGCAACAAAGCCCCCTCCATGTATCCAGACAAGGATAGGAATAGGTACAGAGGGCTGCGGACGGGGCACCCAGATGCTGAGAAAGAGACAATCTTCTGACAGCGGCCTATTAGGATTCCACAATTTTGCCTCAGGGGTTTGAGTTAGAGGTAACTGAGGACAGGCATTTCCAAAGTTGGTGGCCTTGAGGATTTGATTCCATGGTTGATGTGGAAGAGGCTTCTGGAATCGCAGTTTCCCTAAGGGTGGTTCAGCATAGGGAATGCCAAGATAAGCTTGCACAGAGCCAGAGCCAACTGCGAGAGATTTGCCTTTGACAGGGCCACTGCTGGTGTGCACTACAGGATCATCTTTGGAGGCAGCATTGGAGGCCAGTGAAAACAGGATGAAGAAGGAGCATGATATGGAATAGGCAAGACCTAGCATTGCAGCCACTGGAAGAAAAAAGTTCACAGTGAGATAGTAAAATACAAAGGAAGTCCTCTTCCATTCTTACTCAGTGGATAGCCATGTTTCCATGGTCAACTCCAGTAGATTGATAACCTGTTTACAATAAGCCCTGCTCAATGGCACACTGCTTGAGCTCTAGAAGTATGTTTCAAATCCTTCAGCTCAGAGTCCTTATGCAGTATGCTCTGGTCCTATTTTCCAGTCCTTACTTGAATAGTTTCTGTTGTATTGAATATTACTTCTACATGACTTTCCAAAGAATTGTTGTTTTCTGGGGTCAATGTATTGAAGGCACTCAGTGGGGTCCAAGGCCTACAGAAAAACAAAGTAGGACTAACATCTTGTCCACTTTAGATTATAGTCATATTATGTACAAGGACTAGCCTTTGAAATTACAGAAATTTCATTTAGGTTTGAGGGAAGGCTGATCCACCATAGACCGATGTATAATATTGCAACCCTTCACATAACACATCTTTGCTCTATGTCACCTTCATAGACTCTAAAGCATCTTTTGACTCCACTTCCCAAGTTATGCTATGGGAGAAACTGGAGACCTCCCCACTCAGTTTACAACTGCTGTATATTCCTAATCTGCCTACTCCATGAAGGGACCTCACTCAGAATATGATATAATCCCAGGGCCACCTCACCAAATGCAGTAGAAACTGAGAAAGTGGTCAAGCAAGATTGCATCCTGACCCCACTATTTTTCAACTTTTATATCAACTCCCTGGTGGATCATCTTCCCAAAACTTGCAGGAAGACATATCTCCACCTTAATTTATGCAGATGCTGCTGCACTACTTTCAAGAACACTTATTGGCCTAAAAGAAGCATTGAGAGCACTAATATACTACTGCAATGCAGATCAGTTACAAATCAATTACCAGGAAACCAAATCATGGTAATTGCCAAAAGACTCAAGAGTCACTCTGGACCATAGATGAACATAAAATCAAGCAGGTCCCATGTTTCAAATATCTGGGAGTAGTCTTCCACTCTTCCAACAATAGAAAAGTGCATGGGGACCACGTGGCTGAGATTGTGCAAAGGAGCTCTATAGTCATCCTAAAATACCTCAAGACAAAAGGGGGCCACTTCATACATGCAGCACTCAAGCCATTTGAAACCAAATCAGTAGCACAGCTCCTGCATGTTGCCCAGCTAGGCCCCTTCTCCAATTCCGCCCCACTCAAGTTTGTGCAATCAAAATTCTTAAGATCAGCACTTTAAGTTCCAAGATGTGTCTCCAATGCCATCCTGTGACTAGAGACAGGCTTCATGAGGGTGGGAGCCAGGGTGTGGAGGCCATATTCAACTATCCATTTCTCCCCATGGACTTGCCCCACCAACACTGTGAGATGACTTCCACTCCACATGAAAGCAGGCAATAGGCAATCTCATCCCTGAGCTTCCCTCCAGGGCTGCTACTCAGCATGGGATATGACCAAGCCAAAGTGCTCATAAAACAATGTATAATAGAGCACCAATTAGATCTAGCTTGCACCCCTTCCTTTATTAGCAATGAAGCCAGTAGATATCTCACCTCCCCATGGCATACTTAGTTTATCTAGAGGTACCCAACCATTGGAGGGCCTTCACCCTGGCACCATGTCATGCCCTCCCATCTGCTATATTCAAGGGTCGATATCAGAAGAACCCCTGCCCAGAAAGACTGTCCCCCAGTGACTCCAGACACATAAAAACAACAGAACATGTGCTCCTGCAGTGTCTGTTTTACAGAGACATCCATAATAGCCTCATATCACTACTGCTTTACAAATACCTAAGGTACTCAGGACAACTTCATGCCACCATGCTGTTCTTAGACACCAATGCTGTTACAACATGTAAAGTTGGCAAGTTCTGCGTGGCAGGTGATGAGCTAGCTTTTTAACTTTTTGGAAACTTCTAATCATAGTTATAATTAGTGTTCCACTTCCTAGTCCTTGGATGTGTATCCAACTGTGCCCCTCTCTCCTTGTGCCCCCTTGTGTTCCCTGTGTTATTGAAATATACAAGCTTTTAATGACATTTTACTTCCATTGCAACCCAATGCACTAATCCCAGTGATTGGGAGGGATAATGGTACAATAAAAGAGCCAAAACCAGGCATGCCATATAAAATATATGTGCTGATAAATACACATCATATATACACATTATATTATATATATAGGTAAAGGTAGTCCCCTGACATTAAGTACAGTCATGTCTGACTCTGGGGTGTGGTGCTCATCTCCATTTCTAAGCCGAAGAGCCAGCATTGTCCGTAGACACCTCCAAGGTCATGTGGCCGGCATGACTTCATGGAGCACCATATATATGACCAACACGTGTAATCAAAATACACAAGATTATGAAACAATATTAGACCAAAGGCCATTTACACTGTAGAATTAATGCAGTTCAACACCACCGCCATGTTAAGGAATCCTGGAATTCGTCGTTCGGAATTACGGAATCATAGAATTCTATAGCCTTTAGCCATTACAATTAAAGTGGTCTAAAGTGGTCAATTCTAAAGTCTGGATGCCACATTCACCCACTGTCATCTGCTGGTGGCTTCTATGTCAGTCAAGCAAGGAGCACTACTGGACGTACTGCATACACTAATGTCTAGAAATTCAGTCAAACCATAGCCCACAAAACCTGGATTGACTTATCCATGAGTCGGTGTATGTACTATATTTTACTTAGAATCATAGAATCACAGTGTTGGAAGAGACCTCGTGGGCCATTCAGTCCAACCCCATTCTGCCAAGAAGCAGGATAATTGCATTCAAAGCTTTTATCAAAAAAGCAAAACCATCCTCTTCTCTGAGTAGAATGGCAAAAAAAAAAAAAAACATGAACTTGTCCTAGGAGACAAGCCCTCTATACTCTCTGCTCTGGTTCTGCTCAAAGGAGGCGATGAAAATTCACCAATATATAACATTTTCAAATAACCACAAGATGCAGGTTCCAACACAAATCAAACTCAATTAGAAGAAACCACCGTTCTTTCCACATTTTGATGATTTCTGAACCAGTAAAATAAAAGTATTGCCCTCCACTGAATTTTGCTATTTTTCTTATGGACAAAAGAGCATTTTCCTCCTGTAGATTTCCCTCCCCAATGCATTTCTTTATTATTTGTCACTCACCCTTTGCTTGTTTTACTCTGATCAGCTGCAATCACAATCTCTTCTGTTTCCTCTTCTTTACTTGCTCTCAAATTAATTTTCTCTCGCAGTTTCCTGATTCCAGTCAAGACCAGGATGAGCTGTTGTCCCTTTCAGACAGCCCTCTGCTTTTTTGCAGAGACTTTTATAGCTGATGTTACTAATGAGGAAGACCCAATTGCATCCTTCCTGGGAAGCCTGGGGAAAGCAGGGAGAGTGTCAGAGGGATGCTGGATTAGCAGCCACCTTTTAAGAGAGACTTGCTAACCTGGTTATACCAGTTGGGAATGAGTTGAAGAAGGAGAAATACTAAGAGGCACTTCAGGGCTGCTCCATGGACCTCTTCACATGGGGCATTTCACATGATGCATGGCAAGCCCTGCCCACATTCCTCTCAAGGTGGAAAGTACGCACTGAAAGGCAATTCATCCGCCACTACAGGGAGGAAAGTGTGTTTTGGGTAGCATCAATGGAGCTACCTCTACTTTCCTCTCCTTTTCCCCTGTATGATGAGGGAAAGTGTCAAGCTGGAATGTGTCCAGACGAGGGCAACTAAAATGATCAAGGGTCTGGAGAACAAGCCCTATGAGGAATGGCTTAAAGAGCTGAGCATTTTAGCCTGAAGAAGAGAAGGCTTAGAGGAGACATGATAGCCATGTATAAGTATGTGAGAGGAAATCATAGGGAGGAGGGAGCAAGCTTGTTTTCTGCTGCCCTGGAGACTAGGACACGGAACAATGGCTTCAAACTACAAGAAAGGAGATTCCATCTGAACATTAGGAAGAACTTTCTGACTGTGAGAGCTGTTCAGCAGTGGAACTCTCTGCCCCAGAGTGTGGTGAAGGCTCCTTCTTTGGAGGCTTTTAAACAGAGGCTGAATGGCCAACTGTTGGGGGTGCTTTGAATGCAATTTTCCTGCTTCTTGGCAGGGGGTTGGACTGGATGGCCCATGCTCCAGGGGCTAGGATGCACATCACATGGAGTCACATGGAGTCACATAACATGGGTGATAGTGGAGACCGGGGGTACTTCCATGATGTCTTGAACTTGTTTTTCTGGCGGAAGAGCGTGTTGGTGATGACAAGGTTGTGCTCCACACATTTGGTGAGAAGCAGGATGCCATTTGAGTTGCTGTTTCCAACCCCGTCTTTTCCTATGGTCCCTGGCCACAGGTCGAAGTCTCGCCCGACTCTTGCATTAAAGTCCCCCAGGAGGATGATTTTGTCCTCCTTAGGTATCCCCGATAGGACGGTGTCCAGCTGACAGTAGAATTTCTCCTTGATGTCTTCGTCAGCATCTAGTGTTGGTGCATAGGCACTTATGATGGTTGCCCGTTGGTTTTTGGCAAGATTGATTCGGAGGGTTGAGAGTCGTTCGTTGATGCCAGTGGGAGCTTCGGACAGATGTTTCATCAGATCATTTCTGATAGCGAAGCCAACTCCGTGCATTCTTTGGTCTTTTTCGGGCAGTCCCTTCCAGAAGAAGGTGTAGCCTCCTTTTTCTTCCTTCAGCTGTCCCTCTCCTGCTCTCCGGGTCTCTTGAAGGGCTGCTATGTCGATGTTAAAGCGTCCCAGCTCCCTTGCAATGATGGCAGTTCTGCGTTCAGGACGTTTGCTGTCACTGTTGTCCATCAGAGTCCGTACGTTCCACGTACCGAAGTTCATTTTCCTTTTTTGGCCGCAGGGTGGTGACCCCACTGGACGCGGCAGTCCAGTCAGGGATAAGTGAGGCAGACTATGTTTAGGGCACCTTTTCTAGCCCCCTCCCCATGTGGGGTGAGCAGAGTGGGTCCTCAATAGGGCTGCTCAGTCGCGGATACAGCTGCCGAACTACTCAACTGCCTCGGACCTTGAGGTAGAACGACTGAGTCCGTACCCACCGCCCATGTGCCAGTCTGTGACTAGGGGCTTCCAGATTTCACAGTCCTGCCCCCGTCGCCACTCGCTGATCGCCATGGGACTTTGGTTGGTTTGTTTTTATTTTCTTTGGAAGACGCCTGTGCGTGGGTTTTTTTAATGTGTGGAGGTCAGTGCACAACTGATCAACACACAGACTTCACAGAGTGAGGTTCCACTGGTGATGTAGTTTAACACAATGACCGTGGCTTCTCAGTCTGTTGCAGCCTTCTTCCGCCTTCGCAGCCGTTGTAACATGTGCCATGTTATCCTCCGCCTGCTCCGCCGTTGAGGTCTTTGGGTCTTCGGACTGTGCTTGGTCTGGAACCTCCCCCGCAGCCATTCCTGGGAGTGCACGACTCCAGTTGTTGTGCCTACAGGTTCATCGGAACGCGCAAGCCCCCTCACCACGACAAGGTGACAGTCCATCGAGGGGGTGTTTCCATCTATATATATATTGTAGTGGGATGGATGGAAACATTAGGAAGAATTTCATGATGGTAAGAGCTATTTCCATCTATATATATATATATATAATAATGGGATGGATGGAAACATTAGGAAGAATTTCCTGATGGTAAGAGCTATTTCCATTTATATGTATTATAATGGGATGGATGGTAAGAGTTGTGTGTTCATAGCAGCTGCATAGTAAACAGAACTGTGTTACTGTGCAACCATGAAGTGGTGCAACAATGAGAACATAAAATAGCACTCACAATAACAAATTGAACAAATCTTTTGGTTATATTTAAAATTGGGCATAGCCAAAAAAAGGGCAATGCATGAGTTCAGAGGAGTTATCTGTGAGAAGATGTACTAAGCAGAAAGAACAATCTGTATTTTGATTGTGCAGTAAGAAAAATGGATATGCTGCCAAGTTCTTGATTTCTGCTAAGGATGGGATTAGAGGGCTAGGATTTAGCATAGCAGGCTAAACGCCAGCTGCAGTAAATCTTGCCAATTGAAAGGTTAACAGTTCAAGCCTGGGTCGGGGTGAGCTCCTGGCTATCAGCCCAGCTTTTGCCCACCTTGCAGATTGAAAACAGCAATGTTAGTAGATAAAAGTGGAGAGGCGTCCATAAAGTACATGTCGACAATTTGATTGGATGCGTCTATGGTAAAAGAAAAAGTTCCTTGGCATGGAATATGGAGCAACCGCAGCCCCTGTGGCCAGAATCAAGCACATCCTCCAGATGTCAGAGATGAAAAAAAGCATTTCCTCGACAGATCACCTAAGCAGAGAGGTCTTGTCTGTGTCACTTTATGGATTTGCCAAAGTTACAAAATTGTAGGATGAACAGGTACCCACTGTAMTACTGTCAGCACTCTTTATCAACAGATTCTGCATCTACGAATTCCATCATCCATTGATTGAAAATATCCTCCCCCCCCCCACATAAAAAAAATAAATCCAAAATGCAACACTTGATTTTGCCATTTTATATATGGGACTCTATTTTACTATGCCATTATATATAAGGGGACTTGAGCATCCACAGTTTCTGGAAACCATTTTAGCAAAACACCAGTTGATACCAAAGCCCACTGTACTGATAGTCACCAAGAGCCCCTCATTAAATAGTGTTTAGCAAAAGTTTCTCAGAACTGTAAAACAACCTACTATGTCCACCTATTCAGATAGATCTCTTTTCAAATATCGCCTTCCGTCCTTTCTTCCTTCCTTTCCTTCCTCCCTCTTAACAAAGGGAAGAGGACTTTCATACCCAGAAGTGACTCTGAGCCTCATAATAGACAAGAAACCTTGCTAACATTGAGTATTAGGCTGTGGTTTCTGCTGTAATGCATAATAGCTATCTCATCTAACTGCAAATCAGGAATTAATGGAAGTAAATCAGGAGTTACCTGCTCATGCCCACAAAAGGCTTGCCTATTCATTGTCTTGCTCAACGGAGACTGTGGTCAGTTTCCGCTCTTCTGAATATCTTCCCCTTCATGTTGCATTGCACATAAATATTCTCATAGCGGACAGTGTCTTGCCATATCCTTTAGTGCAGACAGATCTTGCCTCAGATCACTTTTGAGGAAGTAAATACATATTTTCTAAGCTTTACAGTAACAGCAGAACTGCCCCTTACAAAAACAACTCAGAATTCACTGAAACAGAATAAACAAATCATGTTAGTTTGGGGAAGGGGGAAAGAAATGTGTAAGTGAATGAGCAGGTCATATTATTTCATCTATTTGGGGAAGGGGAAATGTGAACTTTGGGGAAGGGGAAATGCTAGGGCAACATTATATGGAATTTTCCATTAAGGAAGATGCATTTAGAAGTCTTTGTGGGTATCCAGTGGAGCTGTGCCCGG
Source organism: Anolis sagrei ordinatus (assembly GCF_025583915.1). Taxonomy (NCBI): domain Eukaryota; kingdom Metazoa; phylum Chordata; class Lepidosauria; order Squamata; family Anolidae; genus Anolis; species Anolis sagrei. Next base: position 288,932,048 of record NW_026845477.1, on the reverse strand, counting down.
ATCCATTTCCCTTCGGTACCTCCGGCACTTTCAGTTCCTTCGGTACCTTCAGGAGCATGTAACAAGAAGGCCCCTCCCGGTACGAAAATCCGCTCGACACGAAAGCAAGCAGGAGCTGATCCCAGCTCCTTGTCTGCTTTTCGTGAGCTCCTCACGTGGCACGCGGAGAACTGCCACGTGCTCTTTCCCTCAGAGTCCTGCCTGTTGGGCCAATAGGAGGAGAAGAATGCCATGACATGGTTCACACAAGCTGGATCTATTTAATGAGGTGACCGCCTCCATGTGCTCAATTGCGTCGCGCCTCGCCTGCTGCGACTGCCTGCCTGCCTCGCTTTCCGCTGCTCGCTATAGCCCTGCTGCTCGCTTCAGTGTGATTTATTTTTATTGTTGCCTTGGCTTGACTCAATCTTTTTGATTTCTCCTTTTTATTTATTATTTATTTATTTATTATTTGCATTTGTTAACCGCCACTCTCAGCCCGAAGGCGACTCGTGGCGGTGTACAGAACATAGAACATAAAGACAACAGTTACAGTAAATTCCGGGCATAACACACAACTTACTAACACACAGCTAATTAAACTAAAAATCCGCTTCGTCTTGTTTGGGTCATAAACGATCTCATAATCCTAGTCCATTCCGGTGGTCATTCCAACGCATAGCACTTAATTGAAGGCCTTTTCGAAGAGCCAGGTTTTCAGGCCCTTGCGGAAGGCCAAGAGGGAAGGCGCCTGTCTAATTTCAGCAGGGAGGGATATTCTTTTTATTTAAAGGGACTTGGGAACTGGTGGGTGAAGGTGGGGTGCATGCGTGGGGGGGGGAGCTTAGGTTGGGCGAAGAAGTCAAAGAGCATCTCTTTGCTCTGACTGGCTGGCTGCTGGTTTCTTTTATTTGCTTTTCTTTAAAAGCATTTAAAAATATTTGGGTGGCTCTGAGAGCCTCAAGTCACCCTTCTTTTTCTCCTCCCTTCCTCTCCTTCTCAAAATCCTTTCTAAAGATAATAATAATTCTATTATTAATAATAGCAAACAAAAAGGAAAACCCTCCAAACTACTAATTTTATCTACCTACCCCTACTACTATAATTTCATTCCTTTGACATTTCTACTTCTTTCATATTTCTCTCTTTGGGTATTCAGCCTGCTGCATTTTATGTAAATAATTATTTAAAAAATAAAAATATTTGTTGGGTTTCTATGGAGAAACCTGGCCTGAGGGCCATTATCCCTGCCTTTGAAAATTAGATCTCTCTGCTCTAGTCTCTCTGTCTGGCTTCTGCCCTCTCTCTGCTGCTGCATTTCCAGAAATAAATAAATAAATAAATAAATAAATAAATAATCAGAAGAGGAGGAGGAGGAGGAAATTTCAACAGCTGCTTTGTTGAGCTTCACACTTCAATAGAGAAACTTGGCCCATGGGCCATCACTGCCTTTGAAAACTAATTGTTGTTGTTGTTGTTGTTGTTCTTCTTCTTCTGATTATTATTATTATTATTATTATTATTATTATTATTATTATTTCTGGAAATGCAGCAAGCAGTGAGAGAGGGCAGAAGCCAGATATAGAGAGAGACTAGAGAGAGATCTAGTTTTCAAGTTTCTTTAGTGTAGCATGAAGCCCAACAAAGCAGTTGATTAAACTTCTTTGTGACACATTGGCCAGTACACCTTAACCAGCCCAATTACTCTTCTTCTGATTATTATTATTAAATTATTATTATTATTATTATTATTATTATTATTATTATTTCTGGAAATGGAGCGGCAGAGAGAGGGCAGAAGCCAGACAAAGAGATTAGAGAAGAGAGATCAGTCATTTCTGATTTCTGGCACAAACCCTCAAGCGAAATTCTTGACTAAATTTGTTTAAAGGTGGGTTGCTATTGCTTTCCACTGAGGCATTTCCATAAATAATAATAATAATAATAATAATAATAATAATAATAATAATAATCAGTATGAGAATAATAAACTGAGTTTGACTTGATCAAGTGTGTATGCCCGAGAGGTAATCTGAACAGTGTTCTCCCAAAATCTTTTTGTGTATCTACACTGTAGAATTAATGCAGTTTAGCATTACTTTAACTGCCATGACTTAATGCTGTTTAGCATCACTTTAACTGCATTCATTCTATAGATCCACCTTCAGTTTAGGAGAAAGTCAAAAAGTACATAAAATAAAAATAAGAACAACAACTCGGTTTTATAATGTATTTCAGGATTTTTATTTCGTTCCTCAGTAACCCACTAGAAATGCTTTCTTGAAACAATAGAAAAGATACATTGCTCAGAGTTCAGTGGCAAAAGTGTAGATCACAGGTGTACAAAAAGTGGATTATTAATGAGGTTCTGGCTTAAAGCATCACATTAGCAGAAAAGCATCACATTCCCAAAACAATGGGGCTTATTATTCAGCATGAAAGGATATTTGGAGATTTTGGTGGGGGAGGGATGTTTTGTGCATCTTCACTTGGTGAAAGAGAGCCCTCATTAGATTTGCCTGTGGAAGGAAAACAGAAAGGAAAGAGGGGGAAAACAAGAAAATTAATTAGGAACAGGTCTTCATTTCCAAGAGGAATGTTGAAGATTCTATAAACTTTGGAAGGCAGTACATTCTTCATAACATTTTGATAGCAATTTAGCTGCCATCGATGCTCTTGGGTTTCATCCCTGACTGCAGAAGTCTCCAGTCCTCAGTGAGTAGATAGACTAAATAAGATTACAATGAGGAATCTCCCTCCCCCCCCCCCATTCCTATGCATGCTTATCCCAGAAGGGGCTCTGTCTTTACTCTCCTTCTTCTCTTCCCACTATCTCCTCCCCCTTTGAAGCTGTAGCAATGTAATCTCTGTGAGGGATGAGGTTACTTCCTCTTTAAAGGTATTTTTATTGCCATGGCTTGTTGGCCATGTGGTCATTCTCCATTTTGGCCCTTTTTCTTCTGCCTTTGTCTTCCTTCCAGTGATGACGCATTTTGTCATCCATGTAGCTGCATGGATACTTTTGTTATTTTATTCTTTTACCTTCCTTAGTAAGCTAGTTCGCTTCAAGACCCCTTTCTATCTAGAATGGATTTCTTTTTATTTCAATAAATATATTTTAGAACCTAAAGTTGTGACTCCCCAATCCTCTTGAATGCAAGCTAATCTGATTTCTGCTGGTTATGAACTGTGTTTCTGGCACTCTGCTATATTTTTTGTGGAATCACCCCAAGTGAGGGTTATTTTGAGCCTGACAGCTCCGATTCCCAACAGATACGGTGGCCCCAAGACTTCTTGAAGAAGTTGTTGTGGATTTTTTTCTCAAAAGTCTTTGTCCTAAATATGTGCATGTATAGTGTTCCTTTGTGGGGCAGTGAGAACTACCCTATATAGTTATGTATATGTCTCGAAATGTTAGTAAAAAATCAGGCACCCAACCAAAATGCTGGGTCAATTGGATCACACATTAGTGTGAGTACTGTACCTCTTTTAAAAAAAAAAGCCTTCCCATTCTCTGAGCATACTTGTGAAAATGTAGTTAATCCTGGAAGAACCTGTGTGTGTGTGTGTGTGTGTGTGTGTGTGTGTGTAAGTTTGGAAATTTTACTTTTGGAATTCAACTGTATTAGGTGGCATGAACAATACTCATACCACCTGGGGAAATATATGGATTATTGTTCAAAAGAGCATTTTTTTCAAAGCTATTCATTGTCTGTTGGGATGTGGTATGATAATGCCATGAATCATAGAGTTGGAAGAGACCACATGAGCCATCTCATCCAACCCCCTGCCATGCAGGAAAAGTACAATCAAAGCACTTCCACTTTTTATTTAGTGTGGGTGTTTATAATTCAATTAAAATATGAGTGAATTCCCCTAACCTACCTCGAATGATATAAACATGGCATTGGAAGAGGCTACAAGAGCCATGTGGTCCAACTCCATTCTGCCATACATATATTAAATGTATATTTATTATCATTTTATGTGTTGGTGTTTTTATATTGTTGGAAGCCACCCTGAGTCCCTCTTCGGAGGTCAAGAATAGGACAGGATACAAATATTATAAATAAATAAATATAAATACAGAAATACACAACCAAAGCACTCCTGACAGGTGACCATCCTGAGTCTGTTCAAAATCCTCCCAAGAAGGAGACTCCAATACTCTTTTTGAATACTCTGTCCTCTGGGCTATTAGCACCACTCCCAGTATGGAGTCTTTTGCAAATTTAATAAACATGCCCTCTAGTCCATCATCCAAGTCATTAATAAAGATGCTGAATAGAAATAGAACCAGGAGAGAACCCTGTGGCATCACATTCATCATCTCACCAGGATGAGGAGGAGCCATTGGTGAGTTCCCTTTGTGTTTGGTCCCAGAATCCCTTCTAAAGAAAATTGAACTATGAATCAGAGACCATTAGTAAGTATGGTGCCTGCAGGTAACAGTATTAAAATTCAGGTCTAGGGTGCCAATTAGAAACATCTGGTTCATGAGAAGCAAACACATACCTCAGAACATAAAGCTGAACTTACTTGACTGTGCAGAATATGCTTTCAAGAAATCACAGTGGTGGGCTGGTGAGACCTGTTGGTTTTGAGGCATCTCAGTGTTAAGAAGGAAGACCTTCTGCTGCATGGCATTGTAGAGGGGCCATTTTCCCTCCTTGACCTTTGACCCTGTGGGATTTCTGTGGAAGAAGTGAGAATATATTTAAGGCCAATATATGACTGCATGTGGACAATGAAGAAACTGAGTTTCCGTGTATTGTCAAAGGCTTTCATGGCCGGAATCACTGGGATGTTGTAGGTTTTTCGGGCAGTATGGCCATGTTCTAGAAGCATTCTCTCCCAATGTTTTGCCTGCATCTGTGGCAAGCATCCTCAGAGGTTATGAGGTTTGTTGGAAACTAGGAAAGTGTTCTTGCCATACATCAAGGGAACCACTGACCGCATAGGGAAACTGATGAGGAAACACAACATACAAACTATTTACAGACCCACCAAGAAAATGTTCAGCAAAGGACAAGAGGGGTCCTCTCACCTCTGCAGGAGTCTACCATATACCATGCAGCTATGGACAAGTCTATATAGGGACCACCAAACGCAGCATTGCACGAACATGCATCAAGGAACATGAAAGACACTGCTGATGGATTCAACCTGAGAAGTCAGCCATAGCATAGCACCTGATGAACCAACCTGGACACTGCATATTTTTGAGAACACAGAAATGCCTCTCTTGGTTACCATTAGAGTTACAGGGGGATGGCCTATCTGAATAATGAAAGAATAATGAAGGTATATTTTTATTGTTATGTTCATATGTGATATTGAATTTTGCCGGTGTCTGTAAGCTCATTGAGTCCCCTGCAGGGTGAGAAAGGCAGGGTATAAATGAAGTAAATAATAATAATATGAATATCATATGGTTCATATGTTGGCATCTCATGATGCATTTAGCTATGAATCCTCTAAAAAGAACCTAAAAACATAGCTATCTTAAGGTAAAAGTTTTCCCCTGACATTAAGTCCAGTCATGTCCAACTTTGGGAGGGTGATGCTCATCTCAATTTCTAAACCGAAGAGCCAGCATTGTCCATAGACACCTCCTAGGTCATGTGACCAGCACGACTGCATGGAGCAACATTACCTTCCCGCCGGAGCAGTACCTATTGATCTACTCACATTTGCATGTTTTTGAACTGCTGGGTTGGCAGAAGCTGGGACGGACAATGGAAGCTCATGCCGCTCCCCGGATTCGAACCTGCAACCTTTGAGTCAACAAGCACAGTCAGCAGCTCAGCAGTCTAACCCACTGCACCACTGGGGCTCTCTTATTTACTCCAAAAAATTAATGAATAGTTACTTTTAAAAGGTGAAATCCTAATCTAACTAACTACTTTTTAAGTCTGAGAAGTACAACCCTAAATTGTTGTTGTTTGCAAAAAGCAATTTCCCAAGTTGTTGTCAGCTTTGAGGACTCCTCTGTGGCATCTGGAGAGCCAACAGAGGTAGAGAATGCTGTATGCCATGGGGCTTTGATCTGATCGAACATATGCTCTTATTTCTTCAATGTTTGCAGGGGATAAGGCTCATTCTGATAGCAAAATAGGCCACTGGAGTCACTTCTGAAACTATCCTGTTTTGTGCAAGAGGTGTTTGTGTATGCTGTAAAAGGATTTTCTTCTTTTTTTGCAAAAGATAAACAGAACTGAGGTTCAGAGATTTCAGTTCGGTACTCAAAACAATTCCTGATTGCTTAACCAGTTACCCAAGCTTTTACTACACAAGATCTGAGATCAATGTGGGCATGTTGCCACAGAAAAGCAAAATGAGGACATTGCCCCACTCTGTTAGAAATCAGCCCTGCCATGAAGGTTTCCTAAATTTCCATCATTGCAGTAACTTAATGTAAACTGAGCATTTAGAAATAGAGTTTCGGCATCCAAAGAAGAGGATCAGGCAAAGTTGCCAAAAGGAATGCAAACACATATAACGTTTTAGGTTTGAATGATTCTGGGTTCTAGTTGTGAAATACTCTTAATGTCTCATTCTTGGCATTGCTAAAAAAATTGAAGACTGAAGGAAAGTTTCATGCAAGGAAGGACATTTGGAGTCTAGCACCAAAGGTTGCTTTAACTCTTTCACAAGGTCTAACACAGTGTTACAAAATGTCTGCTGCAAGCCCTTGTAGAAAAGTTTACAAACAGACACATTGTCACAGTGTTTGAGACCACATGTTTCAGGAACCAAATCTGTCTCAATTTCATGCAGCCCACTATCTGGACAACAGCATTACACTGATTGGAGTCTCATACAGGTTGAGTATCTATCATCTGACTCTTGGGGCCAAATGTGTTTTGGAATTTCCTGATTTTGAAATAGCTGTGTTTGCACATCCATACACAATGAGACATTTTAGAGACGGGATCTATGTCTAAACATTACATTTGTTTCATAAACACCTTGCACACATAGTCTTAAGGTAATTTTATACAATACTTTACATAATTGTGTTCAAAACCACATTTTGTGCATTTTGAATCATCAGAAAGCAAAGGTGACCTGATGTTAGCAGCCCATGTGGATAATTTTGGAGTATTTCAGATTTTGGAATTCCGTATAAGGGAGGTGCAAACTGGACACCTTTGAACATGATGAATGAAATGCCACCAGTGATTCTTTTTGCTAGACAGTGACAGCTGTTTCCTGGGCTGTATAATAACAAGGTAATCTCAGTGATGGAAACTGTGCATCTTGCATTGTTTATTGAATGGCTAGATTTTTTTCTGTATGAAGTAAAGAAATCTGAGCAGAAACAACAATGCCTTACCCATTTCTGGTGAACTCTGCCCAATAGTGCATGATCCTATGGCTAAATGCAGTCTCGGCCTCTGTATATGTTTTGTTGACAGCAACAGCCAGCTCAAGATGGCCAAATACATATGGTAGCTCAGCACCATGAGGTGCCCCTAGCCACTCAGGGAAGAATGAACCAGAGGTGTGGTGAGAGAAGACGTAAGCATACACAGGACTCCCAGCTTCTTGGACCTTTGCCGTAAATTCAGCTAATGGGCACCAAAACCCATATTCATTAATCATCTGAATCATGGCCGACCGGTACTGTGCAGCACCCTGATAGTCTTCACTATACTTCAAGGCCACAGCCTTCACATCTTCAGCACTCACATTGCGAATTGTCATCTTTGCCACTTTTAAAAGTTGATCCCAAGAGATCAAGCCATCCTTGACATCAGGGTAGTGATACAGCACAAAAGCAGATGCTTCATCGGAAGTGCCACCAAGGAGAATTGGTTTGACCTGGATGCGTCCCGACTGAAGTAGTTTTTGTGGATCCTCGGGCAAAAAGTCTCCATCTGTGGTTGGTAAGAAGGGGAGATCCAGAAGGAATTCACTCTTTTCCATCATAGATAACTCCTGCTGACCAAATTCAGATGCATTTTTTCCCTGAAGGCAGCTCAATACAGCATTTTCATCACTTCCTTCACATCCCAGAAGCTTACTGAAAGCAAGGGTTTTCTGCTTAACCTCCTCAGGACTTTTCCATCCCCAGAGCAAATTGGGAGCTGCACTCTGCAGGATAGCTTGGCTGAAAAGTGGCTGGCTTCTTGGAGAAAGGAGATGCAAACCCACAGAAACTGCCCCACCATTGTGGCCAAAAATGGTAATCTTGTTAGGATCTCCACCAAAAGCAGCTGCATTCTCCTTGACCCAGGTCAGGGCTAGCTGTTGATCCAACAGGCCCATATTTCCTGGAATAACAGGTGACAAAGAAAGGAAGCCCAGAGCACCCAGGCGGTGGTTGATGGAGGCCACAATGACCTTCTCTCTTGCAGCAAAGGAAGCTCCATTATATAAGTCCAGTGAAGCTGAGCCAGAGTAAAATCCAGACCCGCCATGGATCCAGACAAGAATGGGAGTTGGTGTAGAGGGCTGTGGATGAGGCACCCAGATGTTGAGAAAGAGACAATCTTCTGACAGAGGCCTGTTGAGAGCCCACATCTTTGAATCAGGGAATTCTGGGTAAGTGAACTGGGGGCAGGCATTGCCAAAGTTGTTAGCCTCCAAGACTTGACTCCAAGGCTGATGTGGACGAGGCTTCTGGAAACGCAAGTTCCCCAAGGGAGGCTCAGCATAAGGGATGCCAAGATAGGCCATCACAGAACTAGAGCTTTCTGAGAGTAGTTTTCCTTTAACGGGACCACTCTTGGTGTTCACCACAGTGCCATCTCCAATTGGAGAACTGGATGCCAATGAAAAGAGGAGGACGAGGAAACAGAAACCGGAAAAAGGAAGACCAAGCATGATGGCAGCTGAAAGGAGAAAATGGTAGACAAGGTTAAATAAATACATGGCATCTATTTCACTCATAATTCATTGTAGCATACAGCACTATCTTCCCCTGTAACTCAGTCTCTTTAATGGCACTCTGGAAGTGTGCAAAGGCATTCCTTTTCGAGAAGGTGTTTAATTAAGCCAGACAAATGGTAATGGAAGCTCTGGGGTTTTATCTTTGTTTTGATGTTCACATGGGTGTAAGTGTGTTTGCTGTTTCAAATATTTATGTTTTAATGAGTTGTTTAAACTTTTGTTTTGTATCTTTTTATTCTGTTGTAACTGCCTTGGGTCTGTGCTCAGAGAAAGGCAAGTTCTATATTTCTCGAATGAATGAATGAATGAATTAGTGAATGAATAAGTGTGTGGGTGGGTGTGCTTGCACCTTCCTTCAAGATGCTTGTCAATTTATGGTAATCTCATAAAGTAGCTTTTTTTTCTTTTAGCTCTTTTTTCAACTTATTAAAATTTGGTTTTTTAAATCCTATATATTTTTAGCTATATTTATCCCTAAATATTTGAAACTTTCAGTAATTTTAATCTTATAATTCCTTTTAATAGCTTCTGTTTCCCCTTTACTATTGTTAATTAGCATTATTTTGGACGTACTCCAATTTATTTTCAAACCTGTTATTTCTTCAAAATCTTCCAAATGTTTCTGGATTTTTTAAAGCTTTTGATAGTTCTATTATAGTCAACAGTGTGTCATCTGCAAATAAAATAATCTTTACCTTTTCTTTTTGTAATATTCCTTCTATATCTTTGTCTTGCCATAACACATTTGCTAATAATTCAATCACTTGTATAAATAAAATTGTAGGTAATGTAATGTTTTGTTATTGCTTATTGCTTATGTTTTTAATTTGCTTTAAATTGTATTGTTATTGTTTTGCTGTTGTTGTGTTGAGGCCTTGGCCTTTGTAAGCCGCATCGAGTCCTGCGGGAGATGCTAGGGGGGTACAAATAAAGTTTAATAATAATAATAATAATAATAATAATAGCATCCTTTCCCCATGGGCATTACTTTAGGAAGTCTTCTTGCACAATTTAGATAACTAAAACTATCCTTTCATTCACTCATATCCCCGCTCATTCCTTTCCAAACTTGCAAGAGTAGGCATAAATTACATGGTGGTGAATCTACTCCAAATGCTTGGCAGGTCTTTAGTCTGATCTTTGGAGAAAATAAGGCACTAAACTCTGTAGCTACTTTAAAGCCTGGAGTTTTCAGAATGGTCATCATATCTGTCTGTTTCATAATAGAAAGGGAAGGGATCTGAAAGTAGCTTTAAGGTTTAATATGTTTATTTTAGCATGAGCTTTCAAGGATTTCAGCCTACTTCTTCAGGTGTGATGAGGCAAGATATTCATTCAAACTATGAGTGGGTATATTACTTTATCAGCACATCTGAAGAATTGGACAGAAATCCATAAAGGCTCATGCTAAATTGATCTTAAATGTTCTGTTAGATTCTTCCTTTCTTTTAAAGTTTGGAGTAAATTCTGGAGTGGATTTATACCCAAATGATATAGATTCACCAGCGGCCATGCTTGTATCACTGCACCCCAAATCACACCCTTGAGCCCAAGAGCAATGAGTAGTGACTATTTGCCATCATTTCTGGTTTCAAAGGTTTGATTAAGGCTACAATTGACCATTGCTAAATAGGAGAAAAACTTAATCAGAGAAGCCTAAATCAGAGAAGGCAGAAACATATCTCATCTTTGTCTTTGACTCTCTCTCTCTTTTTCTCTACTACATCCTCTCAATTTCTCCATAACCAACAGCTATAACCACTATTTGGAGACTAGATGTACATTAGCCAAGTGACGCTAAATCCAAAGAAGTATAGAAAACATCAGCTCAATGCGGTGCTCTGGAGTGGGAATAACTGACAGATCTGCACCTTCAGGGAATGCATATGTCTTCTCCAACAGTGGATCCTCTACACCAGGGGTCCTCATACTAAGGCCCGAGGGCCATATACGGCCCTCCAAGATCATTTACCCGGCCCTTGCTCAGGGTCAACCTAAGTCTGAAATGACTTGAAAGCATAAAACAGCAGCAGCAACAACAACAATCCTATCTCATCAGCCAAAAGTAGGCCCACACTTCCCATTRAAATACTAATCAGTTTATATTTGTTAAMATTATTCTTCCTTTTAATTATTGTATTGTTTTAAGTGTTTGTTTTTTTTGCATTACATATAAGATACGTGCAGTGTGCATAGGAATTCATTCATTTTTTTTCAAATTATAATCCGACCCTCCAACAGTTTGAGGGACTCTGACCTGGCCCTCTGTTTAAAAGGTTTAAAAGGTTTGAGGACCCCTGCTCTACACCAAGTAAGCCTCACWGGAAGTGTCTAGAGTTCAGTAGCATATATAGGAGTCCCCAGTAGTGCAGTGGGTTAAACCCTTGTGCCAGCAGGACTGAAGACCAGTTTTGAATCYGGGGAGAGCATGGATGACCTCCCTCTGTCGGCTCCGGCTCCCTATGCGGAGACATGAGGGAAGCCTCCCATGGTAAAACATCAAAACATCTGGGAGTCCCGTGGGCAACGTCCTTGCAGATGGCCAATACTCTCACACCAAAAGCAACTTGCAGTTTCTCAAGTCACTCCTGACTTGAAAAAAGTAACATATATTGGCCAGGGGAACAAGGTATTTGATCTTGAGGTTCCTAATATAAATGAATCAGCCCAGATCTCTTGTCCTTCTATCCATAGATCACTCCCACGTTTTCCAAGGCAAATACATTTTCTGGTTTGTTTGGGACCTACCTTCTTGACAGGTGTCTACTGCTCTTCAGTGAGGCTCCCACACTGTTCAGTTGTAAGTTCAGTGAATACAGAGTTGCCTGCCACACTCCCTGCACCTCTTAGAAATCACCGGGAGCCTGACGGTATTTATGTACTGTTGGAAAGAGCATTGACCAACTGAACATTTTCATACAAGAGCAAGAAGAATGGTTCTACTTGCGAAATTGCCAGGGAGTTCAAGTCAGGGTCAAAGAGAAAGAATAATGCTTTTTTTAAAAAAAAAACAGGATGGGTTGGACTTCAGGGAAAGGACAGTCAGAACCACAAAAACATAGTCCATCACTGCATTGAAAAGAGAATGCAGTGTTCTGGTTTTGCAAAGCTTGCGTAATTTACCTGTTTTTAGAGTACAGCTCACAAAGTTCCCCAGTCAGTTTAGCCAGTATTCCATTATCATGTTCTGGCAAAAAACTACTATCACCTTCTTTCTTTACAAAATTTACAGGAAACCCATTCCTTACACCAATTACTTCCTATTATTCACATCTATGCAATCTAATTGCCAGGTTTATGAGGGGAACCAAATATTCATGGAAGGGTTGAAATGTTGTGGTTTGTGGCCATCACTGTCCCTTCTCAACCACCGAACTCACAAGGTTCCCCTGCCAGTTTAGCCAGTATTCCATATTCCAGTATTCCCCAGCCAATGGTTTTCAAACTGGGAACAGGTTTACTGCATCACCTCCCTCATGAAGCCTCCAAACCCCTGTGGACATGGAGGACTGAACAAAAAGCAGCCATTGCATGTTCTAGCAAAAGACTACTACCACCTTCTTTCTTTACAAAATTTAGGTAAACCCATTCCTTACACCAATTACTTCCCATCATTTACATCTGTGCAATCCTGATTGACAATGTTATGAGGAGAACTAACCATTCATGGGTTGAAATGTTGTGGTTGCAGCCATTACTGTCTGTTCTCAACCACCCACAAAAGTAGGCATGGGCAATCTTTTTTTGTCTTGGGGCCACATTGTGGGTCCAGCTGGGAGGGCTGGGCCAGGAGGGAGAGGGACCGGACACATGCTGAGTGAAGCAGGCCTGGGTGGGGGAGGGTGTAGGAGAGGGCGGGGGTGGATGGGCAGGGCAGGGCCTGGGTCATCCTCAGGTTGTTTTCCCAGCATAAGGATGGAGCTGATTGCCCTATCCTTATGCTGGGAGGAAGGCAGGACATGTGGCAACTGCATCGATCCCCCTACCCCTCCCCATGCTTTTCTCCTAATCCTCAAGCTGTCCTCTTGACATTATGCCAGGAGGAGAGAGAGACAGGTGGTGGCTGAGAATGCTCCTTCTTCAAGCTGTCCTCCTGGCATAAAGATGGAGCTACTCATACCGTCCTCATGCCGGGAAGAAGTCGAGACACACAGTGGCTGAGAGCACTCCAGAGGGCTTTCAGCTGCAGCGTGCCTTCCTCCCCCATCTTTTTGGTGTAAGGATGTGGCGGGCCACCATGTTCTTCTACCAAGAGGACCAGAAAAATGAGGAGGACCTGAGGTTAGCACCCAGGGGGCCACATCTAGGCCTGAGTTTGCCCATGCCTGCACTAAAGGGTGAAAGGCAATGCCATGAATGCTGAACATATCTAAAGAACTACTTGTAATATGCAACTGATTACAGTTTCAAGTACCCCCTAAAACTAGTCATGGAGGATTGAACATCCTTCTAGGAATTTAAGATCATCTGGGGAGGCCCTGCTCTCAATCCCGCCTTCTTCGCAGGTGCATCTGGCAGAAACGAGAGACAGGGCCTTCTCAGTGGTGGCCCCTTGGCTGCGGAACTCCCTTCCTAGGGATATTAGATCACACACACACACACACACACACCCTCCTGATTTTCTGGAAAAAATAAAAACCTTGCTCTTCAAACAAGCTTTTGGAACTGCAGTGTACTAGATAAACACGATACTATGAAAGAGTGAACATGGAACTGTTTAAACGATGCTAATGGAAAATGTGTTTAACTGGAGGACATTGGTGATTATACTTGTAATGGTTTTATATGGATTTTTATTATGTTAAATGTTCTAATTATATTTATGACTGTTGTGGCACCAAATTGTTGCCAATTTTGTAAGCTGCCTTGAGTCACCTTCGGACTGAGAAAGAACAGAAATACTGTAAATAAATAAATAATCCTCCCCATCTCCAATTGACTATTGGGATACCCATGCAGCCAAATCCCATTCAGAATTATGTACTGGCATTGAATGTTTGCCATTTTTTACTTTGAAAGCCGCCCTGAGTCCCCTGGGGAGAGAAGGCAAGCTAAAAATAAATGTATTATTATTATTATTATTATTATTATTATTATTATTAATATATGTGTGTTATGGCGACAATTTTTATGCTTATATTTTATTTTGTTAATCTTATGGTTATGTTGTTTTTACTTTGCATGTTTTGTGATGGTACCTGGGAACCGCTCTGAGTCCCCTCGGGGAGATGGAGTGGTATATAAATAAAGTTGTTGTTATTATTATTATTATTATTATTATTATTATTATTATATTTGGTATTATATTTATGGTGTTTGGATTGTTGACACATTTAGCTGGATGATGATTATGATTGTTTTAATGCAAAATATTGTGCTTCAATAACAACTTCTGCACAAAATAAGTAGGAATAGTAATAGCTTTCCTGACAAGATTAGGCCCATTCCCTTAAAAATGCTTTTGAGTCCCTGAGTGCTGTTCTCAAGAACAGAATCTATTCTCCTGTAATTGAAATTGGACCCTACCATCTACAGTTTATCTACTCCGTGGCGGCCCTTTCAATACTTGAATGGTGCTGGAGGAAAGTTCTGAGAGTGCTTTGGACCACGAGAAGATCCAACTAGTCCATACTTCAGGGAAAAAAGCCCGACTGCTCATTGGCGGGAAGGATATTGGAGACAAAGATGAAGTACTTTGTCCACATCATGAGAAGAAAGGAAAGCTTAGAGAAGACAATTATGCTGGGGAAAATGGAAGGAAAAAGGAAGAGGGGCTGACCAAGGGCAAGATGGATGGATGGTATCCTTGAAGTGACTGGATTGATCTTGAAGGATCAATCCAGTCACTTCAAGGGGGGTAGTGACGGCCAACAGGGAGCTCTGGCGTGGGCTGGTCCATGAAGTCATGAAGAGTCGGAAATGACTGAACAAATGAACAACAAATTTGATCACCCTGAATTGTACTTTATACAGAATGAACTTTCCCAACTCCCTTGATCTTTCCCCATAGGGAATGGTTTCCAGACCATAACTATACATAAGGAAATGAGTGTAATCAATAACAATATAGTAATTTTAAAACTAGACAAATATGGAAAGGAAAACAATTAATATATAGCAACATCATTTTTTAAACTAACAGCTTAAGGCAATATAAACATAGATCAGGAAATGTATAATAGCTTTATTGTATTTTCGTTTGTTTGTTGTTCTGGGTTTAGTCCTAAGCTGAAAGAACCTCAGAAATCAATCGGAAATCTCTGCCCAAGCCCCTGTAGTCCGTATGGCCAAACTGGTTAGCCGGGAAGTAAATGTTGCTCAAACTACGTAGGATTACACAAGTTGTCCTGACTTGGGATTCAGAAACTCGGGTCTATGCCAGCTTGTCAGTCATCCAGAATTTATTTCAGTCACAGAGCCTTATTGTATAATTTGGAACTTGCTGAACAGATCACATTTTCTCCGGGCAAAAATGATTCTTTTACAGGGAAATCCCCTTTTTATTTCCCTGAAGTAAGAGGTGGCAGGGAATGGTCTGTTTTTCCTCCAGCTGCTCCCTCAGTTACAGTAACTGTACATGCAAATATTGCTAGGGCTCATAGGGGAAAATCTGGAGCCCCTTTATTGATCAGAAGAGTTAACCATCGTCTTCTCTGTGCCACTACTACCAACCTGAGATACTTGCTTTCTGATGCAAAGGCCCCAAGTTTCCGGTCCCAATATAAAGTGCAGGTGATCACCTACAAAGCCCTAAATTGTTCGGGCCTTGCCTATCTTCATGACCGTATCTTCCCCTACAAACCAGCACGTACTTTAAGATCCTCGGGGGAGGCTTTCCTCTCGCTCCCACCACCGTCTCAAGCGCAGTGAGGACAAGGGAGAAAGCCTTCTCTGTTGTGGCCCCTCGGCTCTGGAACCCTCTCCCTAGGGAAATCAGACAGCCTCCACTCTCTCAATTTTCTGCAAGGAATTAAAAACTTGGCTGTTCAGTTGTGCTTTTGACTAGGTGGTTCACTAGAGAATTATCCTGACCTTATCTAAGCTCCTGCACTTTAGTTGTCCCCTTTCCTTTACTTGTGACACTTTAATGGCCAAGGGAATTATCCTGGCAACCCAGTCCCCTGACTATTGCACCTTCCCTCAGCTCTACCAAGGAATCATTGCACTTACTCTGAGCCCGAACCCAGCTTCAAATTGTTGGCCATCCAGGGCATTGTTCTTATGATATTAATTGATTTTACTGTTTGTATTATTTGTTGTTATTGATTGTATTTTATTGTGTTTGTTTTAACTTGTAATCCAGGGCTTGTCCCTTTGTAAGCCACCCTGAGTTCCTTCGGGGAGATGGAGGCGGGGTACAAAAATAAAGTTGTTGTTCTTCAGGCTAAATGGCACCTCTCCTTCTTAATACTTTTCAGACCACTACCCTAAGTCTCATCTGCCAAGGCTCACAAAAGTGGTTATTCTTACTCTGTTTCTAACTTTTTCCAGCCATGTTGTTGAAATATAATTCAAATAGCTCCTCTTCGGTTATTACTGTTCATGAGAATCCTGGGAATGACTGCCCTATGGTACAAAGTATGGTTAGCATGGTGCGGCAATATACAGAATCATAGAATCAAAGAGTTGGAAGAGACCTCATGGGCTATCCAGTCCAACCCCCTGCCAAGAAGCAGGAATATTGCATTCAAATCACCCCTGACAGATGGCCATCCAGCCTTTGTTTAAAAGCTTCCAAAGAAGGAGCCTCCACCACACTCCGGGGCAGAGAGTTCCACTGCTGAACGGCTCTCACAGTCAGGAAGTTCTTCCTCATGTTCAGATGGAATCTCCTTTCCTGTAGTTTGAAGCCATTGTTCCGTGTCCTAGTCTCCAGGGAAGCAGAAAAGAAGCTTGCTCCCTCCTCCCTGTGACTTCCTCTCACATATTTATACATGGCTATCATATCCCCTAATCCTAACCCTAACCTTAACCCTAACCCTAACTCTTCCTTCCTTCCCTCCCTCTCGTAACTGTAAAAATAACTAAACCAGTTACAGGTACAGCCCAAAATTTAGGTCTGCATTACAAAGACCTACACCAAATTGCTAATTTCACTTGTATGCATCCAGCATCTGGATTGGTGACTCAACACATAAGATAGACTGGCACCAATCACTGTTCTTGAGGACCCTCTTCCAGTTCCCAAGATATGTGTCATCCTGTGTCTTGTTGTGAGAATCCAGGGAAATCCCCCTGTCAAGAAGAGCTTAGTGATGGGTCCTTAAACATTGCATTAAAGTCAGTGTTTTCAGACTGAGCTCAGGTGTGATTCACCATCTCACCCAGAGTGATTACACAATTATTTACAGTATTTATATTCCGCCCTTCTCGCCCCACAGGGGACTCAGGGCAGATTACAATGGACATATACATGGCAAACATTCAATGCCATTAGACTTACAACATATATAGACAGACACAGAGGCAATTTAACATTCCAGCTTTCCAGCTTCATGAGAGTATGCTCGATTCTGGCCACAGGGGGAGCTGCTGCTTTACTGTCCACTTTTGACACCGAGTCCTTGATGGAGTACTTCCTCATTCTTACACATGCTTCTGTAACGTTTTATGGTGTCGTAAATTAGTTAAATTAGCCTCCCCACATAAAGCAGTACCTAAATTTCCTACTTGACAGATGCAACTGTCTTTCGGGCTGCATAGGTCAACAGCAAGCTAGACTATTAACGGTCAGGAGCTCACTCTGACCTGAGCTGGCTTCAAACTCATGACCTCTCGGTCAGTAGTGATTTAATGCAGCTGGCTACTAACTAGTGATTTAATACAGCTGGTACACTAGCTACTGGTTCAAGGTTAATTCTAAAAAAGCCTCTTCTATCAACCTCTCTTCAACCTTCCTTATCTCATCTGGGTTTTGACATGGCCCTTAAATCTATTTTTAAAAGACTGTGGGACATTGCCTTTTGTGAGCTGCGTCCTCACTCATATGTTTTGTGTTCCCCAAGCACCCTGAGTGTACATTATGTTGGGCCTTTTCATGAAGCAAATTATTTTAAGAACTTGACTGTGGCCAAATATTGCTACCTATTCTCCAAGGTGCAGTGTGTTCCCATCTGAAGTGCTTCGAGGCAGATTTGCAGGAGTCTCACACAATGCAAGACTTTGCCCACATAATAACCAGGACATTGAATGAATGTATCGCATCTTATTGTCTCGCATTTTTCACAAGCAGGCTCAGCTATATACTATTAACCCACTACTGAGCAACCTACCCAGTAGATCTGCCCAATTCCAAGTTTTTATTAGGTGACAATTTCCACATGTGGCCTTGGCTATTGCCAGGTTTCTCTCCAAGGTAGCCAGGATAAGACAACTTACTGTAATAGACCCAGGTTGAATCTTATCTTGTATATATTTGCAGTGCTTTTACCCTTGTTCATGTGCATCTAGAATTACAATCATCCTGTTTTTAAGAGGTCTGCTGTGCACTTTTTCCACTGAGCAAATTGGGTATTTGGACTATAATAAAGATTGATGATGATGATGATGATGTTAATATTTGTGTAATAATTATTTATATTATGTACATTGAAGCCTGAAGGCAAATTAACATTTTGTGCGCTGATCTGAGTGCCTTTGTACCCAAAGAACAGGGGAAATTTTCTCTAAATAATAAAATAAATAACAATAAATTGTTGTCAGAAATATATTAGGATTTCAACTGTGATTGTGTTTGCCATATACCATTATTCAATCCAGATGGAGGCACATTGGCACCGCCTGTACACTTGTAAGGAAACATAGCCACTGCTCAAAGGAAGGTATGAAAATTCATCAATATATAACATTTTTAAATAACCACAAGATGCAGGTTCCAGCACTAATCAAACTCAACTAGAAGAAACCACAGTTCTTTCCATATTTTGGTCCAGCATAATAAAAGTATTACCCTCCACGGAATTGCTATTTTTATGGACACAACAGCATTTTCCTCCTGTAGAGTTCCCTCCCCAGTTCTATTCTTGTAGTTGATCTGGCCCTGGGGACATTGATAGCATCTATCACTCACCCTTTGCTTGTTTTACTCTGATCAGCTGCTATTGCAGCCTCTTCTATTTGTGTGGTTGGGGCATATGGTCTTCCCAGGAAATAAATATTTTGAAGTTCTCAGAAATGACCACTTTTGGTGCTGACAAATGTCATGTGCATAGCCCACAAAGCAAAGGTAGATCAGAAGTGTTCCTGCAACAATCCATGGCATTCTGCTTCCTGGGATAATGTGTGCAGCCATCCATACTGATAACTGCCATGATCATAGCATCTTAGAGTTGGAAGAGACCTCATGGGCCATCCATTCCAACTCCCTGCCAAGAAGCAGGAAAATTGCATTAAGCACCCGTGACCGATCCCCTTGTTGCCTCTACTACCTTTTGGATCATAAAATTGTCTGCAAGGCATGTTAGAAATTTGTTGGATTTTGTACTCTTGGCCGAATTTGATTGAAATCGCCCATGTTGTGTATTGTCTGAATGGGTTTTAAGGTTGCTGTTTTTATACCCCTATGTTTTATTTAATTGAGTTTTATTTTATTGTTATGTTTTGCTATGTTTTATTTTAATTGTATTTTTTGTTTTAATGGATTGCTTTTGCTTTGATGTTCTTGCTTTGGTGTTCTGTGGACATTTTCTACCATGTGTAAGCTGCACCAAATCCCTTCGGGGAAATGGTGGCAGGGTAAAAAATAAAGTTGTTGTTTTTCTTGTTATCTCTTCTTTGTACCTTTGTAACGGTTGACAGAAGGCTTCGTAGAGTTCTTCATTCTAGCTCAGAGGTCTGTAGTAGACGCTCACAATGAGATCTTTTTGAGTCCTGGTTCCCTTGATTCTTATCCAGATGTTTTTAAGCTGGTTTCGCAGATTATAGTTTTGCATCTCTTCTGTGGCATAACCGTTTTTGACATATAAGGGTACTACCCTTCCTCTCCCCTTTCTTCTTTTTCTGTCAAAGAGGTTATAGCCCTGGATGGCTACATTCCAGTGATAGGAGTCATTGCATCAGGTTTCAATGATGCCTCATAAGTGTGGTATTATGCTAAAAGTTGGATTTTGTCTTGTTTATTTCCCATGGGTGACAGATGACAGCAAAACCTCTTATATATGAAACCTGAAAAAGAACAGCATCGCCAACACTTCCTTGTTGCAGCATTTCTAATTTCTGGCAGAAACTCTCAAGCAAAGATATCATAGATTTTCTTTACAAAATTGGTTCAGAAGTGGGTTGTCATTGCTTTCCACTGAGGCTTAGAAAGTATGACTTGATCAAGTGTGCATGCCTGAGAGATAATCTGTTCTGCCAAATCTTTGCATGCATCTACACTGTAGAATCAATGCAGTTTGCATCACTTTAACTGCCATGGCTCAGTACTATAGAATTCTGGGAGTTGCAGTTCTGTGAGGCACCAGCACTCTTGGGCAGAGAAAGCTAAAGACCCTGTAAAATGCAGCTTCCATTATTCCATAACATTGAGCCATGACAGTTAAAGTGATATCAAGCTACATTCATTTTACAAGATAGATCCAGCTTCAATTTTTGACGAAAGTCAATTATATATCAAATAAAAATAAGAAACACAACTCGGTTTTATAATCTAATTCAGGATTTTTATTTAGTTCTTCAGTAACCTACTAGAAATGTTTTCTTGAGACAATAGAAAAGATGCATTGCTCAGAGTTCAGTGGCAAAAGTGTAAATCACAGGTGTACAAAAAGTAGATTATTAATGAGATCCTGGCCTAAAGCATTACATCTGCAGCAAAGTTTCCCAAAACAATGGGGCGTATTATTTAGCATGAAAGCATGTTAAATCTGTTTTTGGTACATGAAGCCAAGTAGTACCTATTATGGATAAAAGAATATGGGTTGACCCATTTATGAATAAGGTGATGGGGTTTCAGAAATGTGAATTGTCCACAATGCAATCTATCTATTTCTGCTTTCTCTACTTCCTTTTGTCACTTTATCATCACCTACATCTGTATCAAGACTTCTTGATTGTTCATGGAGATTCCCATTATTGGGATTTCTTCCCATCCTCATTAGATTTTTCTGTGGAAGGAAAACAGAAAGGAAAGGAGGGGGGACATTTGTGAAATTTAATTAGGAACAGGTCTGAATTTGCAAGATGAATGTTGAAGATTCTCCAAACTTTGGAAGACAGTATATTCTTCATAACATTTTGATAGCCATTTATCTGCCATCAATACAGTGGCCCTAAGACTCTTTGAAGAAGGTGTTGAGGATTTTTTCCTCAAAAGCCTTTGTCCTAAAGATGTGTATGTGTAGTGTTCCTTTGTGGGAGTCAGAATTAGTGGGTCAGCTGTTCTTGTGGTGGAGGGACAGTTATCTGGTTCTTAACATCAACAAAACCAAAGAGCTCATAGTGGATTATAGGAAGAACACTCCAACCCGGGCTGGCTTCGAACTCATGACCTTTTGGTCAGAGTGATCTTAATGCAGCTGACACTCAGCCAGCTGCGCCACAATCCCAGTGCAAGACACCAAACAGTCCATCACCCTTAAACACACACAAACACACAAACCCAGCGCTGAGACGCTAATGATGTTGCTTTTATTGCTTTTGTGATGTCTTATACTGTTAATGTTTTTATCTATTATGTTTTATGTATACTGATTTGTTGGAAACCACCTTGAGTCGCCAATCGGCTGAGAAAGGTGGTATACAAATACAGTAAATAAATAAATAAATAAATAAATAAATAAATAAATAACAAATTCAGCTCTTGGTCATAAATGGAGACCAAGTGGAACAGGTGGCCAGTTTTAAGTTCATGGGTGTCACTGTGAAGGAGGATCTGAACTGGGGCGCCCATTCAGCAGTGTTGGTGAAGAGGGCCTGAGAGTCCTAAGGACCCACCAAGTGAATTTTAAAAACTGCAGGTGACTTTCTACTGCTATGCTATGGAGAGTGCGCTAACCTACTGCATCTGAACATGGTTTGGTAGCTGCACAGTGTCAGATAGGAAGGAGCTCCAAAGGATCACCACTTCTGCACAGCCAATCATTGGTTGCCCTCTCCCCTCTTTGGAAGAACTCCTACATCCTTGAGAAAGCTTAGAGCATTCTTGCGGATCCATCTCACCCATCATATTTATTTTTTGAATCATTGTCATCTGGAAGACGGTACAAGGTGACAAAAACAAACAGACTGAAGGATAGAGCTGTGGTTATGTTGAACTCTGTGATTTCGTACTGATGTAGCATTGAGGGCTGTGTGGTGGGTATGGGGGTGTTGTTTTGTGCTGTGATGGCATGTAATTTTGTTGTACAATAGCACAATGACAAATAAAACTATTCCATTCTATCCATACAAGAATACACAACCAAAGTATTCCTGACAGATGACCATCTTGAGTCTGTTCAAAATCCTCCAAAAAAGAAGACTGCAACACTCTGTCCTCTGAGGTATTAGCACCACTCCCAATGTTGGAGTCATTTGCAAATTTGGTAAACATGCCTTCTATTCCATCATCCAAGTCATTAATAAAGATATTGAATAGAAATAGAACCAGGACAGAACCCTGTGGCATCACACTCATCATCTTGCCAGGATGAGGAGGAGCCATTGGTGTGTTCCCTTAGGATTTGGTCCCAAAATCCCTTCTAAAGGAAATTGAACTCTGCATCAGTGACTATTAGTAATTATGGTGCCTGCAGGTAACTGTATCAAAATACAGATCTAGGATATCATTTCCAGTACAAGCCAAAATTCTTAGAAACATCTGGTTCATGATAGGCAAACACACACGGCAAAACAGAAAGCTGAACTTACTTGACTGTGCAGAATATGCTTTCAAGAAATCACAGTGGCGGGCTGGTGAGACCTGTTGATTTTGAGGCATCTCAGTATTAAGAAGGAAGACCTTCTGCTGCATGGCATTGTAGAGGGGCCACTTTCCCACCTTGACCTTGGACTCTGTGGGATTCCTGTGGAAGAAGCAAGAATATATTTAAGGCCAATATGACTGCATGTGGACACTGAAGACTGAATAGCTACTTTTAAAAGACGAAATCCTAACCTAACTAACTGCCTTTTACATCTGAGAACTACAACTCTAAGTTGTTGTTTGCAAAAAGCAATATTCCAAGTTATAGTTAGCTCTGAGGACTCCTCTGTGGCATCTGGAGAATCAATAGAGGTAGAGAATGCTGTACACCATGGGCCTTTCACCTGATTGAACATACCTTCCATTATGTTCTTATTTCTTATATACAGTGGTCCCTCACTTATTCGGGTGTTATGTTCCAGGACCACCCGCGATAAGTGAAATTCCGCAAAGTAGGGACACCTCCTCCCCTTCCCTCCTTGCCCTCTTTACCTTCCTCCTCCTCATCGCCGCCTGGACCTCTTGCCACCGCTTGGGCCCCGCGGTGCCTGGGCCTCCATCGCCTCCTCAAATGCAGGGCAAAAGCAGCAGCAAGAGGCCGAGGCGGGGACAAGAAGAACAACAAAAAAGGTAAAGAGGGCAAGGAGGGAAGAAGAGCCGACCACAGAGGGAAGAAGCTTCAACAAGAGGCCCAGGTGGTGATGAGGTGCCCCCCTCTCTCTCTCTCTCACTCAATGTTCCCTCGCTACTTACATTCTTTTTTTTTTTAGGCACGAAACAGTGAGCCCACAATAAATGAACCGTGAAGTAGCGAGGGAACACTGTATCTGCAGGGGATAAGACTTATTCTAATAGCCATTAGGGTCACTTCTAGAACTATCCTGTTGTGTGCAAGAGGTGTTTGTGCATACAGCTAGCTTTTTTTCTTTTTTTTCTTTTTTTTTGCGGAAAATAAACAGAACTGAGTCCCCTGTGGTGCAATGGGTTAAACCGCTGAGCTGCTAAACTTGCTAAGTGAAAGGTCACAGGTTTGACTCCAGAAAGCTGTGTGAGCTTCTGCTGTTAGCCCCAGCTTCTGCCAACCTAGCAGTTTGAATACATGCAAATGTGAGTAGATCAATAAGTACCGCTCCGGCAGGAAGGTAATGGCACTCCATGCAGTCATGCCAATCACATGACCTTGGAGATGTCTACGGACAACGTCGGCTCTTTGGCTTTGAAATGCAGATGAGCACCACCCCCCAGTGTTGGACACGACTGGACTTAATATCAGGGGAAAACCTTTACCTTTACCTAAACAGAACTGAGGTTCAGATATGTCAGTTCGATACTTGAACAATTCCTGAATGCTCAACCAATTGCCCAAGCTTTTACTACATAAGATCTGAGATCAACATGTGCATGTTGCCACAGGAAAGCAAAATGAGGACAGTAACCCAGCCAGTTAGAAATCTCACCTGCCATGAAGGTTTCCTACATTTCCAGCATTGCAGTAACTTAAATGTGGAACTGAGCATTGTGAAATAGAGTTTTGGCATCCAAAGAAGAGGAGCAAGCAAAGTTGCCAAAAGGAATGCAAACACATATAACTAAAAAGTAGGTGCAGGCGATTCTGGGTTCTAGGTGTGAACTATTTTTATTGTCTCCTTCTTGGTATTGCCAAAAAATTTGGAGACTGAAGGGAAGTTTCCTTACCCATTTCTGGCGAACTCTGCCCAATAGTGCATGATCCTATGGCTCAATGCAGCCTCAGCCTCTGTAAATGTTTTGTTGACAGCCACAGCCAACTCAAGATTGCCAAACACATATGGTAGCTCAGCACCATGAGGAGCTCCAAACCACTCAGGGAAGGCTGCACCAGAGGTGTGGTGAGAGAAGATGTAAGCATACACAGGACTCCCAGCTTCTTGGACCTTTGCCGTAAATTCAGCTAATGGGCACCAAAACCCATATTCATTGATCATCTGAGACATTGCCGACCGGTACTGTGCAGCACCCTGATAGTCTTCGCTGTACTTCAGGGCCACAGCCTTCACATCTTCAGGACTCACATTGCGAATTGTCCTCTTTGCTATGTTCAGAAGTTGATCCCAAGAGATCAAGCCATCCTTCACTTCAGGGTAGTAATATGGCACAAAATGAACTGTTTCATCCGAAGTTCCACCGAGGAGAATTGGTTTGACCTGGATGCGTCCCGATTGAAGTAGTTTTTGTGGATCCTCAGGCAAAAAGTCCCCATCAGT
This sequence comes from Anolis sagrei ordinatus, assembly GCF_025583915.1. Classification (NCBI taxonomy): domain Eukaryota; kingdom Metazoa; phylum Chordata; class Lepidosauria; order Squamata; family Anolidae; genus Anolis; species Anolis sagrei. The sequence goes on along the minus strand of NW_026845477.1, from coordinate 288,907,025 downwards.
GGTTGGTAAGAAGGGGACATCCAGAAGAAACTCCTGCTTCAGCATTAAAGGTACCTCCTGCTGACTAAATTCGGTTGCATTTTTCCCCCGAAGGCAGCTCAATAAAGCATTTTCATCACTTCCCTCACATCCCAGAAGATGACTGAGAGCAAGGGTTTTCTGCTTAACCTCCTCAGGACTTTTCCATCCCCAGAGCACATTGGGAACTGCACTCTGCAGGATAGCTTGGCTGAAAAGTGGCTGGCTTCTTGGAGAAAGGAGATGCAAACCCACAGATACTGCCCCGCCATTGTGGCCAAAAATGGTAATCTTGTTAGGATCTCCACCAAAAGAAGCTGCATTCTCCTTGAACCAGGTCAGTGCTAACTGTTGATCCAACAGACCCATATTTCCTGGAATAACAGGTGGCAAATAAAAGAAGCCCAGAGGACCCAGGCGGTAAGTAATGGAGGCCACAATGACCTTCTCTCTTGCAGCTAAGGAAGCTCCGTTATATAAGTTCATTGAACCTGACCCAGAGGAAAATCCACCCCCTCCATGGATCCAGATAAGAATGGGAGTTGGTGTAGAGGGCCGTGGATGGGGCACCCAGATGTTCAGAGAGAGACAATCTTCTGACAGAGGCCTGTTGAGAGCCCACGCCTTTGAATCAGAGGACTCTGGGTAAGTGACCTGGGGGCAGGCATTGCCAAAGTTGTCAGCCTCCAAGACTTGACTCCAGCGCTGATGTGGACGAGGCTTCTGGAAACGCAGGTTCCCCAAGGGAGGCTCAGCATAAGGGATGCCAAGATAGGCCATCACAGAACTAGAGCTTTCTGGGAGAAGTTTTCCCTTAACGGGACCGCTCTTGGTGTTCACCACGGTCCCATCTCCAGTGGGAGAACTGGATGTCAATGAAAATAGAAGGAGGAGAAAACAGAAACCAGGGAAAGGATGACCAAGTATCATGGCAGCTGAAAGGAGAAAATGGTAGACAAGGTTAAATAAATACAAGGCATCTATTTCACTCATAATCAGTTGTAACCTACCAGCACCATTTTCCCCTGTAGCTCTGCCTAATCATGTATGTGTGTGTATGCACCTTCCTTCAAGATGCTTATCAATTTATGGTAATTTCATAATTTTCACGGAATTTTCTTAAGCAAGGAATACTGGGAAGTGTGTTCACTTGTTGCTCCTCAAAACTGCATCTGGTATTCTTTGGTGGTCTACCATCCAAGTACAAATCAGGTCTCACTCTTCCTAATTTCAAGTTCAGATGGGATCTAGCACCTTCAAGCCTGCCCAACAGTACACCTCTGAAATTCCAAATGGACACTTCTCATCTCCTAAATGATAAGACACCTTCAGCAAAAATGTAGAACTTGTTCACTCAGCAGCATTATGATCTATGACAGCCACAATCTTTTCTAGAATAGATAATTTTGTTATACTTATTTAATTGTTGATGCAGTTTATTGTCTCCATTTAACATTGCTAATATTCCTTTTTCATGTGCTTTCTCCAGTGTTTTTTAACAGCCTTATTATTGCATCAAATGTATTTTTGTAAAATATTCCTACTTCTCACCTGGCAGAGTATGAATGCAAATGGATAGAAAAGAATCATTTTAAGCTCCCAACAAAAATCACTGAGCCTCTTGAAATATATATATATGCTAGAATATGGGCATCAAGGCAATAGCAACAGCCTCATCATTTTCTGAAGAATTACTTTACAAATAGAGTCAGACCTTATATACTGTACACTATTCCCCAACTTTGGGAGCCTCTTGAATACAGCCTCACCAAGTTGTGGGAATAGTTTTCAGGACCTCAAAGGGCCAAGTTTTATTTTTATTTTTGCTTTCTCTTAAGAATTGGGATTCAAGGCAGCTTTAGAAATGTAAACTAATGCAGATAAATTACATATTTAGATATACATTAACAATATTAACTGGAGCCCCCCAGTGACACAATGGGTTAAACCCTTGTGCCGGCAGGACTACTGACCCATAGGTCGGTGGTATGAATGTGGGGAACAGGGTGAGTTCCCATCGCAGCTCTAGCTTCCCATGCGGGGACATGAGAGAAGCCTCCCACAGGATGGTAAAACATCAAAACATCCCAGCGTTCCCTGGGCAACATCCTTGCATATGACCAATTCTCTCACACCAGAAGCGACTTGCAGTTTCTCTAGTCGCTCCTGACACACACAAACAAAAAAATTAACTGTATTCTTGTTCAACAATTGTAAGATCATAAAATGGACTTTAGGCTTGTATCTGATGGAGTACAGTAGTCAATGACTGTAAACATGACACCCCAAAATCTCTAGCTTTAAAAGTTTGCAGCATTCCCACCCCAGCTGCTTCCCTAACATCACCATCTCTTCCTGCTAAGTAAAGAACAGCTTGTGTCTTGCTTGCCTTCAGTAGTGGCCCTCTCCTCAGTTCCTGGCTGCCTCCTTCTCTTCCCCTTCAGCAACATCTGCCTTCCCTTCTTCACTCTTCTCCTTTTAAACTCTTGCTCTCCAAGTTCTGGCTCTGATGAAACCAAGCATTTATTTCCTCCCTCCAGCTTTCCATTTCTCAATGCCTGTCTAACATGGAAGATTTTTCTGCTCTCAGACATCCTACAAGTTCCTGTAGACTGTTAGTCATAGCAAATTGTATATGGACCATTTACATTAACATCGCTCAAGGAATTAGTTGCCACAGACAGAGGGAGCCACACATTTTCTAGGAAACTCCAAGCCTAATTTTATACCAAGAGAGTTCCTCTACACTCTGAGCAATTGCTGGAAATATGGGTTAGCAACTGTCATGGATTCAATGTATTGTCAAAGGCTTTCATGGCTGAAATCACTGGGTTGCTGTAGGTTTTTTGGGGTGTATGGCCATGTTCTAGAAGCATTCCCTCCTGACATTTCACCTGCATCTATGGCAAGCATCCTCAGAGGTTATGAGGTCACAACCTTTGAGGATGCCAGCTATAGATGCAGGCAAAACATCAGGAGAGAATGCTTCTAGAACATGGCCATACAGCCCAAAAAACCTACAACAACCCACTATTATGAATTCCTCCCTGTATTTCTGTCTAGGCTTCCTGGCTTCGCCATCTTCATTTGAAGGATCACAAGAAGGAGGTTTGGTTCAGCCTCAGGAAGAAAGGAAGGAAGGATGGATATCAGGTCAAGGGCTGATTTTGAAGCAAAAACAATATTTATTTATGAAGAAGACAGGAAAATATAATATATGAACCCAAAATAATAGTAACAACAAGCTGTTTCTCAAAGGAAAACCCTACTCCTGACAAATCTAAAGTGTCTATGGAATGCAGCTAAGTATAAAGGGGCTTCAAACTAAGACATTTATAGGGTTGCTGTGAGTTTTCCAGGCTGTATGGCCATGTTCCAGAAGCATTCTCTCCTGGCATTTCACCTGCATCTCTGGCCGGCATTCTCAGAGGTTGCCTGTGTATAAGACATCTACAGACTTTCTCGACCTCTGATGTGAAGAAAAATCCAAAAAAGAGAGGAAAGTGCGTTCTTGATTAAGGGGACTCTCTTCCTCTCTCTTTTCTTCAGTTTATCATTAACTTCTGGAGATTCTGCTTTTCTTCTGTTCCTGTACAGACTCCTTCGTGCATCTATCTGCCTTTAGTTCTGTATTTCTTTGCTTTGCCCCTATATTTAACCTGTTCTTAACTTGGGGCTGTCACCTAAGGTACAGCAGACACTTCTGGGTGAGGCCAAATATGATCTTAATGTTATTCTATGGGAACTTCAATAGGAAAGTCCCAATGTGCTTAAAGTGATGAGCAAGGCTTGTGCTTCGTGTGCAAAAAGAGTCTATGTGCAGGTATGAATGTCTGTCTGTCACCCTCTGGTAATGGTTCCAAATACTGCCCCGGAGTGTGGTGGAGGCTCCTTCTTTGGAAGCTTTTAAACAGAGGCTGGATGGCCATCTGTCAGGGGTGATTTGAATGCAATATTCCTGCTTCTTGGCAGGGGGTTGGACTGGATGGCCCATTAGGTCTCTTCCAACTCTATTATTCTATGATTCTATGATTCTATTCTTAAGGGTTTGGATATGAAAACAATGAAGTTGCAACACATGGGGCACTTGTTGTCTTTATAGGATTTCCCAACTTTTGACAACTGTGCAGTGCAGATCTACTGGTCTGAGCCGGTTTGACAATGCCTCTGTTCATTGATTAAAATAGTTAAGCATTGATCACTCTCTTGAATGCAACAATGAGACAATTTCCTTGTCAGCAGGAGGGAGAGAGTTTCAAAGGGAAAATCCAGTTTGCACTTGACTTCTTCCAAGATGGCCAGGGATCCAGATACTTTTCCCTACCCTGCCTCATACAATGTGTTTTAGGCACCTTCCTGCCAAAAACATTTGCTTGAAAATCATATTTATCAAGCATTATTCATAATACAATTGTGAAGCATGTTGGCAAGTGATAACTCCATCTCTCTGCCTAGTCCAGGGTATGGACATTGAAGCACTCAAGATGTTGTTGAACTACAACTTCCATCAGTCTAAGCCAGCATAGCTAATAGTTTGGAGTATGGAGAGAGGGCCTTCTCAGTGTCTGTCTCTCAACTGGAACTGCTTTCTCAGGGAGACCAAAATGTGTCCCCACCTTTGTTGTCTTTTCTGGTTCCAGGCTAAAACCTTTTATTCAGACAGACTTTTACAACAGTTAGGGCAAGCTACATTATTTTATGACAACTTTATATTTTTATATCATTGCATTTTAATTGTATTGGTTCAATAATTGAATTAGTTTAATTCTATTTTAATATTTATCTTTTTATGTTTTTAATTGTATTGCTTTTAAAGTTTTGAGCTGCTTTGTGTCCTGATCCTGGGAAAAGTTGCAATATTGATAAATAAATATCACCTTTCAACAAATGTTTGCTTGAGGCACTGTCAGGCCATTATATGCTAATCAAGGTGGTCAGTTGAAACATTCACACCTAGCTCCAGCAGACAAGAGCCCTTTGTCTCACTCTGGTCATTCCACAGATATATAAACCCCTTTTTCCTAGTTCCAACAGACCTCACTACCTCTGAGGATGCTTGCCATAGATGCGGGCGAAATGTCAGGAGAGAATGCCTCTAGACCATAACCATATAGCCCGAAAAAACTACAACAACCCATTGTTATTGTTGTTCTTGTGTGGAAATTTGTGAGTTGGAGCCCCATCTTGCCCATTCCTGGCCTAAGTAATAACAAGAAAGGCATAACCTCATCTGCAAACTCTTCAGCTATCCAGAATTCATTCTGCTATTTGTTTGTTGTATATAGAGTTAGTACTCTTCTGCTGTAAGGATCCTAAATGCCTCTTTGAAGATAGTAATTCTGTTTAGAGCAGCTGCCCTGAATCCCATTTGGAAAGAAAGGTAGGATATAAATTCATAAATAAATGAATAACCTTTCTTTCCAGAACCTAATCTGGAGTTTTATTTGGCTGGAAAACTACAATTTCCCCATCCCCAGCCATTGCCTCACTTATGATAATTGTTTATTGTGGGATATGGCAATGCAAATCCACTGGCTGTAGTTCTGATTCTCATAAAGGATATTTTAGTCCATAATTCAACAAAACTATCCAATGTACTTGACCTGTTTTGGACATAGAGTTCAGCAGTTTCTCTAGACTAAAACTCAGAGCAGATTGCCTTCCATCACCACTACCACAGTAGTCACTGTAAATTTTGCAAGTGTGACAGTACCTATTGGTCAGCATCTGTGGTGTCATTAGTGATCTGTGGGAAAGTTCCTTCTTGCACTTGTGTTGTCATTCCCAGTCTTATGATACTTTACTACCTAAGGGAAAGATCAAATAGCATCCCTTCCCCATGACCAAAATTTAATAAGTTTCTTTGCACAATTCAGATTACTAATCCTATCCTTTCATTCACGCATAACCCTCCTCATTCCTTTCTGAAGTTGCAAGGGTAGGCAGACATTACGTGGGTGTAAGAGTAACTATATTTACTGTTGGGTTGATGGGAATAAGGACTGAATAGCTGATAGATCTGGTGTCTGTGTTAGCAAGGCTGATCTTTAGCCTGTTCTTTGGAGAAAATAAGGTACTGAACTCTGTAGGACCTTGGAGAGCTACTTTAAGGCCTGGAGTTTTCAGACTGGTCTCCATTCTTCGGGTGTGATTACACAAAATATTTGAACTATGAGTGGCTATGAGTCAGCTAGGGAGATCGGGCAGAATACAAATAAAAGTCTTATTATTATTATTATTATTATTATTGTAGTAGTAGTAGTAGTTTTTATTATTATTATTATTATTATTATTATTATTATTATTATATTGCTAATGCTAAATCAGTCTTAAAGGTTCTCTTAGATTCCTCCTTTCTCTGCTTTCTTTTAAAGTTTGGAGTAAATCCTGGATTCATGCCCAAATGATATAGATTCCACCAACTGACATTTGTTATATCTCTGCACCCTAAATCACACCTTTGAGCCCAGGAGTAATGGCAGGTTTCTATTGGGTGGTGACTATTTGCCTTCATTCCTGGATTCAAGGAATACTAATAAGTATTATTATTATTACTATTATTGTTGTTGTTATTGTTGTTATTATTATTATTATTATAATATTGTTTTACTTCATCAGCACATCTGAAGAACAGGACAAAAATCCATAAAGGCTTATGCTTAATCAGTCTTAAAGGTTCTCCTTTCTCTGCTTCCTTTTAGATTCCTCCTTTCTCTGCTTCCTTTTAAAGTTTGGAGTAAATCCTGGAGTGGATTCATGCCCAAATGATATAGATTCCACCAACTGCTATTCTTATATCACTGCAGCCTAAATCACACCCTTGAACCCAGGAGCAATGGCAGGTTACCAATGGGTAGTGATTATTGCCATAGTTCCTGGATTCAAGGGTTTGATTATTTATTTATTTATTTATTTATTTACTTTGCTTATATACCGCTGTTCTCAGCCCTAAGGCGACTCACAGTGATTAAGGCCGCAACTGACTGTTTCTGGTTTGTTTGGGTCTTACCTCCTTGACAGGTATCTGCTGCTCTTCAATGAGGCTCCCACTCTGTTCAGTTGGAAGTTCAGCGAATATGGAGTTGCCTGCCACGCTCCCTGCAACACTTAGAAATAACCAGGAGAGCAACACTATTTATGTACTGTTGGGAAGAGCATTGGCCAATTTAACATTTCCATACAAAAGCAAGACGAATTCTTTTGCTTGTGAAATTGGCAGGAAGTTCAAGTCAGGGTCAAAAAATACTTTTTAAAAAACAGGAATGTGTAGGACTTCAGGGAAAGGACACTCAGAATTACAGAAACACGGCCCATCATTGCATTGAAAAGAGAATGAAGTGGTCTGATTTTGGCAAAGCTTGCGTAAGTTACCTGTTTTTAGAGTACTTCTCACAAAGTTCCCCAGCCAGTTTAGCCAGTATCCCGTTATTAGCCATTGCATATTCTGGCAAAAGACTATGATATCCTTTTTTCTTTACAGGAAACTCATTCCTTTCACCAATAACTTCCCATCATTCGCACTTGTGCAATCCTGGTTGCCAATTTTATGAGAGGAACTAACCATTCATGGAATGGTTGAAATGTTGTTTGCATGGATGCCAGAAGAGTGAAGGATCAATACCTCCTAATCACATTATCACACCAGAGCTGGTGTGGTGGGGCCCTTCGCTACAGAGGTCCTCACCTTCCCAGACTACATTTCCCAGAATTCTGGGGGTGGCAGAAATGTGGGGCTGCCCACTTTAAATTCCTGGTGTGATATAATGTCTTCATCATGGAGAGTTAAACCTCCCCCTCTCCAACTAATCAGGCAAAATTGGACTATCCAATTTGGCCCTTCCACACAGCCATATAACCCAGGATACCAAGACAGGAAATCCCACAATATTTGCTGTGAAGTGGATTATCTGAGTCCACACTGCCATATTCAAAGCAGATATTGTGGGATTTCCTGCCTTAATATTCTGGGTTATATGGCTGTGAAGAAAGACCCTGAGACACCTCTGCAGACAAGTCCTATTGGGAATTATTGAGTCTCCTTTGGGAAACATAAAGAGGGAAATAAATAAATAAATAAATAAATAATAAAAGGACTAGAGGCCCTTCCACATAGCCCTATATCCTAGAATATCAAGGCAGAAAATCCATAATATCTGCCTTGAACTGGGTTATCAGAGTCCCACCCTTGATATTCTGGGATGCAGGGCTGTGTGGAAGAGCCCTAAATTATCATTATTTTGGCATTGTATTTGTGGTATTCAGATTGTTACCACATTTAGCTGGATGATGATGTTGATTGTTTTAATGCAACATATTGTGCTTCCATTCCTTTGCAGAAATATAAGATCAAACAGGTAGAAATAGTAATAGGGCCCTTCCACACAGCCATATAACCCATAATATCTGCTTTGAACTGAAATATCTGAATCCACACTGCCATATATTTCAGTTCAAAGCAAATAATGTGGATTTTATTCAGCTATGTGGAAGGGGCCTGAGTTCCTGAGTGCTGTTCCCAAGAACAGAATCTCTTTTCCTGTAATTAAAATTGGACCCTAGAGTTTGCTTTGTGTACTCCATGGTGGCCATTTCTACACTTGAATGTGACTATTTGATCACCTTGAATTGTACCTTATACAGAATGAATTTTCCCAGCACCCTTCATCATTCTCCATAGGGCATGATTTCCTGACCATAAATGTACACAGGGAAATGAGGGTAATCAATAGCAATATAGTAAATTTAAAACTAGAAATAAATTAATATATAGCAACATCATTCTTAAAACTAACAGCTTCAGGAACTATAAACATAGATCAGGAAATGCATAATAGCTTTATTGTATTTTCTTTTGTTTGTTGCTTTAAGATCAGTCCTAAGCATCTGAAAGTGAAGAACCTCAGAAATCAATGTCCAAGCCCCTGTAATCCGTATGGTCAAACTGGTTAGCCAGGAAGTAAGTGTTGCTCAAACTAAATGGAATTAAGTAAGTTGTCCTGACTTGGGATTCAGACACTCAGGTCTCTGCCAGTATGTCAGTCATCTAGAATTCATTTCAGCCACAGGGCCTTATTGTACAATTTTGAATTTGCTGGAGAGATCCCAGTTTCACTGGACAAAAGGTGATTATTTTACAGGGAAATCCATGAAGTAATAGGTGCTGGGAATGGTCTGTTTTTCCTCCAACTGTTCTCCTAATTACAGTAACTATACATGCAAATGTTGCTAGGGCTTAATGGAGAAAATCTGGAGCCCCTTTACTGATCCAAAGAGTTAACCAGCCTCTTCCCACTCCTGTGCCACTACTACCTACCTGAGATATTTTGCTACCTGATGCAAAGGCCAAATAGCACATCTCCTTCTTAATACTTTCCAGACCACTTGCCTAAGGCCCTTTCCACAAAGCTGAATCAAATCCCACATCTTCTTTGAACTGGAATTGAACTGGATATGCATCTGAAGAATAATGAATTGGGAAAGCTGATTAAGTCCATTATCAAACCTCTCACCGCTTCAGCACCTGTAAAATCAAGACAAGTATTTAAAAACTCTAAAATTAGAACAGTAAATAAAAAACAACTCTAAAACACAGAGGAACTCCAGACAAGAAACAATCAGGGACAGCTAATCACCTCTCAACAAAGGATTCCCCCAGGTAGTAACAAGCCACACCAAACAACTGCCAGGCCATCAAATGCTAATCAAGGTGGCCAATTAAAACATTCACACCTAACTCCAACAGACAAGAGTTCTTTCTCCCACCCTAGACTGTCCACAGATATATAAACCCAATTTTCCTAGTTTCCAACAGACCTCACAACTTCTGATGCCTGCCATAGATGTAAGCGAAATGTCAGGAGAGAATGCTTCTGGAACATGGCCATACAGTCCGAAAAACCTACAACAACCCAAAATCAAGACCATTATCAGTTCTGAGTTGTAAATTGGCACGTAACCTATAGAGACATATATCATTACACACGTGCAGTTTCAGCATCCTGTGATAAATAGAAGTGGGTCAGGGGGACTCTTTAATGAATGCCATAACATATTTTGACAGATCTTAGCTGGGCTTCTAGCCCCAGACCAGCCCCAAGCATTCCTTTGAGGACTAACCAAGCCTTACACTGGTTTGATAGGAAACCCCGCAGGCCAAAAGCAATGCCCATCCAAAGAAGACAATAGCCTCACACCCCTTATAGGGGTTTGTCTTGACAAAATACTTTGGAACTCCTGTGTTTAGATTCAGGTTTGTGCTTTATTAATAAGAAGAGTGGGGAGAAAACTCACATATATATCCACAAAAACTGAGGTGCAGCCCAAAGAATTTTGATATAAAAAGCTAGTGACAGTGTTGGTCGGGGTTGAACATCCAGCCCGATATCTAGCTGTGAGAGAGTCCCTTTCGGGGAAACAAGGGTTCTTTAGAGATGTAATTAAGGTCAGGTTTCAAGAAAGCCATCCAGTCTTTTGTCTCTGGGGCTGGCTCCTATTGCAAACCCATAATCCCATCCTAGACTGTGTTGCTGTGGGTTTTCTGGCTGTATGGCCATGTTCAGAAGCATTCTCTCCCGACGTTTCGCTCACATCTATGTCAGACATCCTCAGAGGTTGTGAAGTCTGTTGGAGTTTATGTATCTGTGGGAGAAAGAACTCTTGTCTGTTTGAGTCAAGTGTGAATGTTACAATTGGCCAGCTTGATTAGCATTGAATGGCCTTGCAGCTTCAAAGCCTGGCTGCTTCCTGCCTGGGGGATCCTTTGTTGGGAGGTGTTAGCTGGCCCTTATTTCTTTCCTGTCTGGGCATTCCACATATATATAACCCTCACTTGCCTAGTTTCTAACAGACCTCACAACCTCTGAGGATGGCGGCCATAGATGTGGATGAAATGTCAGAAGAGGATGCTTCTGGAACATGGCCATACAGCCCGGAAAACTCCCAGCAAACCACTGATTCTGGCCTTGAAAGCCTTTGACAGGCCATCAGACCATTTCCAAGGTCTTGCGCTTTTATCTTCTAAATGGCTCCAGCTTTAAATAGACAAATAGCAGCTCTCCAATATGATATGTTTTTCACACAGCCAAAGACAGCCCAGATCCTAGCTCAACCATTCCTGAGCCAGTCAGGGAGGGGAAGGAGCAGGTCTTCTGAATGGCTGCCAAAGGGGATAAAATGCTTTGCACTGTGTTATATGTTATATCGGCTCTTTGGAGCAATTTCACTGTTCTGACAGCCATCTGGCCAGATGAATAGTATTTATAGCATTGTCTTCAAACCCAAGGCAACAAACCTACAGTGCCCCCTGGTGGCAAATAGCTGATTTTGGTAACAAAAAGTTTGAGGACTCCTGCAATGAAAGATGCAACCATTGTACATGTCTGTGTGAGAAACTTATCATATAATTAAAAACTGGTTTGAAAGATCACCAAAATTCACATGTCCCTTTAGTTGTTGACCTCTTTTATTTATGGACAGGAAAGCTATAGTATAAGAATTGATAGAATATTTCCAAGCTATTAATGATTTCAAAGAATTTCAAAATAGTCTTCATGCTTTTATAATATTAAAATGAGATTCTGAAAATGTTTTTTCCAATGCCACAGATGAAGCCTTATAGTGGAGGTCCACTTCAGGGTTGAAAGAACAGAGAAATGATCTTGATGCTGCTGAGAAACATCTCTGAAGTTTCATTGATTGCCAGAAATTCGACTTGCGCAAATGTTGTCCATTTCAGAACCTGGAAAACAATGGCATAAATTCAAGGAAACAGGTCTGAAGAATGCAAATTGAATTGCAATCTGTCAGAGCACTTTGACACTTCAGTAAAAATCATGAAACTTACTTGTAACCATCTGCATTTTGCTGAGATGCATTCTGTCCACAAGCCCCAATGTTGACAAATCAGCAAGATAAAATCCCACCTGCTTTCCTTTCTGTCTTTTTGATCAGGAAGAGCTCCATACCTGACTGACTCTGAGGTCCCTTCTACACTGTAATATAAAATCCAGATTATCTGCTTTGATCTGGATTATATGGCACTGTGTAATGATAGCAGTCTATAAGCACTAGATTCCTACCAAACTAAGAAAACAGGTTTTTTCTGCAGAAGAAAGAATGTTTATGGGATGATATTGGGTGACTTCAGCATCAAGGTGCCGGCTGAACTGTTGACATGAAGACCCAAAGATCAGCGGTTCAAATCCAGGGAGCAGGGTGAGCTCCCATCCGTCAGCCCGAGCTTCCCATATGGGGACATGGGAGAAGCCTCCCACAGGATGATAACACATCCGGCTGTCCCCTGGGGCAACATCTTTGTAGACAGTCGATTATCTCACACCACTTATTGTGAAGTGCACCCTACCTGATTGTCTCTAAGACCTCTCCTACACTTCCATATAATCCAGATTATCAAAGCAGATAATTCACATTAGCCGCTTTGAACTGGATTGAATGAGTCTACACTATTATATAATCCAGTTCAAAGCAGATAATCTGGATTTTATATGGAGATAGAAGAGTCCTAAGAAGCATGGCTTTTGAAATGCTCAGCCAGCTGTCCAGCCTAAATTTCACCATGATGCTCTGAAAGACACCAATTCCTTCTCCAAGTTCCATATTATTACTTCCTATGTCTCATTCCAAATCAAGAACTCTCATATGCATTGTTCCAGTGCTATAATAATCCATACATCTATTTCCTCTTTGGACTTTTGGACTCTTCCTTCGCAAACTCTTAGCCTACTCCAGTGGTTCACCCAACTCTCATGCTTCATATTTAGCCTTTCTCTATACTCTTGAGACCATACTCACATTGTGAAACTCAGTGCGTTCTCCTTTCAGTTGCACTAATTTGTTATCCTATGTGTCCAGAAAGATCTGACATTTTTTGATATCCAGATAGAGCAGTATGCCCTGTAAGGCAACCAGCCTTTTCCCTCTCCTAGTCATTAATATCCATAAAAATCAACAAAGGCCTTGGCTTCATTCATTTATAATTACTTCAGTTTCTTCTAGCAAAGTTATATAATAGGTCCTCCAATTCACTAGAATAAGATTATAGGACCCTGTGAGAGTGGGAAGGACACATTTTTTTAAAGGCTATTCTTTTTATTTAGGAGAACACATCTTTAGGTATCTCTAGGTCTTCCAACATAGTAGCTAACCATCGAATCATCCTAGAAGACCTAGAAATGCATAGAAATATGTCCTCTCTCAGAATTTTAGGTCTTCTGGAAATTGACCATAGAGCTGCACTGGAGGGCCTAGAGATTTGTGGAGAGAATGTATTAATCAGAACTGCAAAAGTTAAGTCTGCAAATGTGGAGGGCTGACTGTAATCTTTCCCATCTTTGTGATGACCTTGCCAATATCCTAGATATTTGGTGACTATTGGGTAGCCATGTATAGATGTGAATTCATATAGTGTATGTCAACAAAGACATCAGGAACAGACTTCCTAACATTTAAATCACATCTCACAGGAGGATAAGCTGGCTAGGTGTCCACGCCAATCCCTGAGGAATTATACAACTTACCTCTGGGTTCAAGCCAGTCCCATATTCCACAATATAGAGTGGGTGACATTTCCTTTGCCTGAGATCCCTCTATGTCGATATGGAAGAAATTGTGTCCTGTAAAGATAGGCCACTCTTGGGAATTTTCCTCGTTAGGAGACCTGCGAAGGGAAGAAAATGTTACTTGTCATGGAAAAGAAAAAATGAGGGAGAAAAGTGGAGATAATGGTGTAATCGCCACATCTTCTTAAACCTACCAAATGCCAAGTCTAGAAAGTAAACATGTCCAACCTACAAACCTAGAAAACTGCCAAGTCCAGAAAAAAAACCAATCAATTCACTATGCTCTAGTTATTGTGTGCCTTCAAATCATTTCTGACTTATGGCGACCCGAAGGCAAATCTTATCATTGGGTATTCTGGAGCTGAGAATACCTAACTTGGCCAAAGTCATCCAGTGGACTTCCATAGCTGAATCCCAGTCTCCGGAGTTGCTGTACAACATTCAATTCATTTCATCACAGTGGCTATATCTAAGCAATCTATTTAACACCAAGGAGCATTTGTTTAGTATTCGTATTATATTGTTTAGTATAGAAACAATATCATATGAAAGCTGACAGGCACAACCTGGGGATCACAACCACATACAGTGAAGACATCTGGCCTTGCACTTTGCTACTCTGCTGCTGAGTACGCATGCCCAGTGTGGAACACATCACACATCTCATGCTACAACAGTGGATGTGGCTCTTAATGAGACATGCTGCATTATCATGGGGTGTCTGCGCTCTACACCACTGGAGAAATTACACTGTTGAGCCAGTATTGCACCACCTGACATCCGCTAGAAAGTAGCAACCAGTAGTGAAAGGCAGTGACATCTCCGTCCCATCCCCTGTTTGGATATCAGCCAGCACACCAATGACTTAAATCAAGAAATAGTTTTCTAAGATCTACAGAGACACTCACTGGAACACCTCAGCAAGCGAGAGTGCAAAAGTGGCAGGCTAAAACCCAGAACCTCAATAAATGGCTGATACCAAATGGGAAACTCCCTCCTGGGCACACAGAAAACTGGGTGACTTGGAAGGCACTAAACAGACTGCGCTCTGGCACCACGAAATGCAGAGCCAGCCTTAAGAAATGGGGCCACAAAGTGGAGTCCATGACATGAGAGTGTGGAGAAGAGCAAACCACAGACCACCTACTGCAATGCAACCTGAGCCCTGCCACATACACAATGGAGGACCTTTCAATAGCAACACCAGAGGCACTCTAAGTGGCCAGCTACTGGTCAAAGGACATTTAATAGAATGCCAAGTTTTTTTAATGCAATGCAACTGTTTGGTTTCTTTCTGACACAATAAATAAATATATAGTATTTGCCATGATAAACACCTTACTGAGTAATATGATCTAATCTACCAGATATGCCAAAGTATCCGTGAAGCTTTCTTAGGCCAACTTAGCTTGATCGGTGAACTTTTACAAGTGCTTTGCAAAATGAGGCTTCTCAAGGGCCTGAGTTATGTTTCAGTGATGTGTTAAAACCACCACCAAGAAACACAGCTCAAAATTCAAATGAAGACAAGAAGCTAGCTCTCCATCTATAGAGGAGGAAGCAAGCCAAGTTGAATATTTGGGAAAGGAGGCAACTGAAAGAGGTTGAAAAGAGAGGAACTGAGGGAGGAAGCTAGAATATTAAGCGCAAAAGATCACTTACCCAGTTCTCACAAACTGTCCCCAGTACCTCATAACTCTGTGGCTCAATGTTGTCTCAGCCTCTGGATCTGTCAAGTTGCTTCCTGCCAGAGACAATATGTTACCAACCATATAGGGTATCTCGGAACAATGGGTTGCCCCGATCCAGTCAGGGGCACCTGCGAAGGGAGGATGGTGAGTGAATATGTAGGCAAAAACGGGGCTTCCTGCCTTTGCCATCTGGGTTGCCACTTCAGCCACAGAACAAACAAAGAGATGGTCCCCACTAGCCCTGATCATTGCATTGCGGTATCGCTCTTTTCCATTGTTCCCTAGGGTGTAGATGAATGCTGCGGCCTGAATGGCACACGTAGAAGCCTTGGGTGCCACAAGCTGGAGACCCTGCAATAACTGCTTGTGACTGATCAGACTTTCATTAGATAGGCTGAAACCGGGAGCATTATCYATGAGGAAGAGGGTGCCCTCCTCTGTGGTGAAGCCTGTCAAGATGGGCTTAAGCAGAAATTTTCTGGCTTCCAAAAGATTCTGAGGGTCATCTGGAAGGAACTCCCCATCTGTTGTTGGTACAAARGTAGTTGTTATCAGGTTCCTTGGCTCAGTATCAGGTAGCTTCCGCATAACCTCTGCTGGATCCTTTCTCTGCAAGCAGTTCACCACACCTTTGTCATCATTCTCGGCACAGCCCAACATCTGGCCTAGATGTCTCCCTCTGGCCTTGGCCTYCTCAGGACTCACCCAGGCCCAGGGGGAAATGGCAGCCCCACTTTGTAATGTGGCCTGAGCAAAGACAGGTTGGCTCACTGGTGACAGAAGRTGGAAACCGACTGATGCACTCCCAGCACTTTGACCCCCCAGGGTGATCCGAGKGGGATCTCCACCAAAGGAAGCGATGTTGTCCTTCAACCAATGCAATGCCAAGTGTTGGTCCCACAAACCAGCATTCCCTRGRGCACCTGGAGGCAGAGCTAGAAAACCCAGTGCACCCAGGCGGTAGTTCATAGAAGCCACAATGATGTTCTCAGWGGCAGCTAGGAGGCTTTTGTCATAAGAACCAGTGCCCATGTAAAAAGCACCTCCGTGGATCCAGACAAAGACAGCAGCTGGTCCTGAGGGCTGGGGATAAGGCACCCAGATGTTGAGGAAGAGACAGTCCTCAGAGACTGGAGAGATGGGATCTGAATCTAGCATCGGCTGATACCTGGAAGGATCAGAACTCTCTTGGTAGCAGGCATTGGCAAAGCTGGTGGCCTCCAGAATATGGCTCCAAGGCTGATGAGGACAAGGTTTCTGGAAACGCAGTTCTCCTACAGGAGGTTCAGCATACGGGATTCCCAAGAAAGCTGTCACCATCCCAGACTCTGTCATGATGTGTTTGCCCTGAATGGGGCCACTGCTAGTGACCACCACATTATCTCCTTCAGAGGTAGACCCAGGATCCAGCCAGAGGAGAAGGAGCAAGCAGAAAAATGCTTGAAACATCACAGCAACTGGAAAAAAATTATTCTCAATTATTTAATGGCAAATCAAATATGCTGCATTATTTGGAGTTTCTGCACCATCCAGCATTTTTAGACTACAGCTCCCATGTCATCCCAGGAGGTCAGTCTAAATTTTGGATAGCTTTAAATGAGCTCTTCAAGATTGCATTTGGATGCCACACATACAATGGAGGGGATGAAAAGACTCACCTCGTATGTACACAATGCAGAAGTGGGTCGGAAATTCACAGTTCAATCTGGAGAAGTGTGGAACACCTTGGCTTTGGCAATATCTACGAGAAACAAACACCTAGTCAAGGGTTATATGCAGCGATATTTGCTCCTGAGTCAACAGTGTTTGTACTTGTGGAGAAGTCTTATCATGAGTGACTTGGTAAGCCCCAAGAATGAAGGCCAAAGCCTACAAAAACAAATACTTCATATTATGATGCCAAATGGTATCATAACATGAAAGGAAGTCTCAGGTACAAATGTGGTCTCAGCTCCTAATTATGAAGTATGTAAAGTGTGTGTGGCAGTTAGAGTGCTATCAAACTGCATGAATTCCATAGTGTAGATCCACCTCTGGAATTCTAGCCACTCAGCTCAGAACGTGACATCCAATGGCCTTTTGCCATATTTTTTAAAAAGAATTTATTCTGGCAGTCATTTGGCTGGTGACGGTGGAACCATTTATTGATTTCCTCCTGAATGATTTCCAACCAGTGGGAAGGGAGCATGAAATGATCAAGGCCATGTTCAGAACTGCTCCCACCTGCGTCTCAGCTCCATTCTCCTTTTATCATTCATGGGATGACAAGCATGTGATAATGCTGTGAATTATAACTGCTGCTCTTTTGGGTAGTGGTCCATTAACTGGACAGAGGCCACCAGAAGCACTAGAGAGAGAAGGATTGTCCCATTTATTGGTGTGGAGTTGAAGGAGAAAAGCAATTTCCCCAAATTCGCTGGTTATACCCCCGCCCTTCCATATCACAAATGATGGTTATTTTTACGATGGGGACATTGGTGAGGGAAATAACAGGAAAACAGGGGAAATGGTTTTCCTCCTTCAACTCACCCTCCACCCTGATAAATGGGGCAATCCTTTCTCTAGTGCCCCTGGTGATCTCCACCCAGATAATGGAACAAACCCCTAGTTTGAAAAATCACCAAAATGCCCATGTCCCCTCAGTTGGCAACCTCTTTTATTTATTTGCTAGCCATCCCCTGCCACACATTGCTGTGGCCAGATATGTGTATATGTGCTTTGTGTATATGTGTATATATGTGTGTTTGCATATATGTGTGTGGTTTTGGACATGCATTGTAATGTAATTTTTTTGCTTGTCAAGTCTCTTCTCCTGTGTTTTTCAGTGTTTTTGTGAGTGATGGTCACTCATTGGCCTGATAGGTGTCTTGTGTCCAAATTTTCTGTCAGTTCGTCCAGCGGTTTTTGAGTTATGTTCATCCCACAAACCAACATTACATTTTTATTTATATAGATGGACTGGGAAGCTATATTGCAAGAGTTAATATAATATCCAAAAAGAGTTTTATGTGAAACACACACAAATGGGGGGTTCACGGATACCAGGATGGCTGATTGTAGGAACCAGGGGTGAGGGTGGCTGGAGGTTCATTGGGGTAAAGGGAAGTTAAGTCCTGGGGAGAAAAGAGGAAAGAGCCCCACTAAGGGTTGTGGGGGCTATGGGGCCAAGTGGATACTGGGGCCAGCTGCCAGACGGGAAAGAGAGAGAGAGAGAGAGAGAGAGAGAGAGAGAGACGGGAGGCAAAAAGGCTACAGAAAATCAAGTAGAAGGATAACGCACCATGGTGCATGTTTATTGAAGGGGTATATTGTAATAATAGTAATTAAAAAGGGAAATATTGTTGCTAAAAAGTATCGCGGGCACTTGGTAACTGGTGCTGGGCTTCTCCAATCCTTGGAAGGTTCACATAATCAATTTCAGTGGGTCTCTGGGTTCCCGCTTGCCGCAGCTCTCTTCACTGCAGCTCCAGAGAGGAATTTAGTTTATAATTTGACCCAGGTGGGGTCGATGCTCGACATCAGAACTCCATTTCAGGATTGAAATTGCAGAGAAGTGGTCTTGATGCTGCTGAGAAACATCTCTGACATTTCATTGATTGCCAGAAATTCCACTGGTGGGAATTTCCTCCATTTCAGAACCTGGAAAACAATTGCATAAGTTCAAAGAAGCAGATCTGAGGAGTACAAATTGAATTTCAGTCTGCCAAAGCACTTTGATACCTAAGTAAAAATCATGGAGTTTTCTTGTCACCACCTATACTAGCTCCAAAACTGACAAATCAGCAAGATAAAATCCCACCTGCTTTCCTTTGTCTTTTTGATTAAGAAGAGTTCGCTATCTGACTGACTCTGAGGTCCCTTCTACACTGTCATATAAAATCCAGATTATCTGCTTTGATCTGGATTATATGGCACTGTAGACCCAATCACTGTGTGTGATGATAGCAGGCTATAAGCACTGGACTCCTACCGAACTAAGAAAACGGATTCTTATTGCTGAATGTTTATGGGATGATATTAGGTGCTTCCACCATCAAGATGGGAGCTGTGGGTAAACCCTTGTGCCAGCTGAACTGCTGATCTGAAGACCTGAAGGTCAGCGGTTCAAATCCGGGGAGCAGGGTGAGCTTCTGTCCATCAGTCTCAGCTTCCTATGCGGGGACACGAGAGAAGCCTCCCGCAGGATGGTAACAAATCTGGGTGTTCCCTGGGCAAAGTCTTTGTAGACAACCGATGCTCTCACACCAGAAGTGACTTGCAATATATTCTCAATTGACTTCTGACACGATTTTAAAAAACCATCAAGGTAGTTTCTATTGCTTCACTGTTTTTTTCCTTCTCAACTCTTCATTTGTTATTTTCTTGAGTCAATCAAGGGCATATAAGATGCCTTGCTTCAGTGCCCTCCATCCCTAATGTTTCTGCTTAATTTTTTTCCATCACCCAGTGTTTAGGAGAGAGTTTCTAATCACATCTTGGTCTGTTGTCAGTCCATCTCAGCACCTCATCAACCTTGTTGCTATACAACTGAAATCCTCACCATTTGTCATCTGAGATTATTACTCCAACATAAGTTTCAGAGTCATGGCAAGTGTCTACTGCATTTTTCCAATTAGCAAACAGAACAAGTCCAAAAGCAAGATATTTTTCATGTTCTTGAAACTGGTAAATATATCAGTTATCAGTAAATGGAGATATCAAAAGAAGAAGCCAGTAGGGAAATCAAGGAATAATTCAGTTTGAAGTTTAGAGTTTCTTAATTCCACTGCTAAATCCAGCCATTACATCCCACTCTGCCTGTTTGACACAGAAATGTGAGGTCTCCAATCATGCCCAGGCTTTCTGAAGATAATTTCCTCATTTTCCTAGCATCCCCAGGTACTTATTTGGCTTCTTCCTGTCTCTTTTCTCCTGTCTCCCCCATTATTATTAGGGATAGTGTACCAGCCTAGTGTTGACAAATAGGAGTAGCATAGTGACTAATCTCTTCCCTTTGTCCAGTAATTAATATCCATAATGATCCATATCCAACAAAGACCTTTCTTTGTTCATTTGTAATTACTTCATTTTGCTCTAGCAAACTGTATACAATAACCTTCCCGTTTGTAAGATTGGGCCTGTGAAAATGGGAAGGCCACATTTTTTAAAAAAAAAGTAAAATGTTATTCTCTTTTACTTAGAAAAACACTTCTCTAGAAATCTCCAGGTCCTCCAGCACAGTAACTAGCCATAAAATCATAGAATCATAGAATTAAAGAGTTGGAAGAGACCTCATGGGCCATCCAGTCCAACCCCCTGCCAAGAAGCAGGAATATTGCATTCAAATCACCCTAGAGGACCTACAAATGTCTAGAAAAATGTTTTCTCTCAGATCTCTAGGTCCTCTGTAAGTTAATCATAGAGCTGCACTGGAGGACCCAGAGATTTGTGGAGAGAACGTATGAATCAAATCTGCAAAAGGTAAATCTGCAAAAGTGGAGGGCTGACTTAATCGTTTACTTGTTTGCAATGGCCTTGCCAATATCCTAGTTGTCTGGTGACTATTAGGTAGAGCCATGTATATATATGAATGCATGTACTGTATGTCAGCGAAAACATCAGGAACTGCCTTAATAACATTTAAATCATATGTCACAGGAGGATAAGCCAGCTAGGTATCTCCTCCATGACATTCCTTCAGGAATTATGCAACTTACCTCTGAGGTCCAGCCAGTCCCAGATTCCACAATACAGAGTGGGTGACATTTCCTTTCCCTGAGATCCCTCTATGTCGATGCGGAAGAAATTCTGTCCTGTAAAGATAGGCCACTCTTGGGCATTTTCCTCATTAGGAGACCTGTGAGGGGAAGAAAATGTTACTTGTCACGGGAAAGAAAAAAAATAGGGAGAAAAGTGGGAATAATGGTGTGATCGCTACATCTTCCTTTTATAGGTTGGACATGTTAGAAAGAAAACGTGTCCAACCTATAAAACTGCTAAGTCCGGAAAATAAAATCAATAAAATCAATTCACTATGTTGTTGTTGGGTGCCTTCAAGTCATTTCTGACTTATAGTAACCCTAAGGCAAACCTTATGATAAGGTATTCTGGAGCTGAGAACGACTTGCCCAAAGTCATCCTGTGGACTTCCATAGCTGAAGGCCCTTCCACACAGTCATATAACCCAGAATATCAAGGCAGAAAATCCTACA
Source organism: Anolis sagrei ordinatus (assembly GCF_025583915.1). NCBI lineage: Eukaryota > Metazoa > Chordata > Lepidosauria > Squamata > Anolidae > Anolis > Anolis sagrei. The sequence goes on along the minus strand of NW_026845477.1, from coordinate 288,885,548 downwards.
ATATCTGCTTTGAACTGGGTTATCTGAGTCCACGCTGCCATATATCCCAGTTGAAAGCAGAAAATGTGGGATTGTATTCAGCTGTGTGAAAGGGCCCTAAACAGGGACTCGAATAAACCCTGGACTGCGGAGTTGCTGTACAATATTCAAATCATTTTGTCACAGTGGTTCTCTCTAAGCAATCCATGTAACATCAAGGAGCATTTGTTTAGTATTTGCCATGATAAACACCTTAAAGAGTAATATGATCTAATCTACCAGATATGCCAAAGACAATCCAAATTGACCAGTTTGAGTATCTGTGAAGCTTTCTTAGGCCAGCTTAGCTTAATCAGTTTGCTTTTCCAAGTGCTTTGCAAACTGTGGCATCTCAAGGACCTGAGTTGCGTTTCAGTGGTTTGTTTTCAAAACCACCTCCAAGAAACACAGATCAAAATTCAAATGAAAACAAGAAGCTAGCTCCCCATCTATAGATGGATAGGAGGAGGTTTAGTCGACTATGTTCAGCTAATACACTGCCTCATGGATATTGTTTTACACTCTGGTTTTGTTAGCTGGGTTGGCCCTGGTGATATTACAGGTACAGTAGAGTCTTGCTTATCCAACCTTCGGTCATCCAATGTTCTGTATTATCCAGTCTGCCTCCTGCCCAGATCCACAGCTGTTTCTCCAGGCAGCAACGCGCAGCAGGCCTATTTGCACACTGGGAGAGGCGGGACGCGGCTAGCACAGACTTTTCCCGTCGGACACAGCATCCGGCCTGCACCAGCTGCGTCTCACCCCTCCAGGAGGGCACAATTTGACATTTAATAGGCTTTCCCGTAATCCCTCCTTATTATCCAACATTTTCACTTATCCAACATTCTGCTGCCCATTTATGTTGGATAAGCGAGACTCTACTGTAATTATAATTAATTTTAACATAATTCTAAATGAACCTGGTGACGGCTGTGATTTTTTTGTGAATTCAGGTCCATGCTTTTAAATTAGTTATAATTTAATTTAATTCTAGCTTGTTTTGTTTAATTTGACATGTGGGTTTAATTCGATATATGTGAGTCTACAGTGGTATACATTGGTTTATTTTCGGTTCTGGGTAGTCCGTCAATGTATTTGTATTTGTAGTTTTTTTTACTGTATAGGCTTTGAATGTTTGCCTTCTGTTGCTGGAATCCGCCCTGAGTCCCCTCGGGAAGATAAGGTAGAATATAAAGTTATTTCTTATTACATTATTTATTTTGGAAGAGGAAGTAAGCCAAGTTGGATCCTAATTTATTTGTATTCCGCCCTATCTCCCTGAGGGGACAAAGGAAAAGAGAGGAACCAAGGGAGGCAGCTAGAATAATAAGTGCAAAAGATCACTTACCCAGTTCTCACAAACTGTCCCCAGTACCGCATAACTCTTTGGCTCAATATTGTCTCAGCCTCTGGATCTGTCAAGTGGCTTCCTGCCAGAGATAATATGTTACCAACCATATAGGGCAGCTCAGCACAATGGGTTGCCCCAAGCCAGTCAGGGGCACCTGCAAAGGGAGGACGGTGAGTGAATACGTAGGCAAAAACGGGGCTTCCTGCCTTTGCCATCTGGGTAGCCACTTCAGCTACAGAACACACGAAGAGATGGTCCCCGGTAGCTCTGATCATTGCAWTGCGATATTGCTCTTTTTCGTTTTTCCCTAGGGTGTAGATGAATGCTGCAGCCTGAATGACACYCTTGGAAGCCTTGGGTGCCACAAGTTGGAGACCTTGCAGTAACTGCTTGTGACTGATCAGACTCTCATTAAATAGGCTGAAACCGGGAGCATTATCCATGAGGAAGAGGGTGCCCTCCTCTGTGGTGAAGCCTGTCAAGATGGGCTTAAGYRGAAATTTTCTGKCTTCCAAAAGATTCTGAGGGTCATCTGGAAGGAACTCCCCATCTGTTGTTGGTACAAARGTAGTTGTTATCAGGTTCCTTGGCTCAGTATCAGGTAGCTTCCGCATAACCTCTGCTGGATCCTTTCTCTGCAAGCAGTTCACCACACCTTTGTCATCATTCTCGGCACAGCCCAACATCTGGCCTAGATGTCTCCCTCTGGCCTTGGCCTYCTCAGGACTCACCCAGGCCCAGGGGGAAATGGCAGCCCCACTTTGTAATGTGGCCTGAGCAAAGACAGGTTGGCTCACTGGTGACAGAAGRTGGAAACCGACTGATGCACTCCCAGCACTTTGACCCCCCAGGGTGATCCGAGKGGGATCTCCACCAAAGGAAGCGATGTTGTCCTTCAACCAATGCAATGCCAAGTGTTGGTCCCACAAACCAGCATTCCCTAGGGCACCTGGAGGCAGAGCTAGAAAACCCAGTGCACCCAGGCGGTAGTTCATAGAAGCCACAATGATGTTCTCAGTGGCAGCTAGGAGGCTTTTGTCATAAGAACCAGTGCCCATGAGAAAACCACCTCCGTGGATCCAGACAAGGACAGCAACTGGCCCTGAGGGCTGGGGATAAGGCACCCAGATGTTGAGGAAGAGACAGTCCTCAGAGACTGAAGAGATGGGATCTGAGTCTAGCACCTGGTGATACCTGGAAGGATCAGAACTCTCTTGGTAGCAGGAATTGGCAAAGCTGGTGGCCTCCAGAATATGGCTCCAAGGCTGATGAGGACGGGGTTTCTGGAAACGCAGTTCTCCTACAGGAGGTTCAGCATACGGGATTCCCAAGAAAGCTGTCACCATCCCAGAGTCTGTCATTATGTGTTTGCCCTGGATTGGGCCACTGCTAGTGACCACCACATTATCTCCTCTAGAGGTAGACCCGGGATCCAGCCAGAGGAGAAGGAGCAAGCAGAGAAATGCTTGAAACATCACAGCAACTGGAAAAAAATTATTCTCAATTATTTAATGGCAAATCAAATATGCTGCATGGTTTGGAGTTTCTGAACCATCCAGCATTTTTAGACTACAGCTCCCATGTCATTGGGGCAGTAGGTCAGTCTAAATTTTGGATAGCTTTAAATGAGCTCTTCAAGATTGCATTTGGATGCCACACACAGAATGGAGGGGATGAAAAGACTCACCTCGTATGTACAAAATGCAGAAGTGGGTTGGAAATTCACACTTCAATCTGGAGAAGTGTGGAACACCTTGGCTTTGGCAATATCTAAGAGAAACAAACACCTAGTCAAGGGTTATATGCAGCGATATTTGCTCCTGAGTCAACAGTGTTTGTACTTGTGGAGAAGTCTTATCGTGAATGACTTGGTAAGCCCCAAGAATGAAGGCCAAAGCCTACAAAAACAAATACTTCATATTATGATGCCAAAACATTCAACTCAACATTGAAAAAAGCATATATAAACCATTTAAAAACATATGATCATTATTAATGTTGAAAACCAATAATAACGATAAATAATCATTATTAATGATAGTGACCAATGGCAGCTATGGCCATCCAGAAGTTCATGTACTCCATCTCCCATCACCCCAATCATTGCCTATCATATGTGGGGGAAATGGGAGTTGTAATCCAAGAACGTGAATAAACTTATAATAAACTTTATTTATATCCCACCACAATCTCCTCAAAGGGACTCGGAATGGCTTACAAGGCAATCCAGGGTGGACATATAACATACAACAGGTTAAAATGGTGCAAAAAAATAAAACAAGTCACAAAAATTGTAACAATCCCCATCAACACATGTAGCATAATATAAAAATAATACAATTTTAAAACAACAGTAGATAAAACTAACCACCGTCAAATCACACAGTGCCAAGTGTCAGCTTCATATGGGCCCATGAGACCCCTTCTACTCTGCCATATAATCCACATAATCAAAGCAGATAATCCACATTATCTGCTTTGAACTGGGTTATATGAGGCTACTCTGCCATATAATCCAGTTCAAATCAGATGATCTGGATTTTATATGGTAGTGTAGAAGGGCCTGAGACCAAAGGTTGCTCACCTATGATTAGCAAAAATGGACCCATGCCTTTGCACTTCACACACCACAAAAGGAGGCAGCTCGTGTGTTTTATCCCCTTTCCTGTGACATTTACCTATTTCTTATAACTTTGTATAAATGCCTCTTTGCAGCCATGATTTCTCTATGAGAGCTAGAATTTTATTGGTGTATTGTGTAGTTTATTTTTATGTCGTAATAAAAAATTAACAAAATATGTTAAAATAATAAGCATTAAACATCTGCCTAATGAAAGAGAAAAGGTTGATGCACAACTGTTTTAATTGTTTTGGTGCTGAACAGCAGTTCAATAATGGATATATTGCACTATGTAACATAATTTTTGTTCCTGGGTTATAAATGTCATTTCCTAGTTGATTCTAGCATAACAACATGGGAAAAGCTTATTAAACTGTAAAAACATTTTTTGTAGGACATCCTGCAGCACATTTTGCTATAGCTTTTCAATGAATATCTTCTAGAATCTCAACTAATTCAACATAGTTTGTGGCAGCCACAAAAACGAAGTTTCTGGAGTATAACAACTACTTCCAAAGTACGTGATACACAATTAAACAGGAAATAGCACTTTCAAACCAGGAACAGAAATATTTTCAAATTTTGTTACATAGTATAGTTTTGTTACATGGCCAGAAACATGACACAGGGAAAAGATGTGTGTGTGTTGGGGGGGGGGGGGTCAGTTCAGTCCTGGGTCTTGTCATTCATTCATCCATGGGGATCTGGGGCAATCCTGGTCAAATTTGTGGTTTAGGGGGTCATATTTACTACTTGCTGGGGAGATATATTGGCATCTATCACCTCAAAGGATATGATGCTTTTCTTTACTACAGACCACCTTGACCTTTGGTTCTCAACCTGTGGGTCCGCAAGTGTTTTGGCCTACAATTTCCAGAAATCCCAGCCAGTTTACCAGCTGTTAGGATTTCTGGGAGCTGAAGACCAAAACATCTGGGGACCCACAGGTTGACACCATAGAATTTATTCAGTTTGTCACCACATTAGATGCTATGGCTTAATGCTGTGGAATCATCGGACTTGTGGTTCGGCAAGCCACCCAAACTATTTGGCAAAGAAGTCGAAAGACTCTGTAAACCACAACTCCCATGATTTCATAACATGGAGCCATAGCAATTAAAGCGCTATCAAACTGCATTAATTCCATAGTGTAGATTCATCTCTGGAATTCTAGCCAGTTCCAGCTCAGAATGTGATACCCAATAGCCTTTCGCCATATTTTTAAAGAGAATTTATTCTGACAGTCATTTGGCTGGTCAAGATGGAACCATTTATTGATTTCCTCCTGAATGATTTCCAGCCAGTGAGAAGGAAGCATTAAATGATCAAGGCCATGTTCAGAACTTCTCCCACCTGCTTCTCAGCTCCATTCCCCTTTTATCATTTATGGGATGACAAGCATGTGATAATGCGGTGAATTAGAACTGCTGCTCGTTTGGGTAGTGGTCCATTAACTGGGCAGAGGCCACCAGAGGTGCTAAAGAGGGAAGGATTGTCCAATTTATGGGGATGGAGTTGAAGAAGGAAAACAGTTTCTCCCATTTCCTGTCAATTCATCCAGTGGTTTTTGAGTTATGTTAATCCCACAAACAAACATTACATTTTTATTTATATAGATGGACTGGGAAGCTATAGTACAAGAGCTAATATAATATCCAAAAAGAGKTTTATATGAAACACAAAAAAAAAATGAAACACACACAAATCGGGGGTCTGTGGATACCAGGGGGGCTGATTGCAGAAGCCAGGGGTGAGGGTGGTGGAGGTTCATTGCGGTGAAGGGAAGTTAAGTCCTGGGGAGAAAAAGGAAAAGACCCCCACTATAACAGTTGTGGGGGTTATGGGGCCAAGCGGATACTGGGGCTGGCTGCCAGAGGCGAAAAAGAGGGGGGGGGCAAAAAGGCTACCAGAGAATCAAGTAGAAGGATAACGCACCATGGTGCATGTTTATTGAAGGATTATATTGTAATAATAGTAATCAAAAAGGGAAAGATTGTTGCTTTAAAAGTATTGCTAGGCACTTGGTAACTGCTGCTGGGCTTCTCCAATCCTTGGAAGGTTCACATAATCAATTTCAGTGGGTCTCTGGGTTCCCGCTTGCCGCAGCTCTCTTCACTGCAGCTCCAGAGAGGAATTTAGTACATAATTTGACCCAGGTGAGGGTCGATGCTCGACATCAGAACTCCACTTCAGGATTGAAATTGCGGAGAAGTGGTCTTGATGCTGCTGAGAAACATCTCTGACGTTTCATTGATTGCCAAAAATTCCACTGGTGGGAATGTCCTCCTTTTCGGAATCTGGAAAACAATTGCATAAGTTCAAAGAAGCAGATCTGAGGAATGCAAATTGAATTTCAATCTGCCAAGGCACTATTATACCTCAGTAAAAATTATGGAGTTGTCACCACCTATACTAGTCCCAATATTGACAAACCAGCAAAATAAAATCCCATTGAGACTAAGCAATGTGCAGGCCCCTGCCTTCAAGCTGATCTGAACCACAGCAGGGAGTTCCACAGTTCCTGAACATCTGGAAGGGCCAGTATCGGTGTGACTGTGGCCACAGCAGCAGCCTCAACTAAAAGTCACTTTCTGCCTTCTTTCTTCTCCCTTGCCCTAACATTGTAACAAATCTCCCAATAAAGTATCCTCTAATTGTAACTTTTTTCTCTCTATACATTGTGTCCCTTTATTGCCTCTAACACTCTCTAATATGAACCTTTCCTTTCCCGAGCCGCAGATCACTGCTGGCTCGTCTGGGATGCTCTTACAGCGTCCTGGGGGGGGGGGGGGCGAAACTGCATTCCTCTGAACCGCGGATATGGAAACCCATTGTGTCCCCGTATCCACAGGTCAACAAATGCCATTTTCTTCCTAGACTAATTCTAAGACTAACTGCTATCTTGCTTTTTGCATTGTGGACGCCTGCGCCCCGTGAATAACCATTTTACCCCAAAACTTCATATGGAGACCAGCAGACTACCACCCATGGCTCCATGCTGCAACATCGTCCCTACTTCCATCTTGCTGGTGCCCAGAAGCCTTTTGATGCCGGGGAACCTGCTGTGGTCACCCCTTGGGACCCCCGGCTAGGCCATGCATGGGGCCCTCCGTCCATCCCCCGACCCCTTCTGAGCTTGGATGGAAGCGAGGGATGGCCAGAGGGCTCCACAGATGGCTAGGCCATGCACGGAGCCCTCCATCTGACCCTCTACCCTTTTCCGAGCTCGGATAGAGGCAAGGGATGGCCAGAGGGCTCCACAGATGGCTAGGCCATGCACGGGGCCCTCCATCCATCCCCCGCCCCCTCCTGAGCTCAGATGGAGGCGAGGGACGGTCAGGGGGCTCCACAGACAGCTAGACCATTTGTGGAGTCCTCTATCTATCCCCCGCCCCCTTCTGAGCTCGGATGGAGGCGAGGGACAGCCAAAGGGCTCCACGGATGGCCAGGCATTGAGGATGGCAGGAAGAAGTTTACTCACCTTGCAGGCCACAACAGAGGGTGAATCTTCTTCCCCTGTACCTTTGCCTCCAAAGCTCCTCTTCCTGACTACCCACAGGTCTGTGGGAAGAGCAGGAGGAGTAGCCTACCAGGAGTGCCATTTGGCTGGCACGGGGTCAGCAGCCATTTTGGAGGGGGCAGGGCCAACCAAGATGGCTTCATGACCCCCCGAAAATGGCTGAACGACCCCCCCCCCAGGGGTCACGGCCCCCAGGTTGAGAACCGCTGCTCTAAACAGTTCCGGCCCAGCTTACCGGTCTGAACAAATCTCTCCTTATGAACCATCGAAGAGTTTAAGATCATCCGGGGAGGCTGTGCTCTCGGTCCTGCCTTCTTCGTAGGCACAACTGGCAGGGACAAGAGACAGGGCCTTCTCAGTGGTGGCCCTTCAGTTGTGGAATGCCCTCCCCAGGGATATTAGCTCAGCCCCCTCCCTCTTGACCTTCGGAAAAAAGTGAAAACGTGGCTATTTGGACAAGCCTTCGGAATCTAATGCAACAGTAAAACACAGTATGAAACAAAAGTAAACATTGGAATGGCTCAGATGATTATTTATGGACAATGACACTAACAATGAAGAGATTGGTTTTATATGTTTTATTGAATGTATTTTTAATTCTGTTAATTGTATATTGTTAGGCATCAAATTGCTGCCTGGTTGTAAGCTGCCTTGAGTCACCTTCGGGTTCAAGAAAGGTGGGATAGAAATAGCATAAATAAATAAATAAATATTTACAGAGATTTCTGAAAATAACCATACAATTTATGCTCTGCCCGAGTGTAATTCTCATGAATAACCATAACTTAAACCCGTGGGGTGAGGTAGGGCTTAGGGGCATGCTTTATTTCCCCCTTGTTCTTAACCATGTATCCTACTAACAGGCATTGTAAATGTATATGGTATCACTCCATCTCAGCAATATTCAGTGGTTGCTCTGGACAAAATGTTCTATAGTGTACTTAATGCAACCAGGCTTAATGGACTTCTAATAGCAAATTCGTGTCTTCCCAATTAATCATGGGTGTAGCTACTTCACCTTTATGAGAACATTTTTGGAACTGCTATAGCTTTTAAAAACTTGATATGTTATACGGCTTAGCATGTTTTGCATATTGTTTCTTCCTCTGGGCTTATACCAATGGTGACGATCATGCAGACTTCCAGATACTGGACTTTTGGTCCCAGCAGCCCTAATCAGTATAGCCAAAGGGGTTTGTTTTGTTTTGTTTTGTGCCAGGAATGACTAGAGAAACTGCAAGTTGCTTCTGGTGTGAGAGAATTGGCCATCTACAAGAACATTGCCCAGAGGCTGCACGGATGTTTTATCATGCTGTGGGAGGCTTTTCTCATGTCCCCCATGGAAAGATGGAGCTGACAGATAGGAGCTCACCCCACTCCCTGGATTTGAACCACCAGCTTTTAGGTCAGCAGTCCTGCCGGCACAAGGGTTTAACCCATTTAACCACCGGGGGCTCCTATAGCCAAAGGTGATAAATGCTAAAAGTTATAGTCTAACTGTTGAATAGGAATGACATAACCAGACCTGCTGTGTTTTCCAAGTGAAACATGGAGCTGGGATAACCCTTGAAACTGAGCAGAAAGACAAACAGACAACAAACTGATAGCAGTAGTCAAGATAGATAAAGTTTATTGTAAGAATCAGTGTTTTATAGAACTTCAGAGTTACAGCAACAGCGACAAAGTACTCAGGAACAATATAAAATCATATAAAGCATACATGGTAATCCTTATCTCAGATATATCTGGAGTCTTGGAAGCTTGACTGGACCTTGAGCTTGTTTGGAGGTTCTAGCAGGGGAGCACAGCTATTGTATACCCGAGATCGAAGACTGAAGACCTCGGTACACTCTTTCTATACCTAAGATATTGTCCACTTCCACCAAGTGTGCAGCTTTGGGAGGGACATACATGGAGCAGTGAGGGAGGAAGGGGAAACCCACCTAGCCAGCCAGATCAGCCAGATCAACCCTGACGATTAATGGGGTAATAGATGTTGCATCCAGATCGCCCTCACATCTGAGGCATATATGACCAGCACAAAATGTAACTAGAGCTTGTTTGTTGTTTAAGAGGATGTTTCTCCTCTGGCATTGGTATAACACCTGACTCTTGGCACTGGGCACTTAATATTGCATTTACAGCATTTCTAACATAGCACAAATGACAGAGCTCAGCAAGAAATACAGACCATAGAGAAATGTCAGCAATCATCAAGATAGAGTTGATCAAGCTCACTAAAACAGTTCAGCATACAGCTGCATCTTTCATTCACATTATATGCCAACCCAGCAACATTTGGAAGACCTCAGGACTTCTACTCCTGATTTGTATCTTTCCATGCAGTCCAAAGACTCATGGAGCATCTAATGGAGAATTTTAAATACTAAAATTACAAAATTGCCATATAACCCAAAAACTTTTCCTTGATTTAAGTCTACTCGGAGGAGGCTAATAGCCATATAGTGGGTGGCTTTCACAGTGTTCAATCTTATTTCTCTCACAATTGGCAGTAAGTTCCCATCGACATGAGGGGGGGGGGGGCAATGCCAGCTAACTTATAGTGTCTATCAACAGGTGTAGAGCTAAGACATCCTGTGATTATTCTACATGTCTCATTTAGTGCTATATTCACCTGCTTAGTGTGGGCAGATTAAAATTTCACGCAGAGGCATCTTCCAAGAAAAATAAAAACAAACCAACACAAGTCCCATGGTGATCAGGGAGTGGCAATGGGGGCAGGACTGTGAAATCTGGAAGCCCTGGCCTAGTCACAGACTGGCACATGGGCAGTGGGTACGGACTCAGTCATTCTACCTCAAGGTCTGAGGCAGTTGAGTAGTTTGGCAGCTGTATCCATGACTGAGAAGCCCTTTTGAGGATCCACTTTGCTCACCCCACATGGGGAAGGAGCTAGAAAAGGTGCCCTAAACATAGTCTGCCTCTCTTATCCCTGACTGGACTGCCGTGTCCAGTGGGGTCACCACCCTGCAGCCGAAAAAAGAAAAATGACATTTGGAACATGGAACATACGGACACTGATGGACAACACTGACAGTGAACGCCCCAAACACAGAAGTGCTATCATTGCAAGGGAGCAAAAGCAACACTTCAGGAGACCCAGAGAGCAGGAGAGGGACAGGTGAAGGAAGATAAAGGAGGCTACACCTTCTTCTGGAAGGGACTGCCCAAAGAAGACCAAAGAATGCATGGAGTTGGCTTTGCTATCAGAAATGATCTGGTGAAGCATCTGACCGAAGCACCACTTCGGTCAGATGCTTTTTCGGCCTATGCTCCAATTCTGTGGAACTCATTTCATTGCCTCCATACGTTAGAGCAATGTCGGAGTTGCAACCTTTTGTAAAGGCACTCAAGACTTGGGTGTTTGGTTGTGCATTTAAGTAATCAGATCTAATTTGCCAAATAGTCACTGTTGAATGTTTTTATGCTGAATGTTTTTATATTGTGTAAATGCTATTTTAGATTGTAAGTTGCACGGAACACCTTGGTGGAGAGCGACCAATTAAGAAATAAAGTGAACTGAACTCTCCATCCCCCGAATGGGATGAGCTTGCAGCACTGCCTAGTTTGGAAGAAGTCAGCAATGCCATCAGCCAACAAAAAAATAACAAAGCTAGCAGACCTGATGGGATTCCTGCTGAAATCTTTAAAGAGGGAGGACCTGAGCTGACATAACAACTCCACCAGCTCATTCAAGAAGTGTGGGTGACCGAGAAAATCCCAGCAGATTTCAAGGATGCCAGCATCATCACTCTTCCTGCAGTCACCGGCCAATTTCTCTCCAATGCCAGAGATACAGCTTAATTAAATGTTGATCATTTCTGCTACCTTGGAAGCCACATCCTCACAAAAGTCAACACTGACTCTGAAATTCAACATTGCCTGATCTCTGCGAGTGCAGCATTTTTCTGAATGAGTGTTTGAGGACTGGGACATCCGTAGGGATACCAAGGTGCTTGTTTATAAAACTATTGTTCCCCTCAACTCAGCTATACTCCTGTGAGACATGGACAGTCTACAGATGTCACATACAACTCCTGGAACTATTCCATCAGTGCTGCCTCCAAAAATCCTACAAATCTCTTGGGAAGACAAGCGGACAAACGTCAGTGTGCTGGAAGAAGCAAAGACCACCATGACTGAAGCGATGGTCCTCTGCCATCAACTCCACTGGACCGGCCATGTTGTTTGGATGCCCGATCACCATCTCCCAAAGCAGTGTTCTGTTCTGAACTCAAGAACGGAAAATGGAATGTTGGTGGGCAGGAAAAGAGATTTAAAGATGGGCTCAAAGCCAACCTTAAAAACTCTGGCATAGACACTGAGAACTGGGAAGCCCTGGCCCTTGAGCACTCCAGTTGGAGGTCAGCTGTGACCAACAGTGCTGTAGAATTTGAAGAGGCATGAATGGAGGGCAAAAGAGAGAAACATGCCAAGAGGAAGGCACATCAAGCCAACCCTGAACGGGACCGCCTTCTGTCTGGAAACCGATGTCCTCACTGCGGGAGAACATGCAGGTCAAGAATAGGGCTCCACAGTCACCTACGGACCCACCGCCAGTATACCGATCTTGGAGGACCATCATCCTCGGACTACGAGGGATCGCCTAAGTGAAGTGCCAGAGAGAAGGTATACTCAGCAGGTGAGTAAGACAAGGCCAGTGCTGATGTTCTTATTAATTTTGGGTCTGCACCCCATGCGCTATTAGTAAGTTTCCGCAGGATGCCATTATGTGCAGCTGCTTTGTGCTTAGTGTTCACACAGTTTTTCCTAAATGTTAGCATTCAGTCTAAGGTGATGCTGAGATATGTAGAGTGGGAACAGTGTTCAAGCTCTTGGCCTTCCCAGGTAGCAACTTTGAAACAGTTGAAAGCCAACTTATTAATGTCCTGAAATATCTCTCCAATTCCTACAAAGATAACCACCTAAGCCTAGACACAACTTTGTGTTTTCCATCTATGTAATCATGAAGCCAACAGAAAACTGGAGGCATCTTTTGATAGAAATGGGAAAGAATCTTCTGAAACCCTGGAAAACCACCACTGCCAGCCAGTGTTGCCGGATCTTGGGATAGGGGACCGTTGGCTTGATGCAGCATAAAGCAGCTCAGTGTGTTCCTCTTATTAGCAATTGAGTTCTTCCTTTTCCTAAACAAACCATCCCTTCAGATAGTAAAGCTAGATTTGACCCTGTCTGCTCGCCCTTGTTTTGTTATACATGTGGCTGTTTTGCAGAAGATTTCATTTCACTTACAGGAAGGAAAGAGTCCAAAGTCAGATCCCTCTGTTCCTCCTCAGATGTCATTAGTTTATAACCAAAGACTTCCATGGCTTCTTTGCAGATGGCTTGAACATCTCGGACCTTCTGGAAGCTGAGTTGCTGCCTCCATGCCTGGGAAACGAATTTGGCATTTTTCTGTATACTCAGAGGGTCCTTACGCTCACTGCTGGTGGGCCAGTGAGTTATGTTGTAGACCCATTTCTGAAGTTTGGGGGTAGAAGTTAGGCCTGTGAAATTGTACCACTTGGCTAGGTGCCCCAAGGGGTCTCCCACCAGGTCTTCATAACGTGTTAGGAGATAGCGTCCCCTCCAAGCTGAGGGCATATGGTACAAAGCTGTGAAGTACATCTCAACTTGGCTGTGGCAGACCTTGTACATGACCCTCCGGATGTCAGGATTGCTGTTGGTGGTCTTTGTGATGAACTGATTATCATCAAGAAGAGAGATAGAGCGGCGCGAGGCAAAGATTGCCCGAGGATCTCTGACAAGATGAATAATGTAAAGGTGGAGGGAGGGGTCTCTCATGAGTTGATACAGAACTTCCAGTTGGAAGAGGCGAACTACCTTCACTACCACATGGCTGTAGGTACCACAGGCTTCAGAAATCTTGTCAAAGGGGGCATGGCCACATTGAGCAGTGCACTCCATTTTGTCCACAATGTCAAAGCGGCTGAAGGCTTCACAGGCTGGTGGAGAGCACAGTCCCTTGCTCATGGGCCACATGAAAAGATGAGAGACCTTACTAACGTTTGGGATGTAGAAGCGGAAGGCCTCCATGTCACATAGGAAGACAGAGCGTAGCAAGTCCCGCATGGCCCCCTGAATGAGCTTGGGGCTCCCCCAGCGCATGCTGTTCCACAAGTGTTTGGCTGGTTCCATCAGATAGAAGACATTTGGGTTCTGGTTGAAGAGTTGCCCTGCAAAGGTGGACCCTGAACGCCAACTGGAGAGGATCAGCACATGGATTTTGCGGGGAGCTGAAGTTTTTTGTTCTTCTTTGTGGGTTTCCAGTCTTTTCCAAGGAGAGTAGAAGAAGAGCAAGAGCAACACTGAGGCCAGGAGAAGTCGGGTGTTGGTGATTCGCATGGACATTTCACCAGGCTGAGGAGAGGAACCAACAGGACAGAGTTAGAGTTTTTAACCATTGTAAATTATCTTGATACCCAAACTGGGAGAATTGATGTTATGACATGTTTAGAATACTATGGCAATTTGGAATGTATTTATTTATTTATTTCCGATATTTATAGCTTGCCTTTCTCAGCCATATGCTGACTCAAGGCCGGTTACAAATAGGCATAATTCGATGCCAGGCATTCATAAAAGTGCAATTAAAACAATCAACATGACAATATAAAACATATATAAAAACCATTAAAACATATAATCATCGGTATCATCCTGTTAAAAACGTTACCCAGTAACATCGTCTGGCCATTCCATGTTCATCATTCATAGTTTCATGTTATCTATTCCGCTGCATTCTCAAAAGCTTGTTTGAATAGCTAGGTCTTTACTTTTTTTCCGGAAAGTCAGGATGGAGGGGGCCGATCTAATACCCCTGGGGAGGGAGTTCCATAGTTGGGGGGCCACTACTGAAAAGTATCCCTTTGCAGGACTGAGCACCTATATGTGTGCCACAACATGTTCCTAGTAATTTCAGACCTCTTGGATTCTGAGAAATAAATTCAATTAATAGTCCCAACTCAAATAGAGCCACTGAATACTGTGTCCAGTTCTGGGCACCAAAACTTAAGAAAAATATTGACTATCTGGGATGTGTCCAGTGAAGGGTGACCAAAATGATCAAAGGTTTGGAGACCATGAATCCCTTTGAGGAGGAGGAGCTAAGGGAGCTGGGTATGTTTAGCTTGAAGAATAGAAGGTTAAGAGGGGACACGGTAGCCATGTTTAAATGTTTGAGAGGATGTCACATGGAGGAGGCAACCACTTTGGATCAGAACTCAGCAACTGAAAAGAAACAGTTCTCAGTGGTTTAATGGAAGATCAAATATGCTGCATGATTTGAGGTTTTTCACCACCCAGCATTTTTAGATTACAGCTCCCATGTCATTGGGTCTATAGATGCAGTCTAAGTTTTGGATAGCTTTAAAGGAGCTCTTCAAGATTCCCAGAACTGTGCAAGGGGCACCTATATGGTGTACCTTTGAACCATGGCTCTGGTCCAAGATTCAAATTCCTAACAAGATTCAAATTCCTACTTGGGCATGGAAACCCAGGGCCCTTCCACACAGCCCTATAACCCAGAATATCAATGCAGAAAACCCCACAATATCTGCTTTGAACTGCATTATCTGCCATATATTTCAGTTCAAAGCAGAAAATGCAGTATTGTATTCAGCTGTTGTGGAAGGAGCCCCAGACAGTGAACTTGGGCGCGCACTTTCTCTAAGCCCATGAGAAAGACCAAAGGCAAACTCTTTCTGAACAAATCTGAGAAAATCATTAGGGTTGTCATAAACCAGAAACTACTTGAAAGCACACAACACTAAGACCAACAACACTCTCTTGCTTCAT
Source organism: Anolis sagrei ordinatus (assembly GCF_025583915.1). Classification (NCBI taxonomy): domain Eukaryota; kingdom Metazoa; phylum Chordata; class Lepidosauria; order Squamata; family Anolidae; genus Anolis; species Anolis sagrei. The sequence continues at coordinate 288,870,200 of NW_026845477.1, read as the reverse complement.
TGCCATTTTTTCCATCTTGTTGTGTGTGCCCCCCCCCCCCCAGTACACACACATCCAAAATTGGAATTGCTTTGAAATACCTTTGTTGGCAAATCAAAAGTTAAACCGACTGTTTATAGGAGACATGGACACATACATAAATTATAATGATGAAATATATGGGGCCACAATACACCTCACAAAAACTTTTCATGTATATTTTWAAAATATATGATTTGTTGCTTATTTTTCATAGACTTGAGAGGTTTCTCAAGCTACATGCTGCATCCGACACTCTAACATGTAATGACACACAGTTTAGAAAGCTCTGAATTAGAGGTTCCTCATCATATCACACATGTAACCTTCATGCATTTGGATGCCACACACAGAAAGGAGGAAATGAAAAGTCTCACCTCCTATGTACACAATGTAGAATTCGGAAATTCTCAGCCAAATTCACAGTTCAGTCCAGAGAAGTGTGGAACACCTCATCTTCAACAGAACTTCTCAACTTGAGAGAAACAAACACGCAGTCAATGATTATATGCAGCAATATTTGCTCCTGAGTCAACAGTGTTTGTATGTGTGGAGAAGTCTTATCATGAGTGACTTGGTAGGCCCCAAGAATGAAGGCCAAAGCCTACAAAAACAAAAACTTCATATTATGATACCAAGTGGTATCATAACATGAAAGGAAGTCTCAGGTGCAAATGTAGTCTCAGCTCCTAATTATGAAGTATGTAAAGTGTGAATTGAAACGCAGCTTGGACCTTGATTTGTGATGGTCGTTTCACCAGGGAGAACCTCAGAACATCTTTGATTGCTGGAAATCATAGAATACAGTATTGGAAGAAACATCAAGAGTCATTCAGTCCAATCTCGTTCTGTCATGCAAGAATATAGGGTCTGAGCACTCCTGACAGATGGCCATCCAGCTTCTATTTTAAAACCTCCACAGAAGGAGACTCTTGTTGCACCTCAGAATAGATTCACCTTGCTGAAATCACCAGAACTGCACACAGACAGAAGTTTTTGTAGTTTATCAAAAAGTAAAGATGAAAAGTTTAAAAAGCAAATAATGTTCCAAAGATAAATAAAACATAGCACTATAAAGCACAATTCCAAATGGTACCAACAAAACAAAATCCCATGAGAACATGACAAAATCCCAAGACCATGGACACAGGAAAACGAGCACAAGCTGCTTGGTTGAGCAAGAAGTTGCTCTGACAAAGGTTTGTTTTCAAACACACTGCTTAATACCCTTTGCAATACATGAAAGCATTTATTTGGCCTCTGACCTCCTTCTTGTTGGCTATTCTCACACTCCTTCGAACTCTGAATTCCAAACGGTCAGCCCGATCTAAGATTCCCATTTCATCAAGGTGAGGCTGCTCGTTAGTGTCAGCCTGGTTGCCTTCCTGCCTACTATCAGGCTGAGAACTGTCCTCCTTTTCTGAGTCACTCTGAGACCCCATCTGAGTCACAACACTATCAGTCTGTGTCTGTGGTTCCAGCTGAGTCACAACAACTCTGCTATATCCCATTCTGCTATTGAACAGATCTTATCATCCTAATTTTAGGTTTCAGATGTTTTAAAGCAATGCTTTTGGATTTGGAAAGATTAGCCGTTTACAAGTAACGTTGCCTGGGGGACTCCCGACTGTATTTACTCAGTCTTCAAGGAGGCTCTTTCTGAGTATGCCTGCCCTGTTTGGCATAAGTCTGCCCATGCAAAGCAGGTGAACATAGCATTGAACGAAACATGCAGAATAATCACAGGATGTCTTAAACCTACACCTGTTGATAAACTCTACAAGCTAGCTGGCATTGCCCCACCCCCCGATGGGTGACGGGAAGTTGTTGCTAAATGTGAGAGAAATAAGGTTGAACACTGTGAAAACCACCGACTACATGGCTATCAGCCTCCTCCCAGTAGACTCAAATCAAGGAAAAGGTTCATGAGGATCACCACTCCTCTTGGCATCCCCCCAGCAACGCAAGGGTATCCCTCTGGGCAGCTAAACAGGAAACCCCAACTGGATGGCCCCCCATGAGGGTCTTCTTCCAGGGACAAACCAAGAATGGGCAATTTGGAAGTCCCTGAACAGACTCTGAAGTGGAGTGGGCAGATCAAAAGACAACTTGGCAAAATGACACTACCTAAAAGAATCCCACATCTTGTGTGACTGTGGAGCAGAACAGACAACTCCGCATCTGTAGGCTTGTCCACTATGCCCTGCCTCATGTACAGAGAAAAAATTGTTGGAGGCTACAGACAATACTGTTGCTGTTGCCTGTTTTTGGTCAAAAGATATTTAGCTGCCTACACTCCTATTTTTATCAGTTTTATTCTAATGTATACAATGCTTTTGATACGAAATAAATCCTAATTTTAGGTGGAATCCCTTTTCATATACTTTAAATCCATTTTTTCATGTCCTCATGTGCATCTACACTGCAGAATCAATGCAGTTTGTACACCACTTTATAGCTGCTACAGCTCAGCGTTATGGGATTCTGTGATGGGTAGTTTGGTGAGGCACCAGAACGCTTTGGCAGGAAAGACTAAAGAGGTAGTAAAACTGAAACTCCTATGATTCCATAGCATTGAACTGAGATAATGTGTTGTGAGGTTCAGGGAAAGAGAACCACACATGCATGAAATGAGCAAGGCCATGTTCAGAACTACTCTCACCTGCTTCTCAACTCCATTCTCCTTTTATCAGTCATGGGATGACAAGCATGTGATAATGCTGTGAATTATAACTCCAGCTGTAGCCTGAAGCATATGTTCTCTGCAAATCATAGTTCAGAACTTACAATACTGACATAGTTTGGACTTTTAATTCTGGTGTTAGTTTCTTAAGTTTGTATAGAGCTAATTTTCATTCATTTTAACAATGGACCCAGATCACAAGGTTTTAATAAATTGCACTACCAGAGGCTCCTTGCCACTCAATAACATCTGGGGACCCAAACTGAGCAGTGAACATGATGTATGTGTGTGTGTATATATATGTATGTGTGTGTGTGTGTGTGTGTGTGTGTATACATGTGTTTGTGTGTGTGTGTTTGTGTGTAATGTTTGTTTGTGGGATTAACATAACTGAAAAACCACTGGACGAATTGCCGCCAAATTTGGCCACAAGACACCTACTAACCCAAGTGACTATCACTCAAAAATTAATTTTGTCATTTGGGAGTTGTAGTTGCTGGGATTTATAGTTAACCTACAATCAAAGAGCATTCTGAACTCCATCAACAATGGAATTAAATCAAATGTGTCACACATGACTCCCATGACCAACAGAAAATACTGGAAGGGTTTGGTGGGCATTGACCTTGAGTTTGGGAGTTGTAGTTCACCTACATCAAGACTCAAACAATGATGGATCTGGACCAAACTTGGCATGAATATTCCATATGCCCAAATATGAACACAGATGGAGTTTGGGGGAAATAGACCTTGACATTTGAGAGTTGTAGTTACTGGGATTTATAGTTCACCTACAATCAAAGAGCATTCTGAACCTCACAAATGACAGAATTGGGCAAACTTTCCACACAGAACCCCCATGACTGACAGAAAATACTTAAGGACATCCACATCAGAAGCCATTTGCAGTTTCTCAAGTAGCTCCTGACATGGGGAGAAAAAAAATCTGTTATAAGACCATACAAAACTCCAGCTCCCATTGTACATAGCATTGAGCCATGGCAGTTAAAGTGGTGTCAAACTGCATTCATTCTACAGCGCAGATCCACTCATTGCATTAATTCTAAGGTGTAGATGCAAAGTATCTGCTTGCAGCATAAAAAGCTTGCAGATCTAGATACATACTAGGGTTGAATGAAAAGTAATGCCTCCACCTTTGTAACTTCTCAACAGATGGCAGTACTGGTATGCGGCAGGTACTGGCTTGTTCAGTAGACTCTCCTCTACAGTTCCATTTTGGCAGAAAGCCTTAGCATTCATACTTTGTTAAAATGCAAAGTATGGAACCCTGCTCAGACGGTCAGTCAATGCAACTTAAGCAACGTGCAGTCATTGAATTCTTGACAGCCGAAGGTGTCACCCCAAAGGAGATTCATCAGATAATGCAAGCTGTTTATGGTGATTGTGTTGATGTGAGTACTGTGCCTCGTTGGCCAAGTAAGTTTAAAGATGTTGAGGTGGGAACATCTGATTTGCGTGACAAACAAAGAGTTGGACGTCCTGTGACAGCAACCACTGAGTTTCACAAGCAAAAGGTTGACAGATTGATTCAGGATGATCGTCGTATCACTCAGAGAGAAATTTCAAGCATAATCGGTATTTCACAAGAACGTGTGGGTCACATTATTGCTTTGCTTGGCTATCAGAAGATCTGTGCAAGATGGGTACACTGCAGAACTTCAGAGACAGGATCCCACCATAGAATCATAGAATCAAAGAGTTGGAAGAGACCTCATGGGCCATCCAGTCCAACCCCCTGCCAAGAAGCAGGAATATTTCATTCAAATCACCCCTGACAGATGGCCATCCAGCCTCTGTTTAAAAGCTTCCAAAGAAGGAGCCTCCACCACACTCCGGGGCAGAGAGTTCCACTGCTGAACGGCTCTCACAGTCAGGAAGTTCTTCCTCATGTTCAGATGGAATCTCCTTTCTTGTAGTTTGAAGCCATTGTTCTGCGTCCTAGTCTCCAGGGAAGCAGAAAACAAGCTTGCTCCCTCCTCCCTGTGACTTCCTCTCACATATTTATACATGGCTATCATATCTCCTCTCAGCCTTCTCTTCTTCAGGCTAAACATGCCCAGCTCCTTAAGCCGCTCCTCATAGGGCTTGTTCTCCAGACCTTTTATCATTTTAGTCGCTCTCCCCTCTGGACACATTCCAGCTTGTCAATATCTCTCTTGAATTGTGGTGCCCAGAATTGGACACAATCCTCCATACAGTCCAGATTTAGCACTGGCTGACTTCCATCTGTTTCCGATAATGAAGGAAGATCTGCGGGGACATCATTATGTTTCTGATGAAGATGTTGAGAGAACTGTGAGACGCTGGTTGCGGAAACAGTGTCGACTTGTTCCGTGACGGCTTCAGAAAACTTTGTTCATCGTTGGCAGAAATGTATCCAATTGTCCGGTGATTATGTGGAAAAGTGAATAATGGTACTTAAAGAGCACATTCTAAGGATTATTTCTGCGTTTGATTTATTAAAATATTCCCATCGAAACCCAAGTAACCAAGGTGGAGGCATTACTTTTCATTCAACCCTGGTATATTATTAGTCCTCCTGGCTAGAGGGCATCCTTGCACAAACAGTTTCATTGGAAGGAACCAGAAGGGACTACATTTCCCACAGGCCTTTGCTGCTCCAAAAACAGGAACACATCCCAACCAGGATCTTTATTAAGGCGACTAATCAAAGAGAGAAACTTTTTTCTCATCCCTGGGTTTAAGGTTCAACTGGAGGAAAAGCAAAGTGGATTCTTCTAGGAGAATTAAAAGGCAAGGAAGTCCTTAAAAAGCATCAGATCTGCGTTGCTTTGGCTGCAGCAGCAGGTTCTGTATCTGAGTTGTTTTTACACGTGTATTGCATTCCCACGTGCTTGTATATATTGCACAGGGTTGCAGCCCTGATCTGTAGCAGTCTATTGCTTGAAAGACCTGTGTGCTTGCTTATTTGTTTTGTTTTGTTCTCTGTAGGATGGGTTGCATCTCCACTGCAGTTTGATACTGCTTTAACTGCCATGGCTCAATGGTATGGAATTTTAGGGAGCTGTAGTTTTGCAAGGTCTTTTAGCCTGCTCTGCCAAAGAGTGCTGGTGCCTCACCAAACTACAGCTCCCAGGATTCCATAGCATTGAGCCAGGCTGTTGGCCCCAATTAAGGAAGCAACCCCTGGCAGTGAGACCAGAATACTTTAAGTGTCTGAAGCAGTGGTTCTCAACCTGGGGTCCCCAGATGTTTTTGGCCTACAACTCCCAGAAACCCCAGCCAGTTTACCAGCTGTTAGGATTTCTGGGAGTTGAAGGCCAAAAACATCTGGGGACCCTAGATTGAGAACCACTGGTCCAAAGCCTTTGGAACTCTCTGCTGCAGGCACAAAAGGAACAAATAACAATTTTGCCCAGGGGGGTTTCATGCAACAAGACCAATTAAATTGGTGTCAAACTGCATTAATTCTACTGTGCAGATCAGGCATGGGCAAACTTGGGCCCTTTGCCCATGCCTGCTGTAGATGCACCCTCGGACTCAAAAGTGATTGTGTTGCAATGTTTCAAACCTTTCACTGCTCATTATTGATCTTTGTCCTTTTGCGAAAACGCTTGCTTCCCGCAGGATCACTTTCTGATCGTCTCTCCCACATTCACTGCAAATCTTGGAATATATTATTTCCCCAGCAACCATGATAAAGGACAAAGAAGCCTTTCAGAGACTCAATTTCCTCTATCAGGTGAGGTATATATGTGTGTGTGGTTTTGTGCATGCTTTGTTTGTTTGTTTTTGTTTTGTTTTGTTTTTTGCTTGTAAGTCTCTTCTGCTGTGTTTTTCAGTGTTTTTATGAGTGGTGATCACTCATTGGCCTAATACGTGTATTGTGTTCAAATTTGGTGTCAGTTCATCCAGTAATTTTTGAGTTATGTTAAATCCCACTAACGAACATTACATTTTTATTTATTTATAATAGAAATCAATGGAGTCCCTGCCCTACTCACAAACACACGCACAAAGGGCTCCTTTCCCCATTTCATAATGTGTAAGGACAGAGACAAACTCTCTAAGGATTTGAATTCTGAGCCAAATCCCAATGTAAAAACAACACAACTTAAGAGAGCTAGGTTTCTTAAGCTTTTTCCACCTGAGAAATGTTTATGTAACCCCAAGTATATAGGTATATAATATAAATAAGATATCAGAATAAACTGTTTGCTGAAAACTATTATTATTATTATTATTATCCAAACCTTATGATATACACTTAGGGCACATTTACACAGACCATTTCACACAGTTTCAAACTGGCCTTGAGTCTCTTTCGGGAGAGATAAAGCAGGGTATAAATACACATAATAATAATAATAATAATAATAATAATAATAATAATAATAATAATTGTTTTCAGCATTTGTTTTGTCAAAGGCTTTCATGGCCAGAATCACTGAGTTGCGATGAGTTTTCTGGACTATATGGTCATGTTTCATAAGCATTCCCTCCTGACGTTTCACCCACATCTATGGCAGGCATCCTCAGAGGTTGTGAAGTCAGTTGGAAACTAGGCAAGTTGGGTTTATATATCTGTGAAATATCCAGGGTGGGAGAAAAAACTCTTGTCTGCTTATGGCAAGTGTGAATGTTGCAATTGGCCATCTTGATTAGCCTTGCAGCTTCAAACCTGGGTTCTTCCTACTTGGGGGAATCCTTTGTTGGGAGATGTTAGCTGGCCCTGATTGTTTCCTGTCTGGAATTCCCCTAATTTCTGAGCGTTGTTCTTTATTTACTGACCTGATCAAGGCTATTATTTACTGACCTGATCAAGGTCTATTAAATCCCACCATTCCGGATTTAGCCTATAAAGCCCTAAACGGTTCCGGCCCCACTTACCTCTCCGAACGCATCTCCACCTATGAACCGACGAGGACGTTAAGATCGTCCGGAGGCCCTGCTCTCGGTCCCGCCTGCGTCACAGGCGCGGCTGGCGGGGACGAGGGACAGGGCCTTCTCGGTGGTGGCCCCTCGGCTATGGAATGCCCTACCCGTAGACATCAGGCAGGCCCCTTCGTTGCTGGCGTTCCGGAGGAAGGTCAAGACGTGGCTCTATGAACAAGCGTTCGGCTAACAATGCAACTGAACTCATGAAGACGGTATAAATGAACAAAGGAACGGTGGAAGGATTATGAGAACGGAATCTGATTTTTACTGAGGCGTTGATGACTATGTTGTGTTGCTTGTATTGTCTGTCGTGTATGTTGTGTTTTAACTAATTGTTATTGTTATATAAATTGTATTGTAAACCGCATTGAGTCGCCGAATTAGGCTGAAAAATGCGGTATAAAAATAAAGCAAATAATAATAATAAATAATAATAACCCTGACAACTCGACGGCCCACTGTGAAGCATTTGCTCAGTTCTTTGCGGACAAAGTCGCTTTGATCCGTTCTGGCCTGGATACCATGTTAACGGCGGTCTCTGAGGATGTAACACGAGCACCTGCTTGTCCGATTTTGATGGATTCATTTCAATTGGTGAAACCCGAGGATGTGGACAAGATACTTGGAGGAATGAGGGCAACCACATGCATCCTGGACCCCTGCCCATCCTGGCTTCTAAAGGAGGCCAGAGGGGGATTGGCTGAGTGGGTGAAGGTGGTGGTTAATGCTTCCCTTTGGGAAGGCAAAATTCCAGCGAGCTTAAAACAAGCTGTAATAAAACCGCTGTTGAAAAAACCATCACTGGACCCCACTCAATTCGTCAACTATCGGCCTGTTTCCAATCTCCCCTTTTTGGGCAAAGTCCTGGAACGTGTGGTGGCCTCACAACTCCAGGTATTCTTGGTAGACACGGATTATCTGGATCCGGCACAGTCTGGCTTTAGGCCAGGACATGGTACCGAGACAGCCTTGGTCGCCTTAGTGGATGATCTTCGCCGGGAGCTAGACAGGAGGAGTGTGTCCCTGTTAGTTCTGCTGGACCTCTCAGCGGCCTTCGATACCATCAACCACAGTATACTTCTGGGACGCCTTGCTGGAATGGGCCTTGGAGGCATTGTTCTACAGTGGCTCCAGTCCTTTCTGGAGGGTCGTACCCAGATGGTGTCATTGGGAGACACCTGTTCAGCCCCACGACCATTGTCTTGTGGGGTTCCTCAGGATTCTATACTGTCCCCCATGTTGTTTAACATCTACATGAAGCCGCTGGGGGAGATCATCCGGAGTTTCGGGGTGCAGTGTTATCTGTACGCAGATGATGTCCAACTCTGTCACTCCTTCCCACCTACTACTAAGGAGGCTGTTCAGGTCCTGAACCGGTGCTTGGCCGCTGTATCGGACTGGATGAGGGCTAACAAATTGAAACTGAATCCAGACAAGACAGAGGCACTCCTGGTCAGTCGAAAGGCCGAACAGGGCATTGGGTTACAGCCTGTGTTAGATGGGGTTACACTCCCGCTGAAGACGCAGGTTCTCAGCTTGGGTGTGATCCTGGATTCATCGCTGAGCCTGGAACCCCAGGTTTCGGCGGTGACCAGGGGAGCATTCGCACAGTTAAAACTTGCGCGCCAGCTGCGCCCGTACCTTGGGAAGTCTGACTTGGCCACGGTAGTCCACGCTCTGGTTACATCCCACATAGATTACTGCAACGCACTCTACGTGGGGTTGCCTTTGAAGACGGAAGCTTCAAATGGTTCAGCGTGCAGGTTGCTAACAGGAGCGGCGCTCAGGGAGCACACAACTCCTCTTCTGCATCAGCTCCACTGGCTGCCAGTTTGCTACCGGGCCCAATTCAAAGTGCTGGCTTTAGCCTATAAAGCCCTAAACGGTTCTGGCCCAGCCTACCTATCCGAACGCATCTCTTCCTACGAACCCTCCAGAAAGTTAAGATCATCTGAGGAGGCCCTGCTCTCGATCCCGTCTGCTTCGCAAGCACGCTTGGTGGGGACGAGGGACAGGGCCTTCTCTGTGGTGGCCCCTCGGCTGTGGAACTCCCTGCCTAGGGATATTAGATCAGCCCCCTCCCTCCTGACCTTTCGTAAGAGTGTGAAAACCTGGCTCTTCGAGCAGGCATTCGGAACCCTGGAATAGTCAAGCTTGAGATGGAGAATGACCCAGGAACGGCCAAGACGATAAAACGGATGAGGATTGGAATGAGAGGATATAGCTCTTTTTAAATTGTTATTGCACTGTCTTTTTTGTCTAAATGCACTTAATTGTTTCTGCTTTTGTATTGTATTGATGGCATCGAATTGTGCTGATATGTAGACCGCCCTGAGTCACCTGCGGGCTGATATGGGTGGGATATAAGTGATGTAAATAAATAAATAAATAAATAAATAAATAAAAAATCAATCTCACAGCAACCCAAGCTGATTTTCCTTTTTATGGAATACAGCTGATGCGTTTTCTGCAGAGTTCACTGTAAACAAGCAAAGACAGAGGGGAGCAGAAGTCATTTCCATCTTATCTTCTGTCTTTACTAATAATATAATACAGTATATTGTATGTACATGTAATATTTATAATATTATTAACAGCTTTCTGGCTGTTAGGAATTGTGGGAGTTGAAATCCAAAACACCCGGAGGGCTGAAGTTTGCCCATGCTTGCTCTATAGAAAATAATTATTCCAATTTTGGTATATAACTATACTGGATTAAGCCACCTAATGCCCTCCAAATTGATTGATTGATTGATTGATTGGCTGACTGATTGATTTTTGGGCTGCAACATTCACCAGTAACAACTAGCATGACTGGTGGGCATTTTAGTGCAAAATATGTGGCGGTTACCACGTTGCCTGTTGCTAGCAAATATTGTCTTTACACAGCTTTAATACAGGTGACTGCCATTGACAGCAAGTCAGATCCATTTGGAATGGTTTGGATTTTGCATTTCAGAATATTGCATAGTCATTTGAATCATCAATCTTCTTTGTAACCTTTATTGCACACATTCTTGTGTCAGCTCTGGCCCATGAAAATGTATGCCATTAAATTGCTGCTAACTCTTTGGCCCCTCTACTCTGATGATTTAATGCAGTTCAAATCTAATTTCAAACTGGCAGCTAGACATCTAAATTCTATGAAAGCAAGCCCTTAATGCGCATCAGTTCTGTGGGGTTTGGATAATCACCATTTGGGCCTCAAACTGGTTCCAGATTCCCTGTATAATCATCTTCTCAGAAAAACCACTTTCTTTCATTTATTATTATTATTGACACAAAAACACAGTATGTCACAGCAAATGAGATCTATATGCTGGATTTCGTATCACTAAATCACAAGTCAAATACTTCCCAAGCATGATGTATTTTCAAATGATACACACAGATCCAAGTAAGGTGGCCTTTTGCAGTTGACAGATTGTGATTTTATCGATGTTTATAGTTTTCAAACGCCGGCTCTGATGGCTTGCTCCTGGGCAGCAAGAATCAGACCTTCTGTCTCCTTCTTCAGGGTTCCATTCATGAGCCATAACCAGGTCTTCTCCTTGTCAACTTTTCCTTCAATCTTCTCAAGGAACTGCACATGTAAGGCTTTGTTGTGCCAGCTGTCAGCTCTGGTTTGGAATGCAGTTTTCTTGTACTGACTCTTTGTCTGCTGTGCTTTGAGAAGTTTCCGATTATTGACTTCAATTAAAGCAGGTTCTTAGCTTTCCTTGACATATTCTGCCAGGGCATGTTTTTCTTCTTCGACTGCTTGTTTTACTTGTAAAAGTCCTCTGCCACCAGACTTTCTAGGCAGATAGAGCTGGTCAACATCACTGCGAGGATGTAATGAATTATGAATGGTCACGAGTTTTCTTGTTTTTCTGTCCAAATTGTCCAGTTCTGCCTGTGTCCAGTTTATGATGCCAGCAGTATATCTTAGGACAGGTATGGCCCAGGTGTTGCGAGGGGGGGGGCTTGAGGGGCTTCAGCCCCCCCCCCCGAAATTCTCAGGGTGGTCTGCGAGAAGGCCTTACTGGTACATTATTTAAACTGTTATGTTTATTCATATCATGATCTGATCACCATGCTCAATATATCCCATATGCATGGGGGTATTGGGGTAACGATACAAAAGGTTTGCTAGGGTAGACCCTCTTTCACTCAGACTCAGCCCCCCCCCCCCCCAATCAAAATCCTGGCTACGGACCCAGGTGTTTATGGCCTTGATGGCATTGCCTCAATTGAGCTTGCTTTTGAGAATTTTTCTGACCCTTTGAATGTATTCTTTGCTGACCATAGTTTTCACATGTTCATGTTTGATGTTATCCAGCTGTAGTATGCCCAGATATTTATAGGCCTCTGGCTGGTGACACTTGATTGCTTGGCCATTGGGCATATTTATGCCTTCACTTTCAGTGATTTTTCCCTTCTTCGGTGCCACTGTCGAACATTTGTCCAAACCAAACTCCATGTTGATATCTGTGCTAAAGATTCGGACAGTGTTAGTCAGAGACTGGATTTCAGTTTCGGTTTCCCCATACAGCTTCAGGTCAACCATGTACAGCAGATGTGAAATTTTGTGAGATCTCTGAGACGTTTGATAGCCGAGGTTTGTTTTTTGTAAGATTGTTGACAGAGGGATCATGGCAATGATGAAAAGCAGTGGGGACAATCAGTCTCCCTGGAAAATTCCTCTTCTGATGTTGACAAGTCCATAGTTTTCATTTCCAACAAACAGTTCAGTTTTCCAGTTCTTCATCATATTTTCAATAAAAGTGCCAACGTTTTTACAAATCCCAATGGTGTCTAGGCACTTGATGATCCAACTGTGTGGGAGTGAGTCAAAGCCTTGTTTGTAATCAATCCATGTCATGTGAAGATTGTTTTTTTGGTTTTTGCAGTTCTCCATAATCATTTTGTCAATTAATAACTGGTCTTTTGTGCCCCTGCTTTTTCATTTGTTGCAAGATATTATTTTCTTCAAGAAATTATTATTATTATTATGTGTATTATGTGTATTTATACCCTGCTTTATCTCTCCCCCTAAAGAGACTCAATACCAGTTTGAAACTGTGTAAAATGGTCTGTGTAAATGTGCTCTAAATGTATATCATAAGGTTTGGATGGCCTTCTCCAATGTTCTTCCATTGTGAAATGCTGTTTTGTGGTTGTGGGCCTTCAAGTCATTTTCAACTTGTGGTGAGTCATATCATAAGGTTTTCTTGACCAGATTTGTTCAGAGGAGGCCTTCATTGAGGCTGAGATAATATGATTTGCCCAAGATCACCCGGTTAATTTCATGGTTGAGCAAAGATTTGAGCTACTGTATGGTCTCCAGAGTTGTCATCCAACACTTAAACCATGCTATTACCATGAAAATCGGAGAACTGTAGAGTTGGAAAGAATCCACAAAGGACATCTAGACCAGGCTTTGGCAAACTTGCCCCCCCCCCCAGCTGTTTTGGACTTCAACTCCCAAAATTCCTAACAGCAATTCCTAAGACCCATCTTTCAGTGTATGTATGTCATGTGGAAAGAACGTAGCCCTGGGCAACTCTTTAGGGTGTCTGTGATACAGATGTTTAACGTTCTTTCAATCCCCACAACAGGCAGCACATTGTGTCCTTGCAAGCAACCCAGAGAACCAGGAATTGGCTCGCTTCTATTGCCACACCCAGAACAGCATCAGCCGGAGGCTCGTCTTAAGACAGTGAGTAGCAGGATTGTGTTGGATGGGTAACGGGGGATAGGACTTGCACCTTGACCAAAGCACTTAGGCTTCTGGGAGTCAAAGTCCCAAACATATGGAGGACTAGTATTTGGGACTCACTGATCTTTGATGGGGTTGCACTCCCCTGAAGTCACAGGTCCACAGCTTGGGTGTCCTCCTGGATTCATCACTTACGCTTGAAGCTCAGGCGTCGGCGGTGGCTGGGAGGGCTTTCGCACAATTAAGACTCATGCGCCAACTGCAACCATACCTTGTGAAGTTGGATCTGGCCAGGGTGGTCCATGCCTTAGTCACCTCCAGATTGGATTACTGTAATGCACACTACGTGGGGCTGCCCTTGAAGACGGACCGTAAATTCCAATTGGTACAACGGGCGGCAGCCAGGTTACTAACTGGTGCGACTTACAACCCCCCTGTTTAAGGAGCTACATTGGCTGTCATTCATTTTCCGGTCCCAATTCAAGGTGCAAGGTACAAAGTCCTGAACAGTTTGGGACCTGCCTTCCTGCATGACCGCATTTCTGTGTACAAACCTACACGGTCTCTTTGTTCATCTGGAGAGGCCCTGCTCTCGCTCCCGCCTCCCTCGCAGGCGCAATTGGTGGGGATGAGGGAGAGGGCCTCCTCGGTGGTGGCTCCCCAACTCCGGAACTCACTTCCCAGGGATATCAGGCATGCCCCAACATTGGCAGTCTTTAGGAAGAGCCTGAAAACATGGCTGTTCCAGTGTGCCTTCCTGGAATATGGAAATAATTCCCAGCAAAATGTCCTCAAATGCACTTTAACTATCCGCTTGGATTGCGCTCCCCTCACTTCTTTAAAACCCTCCTATTAGATATATCCTACCTTGTTCATGCCCAGCGTTTATTTTTTAATTTTTAACTATTACATCTGGCCCGGCCATAGGTTTTTAAATCCTTGCATGTTAATGTTTATATGTGATTTATTTAACTGTATTGTTGTTATTTTTTTGTTTATTGCTTTCTTGTTTATTGATGTGTTGTTGGGCTTGGCCTCATGTAAGCCGCTCCGAGTCCCTTGGGGAGATGGAGGCGGGGTATAAATAAAGTACAGGGTTAGTCAAAATGAATAGGCCAATAAGAAAATTAATTTTAGACGAATGTATGTTTACTGTAACCAAACCACAGCTACGTAGCGACAGATAAACTATCAAAGTTTTTTTTGAGCAACACACATGTACGTTAATGCCGCTAGGCGTCGCTAGGGGTCGCTGTTTTCAAAATGGCGGAATCAAGCAAAGAGAAGGCGTTTTGTGTGATGACATTTGCTAAAACAATGTCAGTAATTACGGTCCAGCGAGAATTTCAAGGGTTTGGGTTAGGGTTAGGGTTAGGGTTAGGGTTAGGGTTAGGGTTAGGGTTAGGGTTAGGGATAGGGTTAGGGATAGGGATAGGGTTAGGGTTAGGGATAGGGTTAGGGTTAGGGTTAGAACCTCAACGAACACCTTCCCAGACGTTGCTGCATTCGATGCCATTACGTCGGATGTGCTGCAACGGATGTGGAATGAACTGGACTATCGCTTGGACATCTGCCGTGTCACACGGGGCGCCCATATCGAACATCTCTGAAGGTGAGACAAAACTTTGATAGTTTATCTGTCGCTACGTAGCTGTAGTTTGGTTACAATAAACATACATTCGTCTAAAATTAATTTTCTTATTGGCCTATTCATTTTGACTAACCCTGTATTATTATTATTATTATTATTATTATTATTATTATTATTATCTTGAGGGCTACTCTTACCCCATAAGGAATTCTGAACTTTCAGGACTAAGACATTTCATTTGTCTCTCATTTTGGTTTGTTTTTCAGAGACCCTTCTGTGAAAAGAACCATCTGTAAATCTTGCTTCTCCCTCCTTGTCCCTGGAGTCAGCGCAACTGTACGCCAAAGAAGTGAGTGGCCTAGTCTCTTCCTCCTTAACTGCAGTGCTTTAAGGAGGTTTCTAAATGGTGTTCCTTGCTCTGGAGGGATTGATGGATCTGTTACAACATGTGTAGAGAGCTGTGGGTGCAATGTAATGTATTTCAAAAGTTGGGAAAGTAAAGCATTGAAAATCTCTGTGAAGGGCCATATATATATATCTGAAAGATCACTGAGTAGGGTCATGTATAAATTTGAATTACTCCAGGCCTCCCCAGATTATGTTGACAGATTGATTACCACATTTCTACTGGCAAGCACAGCTTGTTTTTGCCTTAGAACTGTGTTCATGAGATCATAGAATCAAAGAGTTGGAAGAGACCTCGTGGGCCATCCAGTCCAACCCCCTGCCAAGAAACAGGAAAATTGCATTCAAAGCACCCCTGACAGATGACCATCCAGCCTCTGTTTAAAAGCCTCCAAAGAAGGAGCCTCCACCACACTTTGGGGCAGAGAGTTTCACTGCTGAACAGCTCTCACAGTCAGAAAGTTCCTCCTAATGTTCAGATGGAATCTCCTTTCCTGTAGTTTGAAGCCATTGCTCCAGGTCCTGCTCTCCAGGGCAGCAAGACCTTTAAGCAGAGGCTGGATGGCCATCTGTCTGGGGTGCTTTGAATGCAATTTTCCTGCTTCATGGCAGGACTGGATGGTTCATGATGTCTCTTCCAACTCTATGACTCTGATTCCCAGAAATGTTTGAATTCTCTTTGTAAGTAAGTCTGTAGGTTCTCTTGAATAGAGGCCCTCTGGTGGTGCAGCAGATTAAACACCTGAGCTGCTGAATTTGCTGACTGAAAGGTCAGCGGTTCAAATTCGGGGAGCGGGATGAGCTCCCATTGTTAGCCCCAGTTTTTGCTAACCTAGCAGTTTGAAAATATGCAAATGTGAGTATATCAATAGGTACCGCTCCGGTGGCAAGGTAACAGCGTTCCATGCAGTCATGCTGGCCACATGACATTGGAGGTGTCTACGGACAACGCTGACTCTTCAGCTTAGAAACTGAGATGAGCACCACCCCCCAGAGTTGGACACAACTAGACTTAATGTCAGGGGAAACCTTTACCTTTACTAAGTAAGGCATAAAAATGGGCAAGGCAGGGAAGAAGATCTTTTGAGGCAATTTCTTGATTCATTCCCTCTTCATTTCTGAAACTAGAGCGCCGAAATCAGCGGTGGACTGCCGTGCAGTGTCTCAAGTGTGGTCTAACTAAGCGTTTCCTCAGCAATCCTAACTACAAACTGTGGTCAGAACAGCCTGAGGCATTACTAGAGAATCAGGCATCAGCCAATGCAGGAGGAAAAGGTAATTGTTTCATTTCATGTATTCTAACTCCAGGAACAAGAAGGGAGAAGCCAGGTTTGCAGATTGTCCTTTTCACATTGCACTGCATTATAGGAGCCCACACTGACCATATAATAATGCAGTTTATGTAAGATCAAGTTGCATATAGTGCATTTTGTTCCTAAAGTATCAAAACATATTTCAAGTTCTAACCAAGTCTATTATTACATTTTTTCTATTAAAAAAATAGAAAAATAGCACCAGGACTGTGGCACAGCTGTCTGAGTGTCAGCTGCATTAAGATCACTTCTGACCACAAGGTCATGAGTTCAAAGCCAGCCCGGGTCGGAGTGAGCTTCCGACCAATTGTGTAGCTTGTTGTCGACCTTTGCAACCCGAAAGACAGTCGCATCTGTCAAGTAGGAAAATTAGGTACCAGGCTAATTGAACAAAATTTACGAGGCTATAAAAAAGACTCCAGCAAAGCACTCCCACAAAAAGCATGCGGGGAATGCGGAAGTACTTCATCAGCATCGCAGATGGACGCTGAAAGTGACAGTTCCCCTGGCAGCCAGAAAAAGTTAAACAGCCTCTGACTGTTTGTCTATTTCTGTTGTGTGTCTTTGGCATTGAATGTTTGCCATATATGTGTACATTGTGATCTGCCCTGAGTCCCCTGCGGGGTGAGAAAGGTGGAATATAAATACTGTAAATAAATAAATATTATTCCAAAATGTGTGTGTTTTTCAGTAGAAAATGATAATTTTTAACATTGCTCTGTGGCATTAGAATTTTGGAAAATTCTCCATTGCTAGATACAGGCAGTCCCTGAGTTACAAATATCTGACTTACAGAGTACTCATCTCAACTTAATCACAGGGATGAGGCAACAGGAAGTGAGAGAAATCTACCCCTGGGAAGGGAAATTCACTCCTGAAAGAGTTATCAAAGAAGATTGCTCCATTTTCTTTTTGCCAATTGATGTTTCCACAAAAAAGCCTAATTTTTGAAAATATTAAGTATCACAGGGACAGAAAGTGAGGAAAGTGATTTTGACCAGGTGCACAGACAGCAAAACGAACACCACAGAGATGTTAACCCTTCCTTTTGCTATCCAAAGCATGTACACACACAGAGATACATACACACACACACACACATATACAAGGTTTGGATAGCATAAGGAAAAGTTAACACATCTGTGCTGTTTTTTTTTTTTTTGATGTCTGTGCTCCTGCTCAAAAGCACTTTCCTCATTTTCTGTTCCCATATGTGTGTGTGTGTGTGTGTGTAGAGAGAGAGAGAAAGAGCTGAAGTTACACTTAAATATATACCCGTTCCAACTTATATACAAATTCAACTTAAGACTCAACAGAGCCTATCTTGTTCGTAACTTAGAGACTGTCTGTATCTGTAATATTAATGTTTGAACTAGACTGCAAAACAGAATTTCTCTTCCAAAATTAAAAGGTAGGGGATAACTTCTGCATATTAAGGTATCCAGAAAGTGTTATCCTATGGGGACGGGCTTAGCACAGTAGCCTAAACCACTGTGCTGCAGAAAAATCCTGCAAGATGGGGAGGTCGGCAGTTCGAGCCCAGACAGGGTGAGGACCCGCCGTTAGCCCCAGCTCACCTGTTCACCTAGCAGGTTGAAAGCAGAAATGCAAGTAGATAAAATAGGTACCACTTTCAGTGGGAAGTTGCAAATGTGTCCTTAAAAGGACATTGATCGGAGTCGAGTACAGCCTCCAAGATGTCGGAAATAAGATGGGGAAAAACCTCTGTTTGAGTTGTCGGTCCTTATTAATTGTGTAATTGACATTGAATGTTTGCATTGTGTGTGTTCTGTTAACCACTTTGGAGTGAGAAGGGCAGGGTATAAATACTGTAAATAAATATGTCACTATTTTGGAAAGCTAGAGGATGATGAAGGAACTCTCCATCATCCTCTTGCCTTCTGAAATAACAGTCATGTGACGTTTTGTTTATTGGGAGGGCTGCTGAAAATAATTTGATATGAAGAATGTTGTTGGGTTGTTGTAGGTTTTTCGGGCTATATGGCCATGTTCTAGAACAGGGTTTCTCAACCTGAGGGTCGGGACCCCTAAGGGGGTTGTGAGTGGTGTCAGAGGTGTCGCCAAAGACCATCAGAAAACACAGTATTTTCCGTTGGTCATGGGGGTTCTGTGTGAGAAGTTTGGCCCAATTCTATTGTTGGTGGGGTTCAGGATGCTTTTTGACTCTTGGTGAACTATACATCCCACCAACCACAACTCCCAAAGAGCAAGGTCTATTTCCCCCAAACTCCATCTGTGTTCATATTTGGGCATATGGAATATTCGTGCCAAGTTTAGTCAATGTTTGAGTCCACAGTGCTCTCTGGATGTCAATGAACTACCACTCTCAAACTCAAGGTCAATGCTCACCAAACCCTTCCAGTATTTTCTGTTGGTCATGGGAGGTCTGCATGCCAAGTTAGGTTCAATTCCATCCTTGGTGGAGTTCAGAATGCTCCTGGATTGTCGGTGAACTATAAATCCCAGCCACTACAACTCCCAAATGACAACACCAACCTCCCCCAACCCCACCAGTATTCAAATTTGGGCATATCGGGTATTTGTGCCAAATTTGGTCCAGTGAATGAAAATAAATCCAACAATCAGATATTTGCATTACAATTCATAACAGTAGCAAAATTACAGTTCTGAAGTAGCAATGAAAATAATTTTATGGTTGGGGGTCACCACAACATGAGGAACTGTATTAAGGGGTCACAGCATGTGGAAGGTTGAGAACCACTGTTCTAGAAGTATTCTCTCCTGACGTTTCACCTGCATTTATGGCAAGCATCCTCAGAGGTTGTGAGGTCAGACCTCACAATCTCTGAGGATGCTTGCCATAAATGCAGGCAAAACGTCAGGAGAGAATACTTCTAGAACATGGCCATATAGCCCGAAAAACCTACAACAACCCAGTGATTCTAGCCATGAAAGCCTTCGACAATACAAGAATGTTGTTATTGGAAGCGTTCTTGGACTGAGATGAGAAAACCATGATCAATGTATTGTCGAAGGCTTTCATGGCCGTAATCACTGGGTTGTTGCAGGTTTTTTCAGGCTATATGGCCATGTTCTAGAGGCATTCTCTCCTGACGTTTCGCCTGCATCTATGGCAAGCATCCTCAGGTAGTGAGGTGCCTCTGAAGATGCTTGCCATAGATGTAGGCGAAACGTCAGGAGAGAATGCCTCTAGAACATGGCCATATAGCCCAAAAAAACCTACAACAACCCAAAACCATGATCCTTCAAATAATGGCTGACTATAATGTTTATCATCCCTTGCTAGCACTGATGTTAGTATTTCTCTCAATATTTGGAGAGCCATACTTTCCCCTCTTCTAATTGAATTACCTTCAAAGCCGTTCTTTCCTTGTTTCCTTCTCCAGGCCAGATAAGTGGCTCAGTCCAACAGCCCCACAAAGGTACTCAAGCAAAAAAGGCAACAGCTTCAAGTTCTGAACCTCACAGTCATCTTACCTCCAAGGAGACCACAGCAGGCGTCAAATCTAAAGGGAAGGACGATCCTTGTGAAAAGTGAAATGAAACTTCTCATTCGGATTGGCAGTTGCAGTAATTATGTTTGGTAGTTGAATGGAGGTGTGATGGAGACGCAAGCATTGTAAAAAGTGATTTGCCATGGAGATAAATTCACAATTTATTTTTGCAAGCTAAAGCACAACATATTACTGCCTGGACATGGATGGTTCAAACAAGAGGAGCTCCTGAGTAAAGAATCTCTTTTCTGGGGAAACCAGTTGGGGAGGGAAAGAAAGTACGTCTTTTGGGGCAAACCAACAGTTGTCATTAGTACTGTTTTTCCCACCATCTCCATGGCTAGAAATTCCTTTTGCCTCTACACCTCCTTTGTGTCTGTAATCCTGCCTTTCATCTTACTTACTGACTTAGGTGATCCTTCATAGTCAGAGGATGTTGGTCCTTCAAGTGTAGTGTCTGGGCAGTGGGTCCATAGGTGGCCTATTCTTGATCCGCATGTTCTCCTGCAGAGAGGACATTGGTTTCCAGGTGGAAGTCAGTCACGATCAGTGTTGGCTTGACACACCTTCCTCTTGGCACGTTTCTCCCTTGCACCCTCCATTTGTGCCTCTTCGAATTCTGCAGCACTGCTGGTCACAGCTGACTTCCAGTTAGAGCGCTCAAGGGCCAGGGCTTCCCAGTTCTCAGTGTCTATGCCACAGTTTTCCTCTATAGTAGAGTCTCACTTATCCAACCTTCACTCATCCCGCGTTCTGCATTATCCAACGCAGTCTGCCTCCCGCCCGGATCCACAGCTGTTTCAATACATTGCAATGGTTTGGTGCTAAATTTGTAAATATAGTAATTACTACATAATGTTACCATGTGTTGAACTGCTTTTTCTGTTGATTTGTTGTAAAATATGATCATTTGGTGCTTAATTTGTAAAATCATAATGTAATTTGACGTTTAATCGGCTTTTCCTTAATCCCTTCTTATTTTCCAACATTTTTGTTTATTCAATGTTCTGCCGGCCCGTTTATGTTGGATAAGCAAGACTCTACTGTACTTGGATTAGAGTTTACCTAATTCCCCCACCTGGACTACAATTTACCTAATTGCCATGGGGGCTTGAAATTTTAATGTCAGGAAATTTTGGAAATCTTATTCTCACACTGGAAGCTGAGGAGAAAACTTGTCCTAGAAGATGATTACACCAATTCAAAATGATAATTGTATTTGGAAAAGCTATGTAAAAACTTGGAAATAAAGTTTTGTTCTCAATGGTTCCACTTGTGTTAACTTTTTCATTTTATACACCCTTGGTTAAAAGTATGACATGTGGCACAGTTTCAAGTAACCTGCATTAATCTACTAACTTAAGCATGTGGACCTCTTTTAAGCCTGAAAGTCAAGTTTGATTTCAAGGAAAGAACATATTCCAGTCAACGGTGGGCCCAGAGGCAAAAAGTTATTATTATTATTATTCATCATTTTATTTGTATACCGCCCTATCTCTCCAAAAGTACTCAGGACAGTATTAGGCGAATATTGAATACAAACAATTACATCAAAATAAACACGTTTGACAATATAACACACCCTAATTTAACTTAAAGAAAAAAATTAAATGAAATATTTTAAAACCATTTCATTGTACCTCCACAATTAACACAAAACTTAATTTTGGATACCCTGGTACATATTTGCACCCTTGAGAAAAGTAGTTAATTTTTTAATTAGGTAATAAGAAGTTAGATCTGAGTTGCTGTGTGTATGTCCATGTTCCAGAAGCATTCTCTCCTGACATTTGCTCACATCTATGGCAGGCATCCTCAGGTTGAGGGGTCTGTTGGAAACTAGGCAAGTGAAGTTTATATATCTGTGAAATGTCCAGGGTGGTAAATTCCACAGATATATAAACTTCATATATAAGGCAAGTTTCAGGCAAGTTTATATATAAACTTGACTGAAACAGACAAGAATTTTTGTCTGTTTCAGGCAAGTGTGAATGTTAGGACAGTAAATAAAGAGGAAAACTCAAACAACAGAGGAATTCCTGACATGAAACAATCGGGGCCAGCTAACGCTTCCCAGTAAAAGACTTCCCAGGCAGGAATCAGCCAGGCTTTGAAGCTGCAAGGCTATTCAATGCAAATCAAGGTGGCCAACTGCAATATTCAAACTTGCCTCAAGCAGACAGTTGTTTCTTCCACCCTGGAAATTATTCCACAGATAAACCTCACTTGCTTAGTTTCCAACAGACTTCACAACCTCTGAGGATGCCATAGATGTGGGGGAAACGTCAGGAGAGAATGCTTCTGGAACATGGCCATACAGCCCGGAAAACTCACAGCAACCTAGTATTTCCAGCCATGAAATCCTTTGACAACACATAGAAGTTAGATCCTCAAGTGTTCCTGGTCTTGTAGCATAGGTCCTCTGGGTCACGTTTGTATTGTCTCCATTGTCAGGTGACTACTTTTGGATCTAAAACTTGTTTCACAATTGAACTCACAACCCTTTCACTTGCTGCCTGATGCTGTGAAACAATAAACATGACAAAGCACCATGCAGGACAAGAGTTGCAAAAGCTACAATGAGGTGCTATTAAATGATTCATTGAAATTCCAAGAATTGTTCCTAATGTAGCCTTTGTATAAGTATTGAGAGGCACAATGAATATGCATTGCATTGTGCATTTCTGAGAAGCAATGTGTAGCTAGCCATCAGCATGAGTCACTGTTTTTCAAAGTGTCATGCCCGTATTAGCCATTTTAATGTTCTGTATTTTAAAATTGATTCACATATAATGTTTTTCATAGTTACCCTTTATGTTTGATCAACTGGAAAAGCTTACAAGATGTGAGGATTTATAGATCAAACTGCAAAGACTCTGGCACAAGCCAGTAAAGGTGGACCCAGGGGTGAATGGCACACCTGGTGCAGTGCCTAAAGACCTTGGCCAGCACTTAAAAGCAATCAGCATTGACAAAACTGCCATCTGTCAACTGCAAAAAGCCACCCTACTCAGATCTGCATGCATTATTCGCTGATACATCACATAGTCCTAGACACTTGGGAAGTGTCCCACGAAGCACAACACCTCCTGAGCTCTGCAAGTGCAGCATTTTTCCGAATGAAGCAGAGAGTGTTTGAGGACCGGGACATCCGTAGGGATACTAAGGTGCTTGTTTATAAAGCTATTGTCATCCCAACCCTGCTATATGCCTGCGAAACGTGGACTGTCTACAGACATCACATGCAACTCCTGGAATGATTCCATCAGTGCTGCCTCCGAAATATCCTGCAAATCTCTTGGGAAGACAGCGGACAAACGTCAGCGTGCTGGAAGAAGCTAAGACCACCAGCACTGAAGTGATGGTCCTCTGCCATCAACTCCGCTGGACCGGCCACGTTGTCTGGATGCCCAACCACTGTCTCCCAAAGCAGTTGCTCTACTCCGAACTCAAGAACGGAAAACGAAATATTGGTGGACAGGAAAAGAGACTTAAAGATGGGCTCAAAGCCAACCTTAAAATCTCTGGCATAGACACTGAGAACTGGAAAGCCCTGGCCCTTGAGCACTCCAACTGGAGGTCAGCTGTGACCAGCAATGCTGCAGAATTTGAAGAGGCATGAATGGAGGGTGAAAGAGAGAAACGTGCCAGGAGGAAGGCACGTCAAACCAACCCCGACCGAGACCGCCTTCCACCTGGAAACCAATGCCCTCGCTGTGGGAGAAGATGCAGGTCAAGAACAGGGCTCCACAGTCACCTACGGATCCACAAGAATACTGATCATGGAAGACTATCCTACTCGTCCAATGAGGGATCGCCTAAGTAAGTAAGTCCCAAGTGTGATCAAATACAAAAGCAGCATAGTGATCTTGTTTGCTATGTACTAATCTTGTTGTCTATCAAATAATAATAATAATAATAATAATAATAATAATAATAGCATACCGTCAGGCACTAATAGCATAATCTTTCCTCATTTGGTTTCTCCCACCTGATAGGAGCCACTGCCAATGTTCTTAATAATTGGGGTGGTATGTAGTTGTAGAACATATGAACAGCTTGATTCCAAGCTATTAAGGGTGGTATTGATCAAAGGATGATATTGATCCTAACTAACACAGCCTTAGGCATGATACTGTTCTTTGCTGGTTGCCTGCACATGTGTAACAGAAGACCTTCCCAGAAATTCACAATCTGCAATCAATGCACCATATCTGGTATGATCTCTTGATAACAAGAACTGCGTTTACCTACGCTTACAACACAAACATTGTCCAAAAGTTATGGGTGATTTCTAAGAACAGATAAAGGAAAATCTATGGTATAGTCTGAAAGCAAACTGCAATCTGATAAAGAAAACCTGCCTAAAAACCATTATAGCCTCTCCAGAGGCCTTTCGTTTTGTCCATTGAACCAGAAACACGGCAATTATTGACACAATCTGTTTTGAAAGAGCTCTCTCAATTCCATGTCACTGTCTTTGTGTTAACAAGGGAGGAAATGCCATTGACAGATTTGAAATTTCTGGCAAATACTGGTGTGAAATGTTCAGCTCTAGTGGGGATTAGGACGGGTGGAAACTAAGGGTTGTGTATCTGCTCAGCCCCAAGGCTTTCTGAGCGACAGCATGTTGGATTGGGTCTTTTTCTTTCTTCCTCCCTTTACCTGACCTATCTCAGAGGTTTGCTATGAATTAAATGAATATACATGAAATATTTGCAAGCAGACTCTCCTTTGTATTGTCGAAGGCTTTCATGGCCGGAATCAACCACCAACAACAACCACCATGTCAGACTACACAGAGAAGCCATTGAAATCCACAAGCATGTGGACAATTTCAACAGAAAGGAGGAAACTATGAAAATGAACAAAATATGGCTACCAGTATTAAAAAACTCTAAAATTAGAACAGCACAACAACAGAGAGGAAACAAACAAGGACATCTAATTACCTCTCAACAAAAGATTGCTCCAGGCACTGCCAGGCAATCAAATGCTAATCAAGGTGATCAGTTGAGACATTCACACCTAGCTCCAGAAGACAAGAGTCCTTTGTCCCACCCTGGTCATTCTACAGATATATAAACCCATTTCCTAGTTCCAACAGACCTCACTACCTCTGAGGATGCTTGCCATAGATGCAGGCGAAACGTCAGGAGAAAATGCCTTTAGAACATGGCCATATAGCCTGAAAAAACCCACAACAACCCAGACTCTCCTTTGTTCATAGTGTACATTGATATTTCACTGAATATACTTATAGCAACCTTAATACAAGCCTTTCATGTGGTTTTCTTGGTAAGATGTGTTTATAGAGGGCTTTTCATTGCCTTCCTCTGCAGCTGGGAAGCTGTAACTTTCCAAAGATCACCCAGTGGGTTTCCATAGCCCAGCGTTTCTCAACCTGGGGGTTTCACGAGGGGAGTGTCAGAGGGGTTGCTAAAGACCATCAGTAAACACTGTATTTTCTGTTGGTCATGGGGGTTCTGTGTGGGAAGTTTGGTCCAATTTTAGTGTTGGTGGGGTTCAGAATGCTCTTTGAGTGGAGGCGAACTATAAGTCCCGGCAACTACAATTCCCAAATGTCAAGGTCTACTTTCCCAAAAAAACTCCATCAGTGTTCACATTTGGGCATATCAGGTATTCATGCCAAGTTTGGTCCATTGTTTGGGTCCACAGTGCTCTCTGGATGTAGGTGAACTACAGCTCCAAAACTCAAGGACAAAAAGCATGCAGGGAATGCGGAAGTACTTCATCAGTGTTGCAGATGGACGATGAAAGCGACAGCTCCCCTGGCGGCCAGAAAAAGTTAAATAGCCTCTGTCTATGTCTGTATATGTTGTATATCAAAATTGGCATTGAATGTTTGCCATATATGTGTACACTGTAATCCACCCTGAGTCCCCTGCGGGGTGAGAATTATTATTATTATTATTATTATTATTTCGGTTTCTTCTACCCCACCCTTCTCACCCCGAAGGGGACTCAGGGCGGCTTACAAAAGCAAAGGCACAATTCGATGCCCGCATCACATAACAGTCAAAACCAGAAATAACATCARTTCACAGTTAAACAACAATTCCTACAACTATAAAAACCAATAAAATCAATAAAACCAATAAAACCAATACAAATCCAATTCCTCCTCATAAACGGTCAGYGTTCGCTATCTCATAGTTCCACTTTCAATTCCACATTGTCAGTCCTGGTCATACTCGTCTGCTTATCTTATCTAGTTGTCAGATTGCCCAAAGGCCTGGTCCCACAACCACGTCTTTACCTTCCTYCTGAAGGAGAGGAGGGATGATGATGCCCTAATTTCCCCCGRRAGTGAGTTCCACAGRTGAGGGGCCACCACTGAGAARGCCCTGCTCCTCRTCCCCACCAGCCTCACTTGTGAYAGYGGTGGGGTYRAGAGCAGGGCCTCCCCAGMTGWTCTCAAACTCCGGGGTGGGACGTAGAGGGAGATACRTTCGGACAGATACACTGGACCGGAACCGTACAGGGTTTTGTAGGTCAAAACCAGCACCTTGAGAAGGGCAGGATATAAAAGCTGTAAATAAATAAATAAATAAATAATAAATAAATAAAATGTCCACCAAGCCTTTCCARTCTTTTTTTCTTSGTCATGGGAGTTTTGTGTGCCTTGATTGGTTCACTTCCATTGTTGATGGAGTTCAGAATGCTCTTTGATGGTAGGTTAACTATAAATCCCAGCAACTACAACTCCCAAATGACAAAATCACCACCTCCAACCCCACCAGTATTCAAATTTGGGCGTACCGGGTATTTGTGCCAAATTTGGTCCAGGTAATGAAAATACATCCTGCATATCAGATACTTACTTAGGGATCGCCTAATGTTTTACTTAGGCGATCCCTCATTGGCTGAGTAGGATAGTCTTCCAGGATCAGTATTCTGGTGGGTCTGTAGGTGACTGTGGAGCCCTATTCTTTTTTCCCCATTTTTCCTTTATTTTTTGTTAATTATTTGACACAATCTCGTATATAATCAGAAAATATACATTCAGAAATAATGAAACATGTCTAGATGAAAGGCGGCCTCGGTCGGGGTTGGCTTGACGTGCCTTCTTCTTGGCACGTTTCTCTCTTTCACCCTCCATTCGTGCCTCTTCAAATTCTACAGCACTGCTAGTCACAGCTGAGCTCCAGCTGGAGCGCTCAAGGGCCAGGGCTTCCCAGTTCTCAGTGTCTATGCCAGAGTTTTTAAGGTTGGCTTTGAGCCCATCTTTAAATCTCTTTTCCTGTCCCCAAACATTCCATTTTCCATGGGTTGTTGTAGGTTTTTCTGGGCTATATGGCCATGTTCTGGAGGCAATTTTTCTCCTGACGTTTCACCTGCATCTATGGCAAGCATCCTCAGAGGTAATGAGGTCCGTTTCCATTCTTGAATTCTGAGTAGAGCAACTGCTTTGGGAGAAGGTGGTCAGGCATCCTCCCCCATCAACTCCGGTCCAGCGGACTTGATGGCGGAGGACCATCAATGAAAATAAATCCTGCATATCAGATATTTAATTACGATTCATAAAAATAGCAAAATTACAGTAAAATTAGCAAAATTACAGACCTCACTACCTCTGAGGATGCTTGCCATAGATGCAGGCGAAACGTCAGGAGAGAATGCCTCTAGACCACGGGTCCTCAAACTAAGGCCCGGGGGCCGGATACGGCCCTCCAAGGTCATTTACCCGGCCCTCGCTCAGGGTCAACCTAAGTCTGAAATTATTTGAAAGCACACAACAACAATCCTATCTCATCAGTCAAAAGTAGGCCCACACTTCCCATTGAAATACTAATAATTTTATATTTGTTAAAATTGTTCTTCATTTTAATTATTGTATTGTTTTTATGTGGTTTTTGCACTACAAACAAGATATGTGCAGTGTTCACAGGAATTCATTAACCTGGTTTTCAGAACCATAGTCCCAACATTCAAACAACTACACTGGCTTTCTGTGCATCTCTAATGAATAATTTAGAGTTGTCTGGACTCCATCCTACCAATACTGGAATGTATTATTTGGTGAGGCACTTAATTGTGGTAGGAATAGTAATGGGTTGCATTAAATGAAGCTGGTACAAAATGTCAATGTGATATAGTGATTTGAGTGTTGGACTATGGAAAAATAGGGTTCAAATTACAACTCAGTAGTGGAAACCTTCTGGGAATGTCATATTCTCTCTTGACAGAGGAAGAAAATTGCAAAACTCTTCTGACTATCTGTTGCCAAGAAAACCCCATTATAAGATGACCATAAGTGTTGAAGGTTTATAACAACAAACAGAAAACATTACTGGCAACAGAGGCAGGAGACAGGCAATAGAACGAACGAAGGGGCTGGTTCATCAAGACATCACTGTGGTGTGCTCAGTTTCCCCATAGTTATCTCTGTTAGCATGTGTTGTAGTGTTCAAAAGCAGTGGGATGAAAGAAATCGATGCATGAACTGCACATAATTATCCTTTCTTCATGCCACATTGAACCCTCTTAGAAGAAATGTGTGTCTCCCACCAACTGCTGTGTCAGGACTGAGGGAATCCAAGGGGGTCAGTAATATTGAATAGGCACTAGATGGCAACATAATGCCATGCACAAAATTGAGGAACCCAACATTATGGACACTATCACACAGCATAAAAGCAGGACCATCAGCTAGGACAGTGGTTCCTAACCTTTAGTCCTCCAGGTGTTTTGGACTTCAGCTCCCATAACAGCTTGTAAAATGGCTGGGATTTCGGGGGATTTTTTATTTATTTTATTTACGACATTTATATGCTGCCCTTCTCACCTGAAGGGGACTCAGAGTGCATTACAAGATATATATACATACAATGTACTATATCATTAGCATAGTACAATATCAGTATTAAATAATACTATATTGCATTATACCATTATATTGTAATATTATTAGTAACATTACATATAATATAAATATATAATTATAATATATTAGTAGTAGTATTATATTGCATTACATTATATTATATAATGTGTATATATATATATACACACACACACACACACACAGTATATTATATTACACTATATTACATTACATTACATTATTAACATAGCACAGGAGACAAGGAATTGAAATCCAAAACACTTGAAGGACCAAAGGTTGAGAACTATTGGCCTAAAGGGATGCAACATCTGTTGCTTGTCTATCACATCTGCTTTTAAGCCATCCTTGGCTGGGTTGCTGTGAGTTTTCCGAGCTGTATGGCCATGTTCCAGAAGCACTCTCTCCTGACATTTCACAGACATCTGTGGCAGGCATCCTCAAAGGTTGTGAGGTCTGTTGAAAACTAGGCATGTGAGGTTTATATAGCTGTGGAATAATTTCCAGGGTGGAAAAAAGAACTAATGTTTGCTTCAGTCAATTGGCCACCCTGATTAGCATTGAATGGCCTTGCAGCTTCAAAGCTTGGCAGCTCTCTGCCTAGGGGAATACTTTATTGGCAGGTGTTCTCTATTGATGGGCAAAACCCACCTATAGCCCCTTATCGCACCACAGTCCCGGGACTTTACTAGTGCACTGAGGTTCAAGCACTGTAGTGTCATTTTGGTGATATCTAGGGGTGGGATTGTCCTCTCCAGGATAGTGGCTTCGTGTAGCAATAATTTGTGTTAGTGTAATAGGTTAGTGCACTGTGTTCAGAGGAAGGAACTAGCAAAACTGCCCACGAATATTCCTTGGCTGAGAAAACCCTATGTAATTCAGGGAATTTCTATAAGACGATGTGAAGGTGTGTGTGCACACACAGGAAAAGGAAGTGTAGTTCTTACTGCTATTGCTACAATGTTGTAGTGTGTTGAAACTGTTTTTCCACTTGAATCAAATCTAAGACAGACCTAACATGAGGAATTGCCACTGCCTTTCTTGGAAGATGAGAGAGTGTGACTTGCCAGAGAGTGTGACTTGCAAGTTCAGCCAGAGAGTTTCCATGACCAAGCAGGAATACAAACGTTGGCTTTCATCCCCCTTCCACACACTTGTATAAAATCCATATTGAACTGGATTATATAGCAGTGTGGACTCAGATAATCCAGTTCAAAGCAAATATTGTGGATTACTGCCTTGATATTCCAGGTTATATGACTGTGAGGAAGGACCCTCAGACTCCTGGTCCACTTTGCTGCCCTTTGCTATTGTTGATAATGCACAGGTTGCTTTTTTTTCCAGATGGGCTTTCTTACTGCATTTTAAGAGTTCTGCTTCAGTTTGTGTGTGTGTGTGCCAGGAGCGACTTGAGAAACTGCAAGTCACTTCTGGTGTGAGAGAATTGGACGTCTGCAAGGACGTTGCCCAGGGGATGCCCAGATGTTTGATGTTTTGCCATCCTGTGGGAACCTTCTCTCATGTCCCCACATGGGAAGCTAGAGCTGATAGACAGGAGCTCACCCCGCTCCCTGTATTCGAACCACCGACCTGTTGGTCAGCAAGTTCAGCTGGCACAAGGGTTTAAACCATTGTGCCACCAAGGGCTCTTCTGCTTTAATGGCCCTGTGCCAAACGGCACAGAACCTCTAAATTAACCTTTCTTCTTGTTGTTACTGTTGTTGTTTGTTATCAGGTCATCTTCTACTCATCTTCAACAAGTTACAAAAAATACTATTTCTTATTTTGCTGTTTGCCATTAAATTGGCTTCAAACTATATACCAACAGCCTTGCAAATTCAAGGCTGGAGCTTCCTTGTCTGAATCCATCCATCTGTTATGTGATCTTGCCCTTGTCCTACCTCCTTCTCTCTTTTCCCAGGATTGTCATCTTTTCAAATGAATATTGTCTAAGGCTTTCATGATCGGAATAACTGGGTTGTTGTGTTTTTTCCAGAATGCATGGCCAGGTTCCAGAAGCATTCTCTCCTGACGTTTCACCTCTGAGGATGCCTACCATAGATGCAGGCGAAACGTCAGGAGAGAATGCTTCTGGAATATGGCCATACAGTCCAGAAAACACACAACAACCCAGTTTTCGAATAAGTCTTGTTGTCCTATAAAGCAGTGTCAGTTTTACCGTTTCACCTTATACTGAGACTTCAAGTGTGAATTTCCATGATATACATATAAGTCTCTTTTTGAACCATATTTCAAATTAGGCGATTGGTTCCTTTCCATTTTCATCATTGTCCAGCTTTTATAACATACATAAAAATCCAGAATACCATGGCTTTGATTATTCTCACTTTGGTATTTAATTATACATCTTTACACTTGAGGATCTTGTTTCTTGCTCTTCAGGTATTAGCCACCTTCTTCTCTCCTGATCCACTCTCTATGTTAATGATTAAGCCACGGTATAGCAAATCCTTAATTATGTCGTTGTCTTCATTACCCACTTTAAAGTCATCCCCATGATGACAAGACAATCCAAACCAGATTAACATCTGCTATAGAGTAAGATGTGGGAAAGGATTGCTTCTGCCTAAATCCTATTATTAACCTCAACTAGGGTAAGCCCACTGTGTCTGTGGAACTTACATAAGTATTGACATATTCCATGACTCGATGGGCCTGCTGTGGTTGGAGCTCACCCTTTGATTTAATGCTAATTATAAAGGTTGGAGGGAGAAACAGCTACAGACACATACAATGTGATGTCGTTGGACTACTTGGCCACGGTAGTCCACGCTCTGGTTACATCCCGTATAGACTACTGCAATGCGCTCTACGTGGGGTTGCTTTTGAAGACTGTTCGGAAGCTACAAATGGTCCAACAAGTGGCAGCCATGTTGCTAACAGGAGCGGCACTCAGGGAGCACACAACTCCTCTGTTGCGCCAGCTCCACTGGCTGCCGGTTTGCTTCCGGGAACAATTCAAAGTGCTGTGTTTAGCCTATAAAGCCCTAAATGGTTCTGGTCCAACTTGTCTATCTGAACGTATCTCTCCTTATGAACCATCTAGGACGTTAAGATCTTCTGGGGAGGCGCTGTGCTCGGTCCCGCCTTCCTCACAGATGCGTCTGGCAGGGACGAGAGACAGGGTCTTCTCAGCTGTGGCTCCTTGACTGTGGAACGCCCTGCCTAGAGATATAAGATTAGCTCCCTCCCTCCTGACTTTTTGAAAAAGGTGAAAACCTGGCTTTTTGAGCAGGCCTCCCCAAATATGGCATAGTTATACAAAATCATGGAACTACTTGCTAACACAACTGAATAATGACTTGACATGGAGACGCTCACGATGTTTTAAGGCTTTGTACGGTTTTTATATCTTTATATTGTATGCTAATGTTTTAAACAGTATTTTATGATTGTTTTATTTCATAAAATCATAGAATCATAGAGTTGGAAGAGACCTCATGGGCCATCCAGTCCAACCCACAGCCAAGAAGCAGGAATATTGCATTCAAAGCACCCCTGACAGATGGCCATCCAGCCTCTGTTTAAAAGTTTCCAAAGAAGGAGCCTCCACCACACTCCTGGGCAGAGAGTTCCACTGTTGAATGGCTCTCACAGTCAGAAAGTCCTTCCTAATGTTCAGATGGAATCTCCTTTCTTGTAGTTTGAAGCCATTGTTCCACGTCCTAGTCTCCAGGGAAGCAGAAAACAAGCTTGTTCCCTCCTCCTTGAACATGAGGAAGAACTTCCTGACTGTGAGAGCCGTTCAGCAGTGGAACTCTCTGCCCCGGAGTGTGGTGGAGGCTCCTTCTTTGGAAGCTTTTAAACAGAGGCTGGATGGCCATCTGTCGGGGTGATTTGAATGCAATATTCCTGCTTCTTGGCAGGGGGTTGGACTGGATGGCCCATGAGGTCTCTTCCAACTCTTTGATTCTATGATTCTAAGGAGCCTCCACCACACTCTGGAGCAGAGAGTTCCACTGTTGAACAGCTCTCACAGTCAGAAAGTTCTTCCTAATGTTCAGATGGAATCTCCTTTCTTGTAGTTTGAAGCCATTGCTTCATGTCCTAGTCTCCAGGGAAGCAGAAAACAAGCTTGTTCCCTCCTCCTTGTTATAATTGTTGAGGCATCAAATTGTTGCCAATTGTGAACTGCTCCGAGTCGCCTCTGGATTGAGAAGTGCGGTATATAAATATGGTAAGTAAATAAATAAATAGAATTCCCAGTACTCTTCACTATTTAGGTAAAGGTAAATGTTTTCCCCTGACATTAAGTCCAGTCGTGTCCGACTCTGTGGGGCGGTGCTCATCTTCATTTTTAAGCCGAAGACCCAGCATTGTCCATAGAAACCTCCAAGGTCATTCGGCCGGCAAAACTGCATGGAGCGCCATTACCTTCCCACCAAAGTGGTACCTATTGATCTACTCACATTTGCATGTTTTCGAACTGCTAGGTTGGCAGAAGCTGGGGCTGACAGCAGAAGCTCACGCCTCTCCCCGGATTCGAACCTGAGACCTTTTGGTCAGCAAGTTCACCAGCTCAGTGGTTTAACCGACTGTGCCACCGGGGGCTCCATCATATGACTAAGCATACATTAAACACTCTCCTCCTATATGTACAGTATGACAATATAGGAGCATATTATGTGCCTGTGTATATGTATATATAAATATATAAATACACTAGCCGTCCCCTGTCATGCATTGCTGTGGCCCAGTCTGTGTATATGTGTGTTGTGTGTATATATATTTGTGTATATGTGTATATATGTGTGTTTATGTATATACTTCATTTATATACCGCTTTTCTCAGCCCTTGGGCGACTCAAAGCGGTTAACAATAGCAAAATTCAATGCTCAACATCATAAAAACAGTTAAAAACAATTAAAATAATAACATAATAAACAGTTAAACATCAATATAACATCTCATTAGCGTCTCAAGTAAAATCAAGATCCAATCTCTTCATCCATTGTTCTGTATTCCTATGTTAATTACGCTACCTATTCAAATGCCTGCTCGAACAACCAGGTCTTCACTTTCCTCCAGAATGACAATAGGGAGGGGGCCGATCTAATTTCTGTAGGAAGAGCGTTCCAAAGACGAGGGGCCACCACTGAGAAGGCCCTGTCTCTTGTCCCCGCCAGGCGTACCTGTGATGCAGACGGGACTGAGAGCAAGGCCTCCCCAGATGATCTTAATGTCCTAGAGAGAGAGAGAGAGAATATTGTGCATGGTCTCTGCCCGGATAATGGAACAGTACCCTGGTTTGAAAGATCACCAAAATGCTCATGTCCCCTTAGTTGCTAACCTCTTTTATTTATTTACTAGCCGTTTCTTGCCATGCGTTGCTGTGGCCCAGTATGTGTATATGGTCTTTGTGTGTGTATATATTTGTATATATGTGTGTTTGCGTATATATATATGTGTGTGTGTGGTTTTGTGTATGTGTTGTATTGTTTTTTAAGCCTCTTCTGTTGTGTTTTTCAGTGTTTTTATGAGTGATGGTCACTCGTTGGCCTGATAGGCATTTTGTGTCCAAATTTGGTGTCAATTTGTCCAGTGTTTTTTTAGTTATGTTAATCCCACAAACATTACATTCTTATTTATATAGATAGAATCATAGAATCATAGAATCAAAGAGTTGGAAGAGACCTCATGGGCCATCCAGTCCAACCCCATTCTGCCAAGAAGCAGGAATATTGCATTCAAATCACCCCTGACAGATGGCCATCCAGCCTCTGCTTAAAAGCTTCCAAAGAAGGAGCCTCCACCACACTCCGGGGCAGAGAGTTCCACTGCTGAACGGCTCTCACAGTCAGGAAGTTCTTCCTCAAGTTCAGATGGAATCTCCTCTCTTGTAGTTTGAACCCTCCCTCCTAAGTCCTAGTCTAGGAAGCAGAAAACAAGCTTGCTCCCTCCTCCCTGTGGCTTCCTCTCACATATTTATACATGGCTATCATATCTCCTCTCAGCCTTCTCTTCTTCAGGCTAAACATGCCCAGTTCCCTAAGCCGCTCCTCATATGGCTTGTTCTCCAGACCCTTGATCATTTTAGTCGCCCTCCTCTGGACACATTCCAGCTTGTCAATATCTCTCTTGAATTGTGGTGCCCAGAATTGGACACAATATTCCAGATGTGGTCTAACCAAAGCAGAATAGAGGGGTAGCATTACTTCCCTAGATCTAGACACTATGCTCCTATTGATGCCGGCCAAAATCCCATTGGCTTTTTTTGCCGCCACATCACATTGTTGGCTCATGTTTAACTTGTTGTCCACGAGGACTCCAAGATCTTTTTCACACGTACTGCTCTCGAGCCAGGCGTCCCCCATTCTGTATCTTTGCATTTCTGTTTTTCCTGCCAAAGTGGAGTATCTTGCATTTGTCACTGTTGAACTTCATTTTGTTAGTTTTGGCCCATCTCTCTAATCCGTCAAGATCGTTTTGAATTCTGCTCCTGTCCTCTGGACTATTGGCTATCCCTCCCAATTTGGTGTCGTCTGCAAACTTGATGATCATGCCTTCTAGCCCTTCATCTAAGTCATTAATAAAGATGTTGAGCAGGACCGGGCCCAGGACGGAACCCTGCGGCACTCCGCTCGTCACTTCTTTCCAAGATGAAGAGGAAGCATTAGTGAGCACTCTCTGTGTTCGTCCACTTAACCAATTACAGATCCACCTCACCGTAGTTTTGCCGTAGATGTATGAGATGTATGAGACAGCAAAGCCTGGAGAAGACAATTATGCTGGGGAAAGTGGAAGGTAAAAGGAAGAGGGGCCGACCAAGGGCAAGATGGATGGATGGCATCCTTGAAGTGACTGGACTGACCTTGAAGGAGCTGGGGGTGGTGACGGCCGACAGGAAGCTCTGGTGTGGGATGGTCCATGAGGTCACAAAGAGTCGGAGACGACTGAACGAATGAACAACAATAGGAGAGATACAACACATGCACACAGGCATGTAGCTGGGGGGGGGGGGCTTGAGGGGCTTCAGCCCCCCCCCCCCCCAAATTCTCATGGTGGTTCGCGACAAGGCCTTACTGGTGCATTATTTAAACTGTTATGTTTATTCATATCATGATCTGATCACCATACTCAATATATCCCATATGCATGGGGGTATTGGGGTAATGATACAAAAGGTTTGCTAGGCTAGACCCTCTTTCACTCAGACTCAGCCCCCCCCCCCCCGAAACTCAGCCCCCCCGAAACCCCCCCTGAAAATTTCAGCCCCCCCCCCCCCCCCGAAATGAAATCCTGGCTATGGGCCTGCATGCACAGACACATCTAGGGGTGTGACAAGTACACAGGGGGAACACACACACATATACACACACGGTATATAAATATATGTATCGGAGAGACACACAGGCACAGTAGTGTTGTAATATCAATGGGTGTGACAAGTATAGATGAGGAACTCTCTCTCTCTATATATATATATATATTCACATACACGCACATACACAGAGAGAGGGAGAAACACACACATACATGCACAGTAGTGTTGTAATTTCAATGGGTGTGACAAGTATACATGAGGAACTCTCTCTCTCTCCATATATATACACACATACATGTACATACACAGAGAGAGAGAGAAACACACACATACATGCACAGTAGTGTTGTGATTTCAATGGGTGTGACAAGTATACATGAGGAACTCTCTCTCTCTCCATATATATACACACATACATGCACATACACAGAGAGAGGGAGAAACACACACATACAGGCACAGTAGTGTTGTGATTTCAATGGGTGTGACAAGTATACATGTGGAACTCTCTCTCTCTCTGTATATATATATATATACACATACAGAGAGAGAGAGAGAAATGCACATAGCATGTTCCTCATATACTGCATGAGGCTTGTGTGTGTGTGTGTGTGTGTGTATCTTTTTGCAGAGCCTGGGGAATGCCAGGAATGCGCCTGTTCCTGGGAGGGATGGACAGGCTCCATTCGGTCCTATGGAAGGCTGTTCCGACGGCAGCCCGCCCTCCCCCCGGAATCTCGGCGGAAGGAACGCGCAGAAATCTCGGCTCCGCGCGCCCTCCCTCCCTCTCTCCCCCTCCCCTCTCCTGCCGATCCGCCCACTCGGCCACCCCCCTCCGCGCCGCTGCCTGCTGCCCGCCAAGCCCCGCCCCCTTTTCATTGTCCTCCCCTCTCCTGTTTATACACAAAGACCCCCGCCTGCCCCGTCTCCTCCTCCCCCTCCCCTTCCTCCGCTCTTTCTTTCTTTCTCTTCTTTCTCCTTCTTCCCAATCTTTCCTCTCTTCTCTTCCTCCCTTTTCTCCCTCTCTTTCTTTTGCCTCCCTTTCCTCCCTTTTTCCCCTCCCAGTTTTTCCATCCTGGGTTAAAATAGGATTTGAGCCATGGGGCTGGGAGGTGGAGCTCGGCAGAGGATTTAAAAAAGCGGGTGTGCTGCAAAGGGATTGAGAGACAGAGAGAGAGAGGATACGTTTTTTTTCTCGCCTTCGCTCTCTCTCTATGTTTCTCGTTCTCTCTGAAAGGAGGAGAGAAAAAACTTCTTGGGAAGCAGCAAAAGGAAGGAGGTGGAGAGAGGAAAGAAAGAAAGAAAGAGGAATCGGAAAGGAGGAGGAGAAGAGGAGGAGGAAGAAAGGAGGAGGAGGAGAGCAGGAGAAGACAGAAAGAGGAGGAAAATAGGAGGAAGGAAGGAGGAGAGGAAGAAGAAAGGGAGGAGGAGAGGAGGAGGAAGGAAGGAGGAGAGGAAGAAGAAAGAGGAGGAGGAGAAAGAGAAGGAGAGGAAGACAAAGAAGGGGAAGAGGAGGGAAAGAAGGAGAAGGAAAAGGGGAAAAGAAGGAGAAAGGAGAGAAGAAGGAGAGGAAAAAAGAGGGGAGGAAGAAAAGAGAATGGAGGAAGAAAGAAGGAGAAAAAAAAGAAAGAGGGAAAGAAAGGAGGAGGGAGGAAGAAGGAGAAGAATAAGAAAGAGGAGGAAGAAAGGAGAAGGAGAAGAGGAGAAAGAATAAGAAAGAGGGAGGAAGGAAGAAGGAGAAGAATAAGAGGGGAAGAAAGGAGAAAGGAGGAAGGAAGGAAGGAAGGAAGAGAAAGAAAAGAAAGAGGAGGGAGGGAGAGGGAAGAAGGAGAAGAAAGAAAAGGGAAGAAGAAGGAGAAGGAAGAGAAAGGAGAAGAGGAAGAAGAAGAGGAGGAGAAAGGAAGAGAGAGAAAAGAAAAAAGGAGGAGGAAGAAAGGAAAGGAGGAGAATAAGAGCAGGAGAAGAAAGAGGAAGAAGGAGAGGAGAAGAAGAGGAGGAAGGAAGAAAGGAGAAGGATAAGAAAGAGGAGGAGGAGGAAAGGAAGAAAAGAGGAAGGAGGAGGGGGCGGAAAGGGACTGACTAACCAAACCCTTCCTTCCTCTGGCAAGGCAGCCCTGACTCAGATCCTCCACCCGAATCTCCTCCCTTCTTTCTCTTGCTTTGAGGGACAGAGAGTGGCAGCCAAGAAAAGGAACTTCTCATCCAGCTGGGATCATCTGCACCTCTTCCCCAGAGATGGACCCAGCGGAGGACCCAGCCCACCTTCTGCCCCACATCTCTTGGACCACCTTGGTTTGATAGTGAGTAGGGAATCCTTGTTGTTTTGTTTTGTTTTGTTGGCCCCGAGAGATTATATGGGGATTTCCAAGCGGGATAAGAACCTTAACAAAATCTCCTTCCAAGATCTCCCAAGGGTTCTCATTCTTCGGAGTTGGCCTACTTATGTGTGTGGACAACCCGTGCTGATACCGGTTCAGTTCCTCTGATTGTGAGGCGCCAAGAGGAAAGGGATCAGGAGACACAAGGAGGGGAAGAAAGAGCAGGAGAGTCTTGGATAGAGATCCTCTGCCCTCTCTTTCTATGGCTTATCCTTAGTCCTATATTGTTTTCATCCATTGATCAAAGGGATCTTTGATCTTTTAGTCCTTCTCAAGATGCTGGGATTTGGTCGTTATTGGAATATACCTTCCTTGTTTTTATTTTTTCCAAAATGAATTAGAAAATCATAGAATCCTAGAGTTGGAAGAGACCTCGTGGGCCAAGCAGTCCAACCCCCTGCCAAGAAGCAGGGAAATCGTATTCAAATCGCTCTCTTCACCTGAATTCTTGGAATTCTCTGGATATAAGGGGTTCTTGTTGTGTGAAAATCCGCTCATCTGGCTGCTTCCATCCCTCGGATGCCTGGATCTGATCTCTGCTGGGATTTGAGCTGATTTCCCCGCTGCCTTTGTTTCCTCCTCAGGAATCCTAGCTTTTGACCCAGTTAAGAACTTCAAAAGGCAGCGCTGGGTACCAAAGTCAATTTAGCATCCTCACCTGTCACTGTTGGTTTTTGCAGGCGTTTGAACTCCTGGGATTGCTTGAAATTCAGAAACATCGAGATCCTATTACAGTAGGTTTGTATTTTTTTCTCCTTATGTATGTCCTTCTTATGGTTCCTCCCTCCTTGCAAGATTTGTTTACCTTTTCAGTCTTAAAGTGAAGCAGCCTGATATGATAATGTTATTTCGATGTGTTGTCGAAGGCTTTCAGGGCTGGAATCACTGGGTTACTGTGAGTTTTCCAAGCTGTATGGCCATGTTCCAGAAGCATTCTCTCCTGACGTTTTGCCCACATCCTCAGAGGATGCCTGCCATAGATGCAGGGGTGGCTCAACCCATTACGCAAAGTAAGCATTTGCAGTGTAGTTGATTTTGCCCAGGGGCGCTCTTGAGGCACTCTTGGGGGAAAATAGACCTTCACCTATGCGAATTGTAGTTACTGGGATGTATAGTTCACCTACAATCAAAGAGCATTCTGAACTCCACCAATGATGGAATTGAACCAAATATGGCACACAGAACTCCCACGACGAACAGAAAATATATATCAGTGATTAGTTGGGGGGGGGGGCAAAATACGGTTTGCTTACCGTTGAAAATTACCTCTGCATAGATGTGTATGAAACGTCAGGAGAGAATGCTTCTGGAACATGGCCATACAGCCCAGAAAACTCACAGAAACCCAATGTTATTTAAGGTATTTAATAATATTGGACACTCTGTTAAAAATCATTTTATTTATTTATTTACTAGCCGCCCTCTGACATGCATTGCTGTGGCCTAGTCTGTGTATATGTGTTTTTGTGTGTATATATTTGTGTATATATGTGTGTGTTTGCGTATATGTATGTGGTTTTGCGCATGCGTTGTAATGTATTTTTTTATTTTTTGGCTTTTTAAGTCCCTTCCAATATGTTTCCCAGTGTTTTTATGAGTGATGGTCACTTGTTGGACAGATAGGTGCCTTGTGTCCAAATTTGGTGTCAATTCGCCTGGTGGTTTTTGAGTTATGTTAATCCCACAAATGACCATTACATTCAGTTCTTGTGGGTTTTTTCGGGCTATATGGCCATGTTCTAGAGGCATTTCTCCTGACGTTTCGAACATTACATTTTTATTTATATAGACTAGCTGTGCCCTGCCATGCGTTGCTGTGGCCCAGTCTGTGTATATGTGTTTGTATATATGTGCATATATATTTGTGTATATGTGTATATATGTGTTTTTGCACTTGCATTTTAATGTATTTTTTGCTTTTTTGGCTTTTTAAGTCTCTTCTGCTGTGTTTTTCAGGGTTTTTATGAGTGATGTTCACTTGTTGGCCAGATAGGTGCATTGTGTCCAAATTTGGTGTCAGTTCATCAAGTGGATTTTGAGTTATATTAATCCCACAAATAAGCATTACATGTTTATTTATATAGATTATTTATTATTATTTTAAAATAGTAGTGTCATGTTTATATTTTTCATAAATACATATTAATCACCACTACTCAGTGGCTGGGCGCATAAGGTTCTATGTAACCTCTTAAAGCCAAATCCACTTGCCATTCTAAATTCAGATTAAAGGAACTTCTCTTCCCTGGAAGATATAGATATGACATGTATATGGGAAGGGGCATTAAAGCATTGCCCTCCCCCATAAGAATTCTGCTGTGAAATATTCCTTTTTGTCCCCAAATTTCTAGTATTGCTAAAACTGGAAATTTCAGCTGAATATTTAGAAATACAATGTAGGCATCCAAAGACAAGGGGCTGGCAAAGTGACCAATGGAATGCAAATTCAAGGGTTCTAGGCATGACAAATCATCAATACTATGCAATGCAAGAAATTTATTGACAGACAGGAAATATTATGGGGAACAGAATTTTAGTGTATTATTTATTTATTTACCATATTTATAGCCTGCCTTTCTCAACTCAAGGCAGCTTATATACATAGTAGTGTCTCACAACCTTTTTTTTTTTTTGACCAGCGACCACTTTGACCAGGGATCACTCTCCAACATTAGTGCTAAAAGGGTTACAATTGTTTTTGGTCAACTTTAGATTCAGTTGGTTATTTGGGGTGCTGATTCAGAAAACTGCGTTGGATAGACCACATCAGCTCTAGTTTCTGATACAGAACATATGGCATCCAGTAACCGCCATTTGCTCACCCACAGAAAACCATATTTAATAAGCTTCGGCACTATAAGAGAGTTTCACGAGACCAGTCACTCTTGTTGCAACAGTGTAGTAATGGTGAGGCCACGGACCATATTTTAGTCCTTGCAGACCACAGATTGGGAACCATTGATATAAAGGTAGCAATTTAATGCCGAAAACACACAAAATAACAATATCTATATAAATAAAAATGTAATGTTTGTGGGATTAACATAAGTCAAAAACCACTGGATGAATTGACACCACATTTGGACACAATACACCTATCAGGCCAATGAGTGACCATCACTCATAAAAACACTGAAAAACACAGCAAAAGAGACTTTAAAAGCCAAGAAACAAAAATTACATTGCAATGCATGCACAAAACCACACATATACACAAATACACAGACTGGGCCACAGCAACACATGGCAGGGGGCAGCTAGTATACAGTAAAACAATCATTAAAAACATATAAAACCTTGAAATCACGCAATCCAATATCATAGTCCGTGGCTGTTCCAATTTGTCATTGCAGTATTCCATAATTTTCTTATTACACTGATAGATTACTCACTGAATGCCTGGTCTCATATCCACATCTTTAGCCTTTAGGGAACAATACACTTTAATTCCTCCACCCCCCACCCCCCTTTTTTGGGTCGTGTTCTGAGTGACTTGAGAAACTGCAAGTCGTTTCTGGTGTGAGAGAATTGACCGTCTGCAAGGACACTGCCCAGGGGACGCCTGGATGTTTTGATGTTTTATCATCCATGTGGGAGGCTTCTCTCATGTCTCCACATGGGGAGCTGGAGCTGATAGAGGGAGCTCACCCGTGCTCTCCCCGGATTCGAACCTGTGACCTGTTGGTCTTCAGTCCTGCTGGCACATGGTCTAACCCACTGTGCCACCCCATCTCAGCTATACTCCAGTCTTCACTTTTAGTGCAAAACCTTTTGGGGATTCAATGTATAGGGAACTGTAGTGAAATTCATTTCGTTCC
This sequence comes from Anolis sagrei ordinatus, assembly GCF_025583915.1. Taxonomy (NCBI): domain Eukaryota; kingdom Metazoa; phylum Chordata; class Lepidosauria; order Squamata; family Anolidae; genus Anolis; species Anolis sagrei. The sequence continues at coordinate 288,827,724 of NW_026845477.1, read as the reverse complement.
TACTGCTGTCTGGTATCAGATTCCATTGCTTGGTGTGAAAACACAAGCGCTGCATGTTTCAATCTAGATTAAATAACCTGGATCCTTTGAATCTGCGTTCCCCTTTGCCTCTTGAGATCAATGTGTGAAATGTTATTTTAGCCATATTTGCATTTCCTTTACCTTTCATCCCTGGTTCTGTATTCAGCTGTTTTGCAGGCAGGGATGGTAATACAGATTTAGAAATGTACAGCAAGACATTGAAGAAAGAGCAGGCTTTTCAAACAGCCAGCCAGTGTCTGGCGGCTCCTCCCTCTTCTCTTCTTTAACCCCATGCAAAGAGATTAACTCATCTCGCTGTCGGTGGATTGCTTCCCTCCTTTGGGTGCCTGGGCTCCTTGTGTGGAGATCCACGTGTGGAACTGTCACACCCACCCCTACAAGATCTGGGAGGGGAGGGTGTGTGACGTGAGCTGGAAAGGATGAGTGGATTGGGTGGGGGGAGAAGATGAGTCACAGGCAGAGCCAAAAGAGCGCTTTTCACCTCTCTGTCTCTTTCTTTCTGGCTTCCTGAAGCTCTCGTAGTTCTACTTCCCTGGTCCTTACGGTTGTCCTTACAGTCCTTCCTCCATCTGGCTCTTCCCTCTCCCTCTATCCTTCTGCTTCCCTCCTTCTCTGTGTCTTGTCATTATGCTCCTCCATCCCTCCACACCCTTTCACCTTTCTTTCCCCCTTTTTGTCCCTTTCTGTCTTCTCTCCACGCCTTTTTTCTCAAATTTTCCAACCCTATAGTCTCCAGTCTCTTGTTTGCACCAAGATTCCCTTGGTTTTTCTCCTCCTCCTTATCCTCAGTTCCTCTCTCCAGCCTTTTCCACTTTGCACCTTTTCTTTCCCTCCTCTTCTATTTACTTCCCTTTATCTCCCTTTTCTCTTCCTGTTGCCTTTCAGTCTCCTCCACTTGTTTCTTTATTATTTTTCCTTCGCTTTTTACCCGTCTAATACTTGAAGCTTCTTTCTTTTTATATATTTCCTCCTTTCTTTCTTTCTTTCTTTCTTTCTTCCCTTCCCTTTCCTTTCCTTTCCTTTCTTTCTTTCTTTCTTCTGTCCTTCCTGCCTGCCTTTCTTTCTTTCTTTCTTTCTTTCTTTCTTTCTTTCTTTCTTTCTTTCTTTCTTCTGTCCTTCCTTCTTTCCTTTCTACCTTTCTTTCTTTCTTTCTTTCTTTCTTTCTTTCTTTCTTTCTTCTGTCCTTCCTTCCTTTCTTTTTTTCTTTTTTCTTTCTTCTTGTTTACATTTGTCTTGCTTTCCCAGGTTTTCCGCCTATTTCCTGTGAGTCTACTACACAAAGATGTCGACTCCTGTGCTGCCAGAATGGAAACTCCAGTTGCTGGAGCGCCGGCGGAAAGAGGAAGAGGAAACCCGTCGGCGGGAGCGGGAACAGCTAGACCGCATGGCCAAGATGCCCGCCTGGAAACGGGAGATCATCGAGAGGCGACGGGCCAAGCAGGGCTCCAGCACTTCCTTCTCTGAGACAGGCGGGCTGGGTGGGACTGAGAGTGGGGCAGCCCCTGTACATGCCACAGCAACACCAGGTCTAGGCGGAGAGCTGGAGAGTTCTGTGCTGCAGGAGAAGATTGGGCCGGTCCACCAGAACCCTTTCATCCAACTGGAGAAGCGCCGATACAAGGAGTCCGCCCCGTCGGAGAGTGACCTTGCCAACGTTAAGGCCAAGCAGATTGTGGATCTTTATGGGCAGATCCCTGGTGTCCGCACCCTACGTGCTGACAACGTCATCATTATTGAGTCCGTGCCAGGGGCACCACCGGCGCAACTCGCCAGTGATCGACACACAGGTGAATCCAAATCAGGCAGTGTGGAATCCCTGAATGAGCTGTTGGCACGGCGCGGGGGCAGCGTGACGGAGATCCGTGCCGGGGAGGTCTTCATCGTAAAGTCTGCCTTGAGCCGCAGTGTGGAGGACCTCAACTCTGTCGGCAGGGCTGAGTACCGAACATCCCTACCAGAGCAACGCAGAGGACGGGTGAGCAAATTGCTGAGCCGATTCAGCCAGGAGGAGAGCAGCGGGACAGTGTCACCACGTCCGGTGAGATCCCTTAGTACCGAGAACCTGACAGACAGTAACTACGTGGCGAGGAAGCCAGGCCACTCACGGGCAGACAGCAGCCCAACTTGGCAGTACCATGACAGCATACCCAGTCCTCCCCGTGACCTGCCAGGACTAACCCCTCCGGTGCCCTGTACTGTGGCTTCTTATCGCAGCCAGTTTGAAGCCAAATCTGGCAGTGGGGAGGCCTGGCCAGACAGTCCTCCGAGACGTTCACCAACTGGCAAAGCATGGGGAAGGGAGGCGGCCTCTCCAGAGAGAGGGTCCAAACTTGAGAGCAGCGATTCAGAGGCTTCTTTTGAGATCCACCCTGTGCCACCTCCAGCCTCAGTTGCTGAAGACGATGTCCAGGGCAAAGCCTTGGCCAATCTGCGCCTCCACTCCCGGAACTCCTTTATGGTGGTGCCGAGACGGGGCTCGGCCTCCCCTCCTCCACCCTCAGAACCCAAGCAGGAAGCCACCCCTTCCCCACTTCCTCCTCCTTCTTCTGTCAAGCCCCCAACCCCCACTTCCTGCTCCTCGCCCAGTTCTGAACAACTTCTCCTGGACTCTGAGGAGCCACCGGAGGCTGAGGCCATGAGACGCATGGTGGGAGGAAGCAGCGGCATTAAGGAGGACGTCAGAGTGGGGGGCTTGGCCCGGGCCTCGTCCCCCCACCCAGCCGTGCAGCGTCGCAGTGGAAACACCATCACAATCAATCCTCGCAAAGCCCCAGTGGCACCTGTCACCACAGCAGTGGAGAATGGCATTGAGAGCGACGGTCCCCCCATCACAGCCCCTGTGAAGAAGCGATATCCCACAGCCGAGGAGATCCAGGTGATCGGAGGATACCTCTCACTGCAGAGATCTTGCCTTGCAAAGAACGACCCACACCGGAAAAAGGTAGGGGAAACTATCTACCAGTTGCTCCATGGAGCTCAATCTTGCAACTCTTCCATCCGCCCCTGTCTTTCTGCCCTGAAGTTTGTTTTTCTTTATTTCCTTGTTTTGACCTAAACTTTCCCTTCATTTTTGTATTTGTTTTTCAACAACTTGCCCATCCTCACACTGATTTGTGTCACCTTCCCTACATCTCCTCTTTCCCTCCCTTTTAATCCAACATTCCAGAACAATTGGAATAATGGAAGTTGTAGTTTGGTGAGGGACAAGCACTATTTAGTGGTAGAGGCTCAAGATCTTGTAAAATTGCAACTCCCATTACTCCATAGTACTCATCCATTGTGTCAAACTGGATTAATGGGTTGCTGTGAATTTTCTGGGCTGTGTGGCCGTGTTCCAAAAGCATTCTCTCCTGATGTTTTGCCCACATCTATGGTAGGCATCCTCAGAGGTTGTGAGGTCTCTTTTCCTCACAACCTCTGAGGATGCCTACCATAGATGTAAGTGAAACGTCAGGAGAGAATGCTTCTGGAACATGTCCATACAGCCCAGAAAACACAAAACAAACGAGTGATTCAGGCCATGAAAGCCTTCGATAACAAATTGGAAACTTTCACATCAATAATTTCATGTGAAGATCATCTTGTTTAAAGTTGTGGGATTTCATGGCAGCATCTCGAACCCAGATCTCCTTTGCGATTAAAACTTTCCATTACTTGCTTGCTTTTTGCTGCAAAAGTACAAAATGTACTTTGCCTTTGTAAGGAAGATGTTGCCATTCCCATTTTACAGATAAGCAAAGGAGGAGACAGATGTGCAAGTTTGTTCATGGCCAGCTCAAAAGTTTCTTGAAAGTCTCCTGCCTCTCAGGATCAAAATCCAACACTTTAGCCAGAAAATCATTCCTAGCTCCTCTCAATGTTCGGCATTCCTTATAAGCCAGGGATAATGGATTGAAGGGGTGGGGTTTTTATGTCTATTAGAAGATGTACTGAGTACACAGCAATTTTACTCATTACCATGTAAGGCATAATAGTTAACAGCTTCTAGGATGTGAAATCAGCTACCCAGTGGAACAGACTCAGTGTGCTTCTGAGCAGCTGGGACCTGGTGCTACCACCCAGAATACTCTCTGCAACTTTGGCCTGAACCCTATTGGTTAATACTTTACTTAGGCGATCCCTCGTAGCCTGAGGATGATGGTCCTCCAAGTGTAGTGTCTTGCCGGTGGGTCCGTAGGTGGCTGTGGAGACCTATTTTTGATCCGCATGTTCTCCTGCAGTGAGGACATCGGTTTCCAGGTTGAAGGAGGCCCCAGTCAGGATTGGCTTGATGTGCCTTCCTCTTGGCAAGTTTCGCCCTTCATTCATGCCTCTTTTAATTCTGCAGCACTGCTGATCACAGCTGACCTCCAGTTAGAGTGCTCAAGGGCCAGGTCTTCCCAGTTAGTACCAAACTATCAGCCTGAATAGTAAATAAAGAACAACACTCAGAAAACAGGAGAATTCCTGACATGAAAGAATCAGGACCATCAATCACCTCCCAACAAAGGATTCCTCCAGGCAGGAGTCAGCCAGGCTTTGAAGCTGAAAGGCCATTAAATGCTAATCAGGGTGGCCAATTGCAGCATTCACACTTGCCTGAAACAGACAAGAGTTCTTTCTCCCACCTTGGACATCATTCCACATGTGTGTGTGTGTGTGTAATGTTCATTTGTGGGATTAACATAACTCAAAAACCACTGGATGAATTGACACCAAATTTGGACACAATACACCTACCAGGCCAATGAGCAGCCATCACTCATAAAAACACTGGAAAACACAGCAAAAAGGACTTAAAAAGCAAAAAAAAATTACATTACAACGCATGCACAAAACCACATATATACACAAATATAATATGTTGTCCGGGCTTGGCCACATGTAAGCCACTCCAAGTCCCCACTGGGAAGATGATGGTGGGGTATAAATAAAGTTTATTATTTATTATTATTATATACACACACAAAAACACATAGACACAGGTTGGGCCACAGCAACGCGTGGCAGGGGACGGCTAGTGTGTGTGTGTGTGTGTGTGTGCCTAGTTTCCAACAGACCTCACAACCTCTGAAGATGCCTGCCATAGATGTGGGCAAAACATTATGAGAGAATGCTTCTGCAACATGGCCATAGAGCCCGGAAAACTCACAGCAACCCATTGATTCCGGCCATGAAAAGCTTCAACAATGTATCAGTCAGTTGTTGAATAGTGAGTCATCATCTAGGTAAATTCCTTTAATTAATGGTTACTGTCTCGTTGGAATAAATAAGATTTCAGCCAATATCTGGATTCCTTGTAAAGTTCTACAAAGGAAGCAGCATGATGGCTAGATTCAATAGGTGTCTGAAAGCATCCGGGGTTGTTTTCTCTCATGCTTTTTTCTCTTTTCTTCATTTCTCCTTTTCATTTCCTCCTCACCTTCAGCCCTCCTACATCCTGAGAACTACATTAGCTCCCCGCACCCATCCCCCGGGGCAGTTTTTAAAGAAAGCTGGCCATGGTTGATTTCTCCCTTTGAAACACACAGTAATACCTTGCAGCGTTTTCGCACAGAATACTACAGCTGGCATCCGCTTTGAGCTTCCTTTGCTTTATTGGAGAAGCCTCAAACGTCATTCATATGGGGTAGAATGCACCATGGAAATTGGATATATCTACCATGTTGCAGTGCAAGGTTTTTTTTACACTCCTTTGCAATTTGTATATGATGGGTTTCTAAGCCTGACTTGCAAAAAATGGCTCTTCGCCACCTTTGGTATTTATAGACAGACCCCAGGAGCTCCATCCGCAGGCCAGATCCCCTGTTGTTTTGGCTGGGATTTACAAGCAGACGTCCAAAATGCAAATCTTCCCCGAGTTCAAAGTGGGGGGATCAATATCATGCTTGTAGTTAACATACAATTGCTTGCTCATCTGTAATTTCAGCAGGAGTTGGCTGCAATCACTTGAAAGCTCTGCCGAAGGGACAAAAGCTGTCCCTGTTCAGGAATGAGACGTCAGTGAGACATCTTATGCCCGCAAACGCCTTTCTTGAACGTGCTCTCAGCTCTCTCTCTAGTTGTATCCCATAGATACAGAAGATAGATATATTGTCGAAGGATTTCATGGGTTGCTGTGAGTTTTCCAGGCTGTATGGCCATGTTCCAGAAGCAGTCGTTCGTGATGTTTCGCCCACATCAGGCCCGTAGCCAGGATTTCGTTTCGGGGGGGGCTAAAAAATTTTCAGGGGGGGTTTTGGGGGGGGCTGAGTTTCGGGGGGGGCTGAGTCTGAGTGAAAGAGGGTCTACCCTAGCAAACCTTTTGTATCATTACCCGAATACCCCCATGCATATGGGATATATTGAGTATGGTGATCAGATCATGATATGAATAAACATAACAGTTTAAATAATGCACCAGTAAGGCCTTTTCGCGAACCACCATGAGAATTTCGGGGGGGGCTGAAGCCCCCCGAGCCCCCCCCCCTGGCTACATGCCTGGCCCACATGTATGGCAGGCATCCTCAGAGGTTGTGAGGTCAAGATAGATAGATTGAGATATGGGAACAGGATAGATAAATCATTTAAGAGAGTGAAGGCATGTTGTAATTTCCACGAGAATGTTGCTGAATTGAAATATCAGGTTTGTGTTGTCTCCTTGCTTGTGGTCTTAATGTGGCACCCAAGAACCAAATTTAATTTTATGCCCAAATTAGAAACCTGGGGAAGATCACAATCTCAAGGACTAAGGATTTTACAAATGTTGAGAAGGGGTGTGACTTGAGGAGAAATGTGGCAGACAGGTGTGTTTACTCTCTTTCCCAACCATGGCTTGTTACTTTCAATTTGTATCCATACCTCAGCTCTTGGAATCATAGAATTGGAAGAGACCTTATGGGAAAGATGGGATATTGTTAAGGAATACAGGTAATATGGGTTATATTAATAGGAAACCCGCTGCCAAGAAATCCAACCCCCTGCCAAGAAGCAGGAAAATCGCCTTCAAAGCACCCCCGACAGATGGCCATCCAACCTCTGTTTAAAAGCCTTCAAAGAAGGAGCCTCCATCACACTCTGTGGCAGAGAGTTCCACTGCTGAACATCTCTCACAGTTAGGAAGTTCTTTCTAATGTTCATGTGGGATCTCCTTTCTTGTAGTTTGAAGCCATTGTTCCACACCCTAGTCTCCAGGGCAGCAGAAAACAAGCTTCCTCCCTCCTCCCTATGACTTTCCCTCACATTTTATACATGTCTCCTCTTAAGCCTTCTTTTCTGCAGACTAAACATGTCCAGCTCTTTAAATCGCTCCTCATAGGGCTTGTTCTCTTGGTCATTTGAGTTGCCTTCCTCTGGACACATTCCAGCTTTTCAACATCTCCCTTCAATTGCGGTGCCCAGAGTTGGGTACAGTATTTCAGGTATGGTCTGACCAAGGCAGAAGAGAGGGGTAGCATCTTCTCAACCCTTGGCATTGAAATCTTAAATGCATATTTCCCAGAGCTGTTGCGGGCAAGGATTAAGCACCCCCTTGTACCACCTCTCCCCTTCCATATCATATGTAGAACGTGGGCCGAACCTGTTTTCTGCTGTTCCAGAGACTAGAATGCATACAGTGACTTCCAATTAAGAGAAAAGAGATCCCACCTAAGCATCAGGAAGAACTTAATGTAAGAGCGGTACAACCGTGGAATAGACTGCTTTGGGGATGGGATGCACTGCCATCTTTAGAGGCCTTTGCATAGAAGTCGGATGGGCATCTTTTAAGAGTGCTTTAGTTATATATTCCTACATAGCAGGGATTGAACTAGATGACTCTTGTGTCCTTTTCCATTTTAGAATTCTGTGCTACGATCCTTCAGTGCTTTTTGGGTATGACCTAAATCTGGAGTGGAAAGCACATGGTCCCTCAGATGTGATTGGACTCCAATTCCCAGCAGCCCTATTGAATATAATGCTGGGAGCTGTAGTTCACATTTGGAGGGCCACATTAGTTCTGTCCCTGGCCAGGGTTTAATTGTGAGAACCAACTAGCATTAAATCAGTGGCACGATTGAATTAGTAAAAACTTGAGTTAATTTATCAAATTTCCATTGATCTAGTCGAGTTGGGACTCTAAACGGGATTTGCATATTTCATACACTTCTAATTTTGTCTTCAAAACATCCATGTGGCCTCCTGGTTAGGTCTCCTGAGAGAGTTGAATAAGAAGTAGGTCAGTAACTGTCTTTTCCGAGGAAATAGGAGTACGGGGTAAGAGAAAATATGCACCAGTAAGTTTGGTTAATGCAAACACTTTGGCAGAAAGTGCCTATATGACAGTGGGGAAAAGGGAGGCACTTGTGTAGAGAAAAGAGAAGAGTTGCAAAGATGGTTAAGACAACGAGGAGCCAACTAAATGACCAAAGCAGTGTCAGCAATGTGTTTGCTTACTGTAAATGGAGCAAGACAGGACATGTCAAAACCAGAGAAGAATGCATGACATATCTTCTAGGCAGAGCATGCAAGTCGTGGAAATCTCTCTGAAAGTTTATGATTTAGGCCGATGAGTTATTAAGTTGTCTGTCTGAGATATCCTGGCTTAGTTGCCATGGGATATGGATGAAAACATGTCAATAAAGCCAGGAAAGGAAATAACAGAGTTGGATTGCATTTCTCATCTAAATGCAGCAAAACAGCCCTGTATTTATGACTTATTCAATGTTCCAATGTGAGAAAGTAGATTTGTGGTTGTGCCTTCAAGTCGTATGTGACTTACGGAAACCCTAAAGCAAACATATCATGGGAATTTTCTGGTTCAGAGGGGGCTCGTATTTATCTTCCCTTGAGACTGAGAGTGTGTATTACCCAAGGCCACCAATGTAGATATTCCCTACATTAACATGGGAATGCTAACATAGCATCCCCATATTAACTTCAAGGTGTGAATTATTTTCACCATCTCACTTTCTGCAGTGCTGGGGATGGAAAGAAAAAAATCATTTTGGGGTAACAGAATAGTTATTTAGATAGAAAACACCCTTGTTTGGGTCTCCCTCAAAGCTACACCCCTGCAGATACAAGAAATCACAATAGGTAGTAATGGCAACCAAGGTAGATGGTTTTAAAAGGGCATTAGACAAGCATGGAGCTGCCAATAGCTACTAGATACAATGGCTATAGGTTTTCCATATTATCAGAGGATATGTGTGTGTCAATACAAGTAGTGGGGAAAGATTAACAGTAAGGTGTGATTGTGCTCATATACTTCTGGATTTCCCAGAAGCATCGGGTCTCTTACTAGGGCAAGAAAATCCTTGATTAGGAAGGATTTTGTTCTGATCCAGCACGTTTATTCTTATGGTATTTGAGAAATGCAGTAGGAATGAGCTCAATGCAAAGATTTTGTGTCTTTTGTCCTAGTATTGAAATTTAGCAACCCAACATATAAACACCAATTATGACTTAACAACTAAAATTTTTAGAAAAACACAGCCTGTTCTATTAGACATAAAACAAAACATAAAACATTGAACAGACGCATCAATTTCCCAGTTCCTTGGGGGCAAATAGAGTGTGATTGCCTGTACTGCAGATCAGGAGCCCTTTCATATTACGCAGTGCTACTATTCCACTTTAATTGCCATGGCTTCATAGTATAGCATTTTAGGATTTTTATTTCAGGGATGGTACTTAGAATCCCTCACTCTAGTACTTCTTTAAACCACAAACTCCACGATTCCACCTTGAGAGTTAAAGTAGAGCCATAGTGCTATAATTGTGTAATGGAAAAGAATCTTGGTGGTGTGTTGGATTCTAACCTGTGGATTTTGTGTGAGATGTGATGCTTTTCAAGAGGAGGCTAATTGCTTGATGGAACAAACATCACAAGTTGGCCATAGTCAACTTGAGATTTGGATGGTGGCACCAACTTTCTCCTGACTTTTCCATTCCTTGTCTGACTCTTATCCTTTGGTACTACAGCCTTAGTCAGCATAGCCAATAATGAGGAATGCTGGAAGTTGCAATTCAGCAACATCTAAAGGGCTGCTTTCTTCCTACCCATGGAGCAAAGCATCTGGACTATGCATAGACTTTTCGTTGAGTAGAAACACTGAAAACTATAGGATCTAGATCAGTGGTTCCCAGCCTTTTTTTTTTTTTGACCACTTTGACCAGGGACCATTCTCCAACATTAGTATCAAAAGGGTTACAAATCAGTTTTTGGTCAACTTTAGATTCAGTTTGGTTATTTAGGGTACGGATTCAGAAAATTGTATTGGATAGACCACATCACCTCTAATTTCTGATACAGAACATATGCTATCCAGTAGTCGCCATCTGCCCACAGAAAACCATATTTAATAATCTAGAACTGATGTGGTCTATCCAATGCAATTTTATGAATCAGCACCCCCAAATAACCCCAAGAACAGGCCTAAAAACAAAGACAAAGGCACCCCTGCTTCCAGGCACCACATGGAACATCTTCACTCAGAGGGGAGGAGGAGGAGGAGAAGCAGCAGTCAGGAGGCTTGTTGTCGCACCTTTTGTGGGTAGTCAGTCTCTCCCCTCCTGACATCCCCGTTGTCTCGGCACTATAAGAGGATTTTGTGAGACCAATCGCTCTCGTTATAGTAACAATGAGGCTGTGGACCATATTTTAGTTCTTGGGGACCACTGGTGGTCCACGGACCACAGGTTGGGAACCACTGATCTAGTCAAGCTAGAACATGTTCAGTGACCGGCAACCAGAATTGTCAAAGATCTGGAAGCTAAGCCCTATGAGGAGCAGCAGAGGGAACTGTATAAATATGTGAGAGGAAGTCATAGAGAGGAGGAAACAAGCTTATTTTCTGCTGTCCTGGAGACTAGGATGCGGAACAATGGCTTCAAACTACAAGAAAGGAGATTCCATCTTTATTTATTTATTTGTCGTGTCAGAGCAACCAGTCCATTATATTACATTTCTAACAGAACAAAGCAAACAAACAGACAAAATACACAACTTGTGAGTTTGGTAGTTGGTTAAATGTCCTTTGACCAGTATCTGGCCACTTGGAGTGCTTCTGGTGTTGCTGCAAGAAGGTCCTCCATTGTGCATGTGGCAGGGCTCAGGTTGCATTGCAGCAGATGGTCAGTGGTCTGCTCCTCTCCACACTCGCATGTCGAGAATTCCACTTTGTAGCCCCATTTCTGAAGGTTGGCTCTGCATCTCGTGGTGCCAGAGTGCAGTCTGTTCAGCGCCTTCCAAGTCACCCAGTCCTCTGTGTGCCCAGGGAGTCTCTCATTTGGTATCAGCCATTGGTTGAGGTTCTGGGTTTGAGCCTGCCACTTTTGGACTCTCGCTTGCTGGGATGTTCCAGCGAGTGTCTCTGTAGATCTTAGAAAACTATTTCTAATGAACATAAGGAAGAACTTCCTGACTGTGAGAGCTGTTCAGCAGTGGAACTCTCTGCCCGGAGTGTGGTGGAGCTCCTTCTTTGGAGGCTTTTAAACAGAGGCTGGATGGCCATCTGTCAGTGTCGCTTTGAATGCAATTTTCCTGAATCTTGGCAGAATGGGGTTGGACTGGATGGCCTATTAGGTCTCTTCCAACGCTATGATTCTATGAACTGGGTATGTTTAGCTCAGAGAAGAGAAGGCTGAGAAGGGACAGGATACTATATTGAAATATTTGAAGGGATGTCACATTGAGGAAGAGGAAAGCTTGTTTTAGAGATTAGGGGCCCCTCCAGACAGATCCTATATCTAAGGATCTGATCCCAGGTTTTCTGCTTTAAACTGAATTATATGAGTCCACACTGCCAGATAATCTGAGATAAACAGAAAACCTGTGATCGGATCCTGGGATATAGGGCCTGTCTGGAAGGGCCCTCGGACACAGAGTAATGGATTCAAATTGCAGGAAAAGATATTTCACCTAACTTTTAGGGAAAACTTCATCATGGTAAGAACTTCATGACGATAGATGATTCCACCAAACCATTAAGAAGAACCTAATGCCAGCAGAATATGTTGACTCAGCATGTGGCGAAGACTCCTTCTCTGGAAGCCTTTAAGCCGAGATTGGATGGCCATCTGTCAAGAATGTTTTGATTGCATTTTCTTACATGGTAGGGGGTTACACTGGATGGCTCTTGTGGTCTCTTCCAACTCTATCATTCTGTGTACCCTGCAGTGTTAAACTTTGAGCAATCTGCATAAGATCAGTGTGGCACTTTCAATGGTGCCCAGTGTTTGTTGCATGAGACAAGGCTTTTGTAATCAGTGCGGATGGAGAGCATCTAGCTAGCCCCACGCTGGAAGACATATGCCATTACACAGAGGGCCCAAGTCCTCACCCACAAAAGCCTTTTTCATCCCAGCAATCTGACATCCTGCTCTGGGGTCACCGGATGTGCCCTGAGCAAGTGTAGCAGTCCATCTCTTTTGTGCATCATAAGGGAGTTATTTAGCATCCTCGCCAGCTACGTGAGAGGCATCCTGGCTATGTCTTTGTTGCTGAGTGCCAAGGCTGTTTTCTGCAGCCAGCTTCAAAAGAAATGTCACCCAGAAGACTCACACATCTTTCTCCCTGACCCCTGGCTTGTTAATTGCATCCCTTTCCCCTCCCAACTCTATTAGCAGGCTCTTACAAATCTCGCACAATATTTCCCTCCTGGGGAGGTCAGCACGTAGGAAAAAGCTGGGGCATCCGAAGAAAGTAGCCAGCTAAGGAAGGATCCTTTGTTACCTTAAATTAATTATTATTGATTTAAGGGCGTTCTTTAGCTCTTTTACTGGTGTCTTCAAAGGTTTCTGCCCTATATTGTACTATACTACAGTAAGCTAGATTTAAATTGATTTAGCATCCTTTGCCTCTCTAGAGGAATATTGGGGATTTAATCTTGTATTCGTGGGCTAATTTTTTTGTTGCAGCCCAACTGGCCTCTTACAGAATTGAGGTGCATTGGGAGAAAGGCATGACCATTGAAGATGGGGTAAATGACACCTGCCCCCACTTTGCCTGTTTTTGCAGCTCCCAACGCTGAATATGGCACTGTGCAACCAGTGGTAAACATGCACAAACAGACACAACTCCTCACACATCAACCTTGGCTCTAAAATAAGGCATGCATGAAGTGTTGACTGAAGTTAAGCACCACATGTAGTGTCCCAGAGGAGCAATTTGGTTTCAATACCTTGCTCATTCCCCATCTTCTGGGCATAGAATCATAGATTTGGAAGAGACCCCAAGGACTATTCATCCAGTTCAACCCCATCTGCTGTTCAGAAAGACCCAATGTAGATTGGGTCTTTCTGAACCCTTGATAGATGGCCATCTGGTTTCTGTTCAAGACCCTTTCTACATTGCAATATAAAATCCAGATTATCTGCTTTGAACTGGATTATATGGCAATGTAGACTCGTATAAACCAGTTCAAAACAGATAATGTGGATTATCTGCATTGATAATCTGGATTATATGGACATGTAGAAAGGGCCTAAAAACCTTCAGGGAAGGAGACTGCACCACACAAAGCAACTTATTGACCTGTGTTGTTGAAGGCTATCATGTTCAGAATCACTGGGTTGTAGTGAGTTTTTCCGGGCTGTATTGTAATGTTCCAGAAGAATTATCTCCTGACATTTTGCCCACATCTATGGCAGGCATCCTCAGAGGTTGTGAGGTCTGTTGGAAACTAATTAAGTGAGGTTTATATATCTGTGGAATATCCAGGGTGGAAGAAAGAACCCTTGTCTGCTAGAGGTATGCGTGAATGTTGCAATTTGCCACCTTGATTAGCATTTAATGACCTGCAGTTTCAAGGCCTGGCTGGTTCCTGCCTGGGGGAATCCTTTGTGGGTGGGTGTTAACTGGCCCTGATTGATTCTTGTCTTGAATTCCCCTGCTCTTTGAATCTTGCTCTTTATTTATTGTTCTGACTTTAGAGCTTTTTTAAATACTAGTAGCCAGATTTTCATGTTCATAGTTTCCTCCTTTCTGTTGAAATTGTCCACATGCTTGCGGATTGATGGCTTCTCTGTGTAGTCTGACGTGGTTGTCAGAGTGGTCCAGCATGTCTGTGTTCTCAAAAAATATACTGTGTCCAGGATGGTTCATCAGGTGCTCTGCTATGGCTGACTTCTCTGGTTGAAGTAGCCTGCAGTGCCTTTGATGTTCCTTGATTCATGTCCACAACTGCATGGTATACGATAGACTCCTGCAGAGGTGAGAGGATCCCTCTAGTCCTTTGGTGAACGTAGCTTTTGTTGGATTTTCTTCGTGGATCTGTAGATAGGTTGTATGTTGTGTTTCTTCATCAGCTTCCCTATGCGGTCAGTGGTTCCCTTGATGTATGGTAAGAACACTTTTCCTCTTAGTGAATCTTTGTCTTTAATCTCGTGGCTTGTTCTTGGTCTTGCAGCTCTTCTGATGTCTGTGGTGGAGTCTCCATTGGCCTTTAGAGCCCAATTTAGGTGGCTCAGTTCACCTGTTGGGCAGATCTTACTGTCAGGTACTTCTCTTAATGTTTAAAGGGAATCTCTTTTTCTGTAGTTGAAATCCCTTGTTTCATGTCCTAGTATCTAGAACAGGAGCAAACAGGCTTGCACCCTCCTCAATATGTCATCCTTTCACATATTAAAAAATGACTATCATGTCCCTTCTGAACCTTCACTTCTCCAAGCTGAATATAGCTCCTTGTGCTGCTCTTCATAAGGATTGTTTTCCAGATCTTTGACATTTAACCCCAAATGGTTTTGGTCCAACTTATCTATCCGAACATATCTCTCCTTATGAACCATCTAGGACATTAAGGTCTTTTGGGAAGGCCCTGCTCTCAGTCCCACCTTTCTCACAGATGCGTTTGGCGGGGACGAGAGACAGGGCCTTTTCAGTGGTGCCCCCTCGACTTTGGAACGCCCTGCCTAGGGATATAAGATTGCCCCCCTCCCTCTTGACTTTACAAAGAAAGGTGAAAACCTGGCTTTTTGAGCAGGCTTTCCCAAATATGGGATAGTTGTATGAAATCATGGGACCCCTTGATGATGCAATTGAATAATTACTTGACATGGAGATGCTCACGATAATGTTTTTAAGACTTTTTATAGGTTTTTTTAATATTCTTATATTGTATGCTAATGTTTTTAACAGTATTTTATGATTGTTTTATTTGTTATAATTGTTGAGGCATCGAATTGTTGCCAATTGTGAACCACTCCGAGTCACCTCTTGGCTGAGTATATAAATGTGGTAAATAAATAAATTTTAGGCGCTCTTCTCTGGATACTTTCCAGCTTGTCAATATATGTTGTGACACAGCTAGAATCAGAGAATGTTTCTGACGAGGATGATGGGACTCAGATTCACAGTTTGGTTCAAGATGTCCCTGCTATAGACAGTGAAGAAGAAGTGCAATTTCCCACAGCAAGGCATGAGAGTGTTGATATTGAAGATAGCAGCCAGGTGCAGATTGACTCCGAGAAGGAGGATTGCTCTTCGCCTGGTTCTCAGCCTGTTAACGAGCAGATTGACCTTGATGATATGGGAACTTTAGATAGGGCTATCCGGTTAGAATTCCGTGTTCGAAGGAGTGAAAGGATAGCTAACAAGAGGGAGGCCAGAGGCCAAAGAAATGCCTTCATGTTTTGCAAAGGGTATTAAACTGGGGGTTCGAGACCAGATCTTTGTCAAAGCAACTTTCAAGTTTACCTAAGGAGCTTGCCTGAGCTAGGCTGGATTTACCTTACAGTCTTTGTGTTCATGGTTCCAGGACTTTTTCAAGTTTTCTTGGGTCTTGCTTTCCTGATGCCTATTGGATTATGCTTCAAGTGCTATGTTATCCTGATCTTTTGAAACATTACCTTTGCTTTTGAGAACCTTTTACCTTTTATTTTTAATAAACCATAAAGATTTTTGGCTGTGTGCAGTTTGGTGTTCTTCAGCAAGGTGATTCTACTCTGAGGTGCAACAATATACTTGTTTTAAGCCAAAGTTGTGCCACAGAAATTTGGTTTTGGGGAGTGTGGCCCCACTAGCTTCATATCATGATGATGTAAAAATTACCCAGTGCAAGCATAGGAGGTATAATTGTAGCAAAAGATACAACTCTAGTAAGGTAGCTGATTGATCAGGTGAAAAAAATCATCTTGAAGTACTCTTATTCCTTTAATCGTGACTCTAAGTGGAGCAATCAGTCTGTAAAGCATATGCCATATATGAGATAATTGTTACAAACACCTAAAGCCACAGCCGCAAAGGCTGGTGAAAGGTAAGACTGATGCAAATTTCGGGTCCTGTCATTCAAAACAAAAACAAGTACCTGGAATCCAAAGTGTTACAGATGGTCCTAAGAAGAGAACATTTGTCATTTTTCTCTCCCATCTCCCAAATCATGGAAGCATTTTGGATCCACACACGGGCATCTCTTAATTCCAGATGGCATTTGATGGAAGGCGTTCAAAATCTCTCATGCCGGGATGTGAATATGGCACCCATCTCTGGTCTCGTGATCTACCTTGATTATCATTTGGTATGGACGCAGGGTGCTAATTCACCGGTAAATAAACAAAACACTTGAGTCTATATCAGGCATGGGGTTGGACTGAATGGCCCATGAAGTCTCTTCCGATTCTATGATTCTATGAGTAGGTTACATGGGCAAAGTGCACTCGTGGGCAGTGATCCTATCTTTTGTAACCATCAAATGGGGACAAGGTATCCCGATTGGCATCTCGCCTTGTGTGTTTTGATCGCTGCCTCCCCCATCCATCAGAGTTGCCTCAGTTGCATCCTGCCTGTTCGTGACACCCCTTGGGGCAAATTCCAGCCCTGCCTTTTCAACCCTCCCTAGACTCTTCCTTTCCCTTTCTTTCTTCACAAATGGCCCTTTTATCTTGCAGCCTGCTTCCAGCAGCTCGGCTTGGCTGGAGTTTCCCCTCCCCAACTGCATTCTTTGGCCTGAGCCGCTGCTGTCTGGCTCCGTCCCATACCAGAAATGACACAACAAGGGCCTCTGAGAGGAAGCCCGGCGGGCTGACATCAGCCGAAAGCAGCCAACCGCTTGCTCTTTGCCGTCTCCTTCCTCTTCTGCAAAAGTTGCAAGAATGTCTATGGATCCTGTTTTCTTTCTTGCTGGTTAAAATCCCTTCCCAGTTAAGACAGAGAAAATTAGCATGAATTTGACTGATCTGGTTTGGGAAAGCGAAAGGGTACATCTTTGGCAAAAGATGGGCAGACTTAGATGGGAGCATGGCCAAATAATTAATGCAACCTCTTTTCTGTGACACAAACTTGCATGGACAACAGCGTATTTCATCCAACGTATTTATTTCGTTTTCTCAAAATGTCCACTTAATTGCAGGCATTAACTCAGCAAAAGCAACAGTCCATTCAACTCACCAAAATACTTTTATCTTGATAAAGGGGGAGAGGGAATCATCCAAAAGAGTATTGCTCGCTTCATGGATAATGTCAGTCTTTTGAGTAATTATGAGCCATGGGAAAATGCTAGCAAACACAGCGAGGTCTGTTGTGGCATTGCAAGGTTGAGTGAAACTGCACCTGCCAAATGCCATCAATGTGTAAAGGAAATTGTGAGCAGTTTCCTCTTCTTCTAGACCCAGGAAATATTTTTACAAAACTGCCTGCAATGTAGAAGTACATTTAGGGGTTTTTTTCTGTGTCAGGAGCAACTTGAGAAACTGCAAGTCGCTTCTGGCGTGAGAGAATAGGCTGTCTGCACAGACGTTGCCCAGGGGATACCCAGATGTTTTACCATCCTATGGGAGACTTCTCTCATGTCCCCGCATGAGAAGTTGGAGCTGACAGATGGGAGCTCACCTATTACCCGGATTCGAACCGCCGGCACAAGGGTTTAACCCATTGCGCCATATTTAGTGCTTTCTTTCTTTCTTTTTAACCTTCATATTATTGGAGCCAGTGTGGTGTAGTGGTTTGAAAGTTGGACTATGACCCCGGAGTCCAGGGTTCAAATCCCCCCTCAGCCTTGAAACCTACTGGAAATGACCTTCAGCATGTCAGGGCCAACCTTTTCTGAACAAATCTTGATAAGAGATTGACTTGCCGAAATTAACCTTGTGGGTTTCCATGTCTAACCTGGGGTTCGAACCCTGTTCTCCAGAATTATAGTCCAGCATTTCTCATGATTGCCCTTTAACTGGCAGCTCAATGTTATAATTTAGTGGGCCTTACTCCCAAGTAAGTGTAGAATCACATAACCATAGAGTTGGAAGGAAAATGCAATCAAAACACTCTTGACAGATGGCCATCCAGCCTCTGCTTTTAAACCTCCAGGGAAGGAGGCTCCACCACATTCCCAAACAGCATATTCTACTATTGAACAGCTTTTACCATCCACAAGTTCTTCCTAATGTATACGCAGAACCTCTGAATTCATTACTGCATGTCCTTATCTGTAGAGCAACACAAAACAAACCTGCAGCCTCCCCAATGTGGCATCCTTTCCAATATTAAATCATGGCTATCATGTCTCCTCTCTGACTTCTTTTCTCAGAGGGCCCTTCCACATTGACATATAACCCAGAATATCAAGGCAGATAATCCACAATATCTGCTTTGAACTGGGTTATCTGAGTCCACACTGTCATATAACCCAGTTCAAAGCAGATAATGTGGGATTTTATACAGCTATGTGGAAGGACCTAAGTTAAACATACCAATTTCCCTAAGCTGCTCCTCATAAGGTTGGTTTCCAGACCTTTGACTACTTTGACCACCCTTCTCTGTACATGTAGTGCACATATGTCTTCCCATTCTTTCTTCGTATGGAGTTCAGATCTCATTCCAGTTGCTTTCCTAACAGATGAAAACTGGATAACAAAAACTCAGACAAGAAATCATGATTTCCCATACCCATTCTGTGTGGCAGGCTGGCTGCTAGAAGGGCGCTATTTTCCTGGGCGCTATATTTTTGGCTGCTTCTCAAGCTCCCTCCTGGATTGCTTCTTGCCAGCTAGCCAAGGGGCTTCTGGGTGAACACAGAAAGGATGCCAGGGAGGGATGACAGCATTGAGGAATGGTGGAATTCATCTCTGTTGTGAACAGAAATATGGATTTTCCCCAGGGCTGTTTGCAACAGCTGGGAATGTTTTTCCAAAAAGGACATGCTCTCTTACAGGAACTGCATTTCCACCCACTCCTATGCCCTCTGGTATTGCAGTACAGTTCAGGAAGGAATTTTGGAGATCTAGCAAAGGAGCAACATCATGACATGTTGTTGTTTATTCGTTCAGTCACTTCCGACTCTTTGTGACCTCATGGGCCATCCCACACCAGAGCTCCCTCTCAGCCGTCACCACCCCCAGCTCCTTCAGAGTCAAGCCAGTCACTTCAAGGATACCATCCATCCATCTTGTCCTTTTCGGCCCCTCTTCCTTTTTCCTTCCATTTTCCCCAGCATCATTGTCGTCTCTAAACTTTCCTATCTTCTCATTGTGTGGCCAAAATACTTCATCTTTGCCTCTGATATCCTACCATCCAGTGAGCAGTTGGGCATTGTTTCCTGAAGTATGGACTGATTGGATCTTCTCGCGGTCCAAGGCACTTTCAGAACTTTCCTCCAGCACCACAGTTCAAAAGCATCTCTCTTCCTTTGCTCAGCCTTCCTTATGGTCCAGTTCTCACATCCATAGGTTACTACAGGGAATACCACTGCTTTAACTATGCGGATCTTCGTTGCCAGTGTGATGTCTCTACTCTTCACTATTTTATCAAGATTGGTCTTTGCTCTCCTCCCAAGAAGGAAACGTCTTCTGATTTCCTGGCTGCAGTCTGCATCTGCAGTAATTTTTGTGCCTAGAAATACAAAGTCTGTCACTGCCTCCACGTTTTCTCCCTCTGTTTCCCAGTTATTGATCAGTCCGGTTGCCAGAATCTTGGTTTTTTTAATGTTTAACTGCAACCCAGCTTTTGCACTTTCTTCTTTCACCTTGGCCATAAGGCTCCTTAGCTCCTCCTCACTCTCGGCCATCAAAGTGGTGTCATCTGCATATCTAAGGTTGTTAATGTTTCTTACAGCAATTTTAACCTTAGCCTTGCATTCATCAAGCCCCGCACATCACATGATGTGTTCTGCATACAAGTTGAATAGGTTGGGTGAGAGGATACAACCTGCCATATGCCTTTCCCAATCTTGAACCAGTCTGTTTTTCCATGGTCAGTTCTTACTGTTGATACTTGGTCCTTATATAGATTCCTCATGACATACCAATTCAGAATATCCATGCTATAGTAATTTCAGTTTCTATGTTTGGTTGCAAAAGCCGAATGGAAAAAAAGATCAACTCATATGAAATATAGTGATGGAGAAGACTTCTACACGTGCTATGGACCACAATAAGGCAAATAATGCCTGATCTATCATAAAAGGACAAATGGTTAAAGCAATGTTTCTCAATCCTGTGGTTCTGCAAAAGACGATAATGCTCAGAAAAGTGGAAGGCAGTAGAAAAAGAGGTGGATTATGTATGATATATATTATATACAAGCCTTATATCTAAATTCAAACTCTCCTGACTAAACAACAAACTGCAGCCTTCCAGATCCCATCAGTTGAAGTCATGATGGCCAATGACGAGGAATACGGGCAGGGGAGTTATGCTTTCTATAGTAGAACAGAATATGGTAGAATTAGCTGTTAAGGAATTAGCTGACTAAGTGGACTTATATATTCACTTGCTTCATGTTGTTGACCATAAGGGCATTGTTAAGCTACTGGTGCTAAATCCGAAATTGGCAGGCTTAGTTGTAGCCTCTGGCTCGGAGAAAAAGTGGACAATTGTGGTTACAGTGAGGGCTTTCTGGCTTTTGTCTCAGGGAGTGAAAATTTTAAGATGAACAGGCTCTATTTTCCCGAGCTTTATTACAGTTCATCTTGTGATAAGGAATGGATTGTGGCAGGATTATCATCTATGGGTTTGTTTTTTATCATTTATGTGCTTTTATAGCTGCTTAGTATAAAGAAATGTCGCATCTGACATACTTTCCATGCTGTGCAAAGCTCAGCCTGATAAATCACTGTGTCCAATGGTATCTGCAAGGATTTGATTCTGGGATTGCCCCATAGATATCAATATCAATGGATGCTCATGTCCCACTATGTACAAATCTACTGGAAGGAGGCTGATAGCCATGCCTTATTTTTCTCAATTAGCAGCAACTTCCCGTTGCACATCGGGGGGGGGGGGGGGGCAATGCCAGCTAGCTTGTAGAGTTTATCAACAGGTGTAGGTTTGAGACATCCTGTGATTATTCTGCATTTTTGTTCAGTGCGATGTTCACATGTTTCGTGTGAACAGACTTATGCTAAACAGGGCAGGCATACTCAGCAGTTGAGTAAGACAACGCCAGGGCTGGTGTTCTTATTAATATTGTGTCTGCTCCCCATGCGCTGCCAATAAGTTTCCGCAGGATGTTATTGCGTGCAGCTACTTTGTGCTTGGTGTTCATGAAACAGTTCCTAAATGTTAGTGTTCAATCTAAGGTGACAAATGGCATAGTAAATTGGTGTCCCTTATATAAAATGGCAAATTCAGGTTCACTTTTTGGAATTTCTTGTAAATATTTTCAAATTGCATATGATTGAATCCGTGGATGAAGAATCAGTGGATTTTTTTTTTATCATGTCAGAAGCAAATTGAGAATACAGTTATAATGCATATGAAAAAAAAAACCCTTGGCATTATATTAAATTT
Source organism: Anolis sagrei ordinatus (assembly GCF_025583915.1). Classification (NCBI taxonomy): domain Eukaryota; kingdom Metazoa; phylum Chordata; class Lepidosauria; order Squamata; family Anolidae; genus Anolis; species Anolis sagrei. Next base: position 288,806,025 of record NW_026845477.1, on the reverse strand, counting down.
CCTTTGACCAGAAGCTGGCCACTTCAAGCGACGCTGGTGTCGCTGTCAGAAGGTCATCCATTGTGCATGTGGCAGGGCTCAAGCTGCATTGTAGTAAGTTGCCTGTGGTTTGCTCTTCTCCACACTCGCATGTCGTGGACTCCACTTTGTGGCCCCATTTCTTAAGGTTGGCTCTGCATCTCATGGTGCCAGAGTGCAGTCTGTTCAGTGCCTTCCAAATTGCCCAGTCTTCTGTGTGCCTGGAAGAAATTTCTCATCTGGTATCAGCCACTGATAGAGGTTCTGGATTTTAACCTGCCACTTTTGGACTCTCAGTTGCTGATGTGTTCCTGCCATTTCTTGATTTAAGGCATTAGCATGCTGGCTGATATCCGAAGAGAGGGTGGGCCGGAAATGTCAATGCCTTGGTCCTTTCATTACAGGCTGTTACTTCCCAACAGGTATCAGGTGGTGCAATACCGGCCAAACAGTATAATTTCTCCAGTGGTGTAGGGCATAGACATCCTGTGATAATGCAGCATGTCTCATTAAGAGGCACCTCCACTGTTTTAACATGGTGAGATGTATTCCACAGTGGGCATGCGTATTCAGCAGCAGAGTAGCAAAGTAAAAGGGCAGATGTCTTCACTGTGTCTGGTTGTGATCCCCAGGTTGTACCAGTCAACTTTCGAATGATATTATTTCTAGCAACCACTTTTTGCTTGGTATTCAAGCAGTGCTTCTTATAAGTCAGAGTATGGTCCAGAGTAACACCCAGGTATTTTGGTTTGCTGCAATGCGCCAGTGGGATTCCTTCCCAGGTAATCCCCAGAGCTCAAGATGCTTGTCTGTTCTTAAGGTGAAAAGCTCATGTCTGCATTTTAGATGGATTAGGAATCAGCTGGTTTTCCCTGTAATAGGCAATAAGACACCTAAAACTTCGGAGAGCTTCTGTTCAATTATTTCAAAGCTCCCTGCTTGAGTGGTGATGGCACAATCATCAGCATAGATTACACTCTCTTTCCCTTCTGGCAGTGGCAGATCATTTGTGTAAATGTTAAACATGGATGGAGCAAGCACGCTCCGCTGAGGCAGTCAGTTCTGTTTTCGCCATATCTGTAGATAAGGAAGGCTGACTGTATTAGGCTACTGTTCAAGGCACAGGGCCAGGTTGCTTTACCTTAAATCTGGCCATTCTGAATTTATCGCAATATTATTAATAATAATAATAATAATAATAATAATAATAATAATAATAATAATAATTTTATTTGTTACCTGCTTCCTCGTGGCTCAAGGTGGAGCACACACAATTAAAACACATCACCATAAAATATATACCATAAAATACTTACATTAATACACACTATAACAAAATAAATGTATTAAAATAAATAGTGCAATTATAAAAATGCAATACAAATATTGTACATATAAATATTTTTTTATGATCTCGCCTCTTCATACAACTGAAGAAGTGAGCCCTTGCTGAGCAAAGCTCATGTCTAGAACACCTCATGTGGTAAATGAGGTGCTTTGTCATATTTGCTGCCAAAAAAACCCAAATATACATGTCGCCCCGTGCCCATAATTCCTGATTGAATTGTGACCTGGAGATCTAGCACTAGGCACTTTCACCACATATAGAAGATCATATTATGCATTGTTTAATCCGTGGTTCTGATTCTCTACTCATGCTCATTAATGCGGATTAGGATCCTGACTTTACCCCCAAGAGCATGTGATGCAAAGATGGACACTGCCCACCCTGGCTATGTGTAAAGGAGCATTAAAGGATAACTAATCCACATCAGGTGATCGGGAGGATACACCCTGGGAGAAACTGTGTGCAGGTCTGAAATGAGTGTAAGAAACAGAAGTGACAGGAAGGCAGAATGGCAGGTCTGTAAAACCGTATAGCCAGAGCACATTCTCCTAGAATTGGAAAGAAACCCAGTAAAGTGGCAGTCAGTAGATTGAGAGTATAACTACATTACGAAGTTGTCACACTTCAGTACCACTGCTATGGCTCCAGCCTAAGAAATCATGGGCATTTCAGTTTCTTGAGGCATGGTTATAGGCTTAACACAGGGTGCAGCTATACCAGGCATGGGCAAACTTTGGCCCCCCAGGTGTTTTGGACTTCAACTCCCACAATTCCTAACAGCCTACAGGATGAAGTCCAAAATACCTGGAGGGCCTATGTTTGCCCATGCCTGGTATATACTCATGTATATACTCATGTAATTCCTACCAGCTGTTAGGAATTGTTGGAGTTGAAGTCCAAAACACCTGGAGGGCCGAAGTTTGCCCATACTTGATCTATACTGTAGAAAAACTGCAGTTTGATACCTTTTGAAATGCCATGATGCAATGCAATGGAATCATGGCTGTTGTAGTTTGGTGAGGCACCAACACTATTTGGCAGAGAAACATTGAGTCATGGTGGTTAGAGAGGAATCAAACGACAATGTAGAGGCATCTGTTAAATTCATACTGTTGTTCTCTTAGAGTGGATCCACATCATAGAATTACTTAAGGCCATCAGTGCTAGTAGACAGTTTTAGAATCCATATTAACTGCATTGTACTGGATTGTATGGCAGTGTGGACTCATATAATCCCATTCAATGCAGTCCATCTAGGACAGTGTTTCTCAACCTTCCTAATGCCGCGACCCCTTAATACAGTTCCTCATGTGGTTGTGAACCCTAACCATAAAATTATTTTTGTTGCCACTTCATAAATGTCATTTTGCTACTGTTATGAATCGTCATGTAAATATCTGATGTGCAGGATGTATTTTCATTCATTGGACCAAATTTGGCACAAATACCCAATATGCCCAAGTTTGAATACTGGTAGAGTTGCCGGGGGGGGGGGGGCTGATTTTGTTGCTGGGATTTATAGTTCACCTACAATCAAAGAGCATTCTGAACTACACCAACGATGGAATTGAACCCAACTTGGCACACAGAACTCCCATGACCAAGAGAAAATACTGGAAGGATTTGGTGGGCATTGACCTTGAGTTTAGGAGTTGTAGTTCACCTACATTCAGAGAGGACTGTGGACTCAAACAATGATAGATATGTACCAAACTTGACACAAATACTCAATATGCCCAAATGTGAACACTGGCAGAGTTTGGGTAAAAATAGAGCTTGACATTTGGGAGTTGTAGTTGCTAGGATTTTTATTTCACCTACAATCAAAGATCATTCTGAACCTCACCAACGATAAAATTGGACCAGACTTCCCACACAGAACTCCCATGACAAAAAAAAAAATACTGTGTTTTCTGATGGTCTTTGGTGACCCCTCTGACACCCCCTCATGACCCCCTCCCAGGGGTCCCAATCCGCAGGTTGAGAAACACTGATCTAGATTCTGAAACTGCATTAAATGTCACTATGATCTTGCACCCTGCCTTGAACCTTGAGAAGAGACAGGGCGTAGCTGTTATTGTTGTTTGTGGATTTCATTAAGGGCTCCTTCAATGCATTCAGTCTCTATGCCTGGCACGTCTCCACCATGACTTTCTGCTGCGATTCACCTGGCTGGCCTCTGACTCTGCATTGTCTTTTTTCCTGCCCGATGCACTAGATGTGATGCTGGCCATCTGCTTTTGCACAACTGATTAAGGGGCGAAAAAAGAGAAAGGGTGCTGAGCAAGTCTGGATCCCTTGCAGTCTGGGAGAGGAGCTTTAACCATTTCCTTCTGCAAAGTTGCAAGCAGAATCAGGCCCAATGTGATTTATTGTTAGTGGTTGTTTCTTAAACCAGCTATGCAAGTAGGAACCATGCAATAAATATAGTTTGTCTAGGGTGCATCTACACCAGTGGTTCTCAACCTTTCTAATGCTGCGACCCTTTAATACAGTTCCTCATGTTGTGGTGACCCCCAACCATAAAATTATTTTTGTTGCTACTTCATAACTGTAATTTTGCTACTGTTATTAATCGTAATGGAAATATCTTATATGCAGGATATATTTTCATTCACTGGACCAAATTTCGCACAAATACCCAATATGCCCACATTTGAATACTGGTGGGGTTGGGGATTGAGTTTGTAATTTGAGAATTGTAGTTGCTGGGATTTATAGTTCATCTACAATCAAAGAACGTTCTGAACTCCACCAACAATGGAACTGAAGCGATCTTGGCACACAGTACTCCCATGACCAAGAGAAAGTACTGGAAGGGTTTGGTAGGGATTGACCTTGGTTTTGGAGTTGTAGTTCATCTACATTCAGAGAGCACTGTGGACTCAAACAATGATAAATCAGGACTAAACTTGGCATGGATATTCAATATGTCCAATTGAAAACAGACCTTGACATTTGGGAGTTGTAGTTGCTTGGATTTATAGTTTACCCACAATCTAAGAGCATTCTGAACTCTACCAACGATAGATTGGGCCAAATTTTCCACACAGAACCCCCATGACCAACAAATACTGTGTTTTCTGATGGTCTTTGGCAATCCCTCTAGCACCCTCCTCACGACCCTCCCTCCAGGGGTCCCGACCCCCCAGGTTGAGAAACACTGATCTACACTATAGAATGAATGCAGTTGGATACCACTTTCGCTGGCATGGCTCAATGCTATGGAGTCCTGGAATCTGTAGTTTGGTGAGGAACCAATGCTGTTTGGCAGGGAAGACTCAAGTCCTTATAAAACCACAGCTCTAATTATTCCACAGCATTGAGCTTTGTGTCAGATTGCATTAATTCTCTAGTGAATTTGTTGACCTATCAAACTGAAATGGTCCTGAAACTGCACTTAGTCTTTTAAGAGGAAATTCTCCCAGATGTGGTCTCTGTTCTGTCTGTAGCATAGTGACCTTTCAAGCGACACTGGTTGAAATCCCTCCCTCTATTCAACCCAGATTCACACAGTTTGGACTAGAATAATCCTGTGAATTACCCAACTCTGCATATTTATTTACCCTCAGTTGACAGTCCCACATGCCTTCTGTCTAATAAGCAGCTTCTGTTTTCTGCACACGGGGATTAATTTGAGCCAGCAATGTTGTGGCAAAAAAGGAGAACTGAGCTGAAGCCTGTGTAAAATATACACAAGCAGCTAACTAACCAGCTAACTCCCCCCATTGCTTTTTTCTTATGGCTGCCACATATTGAAATGATCAGTTGGACAGGCTCTCGTTGGGTCCATACACATTAAGAGCATAGACATTATTTTGTGGAATTAAACGATAAATATCCGGCAGTTCAACAGTCAATTTCCAAACAAAGTCAGCCACATGCTTTTAGGAAGCACTTACGATTCAGAGGCATATTGTTTCTGTATATGGAGGTTCGATTGTCATATCTAATAACACCGGCCAACACATATTTTGGTGCCTCAAATGTGAGTCTTTTTTTTTTTTTTTGGATATATTTGATCTGCTGAATCCAAATATGGCACGAGATTTTCTCTTAACAGCTTTAGTTTTTGAGATACAGAACATCTACTAGCTGCCATCTGCTCACCCAATAAAGAATCATGATAACCATATCTAAGAAACTAGAGCTGATGCAGTCTATCCAATGCAATTTTCTGAATCGGTGTCCCAAATAACGCCAGGACCAGGCCTACAAACCAAGATGCCAATAATTGTTTTTGATTGGGATATGTAATCCATAACAGAATTATAGTGACTCCATCTTTCCTTTATTTTCTTGCCATCAGTGCTAATGATAAAATAAAATAATAATAAATACTTTACTTATAGACCACCCTCTCTCCCTGAGTGGACTCAGAGCTGTTTACATACAAAAAGGTAAACATTCAATGCCATAGTCAACAAAGACACACTAGCGCTAGTGCTCAATGATCAATTTTGTAAGCTATGACAGATAATATCATGGTTACATTACACTGTAAAACTAATACAGTTTGATGCCACTATAACTCCATGGCTTAATGCTATAGAATCCTGGGAGTTGTAGTTTTACAAGGTCTTTAGATTTCTCTGTCCCAAAAGTGCTGATGACTCATCTAATTACAGATCCAGGGATTCCATAGCAGTGGGTATATCTACGCCATGGAATTAACGAAGTTTGGCACCACTTGAGCTGGCTTCAATGTAACAAAATCTTGGGATTTTACTGTTTGGTGAGGCACCAGCACTTTCCAGTAGGCTTGTGCACAGATTTGGAGTAGTCAGCTCCCTTCTGCCAATCCGGCGTGTTTGGCTTGGTTAGATGGCCATAATGATAAGGGCCCAGCCATCATGTTTTTTGTCCGTTAAGGGACCATGTGGCCATTCATCACGGCTCCTCCTCCCCTATTCAGCATCACGCAGTGCAGGCCCGTAGCCAGGATTTCGATTCGGGGTGGGTGGGTGGGCTGAGTTTGTTTCGGGGGGGGGGGCTGAGTCTGAGTGAAAGAGGGTCTACCCTAGCAAACCTTTTGTATCGTTACCCCAATACCCCCATGCATATGGGATATATTGAGTACATGCCAGACGCAATGGCCTGCTTGCATGGAATTTCCATGTCAGCCCTTCCTATTGGGACAATCAGAATAGAAGAACGCCATGACATATCTTATCCAAGCTATGTCAGCTTCCTTAACCACATTGCTGAAAAGGAAAAGGAAAAAGGAAAAGATCCCAGGAACAGAAGGAGGAGCCTCATAGCTTCCTCATTACCGCCAATGGACTGGATCTAGCCACATTTTTGGCTGCGGACCAAAAACGGCTATTTGGCTACTCGCCATTTTTTGAGAGGCACACAAAAAAGGACACATGGATCTAATAATAATAATCATCATCATCATCATCTGTCAACTGCAAAAGGCCACCTTACCTCTGCGCACATCATTCGAAAATACATCACACAGTCCTAGACGCTTAGGAAGTGTTCAACTTGTGATTTTGTGATGCGAAATCTAGCATGTAGATCTCATTTGCTGTGACATACTTTGCATTTGTGTCAGTAAAATGATGATGATGATGATGATGATGATGATGATGATGATGATGACGACGATGATTCTGCAAAGACTCCGGCACAAGCCAGTCAAGGTGGTCCCAGTAGTGATCGGCACACTAGGTACAGTGCCTAATGACCTTGGCCTGCACTTAAACACAATTGGCGCTGACAAAATTACCCTCTACCAGCTGCAAAAGGCCACCTTACTGGGATCTGCACACATTATTCACTGATACATCATACAGTCCTAGACACTTGTGAAGTGTCCAACATGTGATCCAATACAACAACCAGCAGAGTGAGCTTGTCTGCTGTGTACTCATCTTGTTGTGTTTCAAATAACAACAACAACAACAACAACAACCTTTATTTATACTTTGTCACCATATCCCCAAAGGGGCGGCTAACATGAGATCAAGCCCAAAATTACAATAAAATGAAATGCAAGTGCAGCAAAATAAAATACAAAAAAGCAAAAATGGCATCAAAATAAATATATAACATAACAAAATAAAATAAAAAGTTCCAAAATGACAGGATAGAGAAATAGAACACAGTGGGCAGGCCAAATGTACCAAAAAATAAAATTGATAAAAATTGATAAAACCCTGGTTGAGATAGGTAGAATGTGTTTCTGAGGGGGGAACTCAAAAGGGCCGAACAGTGGGGTTAAACCTTCATTAGGGGCAAGGGGAAAATGCGTCATGAGGATGGAGCTGTAGTTGGGACAGACTAAAAATGGGATATATATTCATTCGCCAAAGGCACATCGAAAGAGCCAGGTTTTTAGGTCTTTCTTGAAAGCTGCAGCGAGTTTCAAAACAGAATCCAACAAGAAGAAATGCACAGGTCTACTTTCCGGTGTAACACAACTGCACCTGCAATTGAGCCATGGCAGTTAAAGTAGTGTCGAATTGTAGGTGCACCATTAGCCTTGGAAAAAAATTGTGACAGGTTGGATAGGACTTGAAGGCACACAACTATGTTTTCAGAGGCTTTTATTGTTATTTCAATGTGGTAATTCCTGGAGATTGAGGAGGCACCATTGCCTGGGACCTTTTTTGAAAAATCTGGCTCACAAACAAGGGAAGATCCAGGCGAATTCCAATGCTGCAGAAGCGGGAAGCGTGGAATGGGGCTTGGGCCGGCTGTGTTTTTCCAAAGGAAGTCATTATAATGTACTGAGGTCAGTGTTTGTGGAGTTGCCACAGTTACAGTCAGCAAAGGCCTTTCTAAACTCTTTAACCCGTTTGCATCAGATGCCCTTAAGAAAGAAATCTCCCACCCAAGGCCTTCTGCAATTGGCGCAAGGCCAGGCCACAGCTGAAGACAATTCCTGGCATTGATGTGAACGCGCCCTCGCTGGTTTCAGCTCAACATCAGCTTTAGGAAGCCTTACGAAGAATTTGTTCCTCTTTCAGAAGGGCATTTGGGTGCATCTATACTGCAGTTCGACACCACTTTAACTGCCATGGCTCAGTGCTATCGAATCATGGGAGTTGTAGTTTTGCAAGGTCTTTAGCCTTCTCTGCCAAAGAGGGCTGATGCCTCACCAAACTACAAAACCCAGGGTTCCATAGCATTGAGCGAGGGCAGTCAAAATGGTGTCAGACTGCATTAATTCTACAGTGCAAATCAGTGTTTCTCAACCTTCCTAATGCCACAGCCCTTTAATACAGTTCCTCATGTTGTGGTGACCCCAAATATGACACCAAACATAAAATTATTTTTGTTGCTACTTCTTAAGTCATTTTGCTACTATTATGAATTGTCATGTGAATATCTGATATGCAGGATGTATTTTCATTCACTGGACCAAATTTGGCACAAATACCTGATAACGCCCAAATTTGAATACTGGTGGAGTTGGAGGGGGTTGTCATTTGGGAGTTCTAGTTGCCGGGAGGTATAGTTAACCTACAATCAAAGAGCATTGTGAACTCCACCAACAATGGAATTGAAGCAATCTTGGCACACAGAACTCCCATGACTAAGAAAAAATACTGGAAGGGTTTGGTGGTCATTGACCTTGAGTTTTGGAGTTGTAGTTCACCTACATCCAGAGAGCACCGTGGACTTAAACAATGATGGATCTGGACAAAACTTGGCACAAATACTCAATATGCCCAAATGTGAACACTGGTGGAGTTTGGGGGAAATAGACCTTGACAGTTGGGAGTTGTAGTTGCTGGGATTTATAGTTCATCTACAATCAGAGAGCATACTGAACCACACCAATAATAGAATTGGGTCAGACTTCCCACACAGAATCCTCATGGTTTGAAGGGACTCCCTGTCACAAGCCTCCCTCCAGCCTTGCATGCTCTCCCTTGTCCACACATGTGCACCATGCTGTCATGCTCTCCCCTCCTTGTTTGGAGACTCGGAAACAGCCCTCACCTTGGCTGAGAGGCCAGCTGGTGGGAGGATTCGCAGTCTGTTTCCAAAAAGCAAGAGAAGGTCAGGCAGAGAGATCTTCTCTGTCAAAGTGGTTCCTAAGACCATCATAAATATGTGTTTTCTGATGGTCTTTGGTGACCCCTCTGAAACCGCCTCCTGACCACCCCCAGGGGTTCCAACTCCCAGGTTGAGAAAAACTTGTGTAGATGCACCCAAAGTCAATCTCATATGATGTTCATATCAAGGGTGATAATTTTGACCTCTTTAGTCTTAGGTCAACACTTTAATCTGGAGTCTAGCTCTGAGAAGCCAAAACGAAGGAGCAGAAAGATGCCCCACCATCATTCTGCTCGTGCCATGAAATTTTCCTTCAGTCCACACATTTCTACCATTGCATTCCAACATTAAAACTTAATTGGAGCATTTAGAAATAAAATGTAAGCATCCATAGAAAACGAGCAGGAAACATTACCAAAGGGAATTGCAAACACAGCAAATGTGAGCGTTCTGAATGCGAACAATTATCCGTGGCCCCTCTGACCCTGCGGAATTATAGTGTTATGATTCTCCTTTAACTGCCATGGCAACATCCTATGGATTCCTGGCATTTGCATTGAAAATTATTAATTAGAGACCTCTGGTGCCTCAACAAACTCCAGGATTGCACAGGATGCCGCTATGGCAATTAAAGTGGAAGTCGTAATGCTGTAATTGCCTAGTGTCAAAACGCCAAAACGTCTTGCTCTCGGCAGTGATAGAAACTGGGGGATTAAAGATAATTTTCATTCAGGGGGCAGGTTTCTAATTTGTAGGGACAATATCCTCATTTTCTCTCATCCTCCCCACAGCTGCACTGCCTTTTGAACGTACTGGTATTTAAATTGACATGGCTGGGAGGTGCATCTACACTCCAGTTTAACTTTATGTGCCATGACTCAATGTTATGTAATAATGGGAGTTGTAGTTTGGGGAGCACAAGCACTATTTAGCGGGAAAGGCTCAAGACCTTGTAAAACTGCAACTCCCATTATTCCATAGAACTCAGCCATGGTGACAAACTGCATTAATGGATTTCTATGAGTTTTCTGGGGCCATGAAGCATTCTCTCCTGACATTTCATCCACATCTGTGGCAGGCTTCCTCAGAGGTTGTGAGGTCTGTTGGAAACTAGGCAAATTGGTTTTTTTTGTAACTGTGGAATGCCCATGGTGGGAGAAAGAACTCTTGTCTGTTTGAGCCAACAATGTGATGCAGCGGCAAAAAAAGCCAATGGGATTCTGGCCTGCATGAATAGGAGTCTAGTGTCTAGATCCAGGGAAGTCATGCTACCCCTTTATTCTTCCTTGGTCAGATCACACCTGGAATCACACTGTGTCCCATTCTGGGCACCGCAATTGAAGGGAGATGTTGACAAGCTGGAATGAATGTGTCCATAGGAGGGCTAAAATGATCAAGGGTCTGGAGAACAAGCCCTATGAGGAGCGGCTTAAAGAGCTGGGCATGTTTAGTCTGAAGAAGAGAAGGCTGAGAGGAGACATGATAGCCATGTATAAGTATGTGAGAGGAAGTCATAGGGAGGAGGGAGCAAGCTTGTTTTCTGCTGCCCTGGAGACTAGGATGCAGAACAATGGCTTCAAACTACAAGAAAGGAGATTCCATCTGAACATTAGGAAGAACTTTCTGACTGTGAGAGCTGTTCGGCAGTGTGGTGGAGGCTACTTCTTTGGAGGCTTTTAAACAAAGGCTGGATGGCCATCTGTCGGGGGTGCTTTGAATGCAGTTTTCCTGCTTCTTGGCAGAGTGCTTTGCTTGTGTATTCATGCCAGAATGGGGTCGGACAGGATGGCCCTTGGGTCTTTTCCAACTTGCGTTGGACTGCAACTCTCAACACACAGAGCCAAAAAGCATAGCCAGTGATAGTTTTGATGATATCAATAGTTTCCATATTTGGTGGCTTATGAGTTCGCCAATCATGTACTATGGAAAAGGCTTCCCTTGTTTTCTGTTTTTGGTTCAGGTTGCTCTTAATGACACAAAAACATTTTGAAGCCATCCCTATAAAAGCTGGTAGTTTGGCCTATAAGGCATTCAGCAAAACGAAATAAACAAAATCAAGTCAGCAACATGAAGCACCCTGCAGTCCAGTCATGGCTTTAGATAGCATGTGTTTCTAGAGAAACCCAGGGTGCATCTACACTGTAGAATTAATGCAGTTTCTTGTCGAAGGCTTTCATGGCCAGAATCACTGGGTTGCAATGAGTTTTCTGGGCTGTATGGCTATGTTCCAGAAGCATTCTCTCCTGACATTTCACCCACATCTATTGCAGGCATCCTCAGAGGTTATGAGGTCTGTTGGAAACTAGGCAAGTGAAGTTTATGTCTAGGTCCAGGAAAACCATGAAAATAAACAAAATCTGGCTACCAGTATTTAAAAAAACCTCTAAAATCAGGACCAGAGCAACACTCAGGGCCCTTCCAGACAGGCCCTATATCCCAGGATCTGAAAACAGGTTTATCCCAAATTATCTGGCAGTGCAGACTCATTCATTGGTTTAAAGCAGAAAACCTGGGATCAGATCCTGGGATATAGGGCCTGTCTGGAAGGACCCTCAGAAAACAGCGGAATTCCAGACAGGACCAGCTAACAGCGCCCAACAAAGGATTCCCCCCAGGCAGGAAGCAGCCAGGCTTTGAAGCTGCAAGGATACCCAATGTTAATCAAGGTGGTCAATTACAACATTCACACTTGCTTCAGAGAATCATAGAATCATAGAGTTGGAAGAGACCTCATGGGCCATCCAGTCCAACCCCATTCTGGCATGAATACACAAGCAAATCACTCTCAGCAGATGGCCATCCAGCTGCTGCTTCAATTCCTCCAGATATAGACTCCACCACACTCCCAGGCAGCATATTCCACTGCCAAACAACTCTTATCATCAGGAACTTATTTCTAATGTTTGAGTGGAATCTTTTTTCCTGAAATTTGAATCCATTGCTCCGTGTCCTAGTCTCTGGAGCAGCAGAAAACATGTCTGCTCCCTCCTCGATATGACACCCTTTCAAGATGGCTATCATGTCCTCCTCTTCTCCAAGCTAAACATTCCCAGCACTTTCTAAGACTTGGCTTCCAGACCTTTAATAATTTTTGACACGTCCCAGCTTGTCAATCTCTTTTTTGCATTGTATAGTGCCTGGAACAGGACACAATGTTATTCCAGGTAAAGTCTGACTAATAGCTGGTGGAAAGTTGTCTCTCCCGCTTTAGAATTAGAGTCATTCTCTATGTTCTGTGCAATTGGACTAACACAATTACAAGTTGCACTTTTGCGGTATTGTCCTTATTGTCGTCATTATTATTTCCTCTTTCCTGCCTCCTCCCAAGGCTTCAGGCGGGTTACAACATAATTAAAATACAATAACTAAAAACATAAAATGGTTCAAAACACAGAGACATGAGATTAAACCACACATTAAAATCATTCAAACCGATAAAATGTTGATTCCACGGTGGCACAACGGTTAAACCGTTGAGTTGCTGAACTTGCTGATCGAAAGGTTGGCGGTTCGAATTCACAGGACGAGGTGAGTTCCCATTGTTAGCCCTAGCTCCTGGCAACTTAGCAGTTCAAAAACATAAATGTGAGTAGACCAATAGATACGCCTCGGCGGGAAGGTAAACGTCACTCCATGCAGTCATGGCAGCCACGTGACCTAGAAGGTGTCTATGGACAACGCAGGCTCTTTCGGCTTAGAAATGGAAACGAGCACTACCCCAGAGCCGGAGATGAAAGGGGAAACCTTTACTTTTATCTGTGTATTTGTGTTTCATTGTTTTAAGGCACTGAATGTTTACCTTGTGTCTGTATATGCTGGAATCCACCCTGAGTCCCCTCGGGGAGATAGGACAGAATACAAATAAATTATTATTATTATTATTATTATTATTATTATTATTATATTTTATAGTTTAAAATTGACTGGGTAGGCATGCCAGATTTTATTAAAAATCACTAGGTCCTCCATCATGACTATAGGAGCCCCCAGTGGTACAATGGGTGATGGCAGGACTGTTGACTGAACATCAGCGGTTCGAATCTGGGGAGAACAGGTTGAGTTCCCTCTGGCAGGCTTCTCTCTCTGACATGAGAGAAGCCTCCCACAAGGATGGTAAAACATCAAAACATCCGGGCATCCCTGGGCAACGTCCTTGCAGACGATTGATTCTCTCACACCAGAAGCGACTTGCAGTTTCTCAAGTCGCTCCTGACACGAAAAAAAAAATCATGACTATGGTCAAATTCCTAAATAGATTTTTTCTGGAAAACCTAGAGATTCCTAGGGAGATCACTTTTCTAAGGACTTCATCACACTAGAGAATTAATCCACTTTAAATCCAGTTGCTGCCTCCTGCACAATTCTGGGGTTTGTAGTTTAGGGAGGAGACTTTAACAGCCTCACTGTTAAAGTGTAGATCAGCTTTCATCAAGCTGGGGGTCGGGACCCCTAGGGGGGTCACGAAGGGGTGCTAGAGGGGTCACCAGAGACCACTAGAAAACACAGTATTTTCTGTTGGTCATGGGAGTTCTGTGTGGGAAGTTTGGCCCAATTCTATCATTGGTGGTGTTCAGAATGCTCTTTGATTGTAGGTGAGCTATAAATCCCAGCAACTACAACTCCCAAATGACAAAATCATCCCCCCCCCCCAACTGCACCCCCCCCCCCCAACCGCACTAGTATTCAAATTTGGGAGTATTGGGTATTTGTGCCAAATTTGGTCCAATGAATGAAAACACATTCTGCATATCAGATATTTAGATGACGATTCATAACAGGAGCAAAATTACAGTTATGGAATAGCAACGAAAATAATTTTATGTTTGGGGGTCACTACAACATGAGGAACTGTATTAAGGGGTTGTGGCATTAGGAAGATTGAGAACCACTTGTGTAGATGGACACATACATATACATCCCAGTTTTGTAAGAGTGGCTGAGAGAAGAACTAGCTGTGGTTTCCATCTTCTGCCCTTCCTTCCCCTCTCCAGCCCTTTAAAAATGAAATTTCTGGTTGAGGTTGCACAATTTCACCTTCCGGGTAAGTCAACATTCCTGCTGCTGCTGCCTTGATATCTTGCCTTCTCTTTTCTCATAGAGTATGTTATGGCTGAACAGGCACAATTACGCAAAATGGAAACAACCACATTGCAGGTTATGGGGCATGGCAGGAAGGGGGGAGAGGATTGCACACTTGCCCATTCCCGGTTGGGATTGCGCCCATTTCTTTCCTGTTTTGTTTCTCATCTTGCTGACACTGCATTTGTTCAACCTGACAATTGTTTTTGAACAAGGGCGATTATACAATAAGGCAATGGCTTCCGAGTCTGGGTTGCAAAGTTATCTTTTATTCTATTCCTTTTTTTAAAAAAAGATAGACAAAATTGACATCTACATTGTGGAATTAATGCAGTGTAACACCACTTTAACTGCCATGGCTCCATGCTGTGGAATCCTGGAAATTGTAGTTTGGTGAGGCATCAGCACTTTTCAGCAGAGAAGTCTGGAGACTTTGCAAAACTACCTCTCACATGATTCCATAGCATTGAGCCATGGCAGTTAAATTGGTGTCAAACTGCATTCATTTTACAGTGTAGATGCATCCTAACTGGGACGTCCATGAACCACAACAGGATACTTTGTAGTAGATATTGCTTAGAGGGAAGGTGGTCAACTGTAAATCTAGGCTGTGCACAAATATAAATGGAATATTAGGTTAAAAGAACTTCTTGCTTACGAACATAGCAGTGCATATGTTCTCAAACTACAAGAAAGGAGATTCCATCTGAATATGAGGAAGAACTTCCTGATTGTTAGAGCCGTTCAGCAGTGGAACTCTCTGCCCCGGAGTGTGGTGGAAACTCCTTCTTTGGAAGCTTTTAAACAGAGGCTGGATGGCCATCTGTTGGGGGTGCTTTGAATGCAGTTTTCCTGCTTCTTGGCAGGGGGTTGGACTGGATGGCCCATGAGGTCTCTTACAACTCTATGATTATATGATTCTGTGTTTCTATATACCTGTCTAAGGGTATATCTATACTGTAGAATTCGTGCAGTTTGACACCACGTTGACTGCCATGGCTCAATGCTATGGAACAAAAGGAGTGGTACCTTACCCTTCTCTGCCAAAGAGGGCTGATGCCTCACCAAACTACAAGATACACGGGCTCTCAATGTGCACAACAGCAGGAAAACATTAGTTGAACCATATTATAAATTCCTGAAAGTGACATTTTAACAAAAAAAGAAACAAAATTAGAATCTGAGTTGCTGTGAGTTTTCTGGGCTGTATGGCCATGTTCCAGAAGCATTCTTTCCTGACATTTCACCCACATCTATGGCAGGCATCCTCAGAGGTTGTGAGGTCTGATGCAAACTAGACACGTGGAGTTTATATATCTGTGGAATGTCCAGGGTGGGATGTCGGAGGCAAATGTGAATGTTGCCATTAGCCACCTTGATTAGCATTGAATGGCCTTGCAACTTGTTTTTTGAGTGTTGCTCTTGATTTACTGTCCTGATTTTAGAATCAACACTAAAAAAACAGGGAAATTGCAGAGAAGAATAAATCAGGGCCAGCTAACACCTTCCAACAAAGGATTCCAACAAAGGCAGCAACGAGTCAACCTTTGAAGCTGTAAGACCATTAAATATTAATCAAGGTGGTCAGTTGCAGCATTCATACTTGCCTCAAGCAGACTAGAGTTCTTTCTCCCTCCCTGGACATTCCACATATATATATAAACCCCACTTGCCTAGTTTCCAACAGATCCACAACCTCTGAGGATGCCTGTCATGGATGTGGGGGAAACGTCAGGAGAGAATGCTTCTGAAACATGTCCATACAACCTGCAAAACTCACAGCAACCGATTAATTCCGGCCAGGAAAGCCTTCGACAGCACATCAAAATTAGAATCATATCTGCATGTATAGGACTGGTCAGATTTTTCAATTCCTTCCCAGGCCTGAAATGAGAAATTCTTACATGTTACTTTTTGGACGACTAGTGTCAAAATCCCCTTTCCATTAAAAGGTTTTGGACCAGAAGTAACTTTCCATGTTGCTATTAGTTTGGGGAGCTGTGATACAAACAGTTACTTTCTCAAGCTCATAGCTAAAGTACAGAGTGTTTCAAAACAATGCACCCAAGTTCAAAGCACAGCAGTTTCAAAGTGTATACTGAAATAGCATCAATTGCACCTGGCTTCTAAATATAGTAAGGAATGAATTTTATTGGATTTACAGAGATAGGGAATTTTTCAAAGGGTGCATTTATGCTGTATAATTAATGCAACTTGTCACCACTTGAATTTCCATGGCTCAATGCTGTGGAATCTTGGGAGTTGCGGTTTTTCAAGATCTTTGGCCATCTAGTCGAATCATTAGATCCAATTTATAGCTGTTTTGCTCACTTCTGCCCTTAATATTTCTCGCCATCACCCCAGCTCACATCACACTTCTTCCGAAAACAGGAAACAGCGAATGAGTGGGGCGGAAATGAGAGGCAGCAAGGGACTTCTGCATGCAAGCCATGGAGCTCAGCTCAGGAAGTGGGTTGCTGTATTTTCAGAAATAGGAAAGGAAAAATACAACCTTGCAGCAGGATAGTGGAGTGTGCCTCTGTGTAGGCTTCTGCTTTCTGCAAGACGGATTTTGAATTTAGCGTTGGGTGCAAAACTCAGGTTTGTTTGTTTGTTTCTTGTAATAATTATCGTTTATATCCAGAGCCAGTTTAAAGAAGTTGTTACCATCTTGAACTGGGAGATCCAGTTTCAAGACTGCACTGAGCCATGAAATTTGCTGAATGATCTTCTAGATATCAGTATTTCTCTCTTTCGCTCTTGCCTGCCCTACAAGGTCATTGTGAAGATAAGGAGAAGGATAAGAGAGGCATGTAAGGATAATGGGGGGAAAGGGAGAGAATGGTGGAAGGTCACACCTATGCTGACCATTGCTGTGCAATTCTGAGCACATCTATTTAAGGGAGATGTTAACAAACTAGAATGTGTCCAGAGGAGGGCAACTAAAATAATCAAGGGTCTGGAGAACAAGCCCTGTGAGGAGCGGCTTAAAGAACTGGGCATGTTTAGCCTGAAGAAGAGAAGGCTGAGAGGAGATATGATAGCCATGTATAAATATGTGAGAGGAAGCCACAGGGAGGAGGGAGCAAGCTCGTTTTCTGCTTCCTTGGAGACTAGGACGCGGAACAATGGCTTCAAACTACAAGAGAGGAGATTCCATCTGAACATGAGGAAGAACTTCCTGACTGTGAGAGCTGTTCAGCAGTGGAACTCTCTGCCCCAGAGTGTGGTGGAGACTCTTTCTTTGGAGGCTTTTAAACAGGCTGGATGGCCATCTGTCAGGTGTGCTTTGAATGCAATTTTCCTGCTACTTGGCAGGAGGTTGGATTGGATGGCCCATGAGGTTTCTTCCAACTGTATGGTTCTGTGATTACATAGGAAATCCTGGAAGCTGTTTGAAGGCTGGATGGTGGTTACACAAAACAAAACACCAATGCACACTAAGGGCTTTCTTTTGTTTTTTTATTTATCGTATCAGAAGCGAACCGAGGATACAGTTGTAATGGATTTAAAAAACACAAAAGTTTTAAAAACTTGGCATTATATTAAATGTCCTTTGACCAGTAGCTGGCCACTTCAAGCGCCTCTGGTGTTCCTATAAGAAGGTCCTCCATCGTGCATGTGGCAGGGCTCAGACTGCATTGTAATAGGTGGCCTATGGTTTGCTCTTCTCCACACTCGCATGTTGTGGACTCCACTTTGTGGCCCCATTTCTTAAGGTTGGCTCTGCATCTCGTGGTGCCAGAGCACAGTCTGTTCAGTGCCTTCCAAGTCACCCAGTCTTCTGTGTGCTCAGGAGGGAGTCTCTCATTCAGTATCAGTCACAGATTGAGGTTCCAGGTTTTAGCCTGCCACTTTTGGACTCTCGCTTGCTGAGATGATCCTGCAAGTATCTCTGTAGATCTTAGAAAACTATTTCTTGATTTAAGGCATTGGCATGCTGACTGACATCCAAACAGAGGATGGACTGGAGATGTCACTGCCTTGGTCCTTTCATTATTGGCTGCTCCTTCCCAGCAGATGTCAGAGGTGCAATATTGGCTAAACAGCATTTCTCCAGCTGTGTTGGGTATAAACATCCTGTGATAGTGCGGAATGTCTCATTAAAAGCCACATCCACTATTTTAGCATGGTGAGATGCCTTCCTGCATACTCAGCAGAAGAGTAGCAAAGTGCAAGGGCCGATGTCTTCACTGTATCTGATTGTGATCCCCAGGTTGTGCCAGTCAGTTTTCATATTATATTGTTTCTAGAGCCCACTTTTTGCTTGATATTCAAGCAGTGGATTGTGCTCTGCTTTCTTTTGTGCTCTTTCTCTTTGAACTGAACTAAATGGTCAGTGTAGATGGGACCGACTCAACTTACATTCTTCAGACTAAAGGGGCAATACAGTTGGTCCTCTGTATCGACAGATTCTGTATATATAGATTCAACTATGCCTGGCTTGTAAATATTCTCATCCAATCCAATTCCAAGAAGGAAACATTGATTTGCCCATTTTATATAAAGGACGGAGTCCCCGGTGGCACAGTGAGTTAAACCGCTGAGCTGCTGAACTTGTTGACTGGAAGGTTGCAGGTTTGAATTCGGGGAGTGGTGTAAGCTCCCGCTGTCAGCCCCGGCTTCTGCCAACCTAGCATTGAAAACATGCAAATGTGAGTAGATCAATAGGTACCTCTCAAGCGAGAAGGTAACAGCGCTCCAAGCAATCATGCTGGCCACATGACCTTGGAGTTGTCTATGGACAACACTGGCTCTTCGGCTTAGACATTGAGATGAGCACCAACCCCCAGAGTCAGACACGACTGGACTTAATGTCAGGGGAAAACCTTTACCTTTACTATATAAACAACGCCATATACTGGGACTTGAGTATCTACAGATTTTGATATCCCAAAGGGTTCTGGAGTTAACCCCCAACGGACACTAAGGACACATTCTGTTAATATATTTAAGCAGTCCTGCCTCTTCTCTGCTTCTACCTTTTCCTCCAAAGGTACTTTTTCCTAGCAATCATGAGACATCTGCGTCATGCACACAGTTCCACTTTGCAACGAACAATGTTCAAGTATTAGGGTAATCCCCGCCTTCCTTCCTTCTTGGTTTACGTTTCACTCAGACACACCAGTTTGTCTAACATTCGCTTATGTTCCTTGCTAGAAGCAAACTACGAGCCAGGATAACGTGGGTTAATCTGTGGGGACTTAATGTGGGTTAGAGATAAGAAGATCCTGTCTCAAGGCAGAGAGTTGGATTAAATCACTTAAGTCCCAAATGGTATGCATGCTGGTGTGCCACCGGAGAACTGATAGTGTGCTACGGGAAATGAATTAATGACATAATTAAAAGTCTCCTGTGAACCCAAAAGACCTCCCAACAACAGAAGCTGCCTGTTGGGTTATTTGGTGATGCTTGACAATGACTCTACACTTTAGAATGAATCCATTTCAGACCACTTTTACTGCCATTGCTTAATGCTATAGCATGTTGGGAGTTATTGTTTTGCAAGGTCTCTGTCCTTCTCTGCCAAAGAGGGCTGATGCTTCACCAAACTACAACTCCCATGATTCCATAGCATTATTTACAGTATAGAGATTCACTCATAGTTGCTGCAGGGAATAATCGAAGAAAATAGATTTATTTCGCTCACAGGTCATAGGGCAAGTCACTGCTTCACTCCCAAGAGACGGAAAACTGTGTTGTCGAAGGTTTTCATGGCTGGAATCACTTGGTTGCTGTGAGTTTTCTGGGCCGAATGGCCATGTTCGAGAAGCATTCTCTGTTGGGAGAAAGAACTCTTGTCTGAAGAATCAAGGGACAGCTGATACCTCCCAACAAAGGATCCTCCCCAGGCAGCAATCAGACAGGTTTTAAAGCTGCAAGGCTATTCAGTGCTAATCAAGATGGCCAATTGAAACATTCACACTTGCCTCAAGCAGACAGTAATTCTTTCTTCCACCCTGCACTTTCCACAAATATATAAACCTCACTTGCCTAATTTCCACAACCTCACAACCTGCCATAGATGTGGGGAAACGTCAGGAGAGAATGCTTCTGGAACATGGCCATACAGCTCGGAAAACTCACAGCAACCCATAAGGAAAAATGTTGGGCCTCCAAAAGTTTTGAATGACATCTTCTCCTATGCCACTTGTCCCATTGGACATGTGGAGTGGGGTTACTGGAAACTGGGTTGAAGCATCTGGAGTGTGGTTTCATTTCATCTCTGTATGACATATAAAAATGTTAAATGGTCATGCCAAATAAAGATCGGTGGCAAGCTGTTAGACTTTGGAGTAGTATTTCTCAAACTGTTCTTCTCCAGATGTTTTGGACTTCCGTTCCCACAATTCTTATCAACTGGTAAGCTGGCTGGAATAATGTATTGGCTGGAATAATGTATTTGATGGCCAGGCACTGCCAGGCCATCAAATGCTAATCAAGGTGGTCAATTGAAACATTCACACCTAGATCTAACAGACAAGAGTACTTTGTCCCACCCTGGTCATTCCACAGATATATAAACCCCATTTTCCTAGTTCCAACAGACTTCACTACCTCTGAGGATGCTTGCCATAGATTTAGGCGAAACGTCAGGAGAGAATGCCTCTAGAACATGGCCATATAGCCCGAAAAAACCTACAACAATCCACTGGCTGGAATATTTGGAAACTGATGTCCAAAACACTTGGAGGAGAAAAAATTGAGAAACACTGCTTTGGAGGATTACCAACCCACTACAAAAAAAATGTTTAAAAAGCTACTTTTTTGGTCCAAACTGCCTTTAAGCGCCCTTTTGGAAACATTTTCACCATGTGTTTCAACTCCCTCCTTACACAAATTTAGACCCAGAAGAGCTCATTCTTAACAGGAAGTCAGCAATACAGAGTGACCTGAAATGGCCCCAGAGACAAAAACATGACAAAAAAGGTTTCCCAAAACTCAGTGTGGTGTTTTTTGGTTTTTTTTTTTTGTTGGAAAAAAATTGTGAATAATGTGGGGTGGGATTCATCTGCCTATATGCCCGCCCACCCCAGCAATAAACAAACAATAGGAGAACCTCACAACCTCTGAGGATGCCTGTCATAGATGCAGGTGAAACGTCAGGAGAGAATGCTTCTAGAACATGGCCATACAGCCTGAAAAACCTACAACAACCCAGTAGGAGAACCATCTACCTCAGCATGAGTGATGCTTCTGAAATATGTAGAAAACAAGGTTGGGAGT
This sequence comes from Anolis sagrei ordinatus, assembly GCF_025583915.1. Classification (NCBI taxonomy): domain Eukaryota; kingdom Metazoa; phylum Chordata; class Lepidosauria; order Squamata; family Anolidae; genus Anolis; species Anolis sagrei. The sequence continues at coordinate 288,784,340 of NW_026845477.1, read as the reverse complement.
GAGGAATGGAGAGGATTCTCTGAAAGAGAGCCATTCTCCCTTTTACAAGTTCAAAAGTAAATATTTGAGATATAAGGTTGTGCTTGGCATTTGGATCGAGGGGGAATAGGGTGCTTTGGCTTTCACTCTCATTTGGCCACACAGGCTGAATCTGGTGAGCTGTGGAGTACAGTAGTATCTGTTTAGAAACTTTTCTGGACAGTTATGATCATAAAACCACAAGCAAGCACTAACAAACATTAAGAGAGCAACCCAGTGATTCTGGCCATGAAAGCCTTCGACAACACATTGAACATCTCTACGGAGAGAAACTGTTCAAAGACAATGCAGAGATTGGAAAAACTGAAACATGACCATACAGCCCGGAAAATTCACAGCAACCCAAACATTAAGAGAGGTTGCCGATTGTCTGTATATTTTAGGAAACAGGATCCATGGATCTCTGTGTGGGGCTCTGGAAAGCGCTTGATGGACCAGATCCAGCTTCCCCAATTTGGGGCAATGCAGATGGGTTGGATTACAACTCTTATCATCCTGCAATCATGTGCTCTTCTGGATGTTATTGGATTGCACCAGTCATAATTCCTTGCTGTTGGAAGCTATAGTCCCGTTTCATGTGAAAAGCTGAATAGTACCTGCCACTAGACTAATAATAATAATGATGATGATAATGGTGATGATGATGATGATGATGATGATAAAGACCTTGGCCTGCACTTAAATACAATCAGTGCTGACAAAATTACCATCTGCCAGCTGCAAAAGGCCACCTTACTGGGATCTGCATGCATTATTCTCCGATACATCACACAGTCCTAGACACTTGGGAAGTGTCCAACATGTGATCCAATACAACAGCCAGCAGAGTGTCTGCTGTGGACTCATCTTGTTGTTTCAAATAATAATAATAATAATAATAATAATAATAATAATAATAATAATATAATAATAAGCTTTGTTTATGTCCCACCCCCTTGCAGCAAAACAAACAAATACAGTTAATGATATAACAAAACAATAATCACATATCAAAATAGCACAATAGTGTAAACAGACCAGGGGTTTTTAAACCTTTTCCACTTCCAACCCCTTTCCACATGTTAATTTTTTGTGTGGCCCCAGATATATAGCAATATAGTATAGGTATGAACATTTTAAAAAATCAGCATTTGCAAGATTTGCTAAACAGCTGATTTCCTCTTTATGGAGCACAGCTGAAGCATCTTCTGCAGACTCCACTGTAAACACTACATGTTGTTGCTAACAGATATGTGTAAATGAATGGCATTCAGAAGCTTTTTACTTTCGCCAAATTGTTTATGACCCCAACATTGAGATAAGAGGACCCCATTTGGTACCATAGTTTAAGAACCAGTGGACTAGACAATGTTGGACTGGATATACAACAGTCCAGCTTGGTTGAATTATTGTTGTTATCGTGAAACACGAATCAAGGAACATGAAAGGCACTGCAGACTAATTCAACCAGAGAAGTCAGCCATAGCAGAGCACCTGATGAACCAACCTGGACACAGCTTATTATTTGAGACACAGAAATGCTGGATCACTCTAACAACTACCATGTCAGGCTACACAGAGAAGCCATTGAAATCCACAAGCATGTGGACAATTTCAACAGAAAGGAGGAAACCATGAAAATGAACAAAATATGACTACCATTATTAAAAAATCTAAAATCATGACAGTAAATAAAGAACAACAGTAAAAAACAGGGGGACTCCAGACAAGAAATAATCAGGGACAGTAAGAAGCCAGACCTTGAAACTGCTAAACAATTAAATGCTAATCAAGGTGTCCAATTGAAACATTCAAACCTACATCCAACAGGCAAGCGTTCTTTCTCCCACCCTGGACATTTCAGAGATACATAAACCCCACTTGCCTAGTTTCCAACAAACCTCACAACCTCTGAGGATGCCTGCCATAGATGGGGCAAAACGCCAGGAGAGAATGCTTCTGGAACATGGCCATACGACAACCCATACCAAAACCAATAAAATATCCAACTTAAAATCTAAAACATACAAACATTAAATGAGAATTAATCCAAGATTGCAAACTGGGTCAATTAAGCTTTTAATGCCCATTAACCCTCCCTACAGTTTCCAAAACGAGTCTCAGTTTCTCCCTCCAAAGCGAGTCCTTACAGGTCCATTTCAGATCATAGCCATTGCATATGCAGGTAAGAGGTTTAAACTGGACTGTAATCTACTTTCATGATTATGAATGAGGAACTATGAACCATTTGGAGTACTAAATTAGAAAATTAGAGGAATGAGAACTTGGGAAGCCCAGGTTTTTATTTTTTACACAGCAGCTGCACTTGGTGAAGGCACTTTTTGGACTGCAATTCCAATAATTCTCAACCAGCCTCGTCAAGACAGATTGTGGTTCTGGGAGTTATGATCCAAAAAGAGATCCAAAATTTCCCTACAGGGCTGTTGAAAAAATAAAAATCTACTTTTGTTCGGTTAACCGGCACCCATGGGGAATGGTCAATGCCAGATAAATGTCGTTTCTGCTTGTTTAAGAGTTACTGTTAAAAATAGGCATGGCTAAAACTATATCCAGTATATGCTATACTTTGCTTTGATTGCAGTTTTCCTGCTTCTTGGCAGGGGGTTGGACTGGGTGACCCATGAGGTCTCTTCCAACTATGATTCTCTACTATACTATAAACTCTACATTGATTTGATATTAATATTTAAATCCAGTAATTAAAAGCAAATAAAGGCAAACTTAATTTAATGTAGCATTTCTGCTGAAAATGATTACCATATATACTCTAGTATAAACCAACCCAAATATAAGCCGAAACACCTAATTTTACCACAAACTCAACGTATTGAGTTGAGTATAAGGTGAGGGCGGGAAATGCAGCAGCTACTGGTAAATTTCAAAATAAAAATAGATACCAATAAAATTACATTAATGGAGGCATCATTAGGTTAAATATTTTTGAATATTTACATAAAACTGTAATTAAAGACAAGACTGTCCAACTCTGATTAAACCATTAACTTTCTTCAATGTCAGTGTGCTTACATATCCTTCCAATAATGATAAAGAGAATAAAATAATACATGTAATAATAATAATAATAATAATAATAATAATAATAGAGAAAAATAATAGAAATGTAATAATAACAGGGTAACTGCAATACAGAGGTATTAGTTCCCATTTATCTCTCAGAGCTGAAACCCAAAGCGATTTGGGTTTTCTTTCTGAGTTTGTTTTATCTCCCTTGGCCCTTCTGTAGAGGCTCCCTTATTCACCTTTTGCTCTCCTGCAGGCTTTAACGTTCAAAAAAAGGCATTGTGTCATCCTCCTGGGCAAATGGGTGATGGCAGAAATGGGATTATAATTAAAGCTAAAAGCAGAGGAGTGGGTAGCCAGCATCCGGCCTTTTCTGCACCGCGTTTCCTGGAGATGCAAGCGGCTGCTTAAGACGAGCCACATCCCTGCCTGCCTGTGCGCCTGGATTTCTCTCTTTATTTTTATTTTTGGTTAATAGCATTTGGTGTAAGAGCTTTGGAGACACATACAAGGAGGGGGCCCCTGGGCAAAGCTAAATGGAGCCAGACAACAAAGGTGACATTAAAATGAGACTGCGGATCAAAGGGCTCAACGCCCACGCTGTCCTTGGTTAAGAATATACCGACGGGCACAGCACAGTATGGCCTGGATGGGTTGCAAACTGGATGTGTTGCTCTCTAAAAGGATATCCGGAGTTTGGAAAAGTTACATTTTGGACTACAAGCCCCAACATCTCCAGTTGTGCTTTCTGTGGGACTTGTGCTCCAGAAAGTAACTCTGGAGCTCTGAGAAAAATAGCTTCTATAGTGCACTCACGGCTCTCTCTGGATGTAAGTGAACTACATCTCCCCAAAATCAAGGTGAATTTCTCCCAAAGACCTCTAGTATTTTTGGCTGGACATGGAGGCTCTGTGTTCCATGTTTGGTCCAATTCCATCTTTGGTGGAGTTCAGAGTGCTCATTGATTGCAGGTGAACTATAAATCCCAGTACCTACAACTCCAAAATGTCCAGGTCAATTCCCCTCAAAACCCACCAGTATTCAATTTTGGGCATATTGGGTATGCATGTCAAGTTTGGTCCAGTTGCATCATTGTTTGGGTTTGTAGTGCGCTCTGGATGTAGGTGAACTACAACTCCTATAAATCCCTCCAAAGACATCCAGTATGTTTTGTTGGTCATGGGGATTCTGTGTGCCAAATTAGTTCCAGGTCCATCGTTAGTGGAGTTCAGAGTACTCTTAGATTGCAGGTTAACTATACATCCCAGGACCTACAACGCCTATAAATCATGGTGAATTCTCCCAAACTTCTCTAGCGTGTTCAGTTGCTGATCAATTCCTCTGTTTGTTGTGTGCCAGAAAGGGTTAAGGGAGAGGCAGTGGGCGGGGTCATGCAAGTGCCACACTAATGGAGAGAGTAAGAAACACTGGGATGTCTCTGGAGGAGGAAACACATACAATCTAGAGTGAAATTGTCTCGGTATGAAAGCCTTCACTTAGGTGGTGGGCAGTATGGAGTTTGTGGAGGACATTGACAGGGGTCTTAGACATGTTCATGACACTCACTATAACCTGCAATGTCATTAGACGGATAGCAATTGGTGTCTCCTGAGTAGTGGGAGCTATAGCTGTTTGTGTAAGTGGACACTCCAGCCATATTTTTACACATATTTTTATTATATGTATAGATAGATAATAAATTGTCTATGACGCAATGGCAAAAGGAAGAGGGGCCGACCAAGGGCAAGATGGATGGATGGCATCCTTGAAGTGACTGGACTGACCTTGAGGGAGCTGGGGGTGGTAACGGCCGACAGGGAGCTCTGGCGTGGGCTGGTCCATGAGGTCATGAAGAGTCGGAGACGACTGAACAAATGAACAACAACAACATGACGCAATGGTACTGTAATTTTTTTAAAATAAACAAAAAATAAAGGAGCCATTAAATACTTTCAGGTGGAGATATTTCACCTGAAAATCTGTGTCAGAGCATCTACCACCCTTTAGTTCAGTGGTTCTCAACCTGTGGCTCCCCAGATGTTTTGGCCTTCAACTCCCAGAAATCCTAACAGCTTGTAAACTGGCTGGAATTTCTAGGAGTTGTAGGCCAAAACACCTGGAGACCCATAGGTTGAGAACCACTGCTTTAGTTTGATTCACAAACTGTCTTGAAGAAAAACTTACTCTAAAACAGTGGTTCACAACCTTCCTAATGCTGCAGCCTCTTAATACAGTTCCTCATGTTGTGCTGACCCCCAACCATAACATTGTTTTCATTGCTACTTCATAACTAATTTTGCTACTGTTATGAATCGTAATGTAAATATCTGATATGCAGGATGTATTTTCATTCACTGGACCAAATTTGGCACAAATACCTGATATACCCAAATTTGAATACTGGTGGGGTTGATTTTGTCATTTGGGAGTTGTAGTTGCTGGGATTTATAGTTCACCTACAAAGAGTATTCAGAACTCCACCAAAGATGGAATTGAACCAAACTTGGCACACAGAACTCCAACGACCAACAGAAAATACTGGAAGGGTTTGGTGGGCATTGACCTTGAGTTTTGGAGTTGTAGTTCACCTACATCCAGAGAGCACTGTGGACTCAAACAAATAGATCTGGACCAAACTTGGCACGTGTGAACAGTGGTGGAGTTTGGAGAAAATAGACCTTGACATTTGGGAGTTGCAGTTGCTGGGATTTGTAGTTCACCTACAATCAAAGAGCATTCTGAACCCCACCAACGATAGAATTGGGCCAAACTTCTCACACACAAAACAAAACTTTATTACAGCCCACAACAAGCACAAAGCGGGGCAACTTCCAACACAGAACCTCCATGCCTTGAAGGAACATACAGCATGCCTATATGTGTCATCTTAAATTTCTGCCAACCTGGCCAGAGACATTTTGTGGCTGGAGGCGAAGCAGCAAATCCCTACCCAACTCAAGTAAATAGTATCTAAAGCCAGCCAAGTTATTTTGGCACATGAGGCAGAAAATCCCCTAAGTACCTTTCTTTTTTCCTGGCATGAGAATACAATAACAACACACTTAATTACTAACAATTTTCTGCTCTTTTGTGACGTCTAAATCTGCCACCTAAGGACAATGGCAAAATGAGCTCCATCCTTCTTCTGCTTTCGGTAAACCCAGCCCAAGAAAACAGTTAAATATGAGAACTTAAAGCAAGTCAGTCAGATTTCCAGTATACGGAAACACCAGGATTTAGCACAGGTGGGCCTTTTGACATCACTTCTGGGAGTTGTAGTTTTGCAAGGTACCGGCTGCCTTTGGCTGAGAAGGCTGAAGACCTCGTAAAACTCCTCCTCCCATGAATCCCATGAGCCATAATAATAATAAATAATACACTTTATTTATATTCTGCCCTTCTCCCCTAGGGAACTCAGAGCGGATTACAGCATTTACATACACAGACAAACATTCAATGCCTTTCCAATCATATACAATGAGACATACAAACACAGAGGCAGAGGTTTCACCTTTCATTTCTGGCTTCTGGAGGCAGTGCTCATCTCTGGCTCTGGGGAGGTGCCTTTTTTCTCAATTTTCAAGCCAAGGAGCCTGCATTGTCATCTCCTGGTTGTGTGGCTGGAGCATCTCTTTGCCTTTTCCTTCCAAAGCGGTACCTATTTATCTACTCACATTTGCATGTTTTCGACCTGTTAGGTGGGCAGGAGCTGGAGCTGACACATGGGAGCTCACCTTGTCTTGCAGATTCAAACTGCCAACCAGATTAGCAGTTCAGCAGCACAAGGGTTTATCTCACTGCACCACCATGGCCCCTATTAACAAAGTGGTGTCAAATTATACTAATTCTGTAGTGTAGATGCACCCTCAAGTCTGCTCACATCCATGCTGAATTTGATCCCTGAAGAATATTGTATCCTTTATCCTTCATCAAAATTTGTGAGTTCCAGTCTACCAATAGCTGAGCAATATTGATTTTGGGGGTGATCGAATGTTTATACTATTATCTGTATTTTTAATGTATTGTGTATTTTTGTGGCATTGAATGGTTGTAAGCCACGCCCATGGGGATATGGGACAGAATATAAATAAAGTTTGATTAATTGCTTGATGATTGGGTTGCTGTGAGTTTTCCGAGCTGTATGGCCATGTTCCAGAAGCATTCTCTCCTGACATTTCGCCCACATATATGACAGGCATCCTCAGAGGTTGTGAGGTGTTGGAAACTGGGCAAATGGGGTTTACATATCTGTGGAAGGTACAGGGTGGGAGAAAGAACTCTTGTCTGCTTGAGGCAAGTGTGAATGTTGCAATTGTCCCCCTTGATTAGCACTCAACGGCCTTGCAGCTTCAAAGCCTGGCTGCTTCCTGCCTGGGGGAATTGATGGTCAGTTTGAGGCATTTTATAAACTAGATTTAACTGATTTTGATTATATGTGGAAACTTAGGAGAAACCTATGTGGAACGGAAAAGTGGCATTTGAGGCCCTATCTACTTCGATTATCTGGATTTTATATGATGGCCTGTAGCACAACAGGTTGACCAGCAGCTGCAGTAATAAATCTTGCCAATCGGAAGGTTGACAGTTTGAAGCCTGGGTTGGGGTAAGCTCCTGACCTTCAGCCCAGCTTCTGCCTACCTAGCAGATCAAAAACAGCAGTTGTGAGTAAATAAATACCACTTTAAATGGGAAGGTATTTAAAGGCACCTATAAGGAAATCCTATAAAAGTGCCGGGGATTCAATCAAGGAGGAAGTTACGAACAAAAAGTTTTTCAGCAGGGAAGATAAAGCAACAGCACCTTCCTGTGGCCGGAACCAAGCACAACCTCCAATATGCCAAAGATGGGAAAGCCTCTATACCTCTATCTATGTAAATTTGTCTGTCTTCTTCTTGTATAACGGCATTGAATGTTTGCCGTATATGTCTTTTGTGATCCGCCCTGAGTTTCCTTCAGAGTGAGAAAGGCAGAATATAAATACTGTAAATAAATAATAAATAATTATATGGCAGTGTAGAAGGAGCCTGAGAGTTTGCTGTATGTATGAGCTTTCAAGTCACCTGTTGTTGACGTATAGCCATTTCATTCATTTGATAGGGTTTTCTTAGGTCAGAAGTGGTTTTGCCAATTCCTTCCTCTGAAATAGTACCTGTTAATTAATTGGTGGTCTCTTATCCAAATATTTTTTGTGTATGTGTCAGGATCGACTTGAGAAACTGCAAGTCACTTCTGGTGTGAGAGAATTGGCCATCTGCAAGGACATTGTCCAGGGGATGCCTGGATATTTTGATGTTTTACCATCCTTATGGGAGGCTTCTCTCATGTTCCCGCATGGGGAGCTGGAGCTGACAGAGGGAACTCATCTGTGTTCTCTCCAGATTCGAACCTCTGACCTGTCAGTCATCGGTCCTGCCAGCACAAGGATTTAACCCACTGCACCATCGGGGCTCCAAGTATTAACCAGGGCCAAAACTGCTTAGCTTTTAAGATCAGATAAGATCTAGCCCTTTAAAAGCAATGAGGCTGTGCAGAAAGACTATAATAATTCAGACCAATCCCAATTTCCAATAACAGCAAGTAATGCCAGATAAAAATTACACCATTAAAAGAATAGTAGGACCCAGCCTGGTAAAGCCAGACTGTTTAATTAGCAATACCAAATCCGCTAGAGCCAAAAAAAAAGTAGAGCAGTAAAAAGAAGTTACAACATAAGTAATAAGAGAACATCGCCCTAGAACCAGTCAAATAACTAGCCCTCCAAACATTTACAATCGTGATGGTATTATTACCCATGTTGGCTGCCAACTAAAGCTTTTGTAAAAACAGAAATGCCACTCTTACGAGCAGAAAGACGTTAGGGAAGTGGCCAAGAGAATTTCCCTTGGCAAAGAATTGCACAGAATAGGTGCCAAGAGAGAGGAAGCCCTGCTTGCTTACTTACTTGCTTGTCTGCCTGTTTAAACAAAAGATGGAAGAATGAATAGGACTTCTCCATTCTTATATGGGAAATAGTAGGAAGACAGATAGGTAGGCATACAAACATATACATACACATATATATATTCAAATGAGATTATATAAACAGTTTTGTGGAATAGTACTCTTGATCCTTTGATTGTACTCATGCCAGGTAGCATGAGGTCATTGAAGACCTATGTAGTCCAACATTTTTTCCCGTACAGTTGCCTATAGGAAGTGTGCCATATCATAGAATCATAGAGTTGGACTGGGCTATCCAGTCCCCCTTGCCAAGAAGCAGGAAAATTGCATTCAAAGCAAGATGACAGATGGCCATCCAGCCTCTGCTTAAAAGCCTCCAAAGAAGGAGCCTCCACCACACAGAGAGTTCCACTGCTGAATTTCTCTCACAGTTAGGAAGTTCTTCCTAATGTTCAGATGGAATCTCCTTTCTTGTAGTTTGAAGTCATTGCTCCGCGTCCTAGTCTCCAGGGCAGCAAAAAACAAGCTTGCTCCTTCCTCCTTGTGACTTCCTCTCACATATTTATATATGGCTATCATGTCTCCTCTCAGCCTCCTCTTCTTCAGGCTAAACATGCCCAGCTGATTAAGCCGCTCCTCATAGGGCTTGTTCTCCAGATCCTTGATATACACTGTTATTTATTTCATATACACTGTTATTTATTTATCGTGTCAGAAGTGAATTGAAGGTACCGTTATGATGTATTTAAAACACAAACGAAGTTTTTAAAATGGCATTATGCTAAATGTCCTTTGACCAGAAGCTGGCCACTTGCAGTGCCTCTGCTGTCACTGTAAGGAAGTCCTCCACTATGCATGTGGCAAGGCTCAGGTTGCACTGTAGTAGAATCATAGAATAGAATCATAGAATCAAAGTTGGAAGAGACCTCATGGGCCATCCAGTCCAACCCCCTGCCAAGAAGCAGGAATATTGCATTCAAATCACCCCTGACAAATGGCCATCCAGCCTCTGCTTAAAAGCTTCCAAAGAAGGAGCCTCCACCACACTCCGGGGCAGAGAGTTCCACTGCTGACCGGCTCTCACAGTCAGGAAGTTCTTCCTAATGTTCAGATGGAATCTCCTCTCTTGTAGTTTGAAGCCATTGTTCCACGTCCTAGTCTCCAAGGAAGCAGAAAACAAGCTTGCTCCCTCCTCCCTGTGGCTTCCTCTCACATATTTATACATGGCTATCATATCTCCTCTCAGCCTTCTCTTCTTCAGGCTAAACATGCCCAGCTCCTTAAGCGCTCCTCATAGGGCTTGTTCTCCAGACCCTTGATCATTTTAGTCGCCCTCCTCTGGACACATTCCAGCTTGTCAATATCTCTCTTGAATTGTGGTGCCCAGAATTGGACACAATATTCCAGATGTGGTCTAACCAAAGCAGAATAGAGGGGTAGCATTACTTCTTTAGATCTAGACACTATGCTCCTATTGATGCAGGCCAAAATCCCATTGGCTTTTTTTTGCCGCCACATCACATTGTTGGCTCATGTTTAACTTGTTGTCCACGAGGACTCCAAGATCTTTTTCACACGTACTGCTCTCGAGCCAGGCGTCACCCAGTCTGTATCTTTGCATTTCATTTTTTCTGCCAAAGTGGAGTATCTTGCATTTGTCACTGTTGAACTTCATTTTGTTAGTTTTGGCCCATCTCTCTAATCTGTCAAGATCGTTTTGAATTCTGCTCCTGTCCTCTAGACTATTGGCTATCCCTCCCAATTTGGTGTCGTCTGCAAACTTGATGATCATGCCTTCTAGCCCTTCCTCTAAGTCATTAATAAAGATGTTGAACAGGACCGGGCCCAGGACGGAACCCTGCGGCACTCCCCTCGTCACTTCTTTCCAAGATGAAGAGGAAGCATTAGTGAGCACTCTCTGTGTTCGTCCACTTAACCAATTACAGATCCACCTCACCGTAGTTTTGCCTAGCCCACATTGGACTAGTTTCCTTGCCAGAAGGTCATGGGGGGACCTTGTCGAAGGCCTTACTGAAATCCAGGTACGCTACATCCACGGCATTCCCCGCATCTACCCAGCTTGTAACTCTATCGAAAGAAAGAGATCAGATTAGTCTGGCATGACTTGTTTTTGATAAATCCATGTTGACTATTAGCGATGACTGCACTTGTTTCTAAGTGTTTGCAGACCGCTTCCTTAACAATCTTTTCCAGAATCTTGCCCGGTATCGACGTGAGGCTGACCGGACGGTAGTTGTTTGGGTCATCCTTTTTTCCCTTCTTGAAGATTGGGACCACATTGGCCCTCCTCCAATCTGCTGGAACTTCTCCCGTTCTCCAAGAACTCTCAAAGATGGTTGCCAATGGTTCCGAAATGACTTCCGCTAGTTCCTTCAATACTCTGGGGTGTTGTTGATCTGGCCCTGGGGACTTGAACTCATTAAGAGCGGCCAGGTATTCCTGGACGACTTCTTTCCCAATTTGGGGTTGGATGTCCTCCAATCCCTCATCCACTCCATCTTGCTGAGGTTGAAGACTCTCTTTTTGTGAGAAGACCGAGGCAAAGAAGGCATTAAGTAGTTCTGCCTTTTCCCTATCCCCTGTCAGCATTGCCCCATCTTCTCCTCGAAGAGGTCCTATCGCCTCCTTGTTTTTCCTTTTTCTACTGACATAAGAATAGAAGCCCTTTTTATTGTTTTTAATGTCCCTGGCAAGTCTGAGCTCGTTTTTTGCTTTAGCCTTGCTTTAGTACGTGGTCTGTGGTTTGCTCTTCTTTGCACTCGCATGTCGTGGACTCATTTCTTAAGGTTGGCTCTGCATCTCGTGGTGCCAGAGCGCAGGCTGTTCCACATCTTCCAAGTCACCCAGTCTTCACCTAGGAGGGAGTATCTCCTCTAGTATCAGCCACTGATTGAGGTTCCAGGTTTTAACTTGCTACTTTTGGACTCTTGCTTGCTAAGGTGTTCCTGCGAGTGTCTCTGTATATCTTAGAAAGCAATTTCTTGATTTAAGGCATTGGCTTGCTGGCTGATATCCAAACAGAGGATGGGCTGGAGATGTCACTGGCTTGGTCCTTTTGTTGATGATTGCTACTTCCCGGTGGATTTCAGGTGGTGCAATACCAGCTAAACAGTATAATTTCTCCAGTGGTGTTGGGCGTAGACATCCTGTGATAATATGGTATGTCTCATTAAGACCTATGTCCACTAATTAACATGGTGAGATTATTCCACACTGGTCATGTGTATTCAGCAGCAGATGTGCAAGGGCAGATGTCTTCATGTAGCTCCAGTGTTTCAGTTTCAGTTAACTGAAGGTGCATCTACACCAGTGGTTCTCAACCTGGGGTCCCCAGATGTTTTAACAGCTGATAAACTGGCTGGGATTTCTGGGAGTTGTTGGCCAAAAACATCTGGGGACCCCAGGTTGAGAACCACTGATCTACACTGTACAATGAATGCGATTTGGCAGCATTTTAACTACCGTGGACCTATGCTGTGGAATCACAGAAGCTGAAGTTTTACAAGTTCTTTAGCCTTCTCTGCCTTTGTTGCTTCACCAAACTACAAATCCCAGTGTTCCATCACATGACAGTAAAAGTGGTGTCAAACTGCATTCATTTTACAGTGTAGAACAGGCATGGGCAAACCTGGGCCCTCCAGGTGTTTTGGACTTCAACTCCCACAATTCCTAACAGCCTCCTGGGAGTTGAAGTCCAAAACACCTGGAGGGCCCAGGTTTGCCCATGCCTGGTGTATAAGCACTCTAAGAGCCTACTGTATTGAGCCATGGCAGTGAAAGTGGGGTCAAACTGCATTCATTCTACAGTGTAGACGCACCCCAGATAGAGGGCAACAGTTGTATGGGCTTTGAACTTGGCAAAAAGTATCTTTTTTTGATTTCAGGTTGAGTTGTGGTCCAAAACACATAACTTTTCCAAGATCTTTATAGAAAGGCAAAGTAAGTGAGAGTTTAAAAGCCTGCCTCCCTTTCCCCCTGTCATGTTTCACATCTGGCTCATCGTCTTCTGACGCCAGCATCTCCCTACCCTTCCCTCCTCCTCCTCCTCCTCTGTGTCCTGTGTTTCTTCCCTCCCCTCCGCAGCTGCCAGGGCCTCACCCAAAGTCCTGCCTCCCTAAGGAATGCACCAGGTCTGAGTCACCCGCTCAGCCTCCTAAAAAAGGCCAAAAAACAGCTTTGGCAGAGGGCAGGAACACAGGCAGCTGTTGCCCAAGATGCTGCACTGCCAAGTCTTGAGACAACCTCTGTTTCTCACACTCACTGCTGTGGCAAAGGGGGGAAACAGGAGAAATCATAAGAGTTTAAGTTTTACACAGTCTTTAGCTTCCTTTACCAAAAGATGCTTGTGCCTCACCAAACTAAATCTCCCACCATTCCATAGCATTGATGCTGGGCTACAACTCCTGAATTCCTCCTTTATAGACATCATCACAGAGCCCCCAGTGGTGCAGTGGGTTACACCGCGGAGCCGCTGCACTTGTTGACCAAAAAGTTGCAGGTTCGAATCCAGGGGCCAGTGTGAGCTCCCGCTGTCAGCCCCAGCTTTTGCCAACCTAGCAGTTTGAAAACATGCAAATGTGAATAGATCAATAGGTATGGCTTCTGTGAGAAGGTAAGGTGCTCCATGCAGTCATGCCGGCCACATGACCTTGGAGGTGTCTAGGGACAACGCTAGTTCTTTGGCTTAGAAATGGAAATGAGCACCACCCCCCAGAGTGGGACACGACTGGACTTAATGTCAGAGGAAAACCTTTACTTTTACCTAGACATTATTATTATTATTATTATTATTATTATTATTATTATTATTATTATTATTATCTTTATTTGTAGCCCGCTAGCATCTCCCGAAGGACTCGATGTGGCTTACATGGGCCGAGGCCTCAAAAACAACAACATAACAATACACATAACATTATAAAGCAAATCAAAAACATAAAGCAATAGACGATAAACAATACACCATAACTCAATTAAAAACTAGGGCCGGGCCAACTGTAATGGGTACAGATTTAAAAGGTGCTGAGTATGACAGGTAACATGTAGGATTTTAGGGTAAGTGCAATGTGCAGACAATCTTAACTCTCTGATAAAGTGCATTTGGGACATGATGCTGGGAGTTTCCCATTCTGGAAAGGCACACTGGAACAGCCAGGTCTTCAAGCTCTTCCTAAAGACTGCCAGTGTAGGGGCTTGTCTGATGTCCTTGGGGAGGGTGTTCCAAAGTCGAGGGGCTACCACAGAAAAGGCCCTGTCCCTCGTCCCCACCAAACGCGCCTGCGACGCAGGTGGGATCGCAAGCAGGGCCTCTCCGGACAAGAGCAGATAGGAGTTGCGATACAGTCGTATCTGCAAGGCTGCACTTTGTTCTGTTTTGGCAGGAGAGTGGGGTTTGGATTTTGATACAAAGCTTGTGGATATGATGTCTGACGTTAAAATGTCATTTTACCCCTCTCTCGAAGCCACAAGTATTGTTGGGTTGCAATTCCCATCATCCCCTATCTGCAAAGGTGATGGGAGTTGTCGTTGAGTAACGTCTAAGGACCCAAATTGGTACAACTAAAGAGCACCAGCCACTATGTAAAAAAAAATAATAGTTGTCCCTTTGTATCCACAAATGCTATATCCCTTTGAAGATGAAAATAAGTTTGACACCCCTGGCTTCAAGTAACAAAGATGGGTTACAGTTGCACCCAAAAGTAACTTTTCCCCCAGTGATTTGCTTAGTTTTGAAAAGTGACAGAAGCATTTATGGGCCAGAGAGCCCGTTTTGTCAGACAATACTACTATTTTACTGCTCTTCCGAGCCAGTGTAATGCTTTGGCTCTTCTCTAATCCCTATTCAGCCATGAAACTGTGGGACAAATTAGATGTGACATTTTTTTGCTCTAAGTCAAAGCAGCCACAGGCAGCCAGTGACTGAAGCCATGGGTTGCAGGGAAAGGAGTTAACCCATTTCTCACGTCATCTCCACCGTCCAATCCAGCCTTTTAGGATTGCCAAAATCTTGCTGTTTTTAAAACAGCTCAGGCTCCTATTTATTTAACTGCTGTGTGATACACTGAGGATAGATATACACAATAGAATTAGTGCAGTTTGACATCACTTGAACTGCTATGGCTCAGTGCTGTGGCATCCTGGGATTTGTAGTTTGGTGTGGCGCCAGCACTCTTTAGCAGAGAAAGGTCTTGCAAAACTAATATCCATGATTCAGTAGCATTGAGCCATGGCAGTTAATGTGGCATCAAACTGCTATAATTATATATATTATGCTATATATATTATGCTGTAGCCACTTGTACAGTGTGGCTACGGCACAGGGAAATGGAGTAGTTTCCAAATTAAATCCAACCTCACATAACTTTGTGATTGCACCTACACTGCAATTAACAACCACAAACTGCATGTGTACCCTTTGTGTAAATCTGTGCATATCCATCTGCTCAGTTATAGCACTTTGATCCCACTTTAACTGTCATGGATCCATTCTATGGAATCCTGGGCTTTGTAAATTGGCAGTTACATGACACATGGAGCTGATTTGGGTTTAAGGTCAGTTAACATGTAATAAATAATAATAATAATAATCATCATCATCATCATCTTTATTTATACCCCGCCACCATCTCCCCAAAGGGGACTTGGGGCGGCTAACATGAGTCCAAGCCCAAAAATAATACAGCAAAGTTAGAAACAAAACAAAACAAAACAACAGAAAAAATACATCACAGCAAAATACATAAAATAACAGAATAAAATAAACAGTGCAAAATAACATAATAAAAAATCAAACACAAAGGGTGGGCCAAATGTACGAGCTAAAATGTTAAAACCCTGGATGAGATAGGAATAAAAGAGTGTATAAAAAGTGTATTTGTGAGGGAGGAGCTCAGGAAGGGGGAGCAGTGGGGTTTGGCCTTTATTAAGGACTGGAGAAAGGTTTTTGGTTTTTTTTTTTGTCGTATCAGGAGTGACTTGAGAAACTGCAAGTCGCTTCTGGTGTGAGAGAATTGGCCGTCTGCAAGGACGTTGCCCAGGGGACGCCCGGATGTTTTGATGTTTTATCATCCTTGTGGGAGGCTTCTCTCATGTCTCCGCATGATGAGCTGGAGCTGATAGAGGGGGCTCATCCGCACTCTCCCTGGATTCAAACTTGCGACCTGTCGGTCTTCAGTCCTGCCAGCACAGGGGTTTAACCCACTGCGTTACCGAGGGCTCCTGGAGAAAGTGCATCATGAGGACAACTGTAGATGAAAACAAACAAAGCATCCTTGAACTGCATTGACAGAAGTCTTGGGTTATCCTAAAATGGAGTCTCAGTCTGAATAGTCCCAGATCTGATCATATGGTCTGTATTCCCTCCCACAACCTCAGACAACTTAGAGTTAAGGGAAAACTGCATATTAAAATATACATGTAATATAGTAAGCAATCTGAATTGTATACATAACAAATAACTAGTATAGGAGGCTTATAGAAGGTTGCTATTTCCAACACCTTTTCGATAGGATAACTTTTTCAGGAGTAATTTTTCTTTCTGAGGAGTAGATTTCTCTTTCCTGTTTTCCCACCCCCGTTCTTAACTATGAGTAGTTTGTAAGTAGGATGGTTGTAACTCAAGTGCTGCCTGTTTTGAGATTTAAGAGGCCACAACTTTTTACATGGTCATCCTGTATTCCCAGACTCAGACGGCCCCAGGGACACAGGATGGCACACACTCACCGTTCCTATTGTCGTAATGGCCATGACATAACTAGTGCCTGTTTCTTGCCTGGAGGGACTGCAGTTGGGGCACAAGGGTGAGGGGAAAGGAGGGCTGATTCCTCCTCTACCTACTTATTTTCTGCTGCTCTAGAGACTAGGACACAGTGCAATGTACTCAAATTGCAGGAAAAGAGATTCCACCTAAACATTAGGAATTACAACTTGTTGGAACATGCAAGAAATCAGTTAATGTGTGTGTGTCAACTGTAAAATAAGATGCATGAAGCTAATTCGTTGGGCAATGTCCAGAGAGATGGCTAAGCCTGGGACTTTTGGATACTGTTACATTTTTGTTCTGGTTCGAGCTATGCAGGTGCAGAGAGAGACAGAGTTTGGAGTGTGCTCTCGCTTCATGAATTGTTGAAGGAGTTTATCCATATGGACAGGGAAATACTATTTTAAATCTCTCATAAAAGGACGTTATGTGAGGTAGTGCAACTGATCATATTATACATATATGTTGTTCTGGATTTTCGAAGAGTAAACTTCTTGTACTTTATTGTTCATCTGTGTGCTCTGGCAAGGCAGTGGTTTGGGCTGATCAAATGTGAACTACCAGTGGTTTATTTTACATTATGCACACAGCTTGATGGTAAGAGCTGTGCTTCCTGGGAGTGTGGTGGAGTCTCCTCTTGAGGTTTTAAAGCAGAGCCTGAATGGCCATCTGTCAGGAGTGTTTTGATTGTGTATCCCTGCATGGCAGATTGGGGTTGGACTCTGTGGCCTTTGTGGTCTCATCCAACTCTAAAGTTCTAGGTCTGTGTCGAGCTGCCCCTAGTCCAACGCTCAAACCCCTCTTACCACCCTGGAGTTACTACTCTTTAAACTTGCTATTCTCATTCCATTCCTGCAGGCAACTTGACTTGGCAGACTTTCAAGTAACGCAACATCCGGCTGCATAAGAGTTCTGACTGTCCCATTTCCACAGATAAAGTTGTTGTAACAAAGAGATGAGTAATGCAAAAAGTACACCGCAACCAACGTAACGTGCAATGCACACTGTAGTATGGGGTAGCCCTGGATGAGAGCACTCTGTTCCACCCCCGCCTCTACTTTGGGTCATTAATAGACCTCAGTTAATTGAGATTAGCTTGGATTATTTCCCATGGGAACCGCTTGGGAAGAAGATAATCCCAAGGACCCCCCTGTGTGGCTAAACTTTAGCTCGAGGGACTGGGAAGAATTCCCAAATGTAAGCAGAGCCGGCTGAAAAGACATCCGGTGCATCCACACGGTAGAGTTAATGCAGTTTGACACCACTAATTGCCATGAATGACTCAATACTGTGGAATCCCAGGAGTTGTAGGTTTGCAAGGCTTTTAGCCTTCTCTGTCAAAGAGTGATGGAACCTCAGAAAACTACAACTCCCATGTTCCCAAAGCAATGTGCTAAGGCAGTTAAAGTGGTGTCCAACTGCAATAATGCTACAGTGTAGATGTACTCCTTTGCTGCCTGAAACAAATCAGGCACATCCAGTTCAGAGTATCCAGTTAAGTTATCTGTTTTGCCACCCGGGGCAGGAAATCCCACAGGCATAAAATGAAATCATAATTAAACATCAATTTCCTCCCCCTTTTTTGTTGCCTAGTATTTGCCGCCTGAGGCCACTGTCTCATTCTGCCTAATTATTCCAAACTGGTTTTAGCTGCAAATAGAGGTCAGACTCTGCCGGAGAACTGGTTTCTTAAAGCAATGCTTTTGACATTGTGCAAAAGTCTTTAGCCTTTTCTGCCAAAGAGTGTGGGCGCCTCACCAAACTACATCTCCTAAAACTCTATGAGCCAGTGGCAATTAAAGCAGTGTCAAACTGCCTTAATTCTACAGTGTAGCTTGAGAAGAGTCTTCTTAATGCTACAATAACTGCATCCTGGACATTCCACAGACATATAAACCCCATTTCCCCAGTTTCCAGCTGACCTCACAACCTCTGGGGATGCCTGCCATAGATGCAGACAAAACGTCAGGAGAGAATGCCTCCGGAGCATGGCCATACAGCCCGAAAAACTTACAACAACCCGCTAACTGCGCCAATTCTTACCAGATGTTAGTGAACATGTCTTATGTGTTGGCATGATCTTTGCATTAACTAGACCGTGCATCCTTTGCCGCTATCTTACTTAATCTTTAATGTCTCACCAGTTTCCGTGCCAAATCCTACTTTGATTTATTTTCTTTTGCATATAGATTACACATTTTCTTGGCAGTCACTGCTGCTTTCCATCAGAATTTGGCAAAGATATTTGTGAAAGATATTACAGCTCCCAGGATTTCTGAGCCAGCACAACCAGGGAGGAAAGTTCTGCATATTCATTTATTTATTATATTTAGAAACCACTGTATATTTACATCTTAAAGTGCATCTATATTGCAAAATTAATGGGAATTTATAATATACGGTTCAATAATTCCCCCTCTCTCAGGCACTTTAAGAACTCATGTGTATGTATGTTGTAGCTTGGTGAGGCATCAACACTCAAGCTGGAATGTGTCTAGAGAACAACTAAAATGATCAAGTATCTGGAGAACAAGCCCTATGAGGAGTGGCTTAAAGAGCTGGGCATGTTTAGCCTGTAGAAGAAAAGGCTGAGAGGAGACATGATGGATAAATATGTGAGAGGAAGTCATAGGGAGGAGGAAACAAGCTTGTTTTCTGATGCCCTGGAGACTAGGACACCTGAACATGAGGAAGAACTTCCTGACTGTGAGAGCTGTTCAGCAGTGGAACTCTCTGCCCTGGAGTATGGTGGAGGCTCCTTCTTTGGAGGCTTTGAAACAGGGGCTGGGTGGCCATCTGTTGGGGGTGCTTTAAATGTGATTTAACTACTTCTTGGCAGGGGAATGGATTAGATAGCCCATGAGGACTCTTCCAACTCTATGATTCTATTTGGCAGAGAAGGCCTTGTAAAACTATAGCTCCTACAATTCCATAGTATTGAAGCACAGCTGTTAAAGTGGTGTCAAACTGCATTAATTGTACAGTGTAGACGCATCCTTAAATGTACATCTGTGTATATATCTATACATTTAGATACAAATTCCAAGCACAGTATGAACAAGACACCAAGAAAAAATGAGTAAAAATGTTTAAAATGGCCAAGACAGTTTCACTTGGCGAATCAATGACTAATACTTTAGCTTGAAAACTAAGAAAAATGTCTTGATCCGATGCTGGAAGCAAAGCCATGTGGGCACATGATGTCTGCTGCTGACACCAGTGATAAGAGGCGTCATTGTTGGGCTCACTTGCTCTCCTCTGGAGGAATGAATGTCTGGGCTGTGGTGATAGGAAATGTAGGAGTATTGACTCCTTTTCTCTCTCAGACCAGACATTCAGCCCCCATCTTCTGCATGCTATTTCTGATCACTTTGCTGTGCCACACGTCAAGGTGATGGTGCCAGGAGATCATCTGCCCTTGAGCATGGTCTCTCTCTAACTCTCTGGAGGGAGGAATGTGGAGCGATTCTAATCTCATTTCCTCTGAGGTTTATCTCTGTCCTGTTGCAGCTTCCTCCCTGAGTCCGCTGGTGCTGAGGCAAAGGTGGACACATCCTGGCAGGCAACAGCGGAGTGACTTAGCCCGCTGGAACTACAAGGGTTGAATGAAAAGTAATGCCTCCACCTTCGTTACTTGGGTTTGGATGGGAACATTTTAATAAATCAAACGCAGAAATAATCCTTAGAATCTGCTCTTTAACCACCACTATTCACTTTTTGCACATAATCACCAGACAATTGGATACATTTCTGCCAATGATGAACAAGTTTTCTGAAGCCGTCACGGAAGAAGTTGACACTCTGTTTCCGCAACCAGTGTCTCACAGTTCTCTCATCCTGGGTACCTTTCGTGGACAGATCTTCCGATAGCCAAGCAAAGTAATAATGTGGCCCACACGTTCTTGTGAAATGCTGATTATGCTTGAAATTTCTCTCTGAGTGATATGACGATCGTCCTGAATCAATCTGTCAACCTTTTGCTTGTGAAACTCGGTGGTTGCTGTCACAGGACGTCCAACTCTTTGTTTGTCATGCAAGTCAGATGTTCCCACCTCAACATCTTGTCTAGATCTAGGGAAGTAATGCTACCCCTCTATTCCACTTTGGTTAGACCACACCTGGAGTATTGTGTCCAATTCTGGGCACCACAATTCAAGAGAGATATTGACAAGCTGGAATGTGTCCAGAGGAGGGCGACTAAAATGATCAAGTGTCTAGAGCACAAGCCCTATGAGGAGCGGCTTAAGGAGCTGGGAATGTTTAGCTTGAAGAAGAGAAGGATGAGAGGAGATATGATAGTCATGTATAAATATGTGAGAGGAAGCCACAGGGAGGAGGGAGCAAGCTTGTTTTCTGCTTCCTTGGAGACTAGGACGCGGAACAATGGCTTCAAACTACAAGAGAGGAGATTCCATCTGAACATGAGGAAGAACTTCCTGACTGTGAGAGCCGTTCAGCAGTGGAACTCTCTGCTCCGGAGTGTGATGGAGGCTCCTTCTTTGGAAGCTTTTAAACAGAGGCTGGATGGCCATCTGTCAGGGGTGACTTGAATGCAATATTCCTGCTTCTTGGCAGGGGGTTGGACTGGATGGCCCATGAGGTCCCTTCCAACTCTTTGATTCTATGATTCTATCTTTAAACTTACTCGCCCAACGACACACAGTACTCATATCAACACAATCACCATAAATTGCTTGCATTCTCTGATGAATCTCCTTTGGGGTGACACCTTCTGCTGTCAAGAATTCAATGACTGCACATTGCTTAAGTCGCATTGACCGACCATCTGCACAGGGTTCCGTACTTCACACTTTAACAACACAACCGTTCAATGCTAAGGCTTCCTGCCAAAATGGATCTGTAGAGGAGAGTCTACTGAACAAGCCAGTACTGCCATCTGCTGAGGAGTTTCAAAGGTGAAAGCATTACTTTTCATTCAACCCTCATAAATACAGGCAGTCCCCAAATTACAAACATCCCACTTGCAAATGACTCATAGTTAAGAACAGGGATGAGATAACAGGAAGTGAGGGAAATCCACTTCTGAAAGAGTTATCATAGGGAAAAGATGTCTCCACTGAAGCTTTATTACCAATCCTTGTCTCCACAGCAAGCCAAATTTTTCAAAATACAGTTATCACAGGGACAGAAAGTGAGTTGACATCTTCTGAACAGACACATAATCAGTCTTTAGAGAGTCATGTATGCAGCTAAAGTAAGAGTTTTTTTGTGATGTGAAAATAAAATACCCTTGAAAAGGTTTTAAACTCTGAGCAGATCTGGTTGTTGTAATTCCACAATGGTAGCAACTGATGCAAACCCGTTCCATCGAATTTGAAAGAATACCTGTTTTCCTGAGCTGTTCCAGATGAGGCTGTTAAAATGCAGAATTTAATTCCATCCTTATTTTCTATTTTTAACCCTCTGGTATTTTGTTATGTCTCCGCTGACTTTTTTTTGTAACCAGTGAAGGATGAAAAGACAAAATAGCTATAACTAGGTGCTTTCGGTCTGGAAGCTCATAGTGAATTACAAGAAACTGGGCTCTTGTCTATGAGGAACAGAGAGAGTTGGTCCCAAAGCAAGTTGTTATTTCACTCATTGATATCCCACACTTTTCCGCAAGAATGGAACTCGTTACAGTACCGTTTACTTATAACCTCTGAGGATGCCTGTCATAGATGTGGGCAAAACATCAGGAGAGAATGCTTCTGGAACATGGCCATACAGCCTGGAAAACTCACAGCAACCCAGTTTACTTACAGTTTACTATTACAGATTGTAAGAAGCACAAGCATATAAAATAATAATAATAATAATAATAATAATAATAATAATAATAATAATAATGTTTAGACCCTGCCTCCATCTTCCCGAAGGGACTCGGGGTGGCTTACAGAGGATCAAGCCCAAGGATTACAAATAAAACAGATACAGTAAAAACAATCTATAATAACAAATAATAAAAACACTAAAATCAATTAACATCATAAAAACAATACCTTGGCTGGCCAATTTGAAACTGGGTTCAACTCAGAGTCAGTGCAATGATTGCTTGGGAACCACTGCATGTATGTGGGTATAAGTGAAATAATCTGTAGAATTAAAACCATTTAAACTTCATTGGAAGTCAATATTTAAAAATTCATAAGTATGTACAATGATGTCCAAATTAAAATTAATTGTGCTGTTTTATTAGATTCTACTGACATATCCATGCATGTGTTCCAAATGCTTGCTCAGGACTTCTGGAAGTTGTAGTCCATCCGACCCTTGAACATAAGACATATTGATGAATCCCATTGCTACATTTATTCTATAGTCTGTCTTTTTCCTCCATGATGTTTGACATCTTGATTATTGTTATTATATGATATCCAAGCATTCCTATAAAATGTTTGCAGTACATTCACACCATGTGCCTGTTCATAACAACGGAGGGAAATATATGGCACTGTAGATGTTCTTGGGCCTCACCTCCCATCAATACAAGACTGGGGCCCCATCTACACTGACATAGAATCATAGAGTTGGAAGAGACCTTGTGAGCCATCCAGTCCAACCCCCTGCCAAGAAGCAGGACAATCGCGTTCAAAGCACCCCCAACAGATGGCCATCCAGCCTCTGTTTAAAAACCTCCAAAGAAGGAGCCTCAACCACACTCCGGTGCAGAGAGTTGCACTCTTGAATGGCTCTCATGGTCAGAAAGTTCTTCTTAATGTTCACGTGAAATCTCATTTCCTGTAGTTTTGAAGCCATTGTTCCGCGTCCTAGTCTCCAGGGTAGCAGAAAACAAGCTTGCTCCCTCCTCCCTATGACTTCTCCTCGCATATTTATACATGGCTATCATGTCTCCTCTCAGTCTTTTCTTCTGCAGGCTAAACATGTTGGAAACTGCTTTATATGGTCAGTTTCAACTCATAATGGTGTTCAGTGCAGTTATCATTCATTAGGCAGCTTCAAATTGCATTATATGGCAGTATTTAGTTATTTATCATGTCAGAAGAAAATTGAGAATACAATTATAATGCAGAAAAAACTACAAAGTTGGCATTCTGCTAGCTGACCACTTCAAGTACCTCTGGTGTCGCTGTAAGGAGGCCCTCCATTGTGCATGTGGTGAGGCTTAGTAGATGGTCTGTGGTTTGCTCTTCTCCACACTCGCATGTTGTGGACCCCACTTTATGGCCCCATTTCTTAAGATTGGCTCTGCATCTCGTGATGTCAGGTCGCAGTCTGTTCAGCGCCTTCCAAGTTGCCCAGTCTTCCGTGTGCCCAGGGGAGTGTTTCTCATCCTGTATCAGCCACTGATTGAGGTTCCAGGTTTTTACCTGCCACTTTTGGACTCTTGCTTGCTGAGGTGTTCCTGCGAGTATCTATAGATGTTAGGAAACTGTTTCTTGATTTAAGTAATTGACATACTGGCTGATATCTAAACGGCTGGCCAGAGGTGACAATACATTGGTCCTTTCATTGCTGGCTGCTGCTTCCCGGTGGATATCAGGTGGTGCAATACCAGCTAAACAGTATAATTTCTATAATGTCAGTATAGATGGGGCTTATGAGACAGTTCTATGAGATGATGGAATTATAATCCAACTGGACAGAAGTTTTCCCATTTCTACTTTGAAACATCTCATGAGCAGTTCATCAAATGTCTAAACACGATCTGTAATTTGTCATTGCTTGGAAATCCTAAGAATTTATGTTGCATGAGAATATGAACAAACCCCATATATATAGAGAGAGGGAGAAGAATAAAGTAAATGTCTATGTGCCAGGTCAGACTGGTCTAAAACCCAGGGCATCTGTCTATTCTGACTGGCAGTATTTCTCCAGGGTGTCTGGCAAAGAGGATATCTCAGTTTCGGCATGGGAACTGTGAACTACATCTCCTAGCAGCATCACTCAATATCCGCAATGGTGAGGAATGCTAGTGTTGCAGTTCAGCAACTCTGGAGAACCACCCAATTCCCACCTCTGTTGCAATTTCAGATATTTGAGTCCTTCCGCATGCAAAGCATGTGCTCGCTTACTGACCTGAGGCTTCTTTTCTGTCTCATACAATTCCAACAATCCATCAAGGCGATGAATGGGTAGCAATTCTGCTTTTGAATGGATGCTTCTATGGTCATCTGATGCTTTCTGTATAGAAGTGTCAAGCAACAATGTCCTTCAGAGAAAGAAAAACAAGGCATCTCAATGGAAATCAAGACATGTACATGCTATACAGTCATACCCGCCAACTGCCCCGATTTGGCAGAGTGAGTCCCAATTAAACTGTTATCCCACTTTTCCAGCTGCTTTTAAAATGTCCTAATTTCTTCTTCCTCCCACTTCCCCCTTTGTCTTCAACTTATTCGCAATTCCCGCAAAATGAATTCAAAGTACACAAGTAGTAAGCAGGGAGGAAAGAACAGGATGAGCAGTGTAGACTAATATAATCCAATTCAAAGCAGATACAGAAACTGGATTATATGACATTGTAGATCCAGAGACTACAAAACCTTCATGGCAGCCTAATTAGTAATGAGATATGGTGGGAATTGATCTGTCAGAATTTAAAGCACAATTAAAGACTTACTTATTTATTTTATTTCATTTATATTCCGCCCTTCTCACCCCACAGGGGACTCAGGGTGGATTACAATGTACATATACATGGCAAACATTCAATGCCATACACTCACAATGTATATAGACAGACACATAGAGGCTATTTAACATTCCAGCTTCATTAGGGTATTCTGGCCACCAGAGGAGCTGTCACTTCACCATCCATTTGTGACACAGATGAAGTATTTCCTCATTCTTTGCATGCTTGCTGGAGATTTTTATGGCGTCATAAATTAGCCTCCCTACATAAGCGGTACCTACATTTCCTACTTGACAGATGCAATTGTCTTTCAGGCTGCAAAGGTTGACAGCAAGCTTCACAAATTGCTCAGAAGCTCCCTCTGACCCGGGCTGGCTTCAAACTCATGACCTTCGAACTCATGACCTTTGGTCTTTAGTGATCTTAATGCAGCTGACTCCCAGCCAGCTGCGCCACAGTCCCGGTGCTTCTTTCGCATTCTATGTTTAATGTGTTTGACCTTTTGTTTCATGTATTTTAATATGTGCTTTTATGGTTGCATTTTAACTATATTTTAGTATATGCTTTTATATACGTATTTGACTATGTTGTGCCCTGCCTCGAGCCAAAAGGCGAGATGGCCAATACATAAATAAAAACTATTATTATTATCCTCATAATGATTATTACCATTATTATCATTATTATTAAATTGCAATCCCTACAATACCTAGAGAGCTGGTATTGCCTACTCATGATTCAGTGGTCCAGTAGCCCAATCTTGCATGCCTTCGAAGTATGGTGGACTTGGCAAGGGGTCCTGGTGTCTAATCATCTCTCTCTTCTTTCTTGCAGCTTAAGATTTCATTCAGTGAGAATCAGTTGGAAAGGACCTTCCAATACCCATCAGAAGGCTCGCTATTGGAGGAATTTGGGCCTCCTGAGGAGTCAGACTCCCTGACCTGCACCAATCCCCATGGGGATGAGGAAGAGGAGGAGGAGGACCTGCTGCTGCTTCATCGTGGCCTCCCAGGACTGCTGAGGACCAAGCCCCTCATTGTGGGTGAGTACTTGGAAGCCCGTGGAGATGCCCACACCACAGTTGGCTATGAAAACACTGTAACTCTTCCTAATACCATAGCAAGTTCAGGCAATCACAGCAATCACAGATTGGTGGAAACAAGTTATTTTGCTCAATGTATTGTCAAAGGGTTTCATGGCTGGAATCACTGGGTTGTTGTAGGTTTTTTGGGCTATATGGTCATGTTCGAGAAGCATTCTCTCCTGACATTTCACCTGCATCTATGGCAAACATCCTCTGAGGATGCTTGCCATAGATGCAGGTGAAATGTCAGGAGAGAATGCTTCTAGAACATGCCCATATAGCCTGAAAAACCTACAACAATCCAGTTACCATATTAATAATAATAATAATAATAATAATAATAATAATAATAATAATAATAATAATAATCTTTATTTATACCCCAGCACCATCTCCCCAAAGGAGACTCGGGGTGGCTTACATGAGGCCAAGCCAAGAAATGCATTACAATACAGTAACAAAAAAACATAAGACAATATCATAATAAAATAGAATAAGACAAGCATAAAATATAACAAACATTACAAAATAATACAATAGAAAATCAAACACAATCACAATGAGCAGGCAACATGGGTAAAATACAATGATAAAAACTCAGGATGAGATAAAAATAAAAACCTATATATTTGTAAATGAGACTCATGAATGGAGTAGTAGTGACAATCCTTCATACGGACAGGATAATACTGTGTAACACAATTTTAGTTCCTGGTTTATAAATGTCATTTCCTAATTGGTTCTATCATTTAAAAATGGAAAAAGTGTAAGGTAGTAGAGGTAAAGATTTTCCCCTGACATTAAGTCCAGTCGTGTCCAACTCTGGGAGTTGGTGGTCATTTCCATTTCAAAGCCAAAGAACCAGCATTGTCCATAGACACCTCCAAGGTCATGTTGCCTGCATGACTGCATGGAGTGCCGTTACCTTCCCGCCGGAGCGGTACCTATTGATCTACCCACATTTGCATGTTTTCGAGCTGCTAGGTTGGCAGAAGCTGGGGCTAACAGCAGGAGCTCACGCCACTCCTCGGATTTGAACCGGTGACCTTTTGGTCAGCAAGTTCAGCAGCTCAGCGATTTAACCCACTGTGCCAACGTGCGGAAAGTGTATTGAACTGCAAAAATTTAGTTATCGCAAGAGGGACATCCTGCAGCTATCGTTTTTCAATGAATATCTCGTAGAGTCTCAACCAATTCAACATTGTTTGTAGCAGCCACAAAAACAAAGTTTCCCTCCTTTTTTCCCTTTCTTTATTTTTTCTCTCCTTTTTGTCCAATCCCAACAATAACCTCCTTCTCCTCAACTCTCCTTGACCCATTCCTAGGTTCAAACCCCTTCTCATCCCCAACCCCCTTAGATACCACCCCTTCCTTCTCCCACCCTTTTTAATCTTATCCCCCCTTTTTAAAATGTCAATAAAATTATTAACCCAAAATAAACAAAGTTTCTGGAGTATAGCATCTGCTTTCAAAGTAAGTACTGCACAATTAAACAGGAGTAACACTTTCAACCCAGGAACAGAAAATGTTTCAAATTTTGTAACATAGTGTATTCCATAGAGGGAAAAAAAGCCTTGTAAGTTAGTTCTTAAAAAGAACCGAAACATTATCCTACATATAAGACACAGGCACATATGGTGAAGCATATTTAGCCATTATTTCGGTTTTAAGAAACCTCATGGGCCATCCAGTCCAACCCCCTGCCAAGAAGCAGGAATATTGCATTCAAATCACCCCTGACAGATGGCCATCCAGCCTCTGTTTAAAAGCCTCCAAAGAAGGAGCCTCCACCACACTCCGGGGCAGAGAGTTCCACTGCTGAACAGCTCTCACAGTCAGGAAGTTCTTCCTCATGTTCAGATGTTCTCTCCTTTCTTGTAGTTTGAAGCCATTGTTCCACATCGTAGTCTTCAGGGCAGCAGAAAACAAGTTTGCTCCCTCCTCCCTATTACTTCCTCTCACATGACTATCATGTCTCCACTCATCCTTCTCTTCTGCAGACTAAACATGCCCAGCTCTTTAAGCCACTCCTCATAGGGCTTGTTCTCCAAACCCTTGATCTTTTGGTTGCCTTCCTGTCTGCTCTAATATCTTACTTTACTTACTTTACTTTTACTTACTTTGCTTTCTCATGCCTCTTTTTTTTTTTTAATTAACTAGAACTACCTTTTCCCTCTTTATATAGGCTTCTCTTATAATTAATCTCCTTTCTTGTAGTTTGAAGCCATTGTTCCATTGCCATCCTAGTCTCCAGGGCAGCAGAAAACAAGCTTGCTCCCTCCTCCCTATGACTTCCTCTCACATATTTATACATGGCTATCATGTCTCCTCTCAGCCTTCTCTTCTTCAGCTAAACATGCCCAGCTCTTTAAGCCACTCCTCATAGGGTTTGTTCTCCAGACCCTTGATCATTTTAGTCGCCCTCCTCTGGACACATTCCAGTTTGTCAATATCTCTTTTCAATTGTGGTACCCAGAGCTGGACACAGTATTCCAGATGTGGTCTGACCAAGGCAGAATAGAGGGGTAGCATGACTTCCCTGGATCTAGACACTATACTCGTACTGATGCAGCCCAAAACCCCATTGGTTTTTTGTTTTTGTTTTTTGTTTTGCTGCCTCATTACATTATTGGGTAATGTTTAACTTGTCCATGAGGACTCCAAGATCTTTTTCACATGTACTGCTCTCAAGCCACGCATCCCCCATTCTGTATCTTTGCATTTCATTTTTTTCTGCCTAAGTGGAGTATCTTGCATTTGTCACTGTTGAACTTCATTTTGTTAGTTTTGTTAGGGTTCAGGTGTGGCAGGCTCTGTTGTAAGCATACCATAGAATCACACTGGAGGACCTAGCAAATGCAAATCTTATATACTGTAGGGTGATTCTTCCAAGAATTCCAGAATTGGAATGAGAAGCAAAATAGGATTATTTTAAACAGGCCCTTTCAAAAAAATCTCATATTGACACTCCATCTAGTGGCCCTTTTTGAATACTACAAGAGCCCTTGGTTCTGTCTGTGGTTTTGTGGAGTGTAGGTTGTGCCGTACACAGACTAGAACTTGGAGCAATGGGTTCAAACTATAGGAAAAGAGATTCTACATGAACATTGGGAAGAACTTCCTGACCGTACAAGCTGTTTGACAGTGGAACTCTGTGCCTTGGAGTGCAGTATAGTCTCCTTCTTTGGAGGCTTTTAAACAGAGGCTGGAAGGCCATCTGTTGGGGATGCCTTGATTGTGCTTTTCCTGCATGGCAGAATGGAGTTGGACTGGATGGCCCATGTACACGGGGACTGTAGCGCGCACCAGACCTGTGATGCAGCTGGCTGGGAGTCAGCTGCATTAAGATCACTACTGACCAAAAGGTCATGAGTTCAAAGGCAGCCCAGGTCGGAGTGAGCTTCCGACCAATTTGTGTAGCTTGCTGTCAACCTTTGCAGCCCGAAAGACAGTTGCCTCTGTCAAGTAGGAAATTTAGGTACCGCTTATGCAGGGAGGGTAATTTATGATGCCATAAAAATCTCCAGCAAGCATGCAAAGAATGAGGAAGTACTTCATCAGTGTCACAAGTGGACGGTGAAGTGACGGCTCCCCTGGTGGCCAGAATACCGTCATGAAGCTGGAATGTTAAATAGTCTCTATGTGTCTGTCTATATATGTTGTGTGTGTATGGCACTGAATGTTTGCCATTTATATGTACATTGTAGTCCACCCCTAGTCCCCTGTGGGGTGAGAGGGGTGGAATATAAATACTGTAAGTACGTAAGTAAATAAATAAATAAATAAATAAATGTGGTATCTTCCAACTATTATTCTAATGGCCTTCCTCTTCTTCTTTCCAGATGAATCCTGTCGGCGGTAGCCCCGTGCATCTTCCTCCGTCGCTGGGAAGGGTGGCTCACACATCAATCTTCAGGCCATACTCTGAATTCTTCAATTGGACCTTAACTTGATTCCATCTTCCAGTGACCGCAAACCCCATGGAAAGAAGCAAGGACCAAGAGAGACTGGGAAATCCTGCCCTAGGGCTTTGGATGCATTTATTCCTTTGGGACGAGAGCAACGGTTCTGAAAATACCTTTCCCTGTTTGGTATTTTTCACTTTGGATGACTCTGGCACTGAAAACAGGACCTCAGAGATACCCCCACTCCCCCAAGACTACCTTGAAATAGAGACCGCAGCATAACCCTAGGAGATGCTGCCTGCTTCCAATGGTAGAGAGGAGTTCTCGGCCACACGGGTTTGATCCAGAGACTCCTTTTCCTATCCCTACACACTGCCAGCCAACACAGAGTCCGGTGCCAACAGCAGCTTAAAAATATATATCTTTTTACCACCAGCAGGGAGAAGCACTGAACTTTCTGAAGTTGGCTTTTGCAAACAAGGGCTAATGTTGTTATATCTTTCTCTTCCTGCTATCATCCAAACCACATTTGATACCCCCATTGGGCTGAGTGACTTTCTGTAATGCCCAGATCTACTACCTTTTTTTTTCTTTTTTGGCAAAGAATATGGGTATATCAAAGTTTTAAAGAGAGTGAAGTAAAAACATTTCTGTTAGCAGCCATATGAGTGAAGGGATAGTAGATGTAGGGAGTCTATAGCATTAAGAGAAACACTTAGCTTGCATGTGGCATAAAAGTATGGAGTAAAGACGAGGGATTTCTGGTTGTTCTCGCTCTTTCTCTGTCAGGGCCCTTGAACATTGCCATATAAAATCCAGACTATGGCTTCAAACTACAAGAAAGGAGATTCCATCTGAACATTAGGAAGAACTTCCTAACTGTGAGAGCCGTTCAGCAGTGGAACTCTCCGCCCCGGAGTGTGGTGGAGGCGCTTTCTCTGGAGGCTTTTAAACAGAGGCTGGATGGCCATCTGTCGGGGGTGCTTTGAATGAAATTTTCATGCTTCTTGGCAGGGGGTTGGACTGGATGGGCCACTAGGTCTCTTACAACTATGATTCTATGATTATCTGCTTTCAACTGGATTATATGGCAGTATAGACTCAGATAATCCAGTTCAAAGCAGATAATGTGGATTATCTGATTTGATAATCTGGATTATATGGCAGTGTAGAAGGGGCCTCAGTCTCTAAACCAGTGTTTCCCAAACTCTGGTCTTCCAAGTATTTTGGACTTCAGCTCCCAGAATGCCCAGTCAGTGATCAAAACAGCTGAGACCTGGGAGTTGAAGTCCAGCCATTGCTCAGTCTAAGCTATTCTGGACGAAGGCAGACCAGTATGGTTCTAGTTCTTAAAGCAAAAGCTGTGAGTAGGCATGCAACTGGGCAAAACTGGGAGGGTCTCTGGGTATTCTTAAAATAGGAGCACTTGGTATTAAAGCATGGAACTGGGAAAAATGGGAAACAGCTCTCTCTGCATGTGGGTAGAGCTAGTCGCCATTTGGGACTGTGTATCCCGCCTTTTTTCCTTTTTTTTTTTTTTACAAAAAATTAAGGCAGAGGTAGTTGTGTTAGTGACAACCAGACATGTTTTTGGATGTATAAAAAAGGGGAGGCAGGAGTGTGTGGAGATGATCCACAAAGTGGAGGCAAGAGGAAAGGACAACTATCTGTTTTAATCATGTTTGTTTCCTGTTCAGGGTTGAGATTTCATGTGTGATTGGATGAGCGAATGGCACGAGATTGGATGAAAAGCACCTGGTGAACTGTTAGAAAATGAAGTGATATTTTGACACACACATATATAAATCCTGATGAGTTACTTGCCATTTTTCACTGCATAGTATTTTGAAGTATGTCAAGGCCAAACTAGGACTGGCTTTCCAAAAATGGAGAATAATCAGTTTCAAAATACAGCCTGCCCTTCACTTTTGGGGGGGGGGGGGGGGTTTACAGACATAGGGACTCCATTATAGTGAAAAAACATGAATAAAATGATTGCTTTCTTTCTTTCTTTTTTACTGAAAGAACACCTCAGGAGATTTTACGTCTTCCAGCATTAGTAAAGGTAAAGGTTTCCCCTTGACATTAAGTCTAGTTGTGTACAACTCCGGGGGTTTTGTGCTCATCTCCATTTCTAAGCTGAAAAGCCGGCATTCTCCTTGGACACCCCCAAGGTCGTGTGGCTGGCATGACTGCATGGAGTGCCATTACCTTCTCGCCGAAGTGGTATCTATTGATCTACTCACATTTGCATGTTTTTGTTACTGCTAGGTTGGCAAAAGCAGGAGCTTACAAAGGGAGCTCACCCCATCTGTGGATTCGAACCACCAACCTTCTGATCAGCAAGTTCTGCAGCTTAGCAGTTTAACCCGCTGCTCCACCATGGCCCCATGGTTTTCCAAAAGGCTTAATAAAATAGCTGTGCGGGGATTCTGGGACTTGCAGTCTCCCTTAAAAAACCTTTTTCAAGCACTTCTTTCTCCTTTAAAAAAGACCATTTCAAATTAGCTATATCCACTGGAGGCTGGCCATAGAATTGCACTGGAGGACCTAGAGATTCTTAGAGAGGTGTGCTTTCTAGAATTCTCTAGGTCTTCCAGCATGACTAGAGGAAATTGACAACAAACCCATATTAAACAGCCTAGAGATTCCTGGAGAAAACATTTGTAATAAAAATCTGTGAATAATCAAATTTATAAAAGTCAAAACTGCAAATTTGGAGGAATAATTGTGCTGACAACTTTCCAAACCTGAGGACAACATTTTGGGGAATTTCAGAGAAGAGATCCTTTCATCAGTGCAGGGCAGATAGACTGAGTGATGGAAACGGAGGCAATGCAGCAGATTCCTTGGCTCATCTGACTGGTTGCAGACAAATGAACCAAGTATAGTTGCCTTTGATGTTTGTTTCTCAATGTGGCACTAATATCTGTCCAATGAAGGCAATAATGACCTACGCTAAGATAAACAGGGAAGCAAAGGCCAGGTGGTGCATTCTGTTTGCCAGTTTCCTTAAGCATTATCAGAAGCCTTGGTTGGCTTGAAATATAACCACATCATTAGCCATTAAAAAAGTCGAAAGACAAGAGGGTAGTCTATCGTAGGAGATCCAGAAGGAAGCACTTTTACTGCCCACTGCAGTACCTCTTCTGTCATTTTTGGAAATGGCAGGAGTCCAAAGCAGTGTGGTGCTTTCCTCACTGCACAGAATACCTCTCAACTTCTCTACGGTTCATATCAGAAACTGTAATTTTGGCCCTAAAACGTGTTCTCGACTTATACATGAAGTATATATGGTACTCCCGGGACCATTCTGTGCAACTGACAATGCAATTCTGAAAAATCAATCAGCTTGAATGGGTAGTGTCTCTAAATCCTTGAGTGGACATTCCCCAGATTGGAGATATGGCACACAACTCATCTACAGGAAAAATATGGAATGGGAGAATTGATTCATTCTGCATGTATGAGAGCCGGAAATGATGTTGTTAGGAGCAGATGTTGAATGGATTCTGGAATGAGAGGATGGGAAGTAGGAACGACTGGAAGGAAGAGGCACAGGTGGGAAGGAACGAGGCAAATTTTCAGTTCCTTCTCTCTTTCTCTTCCTTGCTAATTTATCTTGTCATTGTGCATCATTTTTATTATCATTTCCCCATTTATTTTGCACTGTGGGATCAGCTATGCCTGGCGCCCATGAATGAGCGAGTGAATGACTGAAGATGGAGACCATCTGTTCCTCTGAGGAGGAAAGGACATTTGTGAAGATCAGTGTGTGTGGGCCAAGGGCTGAAGCAGCTGCGTCCAGCCATTTCCATCAGTGTTTTTTTATATGTAATTATTATTGTCGTTGTTATTAACAATAAACCAGAATGATGTTGCACGTTGAACTAGTGCTCCTCTGTTGTCTTGTTTGTTAAAGGGCAACTTAAGATCACAAACTTCCTCTGAATTGTGGATACTGGGAACAGAACAACAGGAAAGTCACTTCCCTTGTGCTCTACTTCATGCAGTGTTTGAAATAAAATACTTAGTGAAAGACTTTGCTTAAGCAAAGCAGATCTGCTTGTTCTGGTTATTGTTATTTGCAGTCATTTGGCTTCATCTTATAACAACCCTATGAATGAGAGACCTCCAAAGGGCTCTGCTCAAGTCTTGCAGACCTATGCCCCTTCTACACAGCTGAATAAAATCCCACATTTTCTGCTTTGAACTGGAATATATGGCAGTATGGACTCAGATAATCCAGTTCAAAGCAGATATTGTGGGATTTTCTGCCTTGATATTCTGTGTTATAGGGCTGTGAGGAAGGCCACTCAGTATTCATCTACACCAGGGTCCTCAAACTAAAGCCTGGGGGCCAGATACGGACCTCCAGGCTCATTTACCTGGCCCTTGCTCTATGTCAATCTAAGTCTGAAATGACTTGAAAGCACACAACAACAACAATCCTATCTCATCAGCCAAAAGGAAGCCCACAGTTTCCATTGAAATACTAATAAGTTTATATTTGTTAAATTTGTTCTTCATTTTAATTATTGTATTGTTTTTAAGTGGGTTTTTTGCACTACAAATAAGATATGTGCAGTGTGCATAGAAATTAATTCATTTTTTTCTTCAAATTATCATCCGGCCCTCCAACAGTTTGAGGGATTGTGACCTGGCCCTCTGTTTAAAAAGTTGCTGTGGTATCCTGGGAATTGTAGTTTGGTGAGGTAGAAGAAGAGACATCTAAAGACCTTGTAGAACTGAGCCATGGCAGTTGAAATGAGGGCAAACTGCATTAATTCTACAATGTAGATGCACCCTTAGAGTCATAACTTCCTTGATTATATCAAACCCCCTGTAGTGCAGTCTTCCCCTTTTTCTACTGCCTCCCACTTTACTCAGCATCTTTTTCTATGGGGCACATTATCAAATTATATGTTCAAAGTACAACAGTCTCAGTTTAGTCTTGTTGTCGCCTTCTGAGAACTCTTCTTATACTTTTATAGATATCTTCACTGCATTCTGTTAAGGGGAAGAGGAATTTAAATTTCTGAAGTTATTGAAGAATCAAAAGATTTCCTCCTTATGCAAAAGTATGATTCTACTATCACTTCTCTGAGAGGTTGTGCATTCATTTAGTATTGTTAGGAGGGTTGAATGAAAAGTAATGCCTCCACCATTGTTATTTGGGTTTGGATGGGAATATTTTAATAAATCAAATGCAGAAATAATCCTTAGAATGTGCTCTTTACCTACCACTATTCACTTTTCCACAAAATCACCAGACAATTGGGATACATTTCTGCCAACGATGAACAAGTTTTCTGAAGCTCTCAGGGAAGAAGTCGAAACTCTGTTTCCGCAACCCATTGTGCACAGATCTTCCGACAGCCAAGCTAAAGCAATAATGTGATCCACCCGTTACTGCAAAATGCCGATTATGCTTGAAATTTCTCTCTGAATGATATGACAATCATCCTGAATCAATCTGTCAACCTTTTGCTTGTGAAACTTGGTGGTTGATGTCCAACGCTTGGTTTGTCATGCAAGTCAGATGTTCCCACCTCAACATCTTTAAATTTACTCACCCAACGACGCACAGTATTCACATCAACACAATCACCATAAACAGCTTGCATTCTCTGGTGAATTTCCTTTGGGGCGACACCTTCTGTTGTCAAGAATTCACGTTGCTTAAGTCGCATTGACCTACACAGACTTCCATACTTTGCACTTTAACAACACAGCCGTTCAATGCTAAGGCTTCCTGCCAAAATGGAACTGTAGAGGAGAGTCTACTGAACAAGTCAGTACTGCCATCTGTTGAGGAGTTACAAAGGTGGAGGCATTACTTTTCATCCAACCCTAGTATGTTTTCTGTTTTGCCCATTGTGCTTAAAAAACAAAAAACAAAAAGATAGCAGGCAGAAATGAAGAAATGCGTCTTATAGCTGTTTCTGAAACTTAAGAGTGAGATCCATTTGCCCTTGTAGCTTTTTCTGTGCACCAGAATGAGGAGCAGTGTTTATTTATTTATTTACTTATTTACTTTACTTCTATACCGCTGTTCTCAGCCTGAAGGCGACTCACAGCAGTTCACAGCACATAGGAAACAGCAAAATTTAATGCATCAATAAAAAACAATTAACAACCCATCTAATACACAGTTAGCACACAATTACTATAATAACCATCCAATAACGTCTCATCACTAAAAACACGATCCAAATCCGTGATCCATTGTTCCATTCCTATGTCATTACCAATCATTGCACTAACTACTCAAATGCCTGCACAAACAACCAGGTCTTTACTTTTTTGCGGAATGCCACTAGAGATGGTGCTAATCTAATGTCCGTGGGAAGGGCGTTCCACAGCCGGGGAGCCACCACCAAGAAGGCCCTATCTCTCGTCCCCGCCAGTCGTGCTTGTGAAGCTGGCGGGATCGAGAGCAGGGCCTCCCCGGAAGATCTCAAAGTCCTGGTGGGTACATAGGCCGAGATGCGGTCGGATAGGTAGCTTGGGCCGGAACCGTTTAGGGCTTTAAAGGTCAACACCAGCACTTTGAATTGAGCCCGGTAGCAAATCGGTAGCCAGTGGAGTTGGCGCAACAGGGGGGTTGTATGCTCCCTGCATTCCATTCTGTTTCTAGACTATTTTTTTAATATTGGTAGCCAAATTTTGTCCATTTTCATGGTTTCCTCTTCTTGTTGAAATGGTCCACATGCTTGGCTAATCAAGCTGGCCAACTGCAACATTCACACTTGCCTCAAACAGACAAGAGACTCAAATATATAAGTCCCACTTGCCCTTCGCAGGCATGGGCAAACTTGGGCCCTGCAGGTGGTTGCTTGGACTCCAACTCCCAGAAGCCTCAGCTGCCTTTGCCAGTGAGCAGGCATTCTGGGAGATGAAGTCCAAAGTCCAGAGGGAGGCCTCAGGGCTCTATGGCTGATCAATCTATAAGCCTTCCCCTCAACTGCCCAATCCCAGCGCGCCATAGGCAGTTGCCATGACAACCGGCGAGCCACTCATTGAGAAGGACCGTCCCGGAAGGTAAGGCACTCTAATGTCCCTCTCAACGACCCGTCGCCACAGTGGCTGAAGCCCGAGCGCGCGGATTGGTTGGCGGTGCACGTGCCCGGAAGTGCTGCCAGTGAGGCGAAGGAGGCGATGGCGGGGGAGCTGGAGCGCTGGGTCTCCGGGCAGCTGCATACTTTGCTGGGCCTCAGCGAGCGGCATGTGGTGGCCTTCCTGGTGGGCCTGGCCACCCGAAGCCGCACTCCCGAGGACCTCCTCGCCCGCCTCGAAGAGACCGAGACCCTCCGCGTGAGCGACCCGCCCGCCCGCGCCTTCGCCCAGCAGCTGTGGGAGCGGGTGAGCATGTCAATCACTCGACAGGGGCGGGGCTTAGGTAGAAAGGGGCGGGGCAAAGAGGCAGGAATTGCATGCAGTTTGACAACACTGTGTATGTATTTCTCATGGCTAAACTCTTCTAACACTAAGASWCTCTTCAATTTATTTCTAAGGCTAAGGCTATKTATTTACTCAAACTATTCTTCATACTGGKTTGTTGTAGGTTTTTTCGGGCTATATGGCCATGGTCTAGAGGCATTCTCTCCTGACGTTTCGCCTACATCTGTGGCAAGCATCCTCAGAGGTAGTGAGGTCTGTTGGAACTAGGAAAATGGGTTTATATATCTGTGGAATGAACAGCGTKGGAGAAAGRACTYTTGTCTGTTGGAGCTAGGTGTGAATGTTTCAACTGGCAGCGTTGATTAGCATTTGATGGCCTGGCAGTGCCTGGGGMAATCTTTTGTTGAGAGGTGATTAGAAGTGCCTGATTGTTTCCCCTCTGTTGTTTTGCTGATGTAATTTTAGAGKTTTTTTTAATACTGGTAGCCATATTTTGTTCATTTTCATTTTTGTTCATTTTCATGGTTTCCTCGCCCCTTTCCCCGCCCCTTTCCACCTAAGCCCCGCCCCCTGYGCCATGATTGACGTGATCCCCTCCCGGCGGC
The DNA here is from genome assembly GCF_025583915.1 of Anolis sagrei ordinatus. Lineage (NCBI taxonomy): Eukaryota > Metazoa > Chordata > Lepidosauria > Squamata > Anolidae > Anolis > Anolis sagrei. The sequence continues at coordinate 288,745,966 of NW_026845477.1, read as the reverse complement.
TCACCCGCTCCCACATGAACAAAATTTTCCTAGTTCCAATAGACCTCACTACCTCTGAGGATGCTTGCCATAGATGCAGGTGAAACATCAGGAGAAAATGCCTCTAGAACAGGGGTCCTCAAACTAAGGCCCGGGGGCCAGATACGGCCCTCCAAGGTAATTTACCCGGCTTTCACTCAGGGTCAACCTAAGTCTGAAATAAAGTGAAAGCACACAACAACAACAACAACCCTAACAACAACAACCCTATCTCATCAACCAAAAGCAGGCCCACACTTCCCATTGAAATAATAAGTTTATATTTCTTAAAATTGGTCTTCATTTTAATTATTGTATTGTTTTTAAGTGTCCTTTGCACTACAAATAAGATATGTGCAGTGTGTATAGGAATTCATGTTTTTTTAAAATTATAATCTGGCCCTCCAACAGTTTGAGGGACTGTGACCTGGCCCTCTGTTTAAAAAGTTTGAGGACCCCTGCTCTAGAACATGGCGATATAGCCCGAAAAAACCTACAACAACCCAGTGATTCCGGCCATGAAAGCCTTCGACAATACATATTCTTCATACTATTGTTATTTATTAAACAAATGAAATCAGGTCCCTTGTCCCCTTCGCTCCCCTTCCTCCTTTTTGTGCTTTAGGAGCCTAACAGAATATAATATAATATAAATACTGTAAATAAATGTAAATTAAAAAATAACTGACAATAAGGATTCTAGCCCATATGTGCAAACCGATGTGCTTCTTTTCCTTTGTGCCTCCTTCTGGGCAGATTCCCCGCCAGGCACCGCGAGAGCGCCCGGCCAGAGCAGCAGAGCAGGAGGCCTTGGCCTTGCAGCAGAAGAACCGCTCTTACACTCTGCTGGAGGACAGTGACGAGGATGAGCCTGGCGAGGCAAAAGCAGCCCGGGGCTCCAAGCGTCAACATCCTCCGCGGGGCCCTGAAGGCAAACAGCGGAAGCGACACAAACACCTGCGGCAGCGCCAGAAAGAAGAGGACGATGACAAAGACTCTGACGAGAAGGACAGTGGAGGAGACAGGGAACGGTGAGCCTCCATCACTTTCAGAGAGATTGGGTTTGGGTGAGGAGCAAGTGAGATGACAGGCCTCATTTTTGTCATTCGTGCTGCAGGAAACAGGCTGCATCCACCATGAAGGAGGAAGAAGAAGAGGACGAGTGGGATCGGAGTGAGCGAGAGCGGTTGCAGGACTTGGAAGAGCGGGATGCCTTCGCAGAGCGTGTCAAACGCAAGGACAAGGAGAAGACACGCAATATCCTAGAGCGTTCAGACAAAAAGGTTTGGCCTGAGCTTGCTAATCTTGCTCCTGTTACTGGGAGACCTTTCTGATTGTTGCCTATTGTCACGTCACCCGTCTATGATGGGAATCATCAGATCGTAGCCCTGGGGTGCATGCAACCCCCCAGGGCTATTTTTCCAACCAGTCTAACTTCCTTGGATTGTTTTTCTTGTCTCCAAGGAACTTGAATTGAAACACGTAGTACCTCCAAAAATGGAAATATGTTTAAGGAACACCTCCTCGCATGCAGTCTAAAATATAACAATATCATTATTTTCAAAATCAGAAGTGGATTTTTGGCCACTTTCAGATTTCTATTTTCTGTTTGCATTTTTATGAAAGCAGAATCATGATAAACAGACAGTACTATTTATCAATTTATCAACGTTACTGGGTATCAATAAATCAAGGCAATTTAATAGCTCTTAATCAGAGATGGGCTAATTTTTTGCTCCTCAATCGCTGTTTGCATTTTTGCTCAGAGTCCTAGTTTCCAGAGCAGTAGAAAACAATCGTATTCCCTCTCCGTATGACATCCTTTGACATATTTAGATATGGCTATCATGTTTCCCCTCAATCTTATCTTCTTCAGACTTAAGATTCTATAGTTGAAAAAAGCTAATTGAAAATATACATAAATATGAGCTAGCAAGAACACCCTCTCCATCACCTTTCTCACTGAGAATTTTACTGACATCCTGTGGAACTGTTTGATAATTTAGTCCACAGTTTTGAAAACATTACACTCAAAATATCATAATAATAAACAATAAAGCTATTTGGTTTTGTTTGATTTGTATGTTTATGTGTTTTATTTTCCAATTGTGTCAAACGTAGGCCTACGAAGAAGCTCAAAAACGTCTGAAGATGGCAGAAGAGGACAAGAAATTAATGGTAATTTCCTTTCCTTGTTTTTATACAGGTTGAAACTCCTTTATCAGGAATCTTTGGAACTAGATTGTTTTTGTTTTTCTTTCATTCTTTTTCCTTTCCTTTCCCTTTCTTTTCTTTCCTTTTTTTTCTTTTTGAGTTTGGAATACGAGTTACAAACATTTGAATGACCCATGATTACAAATGGGGATAAGACAATAGGAAGTGAGTGAAATCTACCCCTCGGAAGTGAAATTCACTTCTGAAAGAATTATCGTGGGAATAAAATGTCTTTCCTGAAGCTTTATAACCAATCTTGGTTTCCACAACAAGCCAAATGTTTCAAAATCCTATTATCACAGGAACGGAAAGTGACGGGAAATCTATATGGAGTTACACTTGAAGAATTTTTCCGTTCCGACTTACATACAAATTCAATTTAAGAACAGACCTACAGAACCTACCTTGTTCATAGCTTGGGCGTTGCCTGTATCTGTAATTGCATATATAATTGAATAGGGGAAGGGGCTTCTACATGTGTTCTGCTCAGGCAGAACTGAGCAGCTGGCAGAAAAAGTATTTCAGATTTTGGGTTTTCAGATTAGGGAGGCTCAACCTGTAATTAAATTACGGAATTGTGACATAGATGAAGTTTCAAGTATCCTGATAAGCCATCGATTATTATTTGTTTGCTAACTTGGATAAGAGTATCGTATTTCACTGTGTTGTGTTTGCCACCCCACAATTGTTGCACAATTGTTTTTTCGGTCTCAAAATTCGAATTTTCCTTTTCTCGTGTAATCATTGTAGATAGTTTGTTAAGAACCCAGAGCTGTCCTTCCTCCCTCCTCTTTGTCTTGGGGGTAAGACAGCTTGGTTTTTTAACCAGAGAATCCAAGGCACCCCCTTTTTCCTTTCAAGGCATACACACACAACTATTATAGGAAGGTATAAGGTAAACTAGGTAATTTTTATCTTGGTTCATTGAACATTACATTGAGAATGTGCTAGATAATTATAGTTATTGGCTTATTATATTTAACAAACTGTTTTTAAATAAAAATACCAATGTTTTATTTATATTGTGTGCCTTCAATGGGCATCTTAAGTAGTGGACAAGCTACTTACCCAGAGGAAATATTGTTCCCTCGTGAGAGCCTTGTTTAATGCTCTTCAACAGGAAATATTATGCAATTGAGACTAGGGATCAAAAGGAGAATTTTCAAAATTCTTGCTGTTTTGTCTGACCCATGTAACTTCATATTTTCCTTTTCTTCCTGGCAGGTTCCAGAGCTGCGGAAGAAGTCTCGCCGGGATTATTTGGCCAAACGGGAAAAGGATAAGATAGAGGACTTGGAAGCAGAGATAGCAGATGATGAATACCTGTTCTCTGAGCAGGAGCTCACATCCTTGGAGAAACAGGAGCTGGATTACAAACGCAAAGTGCGTGACTTGGCGAAGCAGTACAAACAGGCCGGAGAGCAGGAGAAGATGGAGAAGAGCAATCGCTACTATATGCCTGAGGAAACTCGCAGCAAGGTAGTCATTGTGCACATGATCAAATCAGGAGCCTAGTCTCCTTTGAGGGATGATTACTGTAATGCATTAGGTGATAAATTGCATGTATTACGTCTTTGGATCAGTCCTAGTATTCTACATTGAAAGGATTTCAAATAGAAAGATGGAGTGAGATCTTTGTGTGCTATGCTGGAGGCCAGTTTGGATGAGATGATTGGCATTTGGGCCCAGGTATAGATAAAGATCTGCCATTCATGCAAGGAAGGAGTGTGAAAGCAATTAAATAGAGCCTGCAGTGAACAGAGATTGGACCCAGTGGGGTCTCTCCTACACCTGGGTGGGATTGATGGATGTTGTAGTCAAACATCTGTGAAATGCATCATGATTGAGAAGCATACTAATTTGTGTGTGTGTGAGTGCCTTGAGCGACTTCAGAAAATGCAAGTTGGTGTGAGAGAATTGGCTGTGTGCAAGGACATTGCCCAGGGGATGCCTGAATGTTTTACCATCCTGTGGAAGGCTTCTCTTATGCCCCCGCATGGGAACCTGGAGCTGACAGACAGAAGCCCACCCCACTCCCTGGATTCGAACCGCTGACCTTTCAGTCAGCAGTCCTGCCAGGACAAGGGTTTAACACACTCCACCACTGGGGGCTCCTAGTGGCCTAATTGAACTCCAGCATCATAGAGACCCAAAGGGTCATTCAGTCCAACTCTGACCATGCAAGAACACACAATCAAAGCACTCACATCTCTTCCAACCATGATGATTCCATGACATGGCAAAATTTATACTGGGTGCATTGCACCACCAGATCAGCAGCAGATGCAGACAGATATGATACCTTTTGATCAAGTGACTCCTGAGTATATTCTATTGCAAAAGTGGGTATAGGAATTCTTGAGATCTTTCAGTAAAATGAATATTCAGATTCACCAATACATAACATTTGTTCACAAACAGAATGCCTTTATCCATTAGCAGGTTGTGTTGTGTGCCCTCCTACACAACAGGCCACATTTTATTTATTTATTTATTTATTTGCCGTATTTATATACCGCCTTTCTCAGCCCAAAGGCGACTCAGGGCGGTTTACACTCAGCACAGTTTGATGCCCCCCAACATATAAAATACAATTAAAAACATAGCATATAAAATATAGTTTCATAAAAAGTCAATAAAATCATACATCCTTAATGTCTCCTTACTGAAATCACTATTCAATTGCATCATCAGTCGTTCCATGGTCTATCATTGCCTGTTACATTGAGCTTGCAAATGCTTGTTCAAAACCAGGATTTTAACCTTTTTGCGAAATGTTAAGAGGGAGGGGGCTGATCTAATGTCCCTAGGAAAGGTGTTCCACAGCCGAGGGGCCACCGCTGAGAAGGCCCTGTCTCTCGTTCCCGCCATGCGCATCTGAAACGGAGGCGGGACCAAGAGCAGGGCCTCAGATGATCTTAAAGTCCTAGATGCGCCCAGTTGATTTTCCCCTACCTTCTCGCTTGTTTTGATGCTGTGAGTTCTGTGCAAAATCTCATGACATTATCTCATTCTAGGGCTACACCATTTGCATTAATAACACAGCTTTTTTCAGTTGGTCACCTTTGGGTCTGTCAGGCAGAGACCTCTTCCAGAAATCTCTCTTAAAATTCAAAATTGTGTTTTGTCCTTCAGAAAATCCCCGATCGTTATGAGGAGCCCCAGGCGGAGGATCATTTGGCCCCACGTGATGAGCAGCGGCGCTGGGAGGAAGACCACATTGGGGCAGCGGCCCTCCGCTTTGGGGCTCGGGATGCTGGCCAGCGCCATCCTCACAAAGACTATGAATACGTGCTGGAAGAGGATGAGATGATCCAGTTTGTGAACGCTGTGCAGATGAGGGGCACGAGTCAAAACAAGGTGAGGCACCAGCACTCTTTGGCACACAAAGCGATTAAAGACCATATAAAATGACAACTCCCATAATTCCTTAGCCTTGAACCATGACAGTTGAAGTGCTGTAAAACTGCATTGATTCTACCCTGTAGATGTACCCTTATTTGTTGGGGATGTACCCTTATTTGTCGTACCCCAGTTCTGCTCTGCATCTTTGCCTCCTAAGCTGTGAATTCTTTACAGCCACATCACACAGCACTTCACGCTCTGCTCGCGAATGAGCTGATGCTCAACTTGTATATCTTGTTCGTTTTTGGATGCTCTGCTATATTTAGTGTAGTTTTTCCTAACAATCTGCACCACTTCCCTTTCTTTCTTAGGCCCAGGAAGAGAAGCCGGAGCTGTCGGAGGCTGAGCGCAAGAAGCTCTCCATCCAGGAGGTGCGCCGGAGCCTGCCTATCTTCCCCTACCGCAAAGATCTTCTGGCTGCCATTGCCGAACACCAGATACTCATCATTGAAGGGGAGACCGGCTCTGGCAAGACCACTCAAATCCCCCAGTACTTGTTTGAAGAGGTAACTTGACAAGAATGAGGGGAAATATTGGGGCTGAGTAAGAGACCAGCACTGCAGCTTGCTAGGAGAAGGGCATTCCTTGCCCCTTCACCAATGCCATAGCCTGAATCCTATTGCTAGAATAGATACATCATATTTAGACAACTGTTGAATAACCATCCAGCAATTGATTCAATAGCACTACTGTAAATATTTTTTCCGTGTCAGGAGTGACTTTAGAAAGTTGCTTCTGGTGTGAGAGAATTGGCCCGCTGCTGGGAAGTTGCCCAGGGGACACCCAGATGTTTAACCATCTTGTGAGAGGCTTCTCTCATGTCCCTGCATGGGAAGCTGGACCTGACAGACGGGAGCTCACCTCATCTCATTGATTTGAACCTCCGATCTTCAGGTCAGCATTCAGTCAACACAAGGGTTTAACCCATTGCGCCACCGCGACAACTAACCAATACGATCTCATGTATCATGGGAATGCTGCACCAAGAGCATCAGTAAGAGGGTGTTCTTTATCCATATTCAATGGCGTATGTTTGGCAGCATTGCTCTGCAGCTGGGTTCCTCTGACGCAGTAAGTCTCTCCTACCCGTATTTCCCTGAAAATAAAACCAGGTCTTGTATTAATTTTTGCTCCAAAATGACATATTAGGGCTTTTATGCTCTGGTCAGCTTATCTTTGAGTATATATGGTAGTTGTTTTTTCCTAAGCAACAACAGCATTTCACTCCCCAGACAAGCATTCTGATATACTTACCATAATAGGTTTTTGAGTACAGAGGATGAGAATATTGGGCATTTTCTCTCTTTCCCGCAGGGCTATACAGAAAAAGGAATGAAGATTGGCTGCACCCAGCCCAGGCGAGTGGCGGCTATGAGTGTGGCTGCTCGGGTTTCCCAGGAAATGGGCGTTAAGCTTGGAAATGAAGTATGTGCTCAGAGGATTGATGTATTATTTCTAGTCCTATCAACTAGTCCTATTATTTCTAGTCCTATTCATCCTTGAACTAATTTCACAACATTCAATAACACTATTCTGTTCCTGAATTGAAGGAATTATTTCCTGTTCAATTGTACGCTACTTGCTTTGACTGTCATTGTTATACTCCAGAAACTATGTTGCATTTGTTGAAACTCTGAGATAATTATTGAAAAACTATATTTATTTATTTATTTGCTTGCTTACTTACTTCATTTATATACCACTTTTCTCAAACCTTAGGTGACTCAAAACGGTTAGCAACAGCAAAGATTAAATGCTAAACATCATAAAAACAATTAAGGGACAGCTAAAACAGTAGCATAATAAACATCAATATAACATCAATATAACAAATCATTAGCGTCTCATCAGTAGAATCAAAATCCAATCTCATCATCCATTATTCCATGTTCCTATATTCATTACACTGCCTAATCAAATGCCTAGCAATATGTGCTGCGGGATGTCCCGCAAAAACAAAGGGACAATTTAGTAACCACGCTCCGTGCAGTCATGCCAGCCACATGACCTTGGAGGTGTCTACAGACAACCCCGGCTCTTCGACTTAGAAATGGAGATGAGCACCAACTCCCAGAGTCGGACATGACTGGACTTAATGTCAGGGGAAAACCTTCACCTTTTACCTAAACCTTTCCCATGTTTTTATGATAGCATCAGTTAAGAAATGACATTTATGACCCAGGAACAAAAAATGTGTCACATAGCAATAATCCCTGTAGTAGAAGCCTACCCAAATAGTATTAAAGATATTTTGTTGGCACATAAATGTTTGTGCTCACATACACAGGAAGGGTCCAATCTTCCCTTGGAATCAACTTCAGAGAGATAATAAATATCCTTAACGTAACTAGGAGGCAAATTTTGTGCTTGAAGTCAGCTCTCCATATATCTGTTCTCACTTCTCTCTGTCTTTAGTTTGGGTTTAGTTGGCTATTACACCATTGGTGGGCCAGACCAGGTGTTTCCTTATCTCATTCTCATGGGGGCTTGAGTTCAGCTTCTGTTGGTTTGAAACAGGAGCAAAAATATGTCAGGTGCTCCTCTTTTGCTCCTCTCTCTTTTTATCCCATTGGGAGCATGTTGACTTCAGGCAAATAGGCATCTTGTCCAAAAGACTTCTCAGTGTATAAGGGCTTTGTGGTAACCTGTGTCTAAAATTCCCCAGGTGGGCTATAGCATCCGGTTTGAGGACTGCACCTCAGAGCGGACAGTGCTGAAGTACATGACGGATGGGATGCTACTAAGAGAATTCCTCACTGAACCTGACCTCAGCAGCTACAGGTGAGCAGCAACACTGGGCTTAGCTGTGAGGAGGTAGGGAAGGGCTGTCTCCTCTCTGCGTCACCCACCATTGCATTGTCCTCGTGTGGACATTTTCTCCTTCAGGTTCATCCAGTCGGCTTTCATTGCTTCAGACAGGGCTGATCTGTTTCAGATCTGAATCTGGTTAATCCATCTCCACTTTGGACCTAATACGAATTGGTGTGATTCACCCTGGTTCATTATGATTCACTTTGGGTATAGAATCATAGAGTTGGAAAATACCTCATAGGCCATCCAGTCCAAACCCCTGCCAAGAATCATTCATTCAAAGCAGCCCCGACAGATGTCCATCCAGCCTCTGTTTAAAAGCCTCCAAAGAAGGAGCCTGTTTGGGTAGGTTAGGGAGAGTGATGAACTTCTCATTTGGTCCAGATATTTAGGTTTAGACAGGGCCGGGCTTTAGCACAGCAGGCTAATCACCAAGCTGCAATAAATCTTGCCAACCATAAGGTTGATAGTTCAGTGCCCGGGTCAGGGTGAGCGCCTGACCTTTCAACCCAGCTTCTGCCAACCTAGCAGTTCAAAAACAATGTGTGAGTAGATAAAGCAGGGAGGTATTTTAGGCACTGTGGGAGGAAGTTTAAGTAACAAAGAAAAATTCCTACCACATGTTGCTGTGGCCCAGTCTTGAAAATAATGAGAAAGTGTTCATTTCTAATATATGTAATTTCTTTATGCTTGTGAGTAAATAGTATTTCTTGTTGTTTCTTTGTCAGTGTTGATGTGGAGATTGTCTGGTTTGCCCACCCTGGAACGCGCAACATATCATTGTCCTTCTTTAGGTGTTCCTTTCAAATCTATTATACTATATCTCTGTGTGTGTGAATCATATCTATCTATATCTATGGTTGGATGGCTCTTTGTCAGGAGGGCTTTGATTATATTTTCTTGCCCTGGTGAAGGGAGTGGGGTTGGATGGCCTTAAGTATTTTCTGTTGGTCATGGGGGTTCTGTGTGGGAAGTTTGCCCCAATTGTGCTGTTGGTGGGGTTCAGAATGCTCTTTGATTGTAGGTGAACTCTTCCCAGTAACTACAACTCCCAAATGTCAAGGTCTATTTACCCCAATCGCCATCTGTGTTCATATTTGGGCGTATTGAGTGCTTGTGCCAAATTTGGTCCAGATCCATCATTCTTTGAGTCCACAGTGCTTTCTGGATGTAGGTGAACTACAACTCCCAAACTCAAGGTCAATGCCCATTAAACCCTTCCAGTATTTTCTGTTGGTTATGGGAATCTTGTGTGCCACGTTTGGTTCAATTCCATCATTGGTGGAGTTCAGAATGCTCTTTGATTGTAGGTTAACTATAAATCCCAGCAACTACAACTCCCAAATGACAAAATCAATTTTTTTGAATGATGGTCACTCCTTGGGTTAGTAGGTGTCTTGTGTCCAAATTTGGCGGCAATTCATCCAGTGGTTTTTGAGTTATGTTAATCCCACAAACTAACATTACAGTTTTATTTATAGAGATATATATCTATGCCCACATATACATATGTATGGCCTGTAACAAGATGCCTCCCTCTGTGCCTAGTGTTGGGCAAGTCATAGTCTGCCTCAATAGAATGGATTCACTGTTAGACAACTTCCATATGAACACAATAAAGTTTTCAAAGTGACACTGCAGATGACGGGCTCTGTTGCAGTGCTGTCTATTCAGGTGTATCACCTTCCTGGCCTTTTTCCTAGTGTCGTCATCATCGATGAGGCTCACGAGCGCACTCTGCACACAGACATCCTCTTTGGGCTGATCAAGGACATTGCTCGTTTCCGGCCGGAGCTGAAGGTGCTGATTGCCAGCGCCACCCTGGACACGGAGCGCTTCTCCACTTTCTTTGATGACGCTCCCATCTTCCGCATTCCTGGGCGCAGGTTCCCTGTTGACATCTTCTACACCAAGGTCAGCCGAGATGGCATTGGAGTGAACGTATGTGGGAAAGAGAGAAAGTGGAGAGTCACATGAGAAATCTGAGAGGAACACTGGCCAGAAGAATAATGTGGTTCTTAAAAAGTAAAGCAGTAGCTTGATAACACAGATTTTCAGGAATGTTATGTGTCTATGGTCAGAAGTATCAACATGATGGGGTGTACCACCATGTTGACACTTCTAACCTTCCCTATTGTTTACTCTAGCCATGGACAAACTTTGGCCCTCCTGGTGTTTTGGACTTCAAGTCCCACCATTCCTAACACCCTCAGGCCCTTTCCTTTTCCCCCTCAGCCGCTTAAGCAGCTGAGGGGGAAAAGGAAGGGGCCAGAGGCTGTTAGGAATAGTGGGACTAGAAGTCCAAAACACCTGGAGGGCCAAAACTTGCCCATTCCTGGTTTACTCCACATCAAAAGGGATCTGATGGAGCTATGATCTATGGAGAAAATGCCAGGGGTTGTGGTCCAGAGCAGGGAATGAGCAGTGCATTGGGAAGTTACTCCCTTACTATCCCTGACTGTCACCCCAAAAGGTAACTTTTGCAGGTTCTATGAATGAATGCCCTAAGCATGAAAGAGTGGAAAGCCATGGGAAAGCATAGATAGACTTGTGTGAGCCAATAAAAGATCACTTGATGGTTCTCCTTCCCTCTGATCCTTGTCTCCTAGGCTCCGGAGGCGGACTATCTGGAGGCCTGCGTAGTGTCAGTGCTGCAGATTCATGTCACTCAGCCTCGAGGAGACATCCTTGTCTTCCTCACTGGACAGGTAAGCCGCCCTGTGCGCCCCTCTGCCTTGCTTTGGACTTTTGTTCCTTTTGGCGCATGCAGCAGAGCCAAACTTCTCTTCTTCTTCGTAGGAAGAAATCGAGGCCTGCTGTGAGATGCTGCAGGATCGCTGCCGCCGTCTGGGGTCCAAAATCGCAGAACTCTTGGTTCTCCCAATCTATGCCAACCTCCCCTCTGACATGCAGGCCAAGATCTTTGAGCCAACCCCACCAGGAGCCAGGAAGGTAAGAAATGCCTGCGTGGGATCAAGGAATAAAGTTGCAGCTGATTTGGGGTGGATCTGTATTAGATAACGGCAGGACCGGGGGGTGGGTGGGGAGAGCATTTTTTTGTCCCAGGATCATACAGAACCATATATACTCGAGTATAAGCCAAGTTTTTCAGCCCTATTTTTAGACTGAAAAAGCCCCCAGTGACTTATACTCAAGTCAATGTTATTTATTATTTTACTCTATTATTATTATTATTATTATTATTATTATTATTATTATTACATGTATTATTTTACTCTATTATTATTACATGTATTATTTTAGTCATTTACTATTACATTTATTATTTTACTCTATTTTTATTATTACCTTTATTATTTTACTCTATTATTACTGTTATTACATTTTCATTATTTTACTCTATTATTTTGATTACTGTTATTATTTTACTCTCATTATTATTGGAAGCATACGTAAGCACATTTACATTGAAGAAAGTTAGAATAATGGTTTAATCAGACTTGGACAGTCTTATCTTAAGTTACAGTTTCATGTAAATATTCAAAAACATTTAACCTTAATATGTAATTTTATTGGTATCTATTTTTAAGCGGCTGGGGGGTGTGGGGGCAAGGAAGGGGCCTGAGGCTGTTAGGAATGGTGGGACTTGAAGTGCAAAATACCTGGAGGGCCCATGCCTGGTTTCCTCCGTCTGGCAAGATTACAGACAGAGGTTTTCCTCAAGCATGTTGTCTAAGATGACTACAGGGCCCATGGTTAAGGTAGCAGTACCTTCCATCAGATCATGTGCTCTGCCTTTCAGCCCTTCTTTGTATATAAGTTTCAATGGTGGCAGATTAATTGCATCCTGTCCCCGTCCCATTCCACATATGTGTTTCTCTTTCCTTCTCTTTCTCCAGGTAGTTGTCGCTACAAACATTGCAGAGACCTCTCTGACCATCGACGGCATCATCTACGTGATCGATCCTGGCTTTTGCAAGCAGAAGAGCTACAACGCTCGCACAGGCATGGAGTCGCTCATTGTCACTCCCTGCTCTCGGGTACCCAGCTTCTGTACTACTCCCCACTCCCCACATGGCCTGGTTTTATGTATTTTGTGTATTTTAGTGTTCACTGTCCACAGACGTTCATTGCAATTTTTGTTAAATCGTGACTTCCTCTTATTCCTCTTGGCTTTTGTATTTTTTCAGGGATCGGTTTAATGAGTTGAAAATGAAATCTAGCCTGTGAAATATAAAATTTATTTATTTACTAGCTGTACCCACCACACATTGCTGTGGCCAACCTTCCCTCCCTCTTTCTCTCCTCCTTTCTTTCTCTCCTTCCTTCCCTCTTTCTCTCCTTCCTTCCCTTTTTTTCTTTCATTCTCTCTTCCCTTCTCTTCCTCCCTACTTTTTTTCTTTCCCTTTCTCTTTCTCCCCTTTCTTCCTTCTCTTCCTATTCTTGGACTGCAACTCCCAGCAGTCCTCCTGATCAATCTACCTACCTACCTACCTACCTACCTACCTACCTACCTATCTGTCTATCTGTCTATCTGTCTATCTGTCTATCTATCATCTATCTCTATCTAATGTATCTATCTATCTTATCTATTTCTCTTCACCCCTCAGGCTTCGGCCAACCAGCGAGCAGGGAGGGCTGGCCGGGTAGCTGCGGGGAAATGCTTCCGCCTCTACACAGCCTGGGCCTACAAGAACGAGATGGAAGAAACCACGGTGCCAGAGATCCAGAGGACCAACTTGGGCAATGTGGTGCTGCTTCTGAAAAGCTTGGGTATGGCTGGGGAAATCTAGGGTGGGGAATGATTTATGCATCCCACAAGGCCTACTAAGCCTTTCCTGGATGAGAACAGGAATACTGTAATGACAGGGAGATAATTTTATAGGCAGACTTGGAAGGATGCCTCGCCTGGGGTGGGGAAATGCTAACTGTCCCTGAAGCCTAGCTTTCATGTCTCACTCTCTTAGGCATTAATGACTTGATCCACTTTGACTTCATGGACCCACCGCCACATGAGACTCTGGTCCTGGCACTGGAACAGCTCTACGCCTTGGGGGCCCTCAACCATCTTGGTGAGCTGACCAAGGTACGTCTTAAGTTCCAGGCTGTGTTCTTGGGCAAAGTTCCTTTCACTGAAAGCATGCTGTATTCTCTAACTGGCCAACATTGAAAATAGTGCTGCAAACTGGAAATAAGGTTAAGGCTTCAGGTTCATGAAAGCTTCCAGTTACCTCCTAGTTCCAGGCTCCGAGGAGAAATAGAATTTTTGTTGGGTGAGTGGGCTTATTAACAAAAGACCCTCCCCATAAATGTATACCAGAGTATTGTTGAAGGCTTTCAAGGCCCGAATCACTGGGTTGTTGTAGGTTTTTCTGGCTGTATGACCATGTTCTAGAAGCATTCTCTCCTGACGTTTCGCCTTCATCTGTGGCAATCATCCTCACAACCTCTGATGCAAGTGAAACGTCAGGAGAGAATGCTTCTAGGACATGGCCATATAGCCCAAAAAAACGTACAACAACCTATACGTATAGCAACTTATTAGCAGCAGTGTGACCCAGCACCAAAGCTACAAATGATAAAAAGAACAAAAAACACACAGACCAATGTTACCTCTTTCTTAAAAGGCTTTTCTTTGTAGTAAAATGATATGGTTGCACTATTTATAATAGAAAGGTTTCCACAACACAAATAAAGTCCTTTATATTTCCTTCTTTGCTGCCACGCTGAGTTCGTTCCCATGCAGATAAACAGCTTCTCTCTCATAGAGCCTCTTCTCACATTAAACTTACACAGGAGCTTCACACAGGAGCTTTACACACAGCAGCCTTCACATTTGAGGCCTTCAACCTGGGGCTTCTCTCACACTGAAGCTTCTCACACCAGGCCTTCTCAAACTGAGGCCTACTAACACTGAGGCCTTTTCACAGTCTGAGGGTTCTCTCAGACTGAGGCTTTCTAACACTGAGGCCTACTAAGTTACAGACACACCTGCTTATATTGAACTGCAGCTTTTGCTGAGTCATTGCATCCATTTAACCCTTTCAGTGCTTGACTCACATTTTTGTAATTAAAAATACCTAGTTAATTTTTAATATTACTGACGATTTTCACATATTTGTCATGATTCATCCAAAGTTTGGAAAAGTTACTTTTTTGGATTATTTTTGAATTGTCATTGACCATGCTGACTGGGGGACTCTTATGAGTTATAGTCCAAAAACATTACCTACCATCTATCAGTGCATCCTGTAGATCAGTAGTTCTTAACCTGTGGCTCCCCAGGTGTTTTGGCCTACAACTCCCAGAAATCCCAGCAAGCTGTTAGGATTTCTGGGAGTTGAGGGCCAAAACATCTGGGGATCCACAGGTTAAGAACCACTGCTTTGTAGAACTGTCCTGAAACTACACTGCTGGAATGCCATGGCAGATTCACCACTGGCTGAATGACCCTCTGTCAGAAGTGCTTTCTTTTGTGTGTACCGCATGACAGGAAGTTGGTCTAGACCAGGCATGGGCAAACTTCGTCCTTCCAGGTATTTTGGACTTCAGCTCCCATAATTCCTAACATGGTAGGCTGTTACGAATTGTGGGAGTTGAAGTCCAAAACACCTGGAGGGCCCAAGTTTGCCCAGGCTCTTAGACTCACTTCCAATTCTATGATCCCCTGAAGATCTTACAAAGCAGGCAAGCCCATATGGGAAGATAAAGCCCTTTATATATCTCCTAGAAACATTCACATATCATCTGCTAGCTACTATTACTCATTAGTATTATGGGGAAGAATATTGTGATATTCTGTAAACCTATATATGTTTAAATCAGGAAACCCATAATGAGGACAATTAAAACTGAAGGGTACCATTCTCTGCAAGGGGAAGGGATTTGTCATCCTCAGTGGCAGCCATTGAGATCACTTGTCTCTGGATGAGGATAAAGTGCCACCCACACACTGACACACAGTGAAGCCAGCTATTGTGCCCTGTGTTTCATCCAGCATGATCTTCCTGTCTTCCTTATTTAGCTGGGCCGGAAAATGGCGGAGCTCCCAGTGGATCCTATGCTCTCCAAGATGATCCTGGCTTCTGAACAGTGAGTCCCAGTTCTCTGTCTTCCCGGCCAGTTAATTATGTGCTTAGCCTTGTTAAGTTCAGTAATCACGAGTGAGGCATGTGACCTCTATCTCTCTCCTCCTTGTAACTTAGTGCAGTCTCTTGTGCATTTATCCCAAGCTTCCCAAAAAATCTGGAACGGCTCAAAGGTTCCAGAGATAACTTTGTAAATCTAGTTCTACTTGCACAATATGCTTTTTTATTATGTTTTAAACCACCTTGAGGCCCCTCAGGGGTGAGAAAGATGGTATATAAATATACATATACATACACACACACACACACACATATATATATTACTATAAACATAATATATATGATTATAATCTATGTGTATATTTAAGTATATATTTGGGAGAGCGGAGATATTACCGTATATACTTGAGTATAAACCAACCCAAATATAAGCCAAGGGACCTAATTTTACCACAAAAAACTGGAAAAATGTATTGACTCAAGTATAAGCCAAGGGTGAGAAATGTAGCTGCTACTGGTAATCGTCAGTAGGTTAAATGTTTTTGAGTATTTACACAAAACTGTAATTTAAGATAAGACTGCCCAACTCTGATTCAACCATTATTCTAACCTCCTTCAATGTAAATGTGCTTACCTATTACCTATAATGATAGAATAAAATAATAAATATAATAACATGTAATAAAAATAATAATAGAGTAAATAATGGAAATTTAATAATAATAGTAATAAAATAATAAATGTGATAATAACAATAATAGAGTAAAATAATAAATGCAATAAATATAATAATACAGTAAAATAATGTAAATGTAATAAAGTAAAATAATCAATGTAATAAAAGTAATAATAGAGTAAAATAATGTCAATGTAATAATAATAATAATAATAATAATAGAGTACAATAATAAATGTAATAAAAATAATATTAATAGCAGAGTAAAGTAATAAATAACCTTGACTCGAGTATAAGCTGAGGGGATTTTTTTCAGTCTAAAAAAGGGGCTGAAAAACTAGGCTTATACTCGAGTATATACAGTACTTTTTCTCCAGTAATATAGAATCCTATTTACCGTATAAGAGTTCTTTCTCCCACCCTGGACATTCCACCAATATATAAACTTCACTTGCCTAGTCTCCAACGGACCTCACAACCTCTGAGGATGCCTGCCATAGATGTAGGCGAAACGTCAGGAGAGAATGCTCCTGGAATATGACCATACAGCCCAGAAAACTCACAGCAACTGTAATAATATTATTTATGTATTGTCAAAGGCTTTCACGGCTGGAATCACTGGGTTGTTATGTGGTTTCTGGGCTATATGGCCATGTTCTAGCAGCATTTTCTCCTGAGGGCTGGCATCTTCAGAGTATGCCAGCCTCATCTTCAGAGGAACCACAACAACCAACTTAATGTTATTTAGTTATAAATTAACATTTTCTTAGATTAGATATGATTAAGTAGATTTGTTTGGGAAATGTGGAGTCTCCCAATGCAAAAACCTCATCTGAGAGGATAATGTATGCGATTCAGTTTTTTGCCCAATATGTGTTCCACAGATTGACAGTCTTTCTGTAACTTTCTCCTTCTATTTCCTGAATCCTATAAAGACATGTTCACTTCCCCGTTGCTTTTCAGTGCTAGCTTCTTGGCTTGGATCCAGGCGGTTTTGCTGCTGCTCTTTTGCCAAGGCTAACCCAACCCTCCTTGCTTCCTTTTGGGGGGATTCTCCAGGTACAAGTGTTCAGAGCAGATTCTCACCATTGCCGCCATGCTTTCAGTCAACAATGCCATCTTCTACCGGCCCAAGGACAAAGTGGTCCATGCCGACAACGCTCGCATGAATTTCTTCCTGCCCGGTGGAGACCACCTTGTTCTTCTCAATGTTTACAGTCAGGTATGGAAGGAACTTGCAGATCTGGGGAGTCTGGAAATGGGGCCAAGAGAAGATGGCTGGAACCTTTTAGCCATCGATTTCTGTTAAACTTCAGGCTTGCTTAAGAAGACTGTCTCACCAACAAATTTAAGGGTGATGCTAAAATTCA
>NW_026845477.1:288712381-288728323 GCF_025583915.1 Anolis sagrei ordinatus | reverse complement strand
CAAATAAATAAATAAACATTCATGAATGTAAAACAAAAAAGAATGTGATGGGTTGGAGCCAGACTTAGTCATGCGTAGAGCAGAATCATTAAAACCAATAGAGCAGATTAGTAATGACTAAGATGCTATTGGTACAAAAATAGTAGTATATTGTTGCCATAATCCCACCTTCACTGGAGGAATGGGAAAATACTTGAGAGTATAATTCATCCTGGCCACTGATTAGCAACAACCCTCTTGACTCTGGCCTCCACTGTTCTCTGTCCACAGGCCATCACTGCTGGTTTCTTCTATCACACGGCCCGTCTTACCCGCAGCGGTTACAAGACAGTCAAGCACCAGCAGACCGTGTTTGTCCACCCAAACAGTTCCCTATTTGAAGAACAGCCACGGTGGCTCATCTATCATGAGCTGGTCTTCACAACGAAAGAATTCATGAGACAGGTTCGTTTTGCGGGCTTTTGAGGGTCTTTTGGGCAAACATTCATATTCATATCCTGAGGGGATTCAGATGTAGCTAGGTATTTTGGAGACAGCATGGTAGCAAAGAAACCAGTGTTGTGTGGGATAGATACAGTTCAGTCATATTTGGCCCTGAGAGATCCAAGAGCTGAGCTTTTCATTCAAGCAGCAAAATAATATGAGGGACAGCAAGTTGCATCTACAATGAGGAAGCATTGGTGATGTTTCAAAATTTTAATTTCTTTTAACCCTTTTTATCAAATAGACTCTAGCTCAGGGATGGGAAAACTTTGCCCTCCACATGTTTTTGACTTCAACTCTCACAATTCCTAACAGTCGGTAGGCTGTTAGGAATTGTGGGAGTTAAAGTCCAAAACACCTGGAGGACCCAAGTTTGCTCATGCCTAGTGTAGAAGCACACTATGAACCCCCAGCAGCTAACAATATCCTAAGTCCATCTTAGGATCTTGTAACTGTATGACACAGGCATAGGCAAACTTTGGCCCTCCAGGTGTTTTGAACTTCAACTCCCACAATTCCTAACAGCCTACCAACTGTTAGGAATTGTGGGAGTTGGAAGTCCAAAACACCTGGAGGGCCAAAGTTTGCCCATGCCTACTCTAGCTGTATTTTAATCTGTTGTTAGCCACTTCCGTTCCCTCAGAAAAAGGTGGAATATTACATTTAATGCATCCTTCACGTTATTGGAATTCAACCCCACAGTGCCCAAGTCTCAAGTCCTCAATGAGGAACAGTTTGGTTAGCTTAGAATAGTCTGTAGGTTTCCCTTCCCTAATATCTCCTGTATGACAGTGGGAATGTATCTATTTTGTTCTCTTTCTCTTTTTCTACTCTCATTGTGATAAATTGTGTAGAATGGATACTTTTCTTGTGCAAGCCTTTCCTTTGAATTTAGCTTCTTCCATTTGAGTGTGTGTTGTGTTCTTTGAGATCTCTTTCAGCGTGTGTGTCAGAAAGATGTAGTGATTGGTTTTTTCCCCCTTCTCTTTGAAATCTTAGAAGAGATGGGTGTTAGAGTAGCTCAGACCCAGTTCTTGATTATTAAGAAATGCAGTTATTTCTTATTGTTGTAAATAAACCTTTTGTGAATTTTAAGATTGGACTCTGTATCTTTGCCTATCTAATCTCTGAATTTTTTACAGCCACATCACACGGCATTTCATGCTCTGCTCGCTAATGAGCTGATGCTCAACTTTAAGTATCCTGTTTGATTTTGGATGCTCTGCTGTATATTTTAGGGTAGTTTTCCCTAACACTTGTTAAGCCCATAGTACAGTCTCTTCTCTTCCTTGTAGGTCATAGAGATAGACAGCACGTGGTTGCTGGAGGTGGCCCCTCACTACTACAAGTCCAAGGAGCTGGAAGATGCCTCTACCAAGAAGCTGCCCAAGAAAATAGGGAAGACGCGAGAGGAGCTTGGATAAGACTGGAGCTGATCTCTTATCTCCCACCCATTTTGTTTATTGCCCCAGGACTTTTTTTCCATACATCTGTACAGTTTTGATGTCACTTCAGACACCAAATAAAACTTTTTTACAAACTCTTCTGAATCATTTCCTCTCTGTCTCATCCTATATGGGTCTTGCCTAGTTGAAAGAGGAATAGCAGTTGTCTTTTTAAAAAAATCAATGCGGATACTTGCCTTTGACACTTTTAAAATTGTTATAGTTTTTACTTACTTGTGACTGGCTGTATTAATATTATTAAAGCTTATGCTTGTAATCAGAAACGTAAAATGTACATGCTGTTAGCTGCTGAGTACTTGAAGTTTTAAGACAGGTTCTGCACAGACACAGAACCACCCATATCCAAGTCACAGGGGCCACAAAGAATATCTTAAAATTTCTTGATCCATTGCTCTGTTGTGTATCAGAACAAACATTGAGATAATACATGGTTTTATGAAATGACAACACCACACACTTCCTACATTAATAGGAGTGTTTGCATCACCTTTTTATGCCTGCAGAATGGACTACAAGGGTGTATAAATTCTTACGTACGAAGGCACAATCCCTAAATGCACAGGAGAGCAGTTTAAGGGCTAGAGGTATTCCAGATCTCCCCCTACTTCTTACTAGCAGATGTAGCAAGAAGCATACCCGGTAGCCTACTGAGAATGGAGTGAATTTGGATTATATGGGGCCAGCTTCTCCTACGTCTAGAAGACTGACTCCCAACACCTGAGAAGACGCAAAGGAGATAGAAGAGACTGGCCCCATGTAATCCAAATTCACTCCATTCTCAACATGCTTCCAGAAAAAGGGACTGCTCCAGCAAGAAGGTAACAGCACTCCATGCAGTCATGCTGGCCACATGACCTTGGAGGTGTCTATAGACAGCGCCGACTCTTCGACTTAGAAATGGAGATGAGCACCACCTCCCAGAGTTGGACATGACTCAATGTCAAGGGGGAACCTTTACCTTTATATGTGCCCTTGATAGTCAAAGCTGTAATTCAGAAAACAGAAACCATTATCTCCCCTCTTCTCAACACATACAATTTTTAATAAGTTCTGAAAGACTGCCAAAATGTTATCTATCACTTGGCTGGCAGGTGAAAGGTTTTATAAGACAGAGACCTTTCCTCTTGAGCAGAAGCAGAGGGTTAGCTGAGAGTTAACCTAGTCCTTAAAGTGGTTGTAATCCAATACATCTTTTGAGAAGGCTGCAAGTTCACTCAAAACTACATTCAACATAAACCTCTCTTTATTATATACAGATTAAATTACAACCATCTTTACAGCGCTTCCTGGTGCGGTTAACAGCAGCGACATGAGGCGAAGCCCACACTATTTGTACAAAGGCAACATGGATGCACAACGGACTGCTAGTGGCGTTCTCCTTGTCACACCCCGCGATGTGACAGATTAGCTGTGAAAGATACGAGCAAGAGGACAGGACAACCAAAGGGCTTCAGCTCTCCCTACAGCCAACCGGTGCCCCTGGCTCTTTGCCTGCCAGAGCTGAGAAAAACAGCAGAAGTGACGGCCTCTGATCTGAAAGACTGAGGCCCAATAAGGACGCAAGGACAACCTTCTTCAGCTTGTTCATCAGAGGCTGGGACGGCATGAGCTGAAAGGAAAGAAAGCCCAGCGTTAGCCTGGTAGAGGGGAAAAAAGCAGTTCTGAGAAGATCCAAATAAAACTTGGGCAGATTTTTCAGGGCAGGAAGTGTTACCGCCTCCCCCGAACTAGTATGCATACACCAAAACTTACCTTGCTTACCCTGTGACACTTAATTAACCCTTCTGAATTGAGGAAGAATGTGGAATAGGCATCATAGGTTCTGGAAGGAGAATGTTAAAAACCAATACATCAGACAACCATTTTGATAACTTCTTCAAACCACTGCAATTACCCAATATAAAAACTGAATGCGTTACTTCATTTTAAAGGCTTGAACCATGGAGAAATGGATTGAAATTGCAATTAATTCCACCTAAACAATAGGAAGAACTGCCTGAGTCGCCTTCGGGCTGAGAAAGGCAGTATATAAATACGGCAAACATACATACAAACAAACACACAAACTCTTGATGGTAAGAGCTGTTTGACAGTGGAATATGTTGCCTCAGAGAATAGTGGTGTCTCCTCCTCTGGAGTTTTTTAAGCAGAAGCTAGAGATCTATCATTTGAGAGTGTTTTGAGTATTCCTGCATGACAAAATGGGGCCGGACTGGATTATCCTTGTGGTATTATCCAAATCTATGATTCTATAGAATCATATAGTTAGAAGAGACATCATGAGCCACCCAGTCCAACCCCCTGCCAAGAAGCAGGAAACTGCATTCAAAGCACCCCCAACAGATGGCCATCCAGACCTCAGAATCTCTGAGGAAGCCTGCCATAAATGCAGGCGAAACATCAGGAGAGAATGCTTCTGGAACATGGCCATACAGCCCGAAAAAACCTACAACAATCCAGTGATTCCGGCCATGAAAGCCTTCGACAATACATCCAGCCTCTGTTTAAAAGCTTCCAAAGAAGGGGCCTCCACCACACTCCAGGGGCAGAGAGTTCCACTTCTGAACAGCTCTCACAGTCAGGAAGTTCTTCCTAATGGTCAGGTGGAATCTCCCTTCCTGTAGTTTGAAGCCATTGCTCCACGTCCTAGTCTCCAGGGCAGCAAAAAAAAACAAGCCTGCTTTCTCCTCCCTCACACCTTTATACATGGCCATCATGTCTCCTCTCAGCCTTCTCTTCTGAATGCTAAATATGATCAGCTCTTTAAGCCACTCCTCATAGGGCTTGTTCTCCAGACCCTTGGTCATTTTAGTCGCTCTCCTCTGGACACATTCCAGCTTGTCAACACCTCCCTTCAATTGTGGTGCCTGTGTGTCTACTGACGCAACAATTAAATAACTGAAATACACTGATTTTCTTAGAATTATATATGGCTGCATAACCCTCGCCATGGAAAGCTAGTCCAAGAACAGTATTGTCCTGAAAGAATGCTGGTTGGCCTAATCTAAAGGAGTGCCGGTCAAAAACCAGCTCAACTTTATTTCCATTTCAGTGTAAGACAGAAGCACCACTTCTGAAAGTAAGGCTTATTAAATCTTTTCCACTCGCAACTCTTTTTGAGATTTTTTTTTGCAACCCTAGTTACATAAAAAAGGTGGAAAAATTCAAAACATTTACAGATAACTAATCAGCATTTGCTGATTTTGCTAAACAGGCTGATTTTCCCTTTTTATGAAATACAACTGAAGTATTTTCTGTAGGGTCCACTGTAAACACTGTAAGTTGTTGCTACCATATTCAGGCAAATGTCTAGGTGACATTCAAAAACATTTGATTTGCTTCTAATTTTTTTTTACAACCCCAACATTGAGCTAAGAGTCAGGGCCCACAGTTGAAGAAACAGTGTTCAGCAGGGCGGGAGAGAAAGGAGGCACCAGCAATGAGCGCAGATTAAGAATAAACAAGAACTCCTGAGAGAAGCCCTTACCTGTAAAGTTCACTCTTGTCCTTCTTGTAGAAGCGAAGGAGGAGAACATGGAACGGAAGCCCTGTAATTCGCCACCGGGCCTGGATGCTCCAGTTCTCTGGGTGCTGTGTCACATTGAGCACATCCATGCGCAAATCAGCAAAATAGTTCCAGGCCATAAAGCGGCAAAACGTCAGCGCCAACTGGTACATGGGTCGGCCACTGGCAACGGAAGCAGAAAGATGATGAATTGTTAGCTACAGGTGACAAATTCATATGCACCATCAACATGGCAGAATCTCCTTTTTCTAAAATATACTTAGATATACATGTACTCACATACACACACACACCACAACCTACACTATTGCATAACAATCTCACAATGGATTTCCCACACACTCTTGCAATACACACATTTATTGCCACAGTTCTTTTTTCCCCCCAAACAACATCACTCTAACAAGCTGATATAACTCATTTTAAATCATTTTTATATATTTTCATGCATTTTGTGGTTTTTATTATGTTTATGTGGTTGACTGGATAATGATGTTTATTTAATTATCAATTCTTTATTTTTCTGGTTTAATAACTATTACGTCATAATGATGTTATTTGTATTGTTTGATTTATGTGGTTTGCGTTATATCATGGCATTGAATGTTTGCCTTTTTTGTTTGTAAGCCGGCCTGAGTCCCCTTGAGGAGATAGATAAAGGTGAAGGGCTTCCCCTGACATTAAGTCTAGATGTGTCTGACTCTTGGGGTGGTGCTTATCTCCATTTCTAAGCCAAACAGCTAGCATTGTCTGTAGACACCTCCAAGGTCATGTGGCTGGCATGACTGCATGGAGTGCCATTACCTTCTCGCAGAAGTGTTACCTATTGATCTACTCACATTTGCATGCTTTCGAACTGCTAGGTTGGCAGAAGCTGAGGCTAACAGCAGGAGCTTACCCCGCTTCATGGATCTGAACTGCCAACAAGTTCAGGAAGTTCAGCAGCTCAGCGGTTTAACCCACTGTGCCACCGGGAAGATAGGGCGGCCTATAAATTAAGAATTATTATTATTTGATACACAATAAGATTAGTACACAGCATGCAAGATCACTATGCTGGCTGTTGTATTGGATCATACATTGGAGACTTCCCAAGTGTCTAGGACTATGTGATGTATCGGCGAAGAATGCATGCAGATCCAAGTAGGGTGGCCTTTTGCACCTGATGGTCATTATTATTATTATTTGTTATACATACACACATACAGTCTTCCATTCCAAGTAGGACATATCATATCCTCAGCTCCCTTCTTTCAAAAGATAGCTTCTATTCCCATCCAACCACAGGAGGTTTGTCCTGTCTAGGACTTGTCAGGATAACCAGTAATATTTATTACTCAAAATATGTATGTGCCACCTTCCATATCAAGCCTTGTCAAGTCACTGGCAACAAGTAATTTGCTATATATATATATCAGGATAGGCAAGTGTTGAAGGTTGGGGGGGGTGCAATTTTCACCCCACATCCTCCTGGAAGGTGGCTCTTTGTGTCTCAAAGTCAAGTCAATGTGTATATGAAAACCATCCGATTTCTATTTCTAACATATATTGGTGCTAACAGGATGTTTACTGTGCAGTTTACGCTAAATCTATAAAGAAGTGTTTTTACCCTAAGTGGTAGATAAATGCCATACTTGCCCATGACAGTCAATAGCTAAGGGCAGCACAACTCTTCATGCACATCACTAAGTAGATGACAAAGAACTAAATCCAACTACTAGTCCTAATTAGTGTAGGTCTAGCTGCTTTAAGTCCCCTTCGGGAAAGATAAGGCAGGGTATAAATAAATGTAATAATAATAATAATAATAATAGGTCCATTTGAATAAAGTGCTGAATGTTTAAAACAATGCTAACTAGTGGCTCTGCTCTAGTCAGGACTAGCAGCATGATTCAGGCCAAACTGTCATTAAATATTCAGAGGGTTTCCATAAAACCAAGCCCCCTCAAATTGTGGCCCTTCAGCTGTTTGGGCCTCCAATTCCCACAATTCCTCACCACTGAACAAGCTGGCTAGAACTTCTGGGAGTTGTAGGACCAAACAGCAGGAGAGTTGAGATTTGAGGAGGCATGCTCAAACTTTAGAAACCAAACAAACTCTTAGGAAGCCCTAGAACTACACAAAAATTTAGAACAGAGCACAAGGTACTCCCCTTTGCTAATTCCCAAAACTTACTGTGTTCTCAGATGTAGTATTTCATTGATAAACTCTACATCCTTGGAATAGATTGCATAGTCATGTGTCCTTAGGAAGAAGACTGGTAACTGGAAAGATAGAGAGGAGGGGAAAACAAGAATCCATGAACAGAGTGAAATTCCTGAACAAAGCTTCCCTTTATAAGAAATATTGGTGCCTTTTGCCCTGTAAGTCAGAAAGCAATTCAAACTCTCAGCTTTGTGTATGTAAAGTGAATCTTCAGAATCAGGTATTCTGAATTGGTTTTAGATATGCTATCAACACCAGGGCTATAGATATAGCCCCCAGTGGTGCAGCAAGTTAAACAGCTGACTGAAATGTTGCAGGTTTGAATCTGGGCAGTGCCGTGAGCTCCCACTATTAGATCCAGCTTCTGCCAACCTAGTAGTTTGACAAACATGTTAATGTGAGTAGATGAATAGATACCGCTTCTGTGGGAAAGTAACAGTGCTCCATGCAGTCATGCTGGCCACATGACCTTGGAGGTGTCTACAAACAATGCTGGCTCTTCGGGTTAGAAGAGTCAGACACAACTAGACTTAATGTCAATGGAAACCTTTACCTATCAACACTTAAATAAGGAAACGGCTAGGTTCCCGGGAGACTCATGTAAATCACTCAAACACTTTTGCGTAAGGATGGGACTTCACTCTGGCAAGGATGCTGTGCAGGAGTAGTCTGACTCTGAGAGCATCAAGATTTAGCTGTACCTCAAATTCTAGGCTAAGAAAGAAAAATCTCATTGTAGGAAACTCCTGACACACACAATTTTTTGCAATCACCTCTTCCTTTTTGTGATACCTCAATTCTGACAGGTTCTCTTTCCCTTTGGAGGAAAAATGGTGCTGTTACTCCAAATGAAGTGAATTGTCTCAATTCAGAGCCCACCCCGTGCTTTTCCTGACAAACATAATTGCTTCTCTGTGTGATCAAGATGCCAATGAAGGTTAAAGCAAGGGATTCAAAGACTCAAAAATATATTCTAAACAAGGTTACACTATATTCATTTCAACATCATACAAGGTCTTCTCTGGTAGTTTCAAGTCAAAGGGACAAGCCGAACGTTAGTATAGCTGTACAGACAAACAGCTATGGAAAATGAGAGAGGTGTCTCATCACATTTTCCATTTCATTTGCTAGCATTTGCTTAGCTTCAACCACCCCTACAAACACATAGCAAAATTCTAACACCTGCTTTTATCTATCTTACATTCTTCTCTTCAAAGATTTGCATTTAGCAAAAATCCCTGTGTGGATTCCAACATTATTTTCCCACTGACTTTGTATGAGCCCTGTGTTAACTTTAAACAGAGCAAGCATACAATTGACTGATCCAACTGCAGAGTTGTTATACATAGTAAACAAAAGAGTAAGATTGAAATTGCAGAGCGTTATATATAGTAAACAATGGAGTAAGGGTAAGATAAACGGCTAAACAGCATTATAAGAAGTGGCTCCTTGCAAAGCTGTGAAAGGGAAACCCCAATTAAATTAGTACACATAATTAAATCAACCGCAAAATTATGCTGGCAAGGTTGTGGAAAAATTGGCTCCTATATACATATGTGGTGGAAATGCGAAAGGTTTAAAAAATTCTATAATAAGGCAAAAGAAGGAAATGGAAAATTAATAGGGCATAAATTGGTATTGAATAAAAAAGAATTTTTCACACAGAAATTAGACAAGAACGAAAACATCAAAGCTTGGGGGATATAAAATACACGACAGATACCTAGCAGACTTTATGCTCCAGGACTACATCCTTGAAAGATGAGCCAAATATACATCATATTGAATCAAGAAGAATTGGGTTCTGAAATGGGGAAGATTGATAAAGTTGAAGGAAAAGAAAAATATAAAGAACTGAACCATACTCTTTATACGATTGTTCAATTAAAATAATATTTCAGTGAAGGCAAGTACTGTTCCCAGAGGGTGGGGGAAGGGTGTAAAATTGATAGACACAATTGGGAGATAAAGGTGGAATAGGCAAGGATAAGAGCACTAAGAAACTGTTTTTATCCTGGTCCTGCCCACTTTGTTCAATTTTTTGCTTTTAATTTTTATTTTAATTTCTCATATTGTCTCATATCCAGTGTTTTATCCTACTGTGTTATTTTTTTTCCTTTTACTGTCATATTTTATTTGAGTTATTATCTGCTGTTTTCATTTTATTGTGTTTATTTTATTTTTTTGGGCCTCATGTTAGCTGCCCCGAGTCCCTGAGGGGAGATGGTGGAGGGGTTTAATAATAGTAGTAGTAGTAGTAATAATAATAATAATAATAATAATAATAATAATAATAATAATAATAGAGATGTATTCTAAAATGGTGATTGATTGTGATATTATTCTACCTGTGTCTGCAATAACAATAAGTCATTCAATGGGTTTGGGATCATTCCTTCAACTCCTTTTTTTATTCCAGCTTTTTGGACCTTCAACACCAGCAAAAAAAAAAAAAAGCAAGCTTTGATGTAATTTCCCCAAATAAGGGGACTTAAACTCTGCAGTAGGTTAAACCACTGAGGTGCTGAACTTGCTGACTGAAAGGTTGGCGGTTCTAATCTGGGGAGCAGGATGAGCTCCCGCTGTTAGCCCCAGTTTCTGCCAACCTAGCAGTTTGAAAACATGCAAATGTGAATAGGTACCACTCTGGCGGGAAGGTAACAGCGCTCCATGCAGTCATGCTGGCCACATGACCTTGGAGGTGTCTACAGACAACGCTGGCTCTTCTGCTTAGAAATGGAGATGAGCACCACCCTCCAGAGTTGGACACGAGTAGACTTAATATCAGGGGAAAACCTTTACCTTACTTAACTATAGAATTAATAGCATTTCTATCCTACGTTTCTATAATTAGGGAAGCTTATATATAAAGGAAGCTGCGGCCTCATGCCAGACTGGAGTACATATCCCACAAGTTCGGTATGAGGTTTGGTAGCTGTTTCCTGGGGTCTTAGCCAGAGATTTCTACCATCCAGTTATTATCTGATCCTTTAAACTGGTAGAACACCTGCTAGGATAAAGCAGGTGTTCTACCTTTAATCTATACCTTGAGTCGCTGATTGGTTGAGAAAAGGGGTATACAAATACAGTAAATAAAATAAATAAATACCCTTTCCCCAAATGCTATCATTGGGTGTGGCTACACTGTTGAATTAATGCAGATTGACACCACTAACTGCCATGACTCAGTGCTATTGAATCCTGGGAGTTGTGGTTTTACAAAGCCTTCTCTGCCAAAGAGTACAGGTCCCCCCCCCCCACCCCACAATAGCTCAATATTGTGGAATCAGTTCCCATGATTCCACAATATTGAGCTATGGCAGTTAAAATGGTGTCAAACTGCATTTATTCTGCATTACTAGCCATGTCACTATAAGAGTTGCTCTAGAATTTATCAGTTTGGCACAAAAAAGCCAGACATGTTTGTGCAAGTAATCCATGAAAGAGATGAGGTTGAGAAAGAGTTTATGATTCCTCAGGAAATCATCTGCACCTCAGAGAGGTTGAGAGACAGACTATATAAAATACATTCAGAACATGGAGATTTTCATGCTGGAAAAGGGAACAATGCTCAGCACAAGAAGAGCGCCTCAGTTAGAAAGTTGGAGTGACCTCAAAAAGTCTTTCCCCCTCTCTGTGCATACTTTACTGTTCTCCTTTGTGACTTAGACTACTATTCTCAGGGTTTTCTCCACTTCTCCTCCCTTCTCACTCTCTTTTGTATGGGAGTTGTCGTAATAAAATTGCCATATATACTCAAGTATAAGCCGAGGCACCCAATTTTACAACAAGAAACTGGGAAAACGTATTGACTTGAGATAAGCTGAGGGTTAGAAATGCAGCAGCTACTTAATGCAGCTCAATAAAACTGCATTAATTGAGGCATTAGTAAATAAAATGCTTTTGAATATTTACATAAAACTGTAATTCAAGATAACACTGTCCAACTCTAATTAAACCATTATTGTTGTGATATTGCCTTTATTGTAAATTGTTTTTATATGTTGTACACCGCCGTGAGTCGCCCTAGGGCTGAGAACGGCGGTCTACAAGTGCAGTAATAAATAAATAAATAAATAAATATTATTCTAACCTCCTTCAATGTAAATGTGCTTACCTATCTTTCCAACAATAATGGAGTAAAATAATAAATGTAATAATAATAGAGGAAAATAATGGAAATGTAATAACAGTAATAATTTAAAATAATAAACGTAATAAAACAATAATAGAATAAAATAATTTAAATGTAATAATAATAATAAAAAATAGAGTAACATAATATAACAACAACAACAACAACAACAACAACAGAGAAAAACGATAAATAACTTTGACTCGAGTATAAGTTGAGGGGGCCTTTTTAGCCAAAAAAAAAGGACCAAAAAACTTGGCTTATACTAAAATATATACGGTACTTTTGATTTTTAATTCCTTGGTGTACCTTTCCTCCTTAACATCCTAAATGCCACAGATACATACACTGCACCATCTGTGCTCTAACATTTCACTCCTTTAAAAACCATTTGAAACATGCTCTCATTTCACATCCTTCACCAGAATAAACGAGCCTACCTCCAGGCAGTCTTCTAACCCTAGCCTTTGTCAGAGGAAAATTATTAAGGTCCAATATTACAAGATCTACTCACATACCTCATTCCGCAATTTCTCGTGCATGACTGCGAGATGCTCTTCCATTCCGGGGTCGTCCCTGTCTGGAGAACTGACTGGAGAGGGGGCTCCAGTAGTGGCTCTGAAGGGCGCAAGGGGACCCAGGGCAACCTCAGGGGCCTGGTAAGGAGACCGGTATTGCCAGCCATGAAAAAGGTTGTGCAGAGAGTCCAAAGAGGCACCGTCCAGCCCTTCACTGTCTTTCACCACAATGTCATCCTCCTGCCTCCCATTCACCAGGGTGATGGCATCCCCCAGGCCTTCAGGAGGGGACAGCAAAGGGGGACGGGAAAGGCCTCGGGTTTCCAGGCTGTGCGTTGGTGGGCCAAGGCTGGTCTTGACTTCAGGAGAGCTGACAATGGCAAAGTTGTTGGCGGACGGCATGGACAGAACCGGAAAAATGCTGGGAGACTTTGATGGTTTCTTCTTGACGGACAGGGAGGGAAATGCCGGCCGTACAGAGCTGGGAGGAACAAGCCCTGGAGGTAGTTTATCCCAAGAGGCATCGAGCTCCTAGAAAGGAACAAAGAAAGGAGGCATTTGAGGACAGTGAATCCAAGACTTCCCAAGCACAGCTGAATCTGCCCTTGGAACTTCTGAGAAAGGGAAGACTCAGCCTGTACAAATGCCCAGCTTATCCTTAAAAGAGTAAAAAAGTAGTTTACCCTGTGCAATACACACCAATGAAACAATTCTCTCTTTAGTTGGAGCAGGATTTTAATTTTTACTACAGTTCACATTTGTTGGGAGTTAGCCATAGAACTACATTGGAGGACCTAAATTTATCAGTAACTCAGGGCAAGACTATATGCTTCAGCATTAGAGTTGGGCCCAAAAACTGGTAACAAAAGTATTTGTAGTTTTTGGAGGGTCAAAGTTATTTCCTCTTCCAGAGAGGACCCTTAGAACTTGCTGTGACAATAGCATAGGGTGACTACTGAAAGTTCCTCTCAGACCATGATGGGAATTGAAGTTTCTCTCTGTTTCTTTCAGCCAATAAAATGGCTGGGGTGTCCATGCTCAGACTGGCTGAGAATTGATACAACCGGCATCTACAATTCCCAGAATCCTCTCTTGCAGTTTGTCTTGCTTTTTAAAAAAGTTATGTCTAAAACTTAAAATAATTCTAAAAAATCACTAGATTGGTTAATTGTTTTGAAACTTGGCAGGCCTGCAGTCGTAAATGGGGTCTACAACTGAAGCAGTTTTTATGCAGATAGGCCTTAAAATGGCTGAGGATTTAGCCTCTAAAGTTTTCCATTGTAGCCAATGGGCCGAATCTCTGCCAAATAAAACAGTAAACACCTCTCTCCTTTCAAAATCATCAAAATCATCCGGGCGTCCCCTGGGCAACGTCCTTGCAGATGGCCAATTCTCTCACACCAGAAGCAACTTGGTTTCTCAAGTCACTCCTGACACGATAAAAAAAAAACACCTCTCTCCTTTGGGGTAATTTTCTGGTAAATGAAATGAGTGGTCAGATGAAAACGAACCCGCAAACGGTATGCTATTTGGCACATGACTATTCAGCATAGCAATGATCTGAATCCAGATATTTATGCTACAACGAGAGATTGTACGACTGAGGCCAAAACCAGAAAATCTTATTTATTTAGATCATATATGCCACCTCAAAACACAAAATCCCAATAAATTATTCCATCACTACAGTCCACTCTTCGCATCTGCTAGGATTAGAGATGACAATGAAAAACTGCAAATAAATTGCTATTCTTTTACCTGAGAGAACAGCTTTCTAGGAACTTCTGGGTCTTTCAACATGACCTTCTGCTTGAAGCCGGCCAGAGAATTACATTGGAGGACCTAGAGATTCCTAAAGAAGTGTTCTCTCTTCAAATCTCTACCCGCTCCAGCATGACTGAAGGAAGTTGATCAAAGTCACACCAGAGAGAAAACCCAGAGATTTCTAGAAATAACCTTTTAATCAAATCCACGAATAATCAAATCTGCAAAAGTCAAAACTGCAAATGTGGAGACCGACTAAAGTTTTTTTTAATGGGTCATTAATCATTTCCAAATTAATGGATCTAGACACAGGGAAACTGACATATCTCTCATTCCCCATGCTGAGTAAGGTCTTGTTTCTCTCCCTGAGACTAGATTAGTATTTCGTGAAGGAACAGCTGTTGCATATATTGTGCATACCCCAGTGCCCTATTAGTTAGCATCAGAGCTTATGAAAAGAGAGTAAGCCACTGGCAGCTTTCTCAGCCTTCAGCACACAGTCGATGCAAAACAGACATCTGGCAACAATATTTGGGGCAGAACCCAAGCATCCTGATATTGGAAGATTTATCGTTCTCATAGATGTATGGCCACTCTTGAAAAGGCATGGAGATAATTTAATAAAAATTGACTAATGAGAAAGAATTTCCTGTTGTCAAAGAAGGGCCTTTCATATTACTCAATTGCAATGCTTTCCTACTGCCACAGCTACATCCTATGAAATCCTGACATTTGTAGCTTCATGAACAATTGAGATTTTTCTACCAGGAGCTCTAAAAACATCAACCACCTTGATGGACAGGACTATGAATGACTATTAGAACTATAATTCACAATTGCTGGATATTCTGACTATAGGAATTGGCTGCTCAAATGCTTTTAATGCCTTTTAAAATACTTTTAGAGGGGAAATAGTTATTTGTTGTAATAAGTAATATGTGATTATTGTCTGTATTATGTTATTATGATATTACTATAATAGTTTTATTCGCTGTAAGCCGCCCCAAGTCCCTTCAGGGAGAGGGGGTGGGATACAAATAAAGATTATTATTAGTAGTAGTAGTGGTAGTAGTAGTATTGTCAAACTATAAATCCCTGGCCAAAAGCGAGGAGGAGCTGAGGAGCCTTCTAATCAAGGTGAAAGAAGAAAGTGCAAAAGCCGGGTTGCAGCTAAACATAAAAAAAACCCAAGATTATGGCAACAAGAATGATTGACAACTGGGAAATAGAGGGAGAAAACGTGGAGGCCGTGACAGACTTTGTATTTCTAGGTGCAAAGATTATCGCAGACTGCAGCCAGGAAATCAGGAGACGCTTTCTTCTTGGGAGGAGAGCAATGTCCAATCTTGATAAAATAGTGAAGAATAGAGACATCACACTGGCAACAAAGATCTGCATAGTTAAAGCAATGGTATTCCCCATAGTAACCTATGGATTTATTTATTTTTGTCGTGTCAGGAGCGACTTGACTTGAGAAACTGCAAGTCACTTCTGGTGTGAGAGAATTGGCTGTCTGCAAGGACGTTGCCCAGGGGGAGGCCTGGATTACTTATGATGTTTTATCATCTTTGTGGGAGGCTTCTCTCATGTCCCCGCATGAGGAGCTGGAGCTGATAGAGGGAGCTCATCCGCCTCTCCCTGGATTCGAACCTGCGACCTGTCGGTCTTCAGTCCTGCTGGCACAGGGGTTTAACCCACTGCACCACCAGGGGCTCCAACCTACGGATGTGAGAGCTGGACCATAAGGAAGACTGAGCGAAGGAAGATAGATGCTTTGAACTGTGGTGCTGGAGGAAAGTTCTGAGAGTGCCTTGGACTACGAGAAGATCCAACCAGTCCATACTT
>NW_026845477.1:288615201-288710834 GCF_025583915.1 Anolis sagrei ordinatus | reverse complement strand
ATCAAGCCCCGCACATCGCATGATGTGTTCTGCATACAAGTTAAAAGGTTGGGGGAGAGTATGCAGCCTTGCCGTACGCCTTTCCCAATCTTGAACCCAGTCTGTTGTTCCGTGGTCAGTTCTGACTGTTGCTACTTGGTCCTTGTACAGATTCCTCAGGAGAGAGACAAGGTGGCTTGGGATGCCCATCCCACCTACAAAGTCTACAAACTAGTAATATATTAATATTACTACAGGCTTGTATTATTCTTTTTCAAATGTTTCATTCCCACGTTACTCGTATACACGTGTCTCCCAGTCTGACTCCTCCCATAATGATCCAAAGGGATCTGGCAGTCTGGCCACGCCCCCAGTGAGCCTGGCCACGCCCCCTGGCTCTAGGCCACGCCCCCTTCGGCTGTCTCTCAGCGGTTTCCCCCCTTCGCCCTCTCTCTCTCTCTCACCCGCGGCCGCGCTCGGTGGCAGCACCGCGCCGTGTCGCCCTGGCCTTGCCGAAGCCTCTCGCCGCCGCCTCCTCTTCCTTCCCACCTCCAAGGGCAGCGGGGCCCGAGGCGCCCGGCCACCGCCCGGCTCCCCTGATACATGAGGCGGCAGCGGGCTCCCCTCGTCGTCGCCTTCTTCTTCTTCCTCCGCCTCCAGCCTCAGAATCCGCCCGCTTCAGCCGGCGACGACACTGCGCCTGCGCCTGCGAAGGCTCCCAGATGACGCATGCGCGTTAGTGCTGTCTCCTTGGCTGAAGGAGGAAGACTCGAGCATGCGCTCTCTCTCCACTGCGGCGTCCCTCGTTTGAACTTGGACCAGTGCTCCAGCGTATTGCGCGTGCGCACTGGGGCAATCGAGGCCCGAGAGGTCGGCCTTCGAGACGTTCCAATCAAACTTCCGGATTTCGACTGCAGCTGCGGGACTCCTCCATGTGGAAAAATACATACCCAGTTGCAGCGCTGGAGCCTTCAACAGCCCTGCTATGGCTCAGAGCTGTGCAATATTGGATTTTTTAAATATTATATAATAATTTTATACAATATAATAATATATAGAAATATAATTGCAATGTAATAATACTAATTATATATATATATATATATATATAATGTAATATAGTATTATATATACTACTTATGATATAGTACAATATATTATATAATACTAATAGAACAACAACAATAATATACTGGTAGTGTATTATATGTATTGTGGTATAATAATAATATATAGAAATAATGGAGAGCAATGTCGAGTCTCGATAAGATAGTAAAGAGTAGAGATATCAGACTGGCAACAAAGATCCGCCTAGTCAAAGCCATGGTATTTCCTGTACTCACCTACAGATGTGAGAGCTGGACCTTAGGGAAGGCTGAGCGAAGGAAGATAGATGCTTTTGAACTGTGGTGTTGGAGGAAAGTTCTGAGAGTGCCTTGGACTGCGAGAAGATCCAACCAGTCCATTCTCCAGGAAATAAAGCCCGACTGCTCACTGGAGGGAAAGATAATAGAGACAAAGTTGAAGTACTTTGGTCACATCATGAGGAGGAAAGGAAAGCTTAGAGAAGACAATTATGCTGGGGAAAGTGGAAGGTAAAAGGAAGAGGGCCGACCAAGGGCAAGATGGATGGATGGCATCCTTGAAGTGACTGGACTGACCTTGAAGGAGCTGGGGGTGGTGACGGCCGACAGGGAGCTCTGGCATGGACTGGTCCATGAGGTCACGAAGAGTCGGAGACGACTGAACGAATGAACAACAACAATATATATTATGTACTGTATATACTACAGTTCGAACCTAGCAGTTCGAAAAACATGCAAATGTGAGTAGATCAATAGGTACCGCTCTGGCAGGAAGGTAACGGTGCTCCATGCAGTCATGCCGGTCACATGACCTTGGAGGTGTCTACGGACAACACTGGCTCTTCGGCTTAGAAATTGAGATGAGCACCACACCCCAGAGTCAGACATGACTGGACAATGTCAGAGGACTACCTTTACCTTTTAAAATTTCCCATTGTAGCAATGTACTGAATCTTTAGTATAATAGAATCATAGAATCATAGAGTTGGAAGAGACCTCATGGGCCATCCAGTCCAACCCCCTGCCAAGAAGCAGGAGAATTGCATTCAATGCACACCCGACAGATGGCCATCCAGCCTCTGTTTAAAAGCTTCCAAAGAAGGAGCCTCCACCACACTCCGGGCAGAGAGTTCCACTGCTGAACGGCTCTCACAGTCAGGAAGTTCTTCCTCATGTTCAGATGGAATCTCCTTTCTTGTAGTTTGAAGCCATTGTTCCTTGTCCTAATCTCCATGGAAACAGTAAACAACCTTGCTCCCACCTCCCTGTGGCTTCCTCTCACATATTTATACATGGCTATCATATTTCCTCTCATCCTTCTCTTCTTCAGGCAAAACATGATTATTATTATTATCTAGGCATGGGCAAACTTGGGCCCTCCAGGTGTTTTGGACTTCAACTCCACAATTCCTAACAGCGGTAGGCTGTTAGAGAATTGTGGGAGTTGAAGTCCAAAACACCTGGAGGGCCCAAGTTTGCCCATGCCTGTCAGATGCACAATTTTTGAGTTCTTGCAATCTTAGGCCCCTTCTACACTGCCATATAATCCAGATTTTCAAAGCAGATAATCCACATCGGTTTTCAATTGGATTATATGAATCTACATTGAATGAATGAATTAAGCTTTTTTTCAAACCTGCCCCATTTCCCAAAGGGATTCAGAGCAGCTTACAACAAAACTATAATAATAATAATAATAATAATAATAATAATAATAATAATAATAATACACATAACATAACAAGTCAAACAATTTAAATCACCAGAAATAAAACGAGTCATAAAATAAGATGGAATATAACTCAAGAATGCCACACTGCCATATAATCCAGTTCAAAGCAGATAATCTGGATTTTATATGACAGCGTAGAATAAACCTTAGTCTAAAATAATCCACAATATCTATACCTTGGTGTTTTCTGCATGAGATACTCCAAAACTTTTTTTCTGCTGGTGTTTAAAGCCTGTATCTAATGGCACATTCATGGTCTTGTACAATGTACAAAGTGCTCCGGAATGAATGTTAAAAGTCTTCTAAAATATGTATGAGTAAGTGGCACAGTATGACTTAAAATGACTGGAAGAAAGACCTGACACAATCCATTATAAGCCCCCTACTCAAATGTTTGCATCCTACCCTTCAGGATCAGCAAGCTGTTTTGACACCAAGGAACAGTTCAACCAAGATCTTTCAAATTAGCAATGGTTATGGAACCGTTGAATTAAAGATGGGAGCAGGTGGCCCTCCAGATGTTGTTTGAATGCAGATCCATTACCCAATCAATACATCTCCCCAGCAACATCTGAAGGGTCACAAATCAATATTGCAGGCAGCCCTCACATTTGAAAGATTGTGATTAAATTTTATTAAAATGTTCTCTGTAGGAATCTCTAGGTCTTCCAATGTGATTGTGTGCTCAATGTTTAGCAGAAGTTGATCATACATTTATGCTGTAGGACCTCGAGATTCTTAGGAGGTATTATCGTAGGTAAAAAATTGCATTTGTAATTTGTGGATTATCACTTTTGCAGAAGCCCTATGCCTGTGACCCCAGAAAATGTGGAGGGCTGACTGTAATCTGAAAAGTGAGACACTTAGCTGTAATGACA
The DNA here is from genome assembly GCF_025583915.1 of Anolis sagrei ordinatus. Taxonomy (NCBI): domain Eukaryota; kingdom Metazoa; phylum Chordata; class Lepidosauria; order Squamata; family Anolidae; genus Anolis; species Anolis sagrei. The sequence continues at coordinate 288,707,160 of NW_026845477.1, read as the reverse complement.
GGAAGGCTAACTTTTATTGAGCCATGTTAATGTTTACTATCTGTCTTGTTGAATCACCTGCAATAATTGTATCAGACACATGTTTTTTTTATTGAAAAATTGTTTTATAGATTGTTTTACATATGCATATTGTTTTGTATAATATAAGCCACTTTGAGTCCCATTTAGGGGGAAAAGCGGGATATAAATAAATATTTTTATTATTATTATATTAGTAAATTTGACACATGTCTCCTCCCATTACCATTGCTTATGTCTGACCTGGTGTTGCTTACATATCATCTGAGCATGCCTTTCCAATCTGCGGAAAGCTGTGACAAGTAGCTGCAGCCCATCTGTTTGAATGTCTCATTGTTTAAACAGGTCTCCTGATTAAATAGGCTGTGACTTCTTTGGCTAAAAGTCCATTTATAAATATTGTTTCAAAGTGCATTGAGTACCAACTGGACTGGGTCCATGTGTATTTGGGAGCGGGGGGAGGATTGAAGGATGATCCATGCAGTGGTATTTTGTGGTATTTTTGAAACCACTCCACCCTTTGTCATACATTGCCCCTCTTCTAGCTTCAGATAATAACATCTAAGGGAAGGATAGAGGTATATACGGGATTGGAAATGAGATTTAAAATCTTTTTTCTTTCTCTGTGTCGCATACACACACTATCTTCCTAACTCTGGCCAGTTCAAGCCTTGAGGAACTTTGCCTTTCAGGTATAACAAATGTTATATTTGTTATTGGGCTTATGCCAGGCAGGAAACATAAAAGATAAAAAAATACATGTTGGCACTTTGGTTGAAGTGCAGGAAAGGGAAAAGAAATCCATGTTTGATCTAAGACAATGACTGTTGGCAAGATTGTAAGACAATGCAAATTTAGCACTCTTGTTCATGTTGCCAAGACTTGTTGACTTAATAATATAGCTGCGATTTCTGGAGCGTTCCTCTCACCAAGGTCTAGTGTTGCTAAACAAATACTTGTGCTGGATCCATTTCGCTTCATAGGGCCCCCCTGCGACGGTGCAGAGGGGCTTCATCTGCCATGAGTTCCTGACAGGATTGTACCATCTCATGTTCTGCTGCAGGATCAACCTGTCCTCACGGGTGTCGGTTCTGCGGGAGAAAGGGCTGTCTTTGGCAACTAACATATTGCAGTTCTTAGTCTTTTCCAGAAGAGCTGGAGAAGCAGGAGTTTGGGGGTCCACCTTTGGATGGAGAGGTTCCTCAGGAGGGTGAGCTGCATCCCCCATTTGCCTGGGGAGGGCTGGTCCTGGTGGGTGGGGATCAGCGCTGTCCAACCTACTGGAGAAAAAGAAGACACAATTCAAACAAATCACTGAAATCAGTGGGTCTTACCATTCATCTTATACATGCTTTCTAGATACTGCTTTGAAAAATACTTCAAATGTTTCACATATAGAATATGACACACACACAAATAACAAATAAAATAAAAATAAATCAATAAAAGTGAATATGTATGTGTGTATGCAGCTGGGGTGCCCACTTCCACAAATAGCTTTAACCCACAGTGCTAAGGAGCCACAAAAAGCCCTCCCTTCAGTGACATTTCAGGCTATAGTGAGTGCCATGAACATGTAGCCCAACTCCTGCCAATGTCCTCCCTGAACACCATACTGCCCACCACCCAAGGAATGCTTTCATTTGGAGACAATTTAATTCTAGATTTTATGTGTTTTCTCCACCACAGACATCCCAGTGTTTCTTACTTTCTCCATTAATGTTCATGTTCCCGCCCACTGCCTCTCCATTAACCTTTTCCTACTCTTTTAAAGTCTGTCTGCACAACAAACATAACAGAACAAATCTTCAATTTAACATACTGGAGGAGATTTGTAGGATTGACTCCACATGATGGAAGTTGTAGTTCACCCTGCATTAAGTTAGAGCACTGTGATCCCCACTGACAATGGACCTGGACCACATTTGGCACACAGAATCCCCCATGACTAAAGATATCGTACCAGCTCTCTGATTCATGAGGCATTTTAGGTTCTTCTGGGATGTCTTTCAAATCACCTAGAGAAACAAGACATAAACATGTAATCATTTCACCAGTACAAAACATTTTGATGGTTTAATTTATCCATTTCTTTTTGTGTGCTTCTTTACAATTTTTCTTGCATTCTTTGTTTAATTTAATTCTTTTCATTTGAAATGTAACATTTATTGTTTGCCAGAATCACATAAAATCAACTTTAAATGTAATTTTAAAACTTACTAATGGGCACTAATTGCTGGGGAAAACTAATAAGCAAGTAACAAGCCAAGTTTAACTCCCACTGATTTGAGTCCAATTAATCTGTCTTGCATGGTAGCTTTTGCTTTGTTCAAGCTCAGCGTTTGGTCTTGATGGTGACACAGTATTACAGGAATCAACCTTTGGCAAGGGAAGTCCCCAAGACTCATGTTTTCTAAATAAGAAACTAAGAATGCTGCCTGACAACATAACCTATGCAAAATAACCTTTGAGACAACGAAACCCGTTTGTAGATAAGCTTTCATAGACTCATTTTATCTCAACAGCTCTCTCTGTAAACAGTGGGYGCTAGAAACAATATCATACAAAAGCTGACTGGCACAACCTGGGGATCACAACCAGATACAGTGAAAACATCTGCCCTTGTGCTTTGCTACTCTGCTGCTGAGTATGCATGCCCAGTGTRAAACAATTGCACCACGCTTAAACAGTGGATGCGGCTCTTAATGAAACATGCTGCATTATCATGGGGTGTCTGAGCCCTACACCACTGGAGAAATTACATTGTTTAGCCAGTATTGCACCACCTGACATCCGCTGGGAAGTARCAACCAATAGTCAAAGGACCAAGGCAGTGACATCTCCAGCGCATCCCTGTTTGAATATCAGCCAGCATGCCAACGACTTAAATCAAGAAATAGTTTTCTAAGATCTACAGAGACACTTGCTGGAACACCTCAGCCAGTGAGAGTCCAAAAGTGACAGGCTAAAAGTGACAATCAATGGCTGATATCAAATGAGAGACTCCCTCCTGGGCACACAGAAGACTGGGCGACGTGGAAGGGGCTGAACAGACTGCCCTGTGACACCATGAGGTGCAGCGCTAACCTTAAGAAATGGGGCTACCAAGAGGAGTCCATGACATGCGAGTGCAGAGAAGAGCAAACCACAGACCACCTATTACAATGCAGTCTGAGCCCTGCCACATGCACAATGGAGAACCTTCTTAGAGCAATACCAGAGGCACTCCAAGTGGCCAGCAACTGGTCAAAGGACATTTAATAGAATGCCAAGTGTGCAAACTTTGTGTGTGTGTGTTTTTAATACAATACAACTGTTTGGTTCGCTCCTGATACAATAAATAAATATCAACAGATGCATGGATTGAAGTTCCTATGGGTGAGAGGAAGGGAGTGTGAACAGAAAAAGAAATACAAAAGCTATGGGTGACAAATCCAGGTTTAGTAAAAGTCATAAAAAAGTAATCGGAAGACAGATGGGGGACAGGATTTACATAGAATCAAGATGAGTAGATAAACATATGAACAGCAGAGGACTTTTTGAAATGGCATATTGGTATGGGCTCAAAACCAGAAAATATATATAAAGTGGACATGAGAACCTACTTGTAGCTGGTATGTCGGCTAGTGTTGTAAGATATGTAATGTGCCAGGAAGCTACTGTCGCTGTTCAACCCATTGTCAAGATATAGCCTAATTTATGCATGCCTCTTTCTAAATGCCTTTTGAAGTTTTTTTTTTAAATTAAAGGACTGCCATTCTGAGTTTATGACAAGGAATATCCAAGAATGCTGGAGTGTTTACCAAGCACAGGTAGACTTTAGTTGTTGATGAGTGCCTTCAAGTCGTTCCTGACATATGCTGGCACAAAGGTGAACTTAGCACAAGGTTTTCTCAGCAAGATATGTTCAGCGGGGATTTGTCCTTATCTTCCTTTGTGGCCAAAAGTGAGTGACTTCCCCAAGGTCACTTAATTGGCTTCCATGGCCAAGTGAGGAGTCAAACCATGATTTTCAGACTTATAGCGCAATGCTCTCATAGTCTCTTTGTTTATTACATTTCTTTTCTGGTTCTAAACCCCCATAGCAATACACCATTCCAAGAACTTCCTCAGGCATTCATGTATTTATCTACTTACTTCTCTTGCCTTTATATATGACGGTTATCCAGAAAGTAAGGTTACAAGTGTTTTTTTTTTAAATACAAAGAATGAATATATTTTAATAAAACTTACATGGATTATAGCATAGGTATTACATTATTTTTCCACATCATCACCATTCAGTTCAATACATTTTGCCATCTGTGGGATGCCTGTGTCATAGAAGTTTCCCTCTGCCTTTTTCCGCCAGTTTGTCACTTCCATTTTCACCTCATCGTTGTCGGAAAGGTGTTTTCTACCCAGGTGTTCCTTCAATTTAGTGAACAGATGATAGTCACTATGTGCGAGATTGGGGCTGTGAGAGGGGTGGCTTAAAACATCCCAACCAAATGAAGTCAACAACTCTTGTGTTGCATGAGCGGTGTGTGCACATTGTCATAAAGGAGACAGACTTCTGCCGTCAGCATCCCATGACGTTTGTTTTGGATTGCTCTGCAAAGTTTCTTCATGGTCTCACAATATATTCCGTACCCATTTCGTCACATGCTGTCTTGACATTACGTCCTCTCCATAAACTGAAATGATTTCACAATGAATCGCAGTGAAGTTCATGCCCTTAGCGTATTACAGTACAAACTTTTCACTTGGAGGGAAACTGAATGAGGATGCTCATCTCTAACTTTCACAACACCAGTTGATGAGCTACTGACGATTGGCAGTGCTCCTTCACTTCCACTGTCTTCCTGCTACACGGCAGTGATACCAACTTTCCCCGTGAAAATTCCCCATGAGAGCTACGTGCCTTGTAACCTTACTTTCCAAATAACCCTCTTAGATCTATTCTTCTAACTACTCTTTCAGACAGTCATTGAAACTGAATGTGTCATCCCAGCACCATACTCACAAGTTTTGCATTTCTATTTCTATTCATAGGCAAACATTGGAGTTGTAGTTCTACAAGGTATTTAGCCTTCTTTGCCAAAGCATGCTGGTGCCTCACTAAACAAGGATTCCATAGCACTGAGCCAAAGTACTGTAGTTATAGTGGTGTCAACCTGCATTAAGTCCACAGTGTAGATACACCTTTCATCTCAAAGGTGCTACAAGATTCCTTTGTAAACTAACAGTTATGTCTTTGAGTCTTATAAACAGGACAGACTTGTTTGTTCACCTTAAGTATTGTTTACACAGTGATGGAGCACACTTTTTTGCACACAAGGTCCCAAGTTCAATCCCTGGCATCTACAGTTAAAATGTCCAGGTAAAGGCTGGAAAGACAACTCCCCCAAGAAAGAATGAGCAAAGAATCCCTGCCAATCCAAGCACACAATTTGAAGCTAGATTAAATAATACACTGATTCCAAATGCAGAAAGTTCAGCTAATTTGAATATGTAAATTAAATAATGTATGAGAAAATACGTTAAAGAAATGCTAAATACCATGTGCTAGTGGCAATGATTCTAAACTTATGGCCTTCCAGATATTTTTAATCTCAACTTCCTGGAGTATCCGCTGGCAAGGCCAATAGTTTAGAGACCTAGGAACACTTGGAGGGCAAAAGATTAACAAATAATTGTTTAGAGCGGGGCAGAATATAGATAGCAGACATCTCTGTGTAATTTGTGGTTTGCAGTACATCGATGGGAGTTCCCTTAAAAAACTAAAAACATTATCTTCCTAAATTGTGGTGGAGCCTTCTTCTCTGGGGGTTATTAAACTTGCACTGGATGGCCATCTGTTGGAAATGCTTTGTATTCTTGCATGGCAGAATTGGATTGGATGGATTTGATGGTCCTAGTGGTTTCTTCCAATGCTATGATTCTAGGTTGCTGAAAAAAATAATATTTAGGAAATAGAAAACTCTTAGAAAACTAAAAGTAGACTTCTCTGTACAGGATATTTAAAGTTGATTCTAATGGCAGCCCTAGGCAAAATGTTTGTTCATGTGTGCCCTGTATCTTGATTCTTAGCATATATTCCTGAGTCTGCTCTAGAGACTAAGACTACAAGATGTATTTCACAGAATTATAAAGCAGGAAGAGACCACTAGGACCATCCAATCCAACCCTATTCTGCCATATAGAAAATACACAATCAATTTAGTGAGATTTATGACTCCAGATACCATGGTTTTCACTCAACCATGGAAAACCCCTGGATGACCTTGTGTAAGTCATATTTTTTTCTGCTTCATAGGAAGACAATGAGAAACCCTTTTTGAGGTTTACTCTTTGGATTAAAAAAAATTAAATCAGTGGATGGAGGAATCGTGGGTGCAGAATCCATGGGTATGGAGTACCAATTGTACAGTCTTTTTGCCTCAGAACCCCAAAGACTGTACTCACTTCCCCTTCTCTCAGGATCTTCTGAAGCTGCAGCGGAGTTCTCAAAGCGGCTGTAGGAACACTTCTGAGCCAAAAGGACATCCTTTGAAGGGCTGTTCCTAAAAAAGATGGGAAGGGGAAGACAAGCAGGAGGATGGAAATGATGAGGCAGCAGGAAGCAATGGGTAGGATTGGAGCCCCAAGTAAGTATGTCGTGGGACAAGAACGAGCTTTGGGGAAAAGACTGATGGAATAAGATCAAGGTGGTTGCCTCTGCTCAAAGGGATATTTATTTATTGACCACACATTTATGCAACCCATCAAACCAAATTCGATTGGATTTTAACTGTGGCCCATTGCTATGGAATCATGGGAATTGTAGTTTGGTGAGAAAACAGCACTCTTTGGCAGAGAAGCCTAAAAACCTTGTAAACCTACAGCTCCCAGGTTTCCATGTTATTGAGCTATAACAGTTAAAGTGGTTTCAAACTGCATTAATTCTGTAGTGTAGGTCTAAACCTGGACTTTCCAGGTCTAATGTTGAATTTAATTTATCAGTGTTTCCCAACCTGTGGTCCGTGGACCACCAGTGGCCCGCAAGAATGGAAATATGGTCTGTGGCATCACTATTACACCATTGCCTGGATTATTAAATATGGTTTTCTGTGGGTGAGCAGATGGTGACTACTGGATGGCATATGTTCTGTATCAGAAACTAGAGCTGATTTAATCTATCCGATGCAATTTTCTGACTCAGCACCCCAAATAACCACACTGAATCTAAAGTTGACCAAAAACTGATTCGTAACCCTTTAGGTATTAATGTTGGAGAGTGGTCCCTGGTCAAAGTGGTCCCTGGTCAAAAAAAAAGTTGGGAACCACTGATTTAAATACATAGATATGAACCAAAGGGTGTGGCTAGCCTTCTGAGATTGTGTCTTTTTGGACAGAAGGACCCTTTTACAGTGTCGCATACAATGTTTTCGTACAATGTTTACAATGTTTTCCAACAGTTGCGTAGTTCTTTTTTCATATTTTTTTAGCATTCAATCTTCTAAACGTATTGTTGGCTCTCAAAATTCCTCTATTTTACTGCTTTGATAATTGAATGACTTGTGTTGCTTTGGTTGTGATTTGACTGTTTTGCAATTTTTATGTTTATGAACTGTCCAGCAAGGCAATTGCCTGTCAGCTGGCATATAAATAGAAATATTGATTTATATATTTTTACAAATGACAGCACAACCAGGACAAGGAAAACTGCTTTGTATCTAGAAGGTTCAATCCACAGCGTTAAGGTAAAAGGCATAAAGTTATCACATTTGGAAAGAGATAAAAAGTCAACCAGGTTTTCCAAACATGTCATCAGCCATGTGAGCTAAACAATAAATTTAATCATTCCCAACCAAGAAGCAACTGGTCATCAAGAATAAGCAGCCCAAATTATTGAGCACATGGGGCTGGGATAGGGCACCAGTATTTTTTGACTCTATTGAATGGATAAGAAGGGCCATAATATAGATATATGCATTTAGACTACCACAGCAGCGTTGAAGGTTTTCATGGCCAGAATCACTGGGTTGCTGTGAGTTTCTGGGTCTGGCAATGTTCCATACTGAAAAACTCACAGCAAACTATCACGGTAGCCTTTTTTTTTTCTACCAATGATTCTCGGGTGGTTTTACAGTTAGGCCGTTACCCCAAAAGTCCTACATCAAATGACCGTATTTTAAAAGAAGAAAGGAAAACTGTAAGACCTTCTTGACCTGATGTTTAAAAGGAAGACTATGCTTTTGCCCTGTTGTTTACTGGGCCATGCATGCGTATTTTATATTAAATAAAGAAGATTTCATTTAGAAAGAGAGGCTATCAGTTGTGTAACTTCCAGAAAAGACAAGACCACTCAATGAAATTTTAAAAAATCCAAACTTTATTGAAATGTAAACAAAAGTTAACGTTTGTCCATGCCATACATCAACAGCTGAAGTCAGTTCAGGCTCTGGGTGCTTTAATAAGAAAGGGTGGTATAGAAAGGGAATAAGAAGGGCAGACCTCACAGAGGGATGCTGTAGAGTTGCAAGAACAAAGATACTGGAGCACTGGAAGGTGTCGATCTTAAAAGTCTAATATATGCTATCAAATGGTGATGTTTCCTTCAGCAAACCTCACAAGCTCAAGAAAACTGTTCTTAAGCTACTCAACAGTTATAATTTGTGCACCAAGAACTCCTGCGACTTTTGGTTTCACTTTTACATCAGAAACCTCAGTGCTGTAACTGTGGCTGTAACATAAAAACTGTTTCTACAGTTGAAACCCAGACAAAGAAAGAGGAGTAGAATGCTTCCAGCAAACCCAATGAAAAGCCAACCTGTTTGTCCTCAGCATCAGAAGATCAGGGGCATGCTCCAGGAACTTAGGAGGAACTATTGTTAATAAGTTGTCATTTACAGGTCTAAGTTTTACATAAGAGATATGGACCTTTAGATATTTTGAGATTCAATTCCAAGAGGATCCAGATAGCACCACCAATATCTGGAAAGTCAGGAGAGAATGCTTCTGGAACATGGCCATACAGCCTGGAAAACTCACAACAACCCAACAAGAACATGATCTGCAATGACAACTAAACAATTAAGACTGCTGCATGCATGCCTTCTGACTTCCAGGTGGAGAGGACAAACAGGAGCTGAAAAATCCACCACCCTCTGAATGTGGTTGTGAACTTTCTGGGGGCAGCTAGGCAGCTGCTGTTCAACAGTTATGTGGACAGAACTAGCAAAACAGTTCCTAGGAAGCCAAGCGGTTACCATTAAAGCTGTGCCCATGTTGCCTGAGGGCACAACCACGTGATGACATGCCGTGTTCGTGGGTCATAGAGGAATCACGTACTACATAGTCACACAAAACATTTGGCATTTGCAAGCAAAAGCAGATCCTATATTGGCACATGAAATGGATAATACCTCAGTCATGGCTGCTTTCAGTGCCTCTGTTCCTCAGATGCCTTTTAATATATTGATGCCAGTTATAGCTGGGAACAAAATAAATAAGGTGAATCCATGACTTATAGACACTGGTGCATGTTCCAGTTGTGCCACCCAAGCAGATAACATGGGCTTTGAAATTAGCAGCCTAAGACCCTGAACTTTCATCAAGTAATGAGGATTTTTTTTGGCCTTTAAGATAGAGAGAGGGCATAATAATTTACAGGTACACCTCAGCTAACAAAGCCGCTGGCAAAGAAGTTCCCTTTTAATGCCTCTCTACATCTCCACATCTCTCTTGTCTTCTTCTTCATCTGACTAGTGGAATTTTTTTAACAGTGTCTGTATTATGATGGTGAAAAAGTGATGTAGCAATACAGATGTGGATGTCAGATTGCATCAGTATGCCTTTAGAAACCAATGCAGGAAATCTTCACATGAGAGAAAGTGGAATTTTACTGTAGCCAGTCAATGGCACATATAGTTATCTAAGTCTGATTTCCCATGTGCATAGTATTCATTTGGAATAGTTACTTAAACTATTCTGTAAGGTAGGAATCTGTCTCCATTCTTTCTATGTACCAAATTTTCTGTTAAAAAGTAATGGCCAGCGACATGTCTACAGGCAGCCCCAAGGTACGAAAAAGATAGGTTTGTTCCTAAGTTGAATCTGTATGTAAGTCTAAACAGGTGCATTTCTAAAGTGTAACTCCATCCATCCGTGTGTGTGCATGTATATACACACACACACACACACACTTGAGTACCCGGTGGTGCCCGAGTTATTTGAGAAAGGCATTGTTTGTTTTGGGGTGTAGGTAATATCATTTAGTGGGCAGGAGAGGGTTAAGGGAAAGGCAGTGGGCGGAGTCATGCAAATTGCATATCAATAGAGAGAGTAAGGAACCCTGGGATGTCTATTCTGAAGGAAAAACAGAACATCTAGGATGAAATTGTCCCTGAATAAAAGCCTTCATTTGGATGTGCAGTGTGGTGTTTGGGAAGAGCATTGGCAGGGGTTGGGAGACATGTTCATGGTGCTCGCTCTAACCAGCAATATTAGTGGAGGGAGTGTCTTTGGAGTCTTCTCAGCACTTGAACTATAGCCTGTTTGTGGAGGTCGGAAGCTGTTGAAGTGAACATCTCCGCCACATACACACATTTTCAAGTTAATTATGTGTATAGATAATAGATATGAGAGAGATGTGGATAGCATAGGGAAGGGTGAACTGCTGTGATGTTTGTTTTGCTGTCTGTACCTTTTGTTGTTCAGAAGATTTCACCTTGTTGTGGAAACAAGAATTGGTGATAAAGCTTCAGTGGAGGCTCCTTTTCCTCATGATAACTCTTTCAGGAGTGAATTTCCCTTCCTAGGGGTAAATCTCCCTCACTTCCTGTTGTCTCACCCCTGTTCTTATTTGAGTCATTTGAAAGTTGGATGTTTGTAACTTGGGGAGTGCCTAGATTTGTTAACCAAGACATACCTGTATTTTTGTTTAGCCACAGGCAATCACAATAACCGTTTTAAGTCAAATATGAATAAGCTTAGCACTTATTCACAACCTCTGAGGATGCTTGCCATAGATTCAGGTGAAACGTCAGGAGAGAATGCTTCTAGAACATGGCCATATAGCCTGAAAAACCTACAACAACCTACTTAGCACTTATTCTTCAGGCTTCAGATTCAGATTCAGGTTTCAAGCCAGACTTTCCTGGTTTCAAAAACCAGAATCTGTATAGTGCTCCTGAATAAGAGTTATTACAAAATTTTCATCCTGACCTTTCTCCAGAAATAGCTAAAAGAAAATAAGATCACTACTCCACTCTTTTTCCTCACAACAACCCTGTGAGGTAGGTCAACTGAGAGAGTCATTTAAGCAAAATCATTCCAAGAGCGTTATTGGCTAAGTGGAGATCTGAACTGAGGTCCCATTCCTACAGCCCATCTACTTCACCACATTGGCTTCCTGGTCTTGATTTGAATACAATTACCAATGAGTAAATATCTAAACGAAGAAAGCTAAGCAACTTCATGTGTTCATCGCTAGGGAAGTTGCTGGTTTTCCTGGCACAGAGTCTGGCTATCTTGGCACACAATTCATCTTCCTCCTTCCCAGTTCTCACTTTACATACATTTACTTCTCTATTAGGCTTGTCCTTATGCATACCCAACTCCTTTTTCCTTCTTGCAACCAATTCCAGCTTCAAGGCACACAAGTCTCCCATCTTCTGGTTTCCTCCTCTCTCATCCTCTGAACAATCAATTGCTCTATTGTCCCGGGGAAAAAGTTCCTGCTTTTCAAGTTCAGGTAACCATTTCATCAGAGCTTGGAAACGTTACTTGCTCTTTCTAGAAAAGCTTTTTTGGATAATAGCCACGCAGACCAGGGCAATGACAGGAGACGTAGCCCAAAGAAATAATTTGTCCAAGCTCTGCCATTTACACAGCCTTATAAAGGCTTCCCCTGTTCTGCAAGAATAGAGGCAACTGCTGTGTATTTTTGAAATCATCAGAATCACGTCTGTCGAAAGAATAACGCAAAACACACAAAACATCCTTTATAGGCTACAAGTGCCCCACTCCAAAACAAAACATCACCTCAAAAACACTACAGACCACACAACTGACACCCCATGCAGCAGAGAAAGACAGGGGAATGGAGCAGGGCTGGATTGGCAGAGAAGAGGGCCATGCTTGAATGCCCTTGAAGGGTTTCTATTGAAACACTTAATAACAGTGGGCTTTATTAGTCTCCCCTGGATGCTTGGCCTGAGCTCCATAGCTACCAGCAAGATATTTTTAAAAATATGGACAGTGAGCAAATCAAACTGCTATTAGTATTCACTGTGGCTACTGGGAAAAAACAAACCCACACCACTGCAAAATGGAAACCTAAGCCACAGAGAACTGGATGTTTACTTTGACTCACTCCATTCCCATTTCTTCGTAAAGCTGTGAATGTATGGTACAAGAAGCCCTAAAATACAGTAGATGGAGCAACTGCTGAGCTTATTTCTGTGTTGGGATGATGTTTCTCCTTTTGCTCTGTATTTGTAGGCAGGGCCATAGCCATGTGTGTGTGTGTGTGTGTTAAAGTTTAACCCTGCCCTGAAATCTGTCAAGTTAAAAAAGAAACCTGGTTTATTCATAACTTGGTTAACCAGTTAAAATTCTTGAGTAAACCAGGTTTTATTTGGGGGGGGGGGGGGTTAGAATCATAGAATCAAAGAGTTGGAAGAGACCTCATGGGCCATCCAGTCCAATCCTCTGCCAAGAAGCAGGAATATTGCATTCAAATCACCCCTGACAGATGTCCATCCAGCCTCTGTTTAAAAGCTTCCAAAGAAGGAGCCTCCACCACACTCTGGTGCTCTGGAGAAGACTGGTGCTTCTTTTAGGTTATAAAGTTGAACTAAACTTTTGCCTTTCACCATTTACTCAAAAAAGGGGATGGTTCTATTTTTGTTTTGTTTTATAAGAGTCAACGTCCTATACTTACTTACTCACGGATCAGTTGATCCAGGTTTTTGGGATTGATTTGTTTGATCCCCTCATAGCTTCCCATCCTTTTTCAAGCTTTTCAAATATGTCCACAAAGGTGGGTAGCCTACCCACATATCCATGTTACTCATTCTCTAGCTTGCCCCATATTTCTAAGTCAGTGAATCATCACAAACAGCCTGAAAGAGAACAAACCAACTGTGTTCCATTCCATAAAAGTTTTGCCTGGCTTCCTGAAGACAATCATTTTGAATGGAGTCATCAACAAAACGTACCAAACAAAATAAGGACTTGTGGCACTTTAAAGGCTAAATAAATATATGTAGGGCCACAAATATCCACAGATGAGAATCTATTTGATCAGAAAAATGATGAAAAATGGAAAGGACTTCTGCTGACTAAACAAACATTGACATCATGAGCTTTTATGACATCCTCCCAGGCAGCTGCTCTGACTTGAGGAACCTCTAAAGTGGCAAATTCACTACAAAATCTACTTACCAGATAAACAGCACAAACCATATGCACCAAAGGCATCAACACCTCTTCCCTATTACCTCCAATTCATGAAATAAAAGCAACCATCTACCTCCAATCTAAGAAAAAATAATAGATGGCCAAAGGGCAAAATTATGCCTTGTTCAAAGAGCTGCAGAACCATCACTTAAATAACTTGATCTTTTTTTAAACAGTACTGCGAAATTTGCCATCTGAGGCGGATTGCTTAACCTTGCTGAAAACTAGACTTTGCTCTTACCAGACCTTTAAAAAGAGATGTCTTCTAGAATTGTGGTAATTTATAGGAGTCCTCTGTCCATTTTCTTCTTTGGATCCATTTCTAACAGTCACAACAAAGCACTGACAAGAGCTCAAGGCAGGTCTGTTTGGCAAAAGGCTGCAGTTCTGAGTATGTGTAATACATTGTAGGATATTTTGTCTCAAACACCTACATTTCCACCTATAAACTCTGTTTGCTTTGGAACTGAAGCACAACATAATAAATACTCCGAAAGACCTTTTTAAGCCAAGCAAAAGGATGTGCTCTTGTAAAATGCAGCTAAGTTCCTTTTCTTAAGGGCTTTTGGGGATTATGGCATAAAAAAGTAAAGACAGACCCCACCCCACCCCCAAAGAACTCTCACAGTCCCACACCATATAAATAAGTCCACATCCTTAGATATCCTACCCATAAAATATTATAAAAAAGAAGGGGATGAGGAAATTGGATGTAAAACCAAATCTCACTTCTAGAAAGAACTCAAGACACAATTGGAGGCCCAAGAGTTGGAGAGACACAGCAAAGACCGGCGATCAATGACTGTTTTCAGTACGATTCAGAGAGCTGGTGGTGAAAAGTGGGGGAAAGAGAAGAACAGAAAGGGAGGGTAGATAGTAAAAAGGAAAAAAGAAAGAGACAGGTTAGATTCCAGATGGACTGAGGGGGAATCACCATCAAATTTCTAAAGATAATAGTCAGTCCTCCATATTTTCAGGTTTGACTTGTGCAGATTTGATTTAAATGTTCTCTCAAGGAATTGCAAGGTCTGACCTATGGTCAATTTCCACTGGAAATGGACCAGAGAGTTGTACAAAAGGATCTAGAAATTCCTAGAGATGTAGTCTCTTAGATTAAAAAACAGTAATTTTTATTTGCAGTTCTTCACTTTTATGGGAGCCCTGTGCCACTAACTCCAGTGAAATGTGGAGGGTGGACTCTAATACATATTGTCTATTCTCAATTGATCTGTATAAGAAAGATACTCTGAGTTCACAATACTTTTGATACCAATCTTCACAAATAGATCCCATTTTTGAGTGACAGAAAATAGAAAGGGGCATCTCAAAGCCGAATGACTGAGGACTAGAACCAACATTGCTAAGGAAGAAACCAGAGATGCTGGTGCAAAGTTAAGGAAATGCTACAGTGGAGTGAATAATTATTTGGTAGATTTTGGAATGGCACTTTCATGGCTCTCCTATGATTTCTATGAATTGTGACATGGCGGATTCAGAAAGACAGTTTTTATGTTTCTAAATAGCGAAACCATCAAAGGAAAGTGGGCTCATGTATGACTGCCCAACCTGTTTGGTGACACATTCATGCAGCAGAAAAGGGCCCAACCTATGCGCTGTATTATGCCTCACATGAGAATTTCCCACCAAATATAGATGGTGAAAGACAAAAATCATCCATGGATGCCTTTGGAAGAAACTTTCTAGCGATCTCCGGAAGTGAGATCAAAAGATGTTGCCCTTCTCTTAGAACATGCTTTCATGGGGCTGTTGATTAGCATAAACAAAAGAGATACACTTGTCCTTAACCAAGAGCTGAAAATCTTTATTATGACAGACAACACAAAGAAGAACGCATGCAAACAAAAGCTGAATTAGAGCAGATGTAATTTAAAACTGAGATAAGCAGCCAAGAGGTTAGGGGGAGACGCAATCTTTAGCAAAAGATTTGAAGAAGAAAAAAAGATGGTGCATGGGAACATTTCTGAAAACAAATGCCAGATATTAGGATACAGAATTAAAGAGAGAAGGAATGTAATGGGGAAATTCAAAATCATACTGCAGGGATATTAGATATCTAAGATAGACTTATCAGGAATAAGCCTATTAGCCCTAGAGGCCACTTGGTTTTCATGTCCGTGTGTGTGTGTACTAAACACCAGTATATTTTATCTCTGTGATCCATGATCAATATTCACTCTGAGTGGGGGGTCAATATGTATTATTCACCCTTGTCTGGAACTACATTGGGGTTAAAGAGACTAGCAACTAAATTACCCCCCGTTTTGATGGGCTGCACACTGCCACCATTCAACCATGAAGGTTCTTGAATGCTAGACAGATTCTATGTAGCATCCCAGACACTCAGGTGGTCTTCAAAAAATACAGAGCACTGTGATATGAACAGAGGCCAACTTTCTTAAAAAATCAAGCTACTTTGATTTTTCTTATTTTATGTCATCTATTCTAAGTAAGATTCTAGATCTTTAGGTGCAAAGATATGCTTAATAATGCCTCTTGAAATCTCAGAAGACAGAAGTCAACTCCTGGATATCATCTTGAGTGATTTATCAGGATGGAGAATTAAATGACTGATGCAGCTCAATCTCCACAGGAGATGCATTCCCAGCCATACTGAAGTTACGTGAACACATACATTACCTCTCTTCTGGTCCCAATATAACATTGCAATGAAAGACCGAGAGATTGTATTACTGGTGATTGGTTTTTGTTGAGCATTGTTTTGATTGAGTTTCAACGCTGCTGTTTTATATTCTAATGTTTTATTTAATTCTATTCTATGTGTTCTATCTGGATTGTTATATTTTACTATGCTCTTACCTTAATTGTGTTTTGCCTTAATGGATTGTTTTGTATTTATGTCTTGTGAGCATTTGTCCCATATGTACGCCACTCCGAGTCCCTTCGAGGAGATGGTGGCGGGGTATCAGAATAAAGTTGTTGTTGTTGTTGTTGTTATTCCTAAAGCAATATTGTCTATAGAAATGTGCTGGACCCTTCAATACAAATCTATGGCAACTTTCATGGAAAGTAAAATGAGCTCCCCACACTTGAAAATTTGACTTTTGTAAATTTATAGAGGCTGCAGAATTCAGCATTTCTTGTGCAGGATCTGGATTGTCTGGATGCAGAAGTAAGCACCCAGTACATTCTTTGAAATAACAACAACAACAACTTTATTCTTATATCCCATCATCATCTCCCCGAAGGGACTCAGGGTGGCTTACAGATGGCACAAAGTGCCTAAAAACAAACATAAAAATGAATACAATATAAAATGCAATAAGACACATGCATATATAAAAATATCAATTCAAACTCAATCAAGCTACGCTCCTCTAACCGTATCAGTAAATTACTGACACCATGGCCAGGCTGTAAACATTAGAATAAAATAAGTGCCAGCTGCAGTAATAGAGAGATGGCATGGGATAAACTGCAGCATACGTGACTATGACTACTATGTAGGACAACTTGGGGCAAAATATTCTCAAAGACTTGATTGAAGAGCCACGTCTTCAAGTCCCTATGAAAGGAATGGCTATTCTGGAGTTCCTTGGGAATCAACTCCCTGCTAGTGTTTTGGTTCTGTGGTCCTTAAAGGAATAAATGCTTTCCGAAATGGGCAAATACAGTATTCTTTCCCAGCTAGCGCAGGGTTCCACACATGCCTTTCCATACCTGGTTCTCCGCCTCTGTGAAACTGAATCACAGGGCTCCCCGTTCATCAGATGCTGGGCAGTCGAGTGCGGAGGGCAGAGGCGCAGATTCTTCAGCAGCTCCTGTTCATTGAGAAAAGGCTTGAGGCACCCCCGCACCGGGGAGTTCCCTACACTGCTGGAGCGGATCATTGAGTGAGACTGGTTGAAGGGCCATGGCGGTTCAACCTCTTCCTTCAGGACTACAAGGGAGTCGGGATAAAGCAATTAAAAAAAAAACCAGAGAAAAAGCAATAAAAATATAAGTCCTTCCAGCTTTCTCCATGTAATCTGGACCATGACTCTCATAATCCCCAGTCTTCATAGCTATTATGCTGATTGGGTATTATGGGCATGATAGTCCAACACATCTGTAAGACATGAGATTGTAAGTAAGCCTGTCACACTTTTAAAAAGCTATAGAGGTTATGTTTCATAGAATCATAGAATCAAAGAGTTGGAAGAGACCTCATGGGCCATCCAGTCCAACCCCCTGCCAAGAAGCAGGAATATTGCATTCAAATCAACCCTGACAGATGGCCATCCAGCCTCTGTTTAAAAGCTTCCAAAGAAGGAGCTTCCACCACACTCCGGGGCAGAGAGTTCCACTGCTCACAGTCAGGAAGTTCTTCCTCATGTTCAGATGGAATCTCCTTTCTTGTAGTTTGAAGCCATTGTTTCGCGTCCTAGTCTCCAGGGAAGCAGAAAACAAGCTTGCTCCCTCCTGCCTGTGGCTTCCTCTCACATATTTATACATGGCTATCATGTCTCCTCTCAGCCTTCTCTTCTTCAGGCTAAACATGCCCAGCTCCTTAAGCTGCTCCTCATAGAGCTTGTTCTCCAGACCCTTGATCATTTTAGTCGCCCTCCTCTGGACACATTCCAGCTTGTCAATATCTCTCTTTCTTCCAATGAAAACACTTTAGGTCTTTTAAAATCCAAAGCAGGATAATTACTTGGGAGTGCATCTACATTGCAATGGAGCCTCAAATGGCGCAATGGGTTAAACCGAATCCAGGGAGAGCGGATTGAGCTCCCTCTGTCACCTCTGGTTCCCCATGCAGGAACATGAGAGAAGCCTCCCACCAGGTTGGCAAAATATCACACATCTGGATGTCCCCTGGGCAACGTCTTTGCAGATGGCCAATTATCTCACACCAGAAGCGACTTGCAGTTTCTCAAGTCGCTCCTGATAAGAAAAAAAATCTACATTGCAGAAATATGCAGTCTGACACCACTTTAACTGCTATGGATCAACACTAATGAATCCTGGGAGCGGTAGATTTATAAGGTGTTTAGCCTTGTACTGTTTCTCCAACTCTGCGACAGCATCTACTCCATCTAAAGATTAATTCCCCAATTTCACTCTCGAAGGGAATTATTGAAACTTTCACAATACAGAAAAAGTATCACTTATAAATCTCTTACACTCTCGGTCTGATAGGGAGTATGGTTTGATCTCCCCCTCATGACGTTTTGGAGGCATCTTTCTCATTGGAGCTGTGGGGAGAAAATAAGGTACGTTATTAAACAAAGGAATGCCTCCTGAGATGTTAAGCATTTTTAGGAGCTAGTATTTTAAGAGCATAGTTGTTTCTATACATCTAAAGTTTCTGCTATGAAAAAAGTTCTAAATTATGTGAATATATGAGCAAATAAATGCGCTAACTGATGTAGAGGTGAAAAGAATGATTTCATAGATGAGGTATGCACTGGAAACACAAAATCTTTAGACACAACTAACACTTTGTTGAGAGAATAGCTTATTCAACAAATTCCAAAGCCTTCAAATCATTTCTGACATATAGTGATTCTAAGTTGACCTTATCAGGGGATTTTCTGGCAAAGAATGTGTGTTTCATACAGAAAATATATTCTTAGATAGAGAAGCTTCACTGACCAGTCATGTTTAACTAGCATAATGCCACACCTTTTCCATATACCTAACCCAAACATAGCCATTTTAGGTGTGGAGGGTCAGCTCTATTTAGTACTTGGGTGGGAAGCCTGCTATAGACCAAGGCTTCTTAAACATTTTCCACTCATGATCTCTTTCCACTCTAGAATTTTTTACACAATCCCAAGTATATATTGTCAGAAATATTAAAAATTAACTAGGTATTTTTAATTACAAAAATATGAGTCAAGCACTGAAAAGGTTAAATTGATGCAATAACTCAGCAAAAGTTGCAGGTGTGCCTGTAGCTTAGTAACCGTCAGGTAAACCTCAGTGGGACAAAGGTCTCAGTCTGTGAGAGAAGGCCTCACAATGAGAGGTAGGCCTTAGTCTGTGAGAGAGGCTTCTGTGTGAGGTAGGCCTTAGTCTATGAAAAGGCTGAGTGTGAGAAGGCCTGGTGTGAGAAGCTTCAGTGAGAAAAGCCCCAGGTTTACTACAAAGAAAAGCCTCCTATGAAAGAGATAACATTGGTCTGTGTGTTTTTGTTCTTTTTATGACTTTGTGCTACTGGCACTGGGTCACGCTGCTGCTAATAAGTTACTCAGCTATATGTTTATGGGGAGGGTCTTTTGTTAATAAGCCCACTTGCCCAACACATACGCACATAAATAAAATAGATATAATAAAATCAAACATTTACTACTAATAAATCAGCATTTGCAAGGCTTGTTAAACAGACTAATTGTTCTTTTCATGCAATACAGCTAAAGCAATTTCTGCAAAGTCAATTGATACAAATGTGCGTGAATGTCTAAGTGGCATTCAGAAAATATTTACTGTTGCCAAATTTTTTGTGACCCCAACATTAAACTAAGAGGACCCCATCTGGTGTTGAGATCCACAATTTAAAAGCAGTGTTGTAGGCTACATTTCAGAAGAAAGAAGTGTCAAAACCACTCTGAGTATTCTATGCCTTAGGAAATCCTATGAATCCTATCCCAGACCTCACCACCTCTGAAGATGCTTGCCATAGATGCAGGCGAAATGTCAGGAGAGAATGCTTCTGGAACATGGCCATACAGCCCGAAAAACTTACAACAACCCAGTGATTTCGGCCAATAAAAGCCTTCGACGATACAAATGCTATGAAATTTATGGGGAAGCCAACAGGCAACTTGAAAGCACATAAACACAAATGCACATACCTACTTGCTGTTATATGCCTTCATGTTGATTCCACTTTATGGAAAATGGATTTAAGGGTTTTCCTGGAAAGACTCATTCAGAGGAGGCTTGCTACTGCCTTTCTCTCAAGCCGAAATAATGTGATTTATGGTCAGCCACTGGGTTTCATCTCTGAGTAGAGATTCAAACCATGTTCTCTTGAAATCCTAGTCCAATATTTATTTATACTGAAATTACTTAATCATCAAAAATAAGGAAGCCCGTGGTGGTGTGGATAATTCTTATTATGACAATTACACAAAATAATAATAGTCTATAAAAAATGAGCACCTTTCTATACTTGTTTCTATGTTCCTAGACATTTAACATGACACACAAACACTGATTTCTATTAACATGAGCACTACGAGCATGTCTTTAAGATTTAAAACAAAAAAAAGGTGATGCTGTGTTGTTCCATGAGACACCAATTCACTTCTTAAACCTCAACTTTATTTAGTTAAAGCAAAACACAAGTGTCTGATGTCTTATCTCGGCAAGATGGATCAACTGCAGCCCTTAAGATGTTCTCAGACTTCATCTCCCAGAATTCATGCTGGTTAGTCAATGGGAGCTTCAGTTGACTGGGAAGATGGTATCCAATACAGAATTACATAAATGGGTACAATTAGGCAGGGAGTATTTATGGCATTGACTCACCACGCTGGTAGCTGAAGAAGCCCTGGAAAACCACAAAGTTGTTCACCTGAAAAAAGAGAACGTACTTTTCAATAAAACAAACTAAAGCAGACATGTTCTATACCACTAAATATGTTTAAGAGTCTGGATTGCTCTGAGTTTTCTGGGCAGTACAGCCATGTTCCAGAAGAATTCTCTTCTGATGTTTCACCCACATCTATGGCAGGTGTCTTCAGAGATTGTGAGGTTTTTTGGAAACTAGGCAAGTGGGGTTTACATATCTATGGAATGTCCAGGGTGGGAGAAAGAACTCTTGTCTGCTTGAGGCTAGTGTGAATGTTGCAATTGGCCATTTTGATTAGCATTGAATAGCCCTGCAGTTTCAAAGCCTGGCTGCTTCCTGCCTGGGGGAATCCTTTGTTGGGAGATGATTAGCTGGCCCTGATTGTTTCTTGTCTGGAATTCCCGTTTTTGAGTGTTGTTCTTTATTTACTAGAATGGTAAATAGCTGGAATGGTAAATAGCCTCTGTGTGTCTGTCTATATATGTTGTGTGTCTATGGCATTGAATGTTTGCCATGTATATGTACATTGTAATCCACCCTGAGTCCCCTGCGGGGTGAGGAGGGCAGAATATAAATACTGTATATTAAATAAATAAATAAATAAATATTGCAGCTAAAGTTGAGTTAAACTACATTAGTTTTACAGTGTAGATACACCATAGATTTCAGAGGCAGCTAGATTTTGTTCATTTTAATGGTTTCCTCCTTTCTGTTGAAATTGTCCACATGATTGTGGATTTCAATGGCTTCTCTGTGTAGTCTGTGTAGAGTGGTCCAACATTTCTGCGTTCTCAAATAATATGCTGTGTCCAGGTTGTCCTTTGCTGAATATAGAATTTGTTGGATTTTCTTAGTGGGTCTGTAGATAGTTTGTAGGTTGTGTTTCTTCATCAGCTTCCCTTTGTGGTCAGTGGTTCCCTTGATGTATAGTAAGAACACTTTTCCTCTGGGTCGATCTTTGTCTTTAACCTTGTGGCTAGTTTTAGTCTTGCAGCTCTTCTGTAAACTCCACCTCCTCCAAGGTGAACTAAACCACCTATACTGGGTTCTATAGGCCAACGGATACTCCACTACAGACATTAGAAGAGCTGCAAGACCAAGAACATTCCACACGTATCTAAACCCCACTTGCCTAGTTTCCAACAAACCTCACAACCTCTGAGGATGCCTGCCATAGATGTGGCGACTGCTTCTGAAACATGGCCATACATACTGGAAAACTCACAGCAACCCCCCGCCCCACAAAGGGGAAAACCACAACTTTCCAGAGAAGACTCCAGGTTTGAGACATATGAAGTATTTATTTGGCTTTCAGAAGGCAGAGGTATTGCAGGGTTTTCCTCTGTCCCAGAGACCAATTCCTTGGAGATACCTTAAATGATAAAACCACATGGCGAAGAGAAACCTACAGATTGTGGGGAGGACTCACTTGAGGGATAGTGTCACTGAGACAATAGTGTTTCCGGAGGAAGGACAGCAGTTTCTCTGAGGGACGGTCGATTGCCAACTGGTGGGGTTCTACTCGTTCCCGCTGGGGAGGAGAAAAAAGGGGGAGAAATTCATATACACCAGTTTCAACCCAGGGACGAAATACAGAAGTTTCCTTAATAGTTAGACATTTTAGAAAGGAAAAGGGTAGAAAATTTTCAACCGGATAGCAAGGCAGGAGAATTTAAACTGAGGCAGGAGAGAGAAGAGTCAACAGATATAATGATTCAATGTTTTTGCATTCCTGACTCAATAAACTGACAATGGGGAATAATCAACTGGTCTTAGATTGCTCCATCTGCTATCCTGAAAATTTGAGGGTTCAATGATGAACTCAAGGTGAGAGAATGAAATACAGGTGCTCTCTTAAAAATCATTCTTTCTA
Organism: Anolis sagrei ordinatus; assembly: GCF_025583915.1. Classification (NCBI taxonomy): domain Eukaryota; kingdom Metazoa; phylum Chordata; class Lepidosauria; order Squamata; family Anolidae; genus Anolis; species Anolis sagrei. Next base: position 288,684,301 of record NW_026845477.1, on the reverse strand, counting down.
GAGCTCATGATGTCCTTTTGATGAGCCCTCTCCATGAGAGCAGAAAGTTGCTCAGACTGAAATGAGTGTTCCAGTTGCCATTCTGACCTTCAAAGGGGGTTGTGCATTCATCAGTGTCAAAAAGCAGTTTTGTCCATCAAATGTGAATTTAGTAGCTGTCTAGGTATTGCTAGCAGGCTGTTGAATCCAGAAAATCATCAAGCAGCCCTATCAAACCACTTGAAAAGGTAAAAGATAGTAGGAAAACAGGAAACCTGCATTCCAGATGGAGAGACTCAGTCAAGGAAGCCAAGGCCATGTGTCTGCAGGAGTTTGGCAGAGCAGTTGAGAACAGAGTGACTTTGAGGCCCTTATTTATTAATTTATTTACGTACAGGGGACTCAAGGTGAATCACAGAACATACACAGAACATTCTATGCCATTAGACAGACACGGCAGACAACAGATAGAGGTATTTTCCCCAGCTTCGGCATCCTGGAGGTTGTGCTCGATTCCGGCCACGGGAGATGCTGTTGCTCCATCTTCTATGACTTCCTCCATTCTTTGATCACTGGCATTTTCTGGTACTTCCTTTTTATGGTGCTGTAAAATACTCCCCACTTAAGCAGTGCCTAATTTCTCTTCTCACAGCTCACAGCTGTTTTCAAAATGCTTAGGTGGACAGTGAGCTGGGATGAAGGTCAGGTGCTCACCCCAACCCGGGCTTTGAACTGCCAACCTTTTGATTGGTGTGATCTTATTGCTGCTGGTGATTAACCAGCTGTGCTAAAGCCCGGCCCTAGAATAATCATGAGTATAACTTGGCTTGAAAACAGTAAACAGCACAGGCCCAACTAGAGTAAACCCGTTCAATCAACTGCCAAAAAGTGAGTCAACACATAGCTAAATACAATCAATTTGATCACTCTACTTGCATCAAGACCAAAATAGGGTTTAGGTTCTGGTAACTCTGAGGGCTTTGTTTATCGAAATGTGTTTATCTCTTTGTTCTATTCTTAGAGCAAAAAAGGAGTTTGCGAAAAATTGACAGAATCAATAAAACAAAAAGCAGTAGCAGCAATTATTTAGGTGGACGAAACAATCTACACTGCAAAGGCACCTCAGCAATGAGAGCTTTCACCAACATCATCCATGTCAGGCAAACTAACTTGAATAAACAAGTGACTGCTAAAGAATAAACCATGCCAATTGTATGCACCTTCAACATTCCTGTGGGCCCATGAAAAACATTACCACAGCTACAACACATGAGAGCCTTTGCTTCAGTTTAGGAACAAGATCTCAATACAACTAACATCGAATAATGAATTCCCAAAGAGATAACACCTGATCCAGAATATACTCTGTGGAGAGACTTTATTTCAAACCCACAGTCTAACTCAGACATGACCCTCTAGATGTTGCTGAATTTCAACTTCCAGTAGTCCTAGCAAGAACAAATCATCATGATGTATGTTGAGAACTGCACTATAATCACATCTGGAAGGCCAAATGATCTCTACCACTGATCTAACCTATCATGTTACTTGGGATCAAGAAAGAAATCTCCCCACAAATACGGTTAGCTGTTGAGGGATGCTTGTTTTCCATGGGGTAAGATTTAAATGCAGTAGCTCAAGCAGGTCAGGATATCACACAGAACGACTTCATACTGTACCTGTAACATGTAATGGAAGAGCTCCTTGCCATAGCCATGCCTCTGGAGAGACTCGTGTATGTAAAAGTCCAGGACACACAGGGGCTCCACTTCATTATGAGCTCCATTGCGATCCTAAAAGAAAAGAGTAAAAATAAATAAAACTAAACCTGTAACTTAAAAGCCAGGGGTTATGCTGACTACAAGGTAACCATAGTTCAAAGAGGTAACCATTCCAAACTTTGCATAACAGGCTACAAAGTGAGCCAAAAGCTCAAATCTGTGAGCCACCTAATAATTTGCATGTTAAATTCTATTTCCATTTTGGAGATGATCCAGATCCTCAGGCCTCTTTGCTGGAGGGAAGAGTAGATCCACTAAAATTAATGACACCTTTGCTTCCTGATTGTTCAATGTAGATAAACGTTGTTTCATGCACAAAAGTATTAAAAGTATTGTGTAAAAAAACTACCTTCAGAATATGCATATAAGGTACCGTATATATGAAACAAATTAACCTCCTGTTTAGTCACCACTTACTAAAATAAACCTAAACCAAGATCACACACTTGCTGCAATTCCTTGAGATACATTCTGGCCCCAGTTTACCTAGAACATGGAATCAACAACCAAAACAACTCCTCCATCCTATCAAATTGAATTGTTGCCAATTGTAAGCCACCCTGAGTCCCCCTAGGGGTTGAGAAGGGTGGGGTAAAAATGCTCGAAATAAATAAAATAAACAAACAAACAAACAAACAAACCACTATAGGCTGAATATTCAAAATGTTCCAAAATCGCCAACACAGATGGCTGAGAGAGTGACACCTTTGCTTCCTGATTGTTCAATGTAGATAAACGTTGTTTCATGCACAAAAGTATTAAAAGTACTGTGTAAAAAACTACCTTCAGAATATGCGTATAAGGTACCGTATATATGAAACAAATTAACCTCCTGTTTAGACTTGGGTCCCATCTACAAGATCCTTCATTACATACATATAAATATTTCAAAATATCCCCAAAATCCAAAACACTTCAGGTAACAAGCATTTCAGATAAATGATACTGAACCTATATTTTAAGAGATCTGCTTTCCCTTTACCCATTCCACATGTACGTCTCAGATGCCTGCAGAATTATCACAGAAAAGTTAGGAGTTGTTTCTGTCACTGTGTTGCTACCAGTATGGTTTTTGCTATATTGAGTGTTCTGTTCAGATAGGTTACTGTCCACAGCAGGAATGGGCAACTATCAGACCCCAACAACAACTCCTATAATTTCTCATTGGCTATTTCAGCTAGAGAAGATGGAAGTTGTAGACCAGCAGCACAAAGAGATCCACAACTGCCAATTTCTGGTCTACAATGACCTTACTCATTTTCAAGTCCTTACATACATTGGCAGAGAGTGATAGGAATTGCAGTCCAACACATAAAGAGGGCACAAATTAAGGGAAGGCCAGTCCAACACTTTTGATTAGATTCTTTTCTAAAGAAACTACACATTTTTTCTCATGGAAATACTTTGGGCTAGGTGGCAAGAGGAACTGCAAAATTGAACTTTTCAAAATCACTGCTGGCCCCCGAATACTGAGAGTACCAATAGACATCCACAGTCTTGTTTAAAAAAACAAGCATCACAGGTTTAAGCTCTTCAAAATTAATTGTTCAATAAAACTTACCAGTACAAAGAGTTTTTTGTATCCAACCTTGAGGAAGCCAATGATAATTCCTTTTCCAGCCCTGGGAGGGATGAAAGGAGAGAAAAATATAACACATTAGTAAGGGTGCATGAGAAGTGACTCAATGAGTCAGTTGATCTAAACTACTTCACTGAAAATATATTAGCAAATCTGATTGTTTTAGAAAAATGATGATTGTTTTAGAAAAATGCATAAAATTACTGGTGAGGAGAACTGAGACAAGGGAGGGGCTCAAGACAAACAGATTACAAACTAAAGCTGGAGCAGGCAATTTGTGGCTCTCCAAGGGTTGTTTGGACTGGAACTCCCATAAGATTTAGGCTGCTTGGTTGGTATTAGAGGAGTTCCAATACAGCAACACTGAAGTTGCCCATTGTTGAACAGAAGGTCGCTGTTATGTGACTTCCAAGTTGCTCCTGACTTATGACAATATTAAACTATCACTGGGTTTTCCTGACATGAATTGTTCAGTGAAGGTTATTTTCCTTCAAGGTTGAAAAAGTGTGACTAGCCAAAGGTTATCCAGTAGGTTTCCATAGCTGAGTGGGGATATGGATACTAGACTCCCAAATTCCTAGTCCAATACCCAAACCCTACACCATATGCTGGCTCTGAAGGTTAGGCAAGCAGAATTACATCAAAACAATTTCTTTTTCACCAGAGTGGAGACCACTATCTCTTTTTAATCATGAGGGCATACGTTCATATGCCTTCTCAATCCCAATTGAGTTTGGGATGTCATGCTAAAAATGAAAAAAAAAATAACTGAAAGAGTAAAGAACTTAGAGATACCATATATACTTGAGTATAAGCTGAGTTTTTCTGCCCTTTTTTAGGCTGAAAAAGCCTCCCATGGCTTATACTCAAGGTTATTTATTATTTTACATTATTATTATTATTATTATTACATTTATTATTTTACTCTATTATTTTATTAATTTTACATTATTTTACTGTATTATTATTTTATTACATTTATTATTTACTCTATTTATTATTATTACATTTATTATTTTACTCTCTTGATTATGATTGGAAGGATACATAAGCACATTTACACTGAAGAAGGTTAGAATACTGGTTTAATCAGAGTTGGTCTTACCTTAAATTACAGTTTTATGTAAATATTCAAAAACATTTAACCTACAGATGCTTCAATTAATGTAATTTTATTGGTATCTATTTTTATTTTGAAATTTACCAGTAGCTGCTGCATTTCCTCAATACGTTTTCCCAGTTTTTTGTGGCAAAATTAGATGCCTTGGCTTATATTCGGGTCAGCTTATACTTGAATATATATATAACATATACAGTTCTAAATTGTATATAGCATTGTAGCTGATTATTAGTTATGAACATAAAATTGCCAGTCTTTTCTCTCCCTCATTCTTACATGTTCATATTCTGAGAGATACTTTATTATAGTCATTGTTATAGTGTAGACTATTTTAGATAAACAGTTATGAATAATAAACTGAATACATATTGTCATATTGGATATCGGATACATTGTTTGTTGGTTACGTTTGCTTCTGTAAAATACTTAAAATGAAACAGAGTAGGTCAGTATTATTAATACCATGTCCACACCAGAATTGTGAGAACTCTGGTTTAATATTGCGAAGCCAACATAGCATAGTGATTTGAGCATTGGACTACAACTCTGGAGATTAGTTTCGAATCTCTGTTTGGCCACGAAACAGACTGGGTAACCTTGGGTAAATCACACACCCTCTCAGCCTCAGAAAAAATATCATAGGGTTGCCATAAGTCAGAAATTATTTGAAGGAACATAACAATGTATAATGGCAAAAGTTTTCCTCCTTAGAAGCCCTTTTTTCTGTTGGTGAAAGGAGCCAAGCTAGAATTATTGGTTTGCAAGCTTCAAATCTTTGAAATCTATATTTCAAAGATTTTTCCTATCTTTTAAGAGGTGCCCAGAAAAACACTGTGGTCAACCAGGCTGTCTAGGAGTACATTTACATTGTAGACATCAGCACTCTTTCACAAAGACAAGTCCACAACTCCCACGATTCCATAGCATTGTGATATGAAAGTTTAAGTGATGTCAAACTGCATTAATTCTACAATGTAGATGCACCCTAGATCTCCTCTGTCTATGTTATAACACCAGGGCTTTAAAGCAAGCAGCCCCGCATTTCTGCTGCCTGCAAAATTTTGGGAAATGTATTCTGGTAAGGTTAGGACCTTGAGGGAGCTGGGGGTGGTAACGGCCGACAGGGAGCTCTGGCGTGGGCTGGTCCATGAGGTCACGAAGAGTCGGAGACGACTGAACGAATGAACAACAACAACAAGGTTAGGACCTCTCTAGCTGAGAATTCAAAAGGCCCTGCCCTAAACTACATTTCCCAGAATTCTGCAGGCGGCAGAAATGTGAGGCTGCCCACTTTAAAGCTCTGGTGTGATAACATCAATAGTGTGATCTAGAACAGGAAAGCTCTTCCCAACTGCATGTCATGATGCTCCCTACAGAAAGAATTTAAGCTGCAATCCTATACAGGCAGTCCCCGGGTTACAAACATCCAACTTCCAAATGACTATAATTAAGAACAAGACAACAGGAAGCAAGAGAAATCTACTCCTCAGAAGGGAAATCCACTCCTGGAAGAGTTCTCATGGGGAAAAGGTGTCTCCACTGGTGTTTTCTCACCAATCATTGTTTCTACAACAAGCCACACTTTCCAAAATCCAGTTATCACAGGGACAGAAAGTGAGGTGACATCTTCTGAATAGGGCCACAGATAGCAAAACAAATAACATAGTGGTGTTAACCCTTCCCTGTGCCATCCAAAGCTCTTATATGGGCTGGAGTTACACTTAAAAAATGTACCTGTTCCGACTTACAAACAAATTCAACTTAAGAACAAACTTACATAAGTTATATCTGGATCTAAATCTGTCAATTTCTTAAAAGGGCTCCTTCAATGCATCTACACATTGTAGAATTAAAGCACTTCGATACCACTTTTTAAATGCTTGTTTGTAACTTGCATGTACATCATTTTCTAAATGTGAATATGACCTAAATAGGGATGCACAGGGCTCTACCAAAAAGGGCCCAATCTCTCTTGCACTCACACTCACGTTTTGGCTTCACTGTCCTTCAGGATGTAGAGAACATGGCGGTTGGTTTGCATTCGGGAGGTGCTGGTGATTGGAGTTGCCAGATTCTGGGCCTGAAATAATAATAATAATAATAATAATAATAATAATAATAATCTTTATTTATACCCCGCCACCATCTCCCCAAGGAGACTCAGGACAGCTTACATGAGGCCAAGCCCAACAACACATCAGTAAAACAACAAAGAAGTAAGCAAATAAAGCAATACAATTAATATAACTCACATATAAGCAGTAACACACAAAAATTTAAAACCTTATGGCCAGGCCAGATATAATAGATTAAAATTTAAAATAAATACTGAACGTGAACAGAGATATGATGTATCTAAGCAGTAGGGTTTGAAAAGATAATGTAGGGAGAGCAACCCAACGGGTAGTTAAAGTGCTTCTGAGGACATTTTGCAGGGAATTGGTCAGAGCAGGGCATTGTTTCATTTATTCAGGGAAGATCTCACTTTCAGACAACCCAATGATGGAAAAAGAGAAACTTACGATGTAGAATTAATGCAGCTTGACCCCATTTTAGCTGCTATGTGTCAATGCAATGGAATCCTCGGATTGCAGTTTGGTGGGGCACCAACTCTCTTTGGTGGAGAAGATCACAGAGCTCCTAAAACTAGGAGTCCTATGATTCCACAGGTTTTAGCCATGGCAGTGAAACTGGGGTCAAACTGCATTAATTCTACAGTGTGGAGCTATACCCCTGGAAGGGTAATTGGGCAAACTGATACTTGAACAGGACCTTACATTACTTAAAATTCCATCACTTTTTTGCCCCATCTGGAGAAAAAGCCTCACTATACTCAACTCCCAGGCCAAACATAGTCTATCCGATTCATGGCACCCTGCTATAGGTTTAAAGAGACCTATATTTCTTCAGGCTGTCTAGGACCTTAAACATAAGGAAGTGTGAAGCACCTGGTAAGTAGAATGCAATTTTGTAGGGCACAAACAGACTAGAGCAGTGTTTCTCAGCCTGGGGGTCGGGATCCCTGGGAAGGGTCACGAGGGGGTTTCAGAGGGGTCGCCAAAGACCATGGAAATAGACAGTGAATCCTTCGACCAAAAGCTCTCCACCGCTGTGATTGGCCAGCATCTCAGCCAAGAGGAGGAATGTTTCTGAGACTCCAAGCAGGGAGGGGAAAGCAGATGTGCTCAGTGGATGGCAGCGTGGTGCCCATGCACAAGCGAGGGAGAGCATGCAAGATTGGAGGGAGCCTGATCCCAGCGAGTCCCTTCATGGTGTAGGAAGTTTGGCTCAATTCTATTGTTGGTGGGGTTCAGAATGCTCTTTGATTGTAGCTGAACTATAAATCCCAACAACTACAGCTCCCAAATGTCAAGGTCTATTTTCCCCAAATTTCACCACTGTTCACATTTGGGCGTATTAAGTATTCGTGCCAAGACTTTTTCAGAAAAAGAAAACTGGTTTCTCTTATTATTCTAAAGCTTAGATCTCCAGACTGTCCCCCATTTACAAAGATGCATCACTATATTTACAAAGATGCATCACCAGATATAAACACTGACTTACCTTGGCAGAGGCTTTGCCCATCTCATCTATAACTGTCATCAGCTGCTGCTGCAGGTCCATCCTGCCAACAAAGTAAACCAAATGGTTAAGAGCTGGAAGTAGACACTAGAAAAGTACCACAGAAGTTGTTTGAATTTCCAGAGAAGGAAAAACTTCGGCACAACGGAAGCATCATAAAATATATATATTACGAATATTTTTTAAAGGCAAAAATACACATGCTTTCCAAGTATCAATACCATTTCACCAGAGTTTAGTGTTCTAATGAATATATGCTAAATGTGCTCAAATGATCCCCAATTGAGCAGCAGTAGAAACATACAGCAGCATCCTATAAATATTTAGCCAAGGATAGCATCAGAATGCTATTATACGAGGGACTGCTGATAAGTCTTTGGCTTTACACAGAAAGAAACAAGATAGGAAGATGAAACTTTGCATTTATTCCATACTCTTTCATGTGATGTAACATTTATTACTATAGAAACAAAACAAGAACACAAAACCAAAGACTTATTAGCAGCCCCTTGTATTTATAGGCAGCCCCCAAGTTATGAACAAGATAGTTTCTGTAGGTTTGTTCTTAAGCTAAATTTGTACATAAGTCAAAACAGGTACATTTTTAAGTGTAACTCCATCCAAAGATAGACAGATAGATAGACAGCAAGCACAGAGAAGGATTAACATCTCCGTGGTGTTTCTTTTGCAGTCTGTGTTCCTGTTCAGGGGATTTTACCTCACTTTCTGTCCCCACTGTCAAAATTGGATTTTAAAATTTTTAGCTTGCTGTGGAAACAAGGACTGGCGATAAAGCTTCAGTTGAGACCACTTTTCCCTATGATAACTCTTGCAGCGGTGGATTTCCCTTCCAAGGAGATTTCTCTAAGCCAGTGCTGCCAACACTAACTGGGCAGCCCTGGCTCTCTGGGGATTTCATGCATGATTCTTTCATAAGGGGTCGACTGTAGTCGTAAACTCTGGATGTATCTACACTGTATAATTTCTGCAGTTAGACACCACTTCGGCTACCATGACTCAATGCTATGGAATCCTGGAAGTTGTAGTTTTACAAGGTCTCTAGCCTTCTCTGCCAAAGACAGTTAGTGCTTCACCAAACTAATACTCCCAGCATTAAAACATATTCAAAGTTAAAAAGCACAGTCTAAGCACTGCTGTATGTCTACAGCAGAATACTCTATGGCAGTAATGGTGTCATCAGGAAACAAAACTAAAAATGTTTTGCTGCAGATTTTCTGTCCAACGCTTCCCGGATGACAGTCCAATGATAGTCCCCCAACATGGATGAATTCCACTTGTCCTAATACTGTTTTTCCATCTTGGCAATGTCTCAATTAAACTTTTCACCATGTTCGTCACTCACAGCACCCAGATTGTCGGGAAAGAAGTCCAAGTAGGAATGAAGAAAATGTTTCTTCGGTGATTTGTATGCCTGAAGCAGACTTTCAACCTGTTGGATATAATCTGGAGATTTATAGCTGTCTAGAAAATTACAAACATTTTTAAGGCTATCCACAAAACATGTTCTGCATCCTGTAGAAGGCCATTAAAGTGGCTATCTTTCATCACATTCAGATTTGAGAGCCAATGAAAACACCTTCTTTTATCTTTGCATCACTTATGTGGGGTAAACATCTGCTGTAAATAAATTAAGTCTTCACTTTGCTTGTTCATTGCCTTAACAAACATTTTCATTAGCCTGAGTTTGACATGTAAAGGTGAAAGAAATTCCATATCTTATTTCAATCAAGTGGGTCATGTACAACATTCTTCTGTCCTGGAACCAATTTACTACGGGGAGGCCAGTCTTTTCTGATATAATGCTTGACTATCCAACTCGCAAAGGAAACAGCAAGTATAACCAACCTACAGACCTAGTAAAATTACAACTACCTTAAGATAACCACCAAAATTCCAGTTTTGCTTCAAGTATTGAAGGCGGTTCAGCAGAAGTTGCATGTTCTCATCTGATTCTTTCATATGAACAGCATGTCTGACTGCAGGGGCGGCTCAACCCATTATGCAAAGTAAGCATTTGCAGTATAGTTGATTTTGCCAGGGGTGCTCTTGAGGCACTCTTGGGGGAAAATGGACCTTGACATATGCGAGTTGTAGTTACTGGGATGTATAGTTCATCTACAATCAAAGAGAATTCTGAACTCCACCAATGATGGGATTGAACCAAATATGGCACACAGAACTCCCACGACGGGCCACCTCTGTCTGACAGGTATAGAAGGTTAAATATTGCCATTATGCAGAAAAACAGCCTTTAAACGTAAGAACCTGTCAGGAGTACTTTGATTGTGCTTTTCCTTCATGGCAGGTGGTTAGACTAGATGATCCATGTGGTTTCTTCCAGATCTATGATTCTGATTGAGGCGTCAATAAATAATCACCTTTTGTATCTGAGAGCACAAAACAATCAATTGAGGCCACAGCAAAAGGTCACACTGGCTAAAATATTTTGTCAAATCTTCATTACAGTAGAGAAATGTTGAAATTTTCATACTGGATGACAAAAGATACCATCCTTGCAGCCTTGATCCAAGCAGCTCTGCCCGACTCTTCAATAAACTCAGATCTCTGACCAAATCTTTCAGTTTTGCCTGAGATATTAAATGAGGATCACTGGATTTTGAGGGCACAAAGTCAGGATCAGCATCAGCTTCCATCAGCATCTGATTGCCATCATGCCCTACCTTCTCATCCTCTACTGTCCATGCCTCTGGCATGCCCAAGCAAGTGTCTACATGATCAGAAATGTATTCTTGTGGGATTTTGACAGACTGAGTTTCTGTTGCGTTACATAATGTTGGTTATGGCTGTCAAAGATATGAGCAATCTAAAAAATCATGCAAATTACTGCCAAGAAAGAAAATGTTTCATAAATTCACAATAATTGTAAAAAAAACCTGGTCGTTTCTCAGAAACTTTAATGGAGTGATAATTTAGAAGCTATTTATGTGATCAACATCAAAAAATCTATTTGGTACACTCAAAATTCTAAAGGAAACAAAATAGTGTACATACTTGAGTATAAGCCTAGTTTTTCAGCCATTTTTTTAGGCTGAAAAAGCTCCCCTCGGCTTATACCCATGCCACATGNCCAGCCTCTGTTTAAAAGCTTCCAAAGAAGGAGCCTCCACCACAGTCCTGGGCAGAGAGTTCCACTGCTGAATGGCTCTCACAGTCAGGAAGTTCTTCCAGGTGTTCAGGTGGAATCTCCTTTCCTGGAGTTTGAAGCCATTGTTCCTAGTCTCCAGGGCAGCAGAAAACAAGCTTGCTCCGTTCTCCCTATGACTTCCCCTCACATATTTATCATGTCTCCTCTCAGCCTTCTCTTCTGCAGACTAAACATTCCCAGCTCTTTAAGCCGCTCCTCATAGGGCTTGTTCTCCAGATCCTTTATCATTTTAGTCGCTCTCCTCTGGACACATTCCAGCTTGTCAACATCTCCCCTCAATTGTGGTGCCCAGAATTGGACACACTGTCAGGAAGTTCTTCCTCATGTTCAGATGGAGTCTTCTTTCTTGTAGTTTGAAGCCATTGTTCCGCGTCCTAGTCTCCAAGGAAGCAGAAAACAAGCTTGCTCCCTCCTCCCTGTGGCTTCCTCTCACATATTTATACATGGCTATCATATCTCCTCTCAGCCTTCTCTTCTTCAGGCTAAACATGCCCAGTTCCCTAAGCCGCTCCTCATAGGGCTTGTTCTCCAGACCCTTGATCATTTTAGTCGCCCTCCTCTGGACACATTCCAGCTTGTCAATATCTCTCTTGAATTGTGGTGCCCAGAATTGGACACAATATTCCAGATGTGGTCTAACCAAAGCAGAATAGAGGGGTAGCATTACTTCCTTAGATCTAGACACTATGCTCCTATTGATGCAGGCCAAAATCCCATTGGCTTTTTTTGCCGCCACATCACATTGTTGGCTCATGTTTAACTTGTTGTCCACAAGGACTCCAAAATCTTTTTCACACGCTCTGCTCTCGAGCCAGGCATTGTCCCCCATTCTGTATCTTTGCATTTCATTTTTTCTGCCAAACTGACTCAGATTTGTAGATTGTTTGTATGTTGTGTTTCCTCATCAGCTTCCCTATGAGAGTAAAGATGAAGATCCACCCAGAGGAAAAGTGTTCCTGCCATACATCAAGGGAACCACTGACCGCATTCACACGTACTGCTCTCGAGCCAGGCGTCCCCCCTTCTGTATCTTTGCATTTCATTTTTTCTGCCAAAGTGGAGTATCTTGCATTTGTCACTGTTGAACTTCATTTTGTTAGTTTTGGCCCATCTCTCTAATCTGTCAAGATCGTTTGAATTCTGCTCCTGTCCTCTGGACTATTGGCTATCCCTCCCAATTTGGTGTCGTCTGCAAACTTGATGATCATGCCTTCTAGCCCTTCATCTAAGTCATTAATAAAGATGTTGAACAGGACCGGGCCCAGGACGGAACCCTGCAGCACTCCACTTGTCACTTCTTTCCAAGATGAAGAGGAAGCATTAGTGAGCACTCTCTGTGTTCGTCCACTTAACCAATTACAGATCCACCTCACCGTAGTTTTGCCTAGCCCACATTTGACTAGTTTCCTTGCCAGAAGGTCATGGGGGACCTTGTCGAAGGCCTTACTGAAATCCAGGTACGCTACATCCACGGCATTCCCCGCATCTACCCAGCTTGTAGCTCTATCGAAGAAAGAGATCAGATTAGTCTGGCATGACTTGTTTTTGATAAATCCATGTTGACTATTAGCGATGACTGCATTTGTTTCTAAGTGTTTGCAGACCGCTTCCTTAACAATCTTTTCCAGAATCTTGCCCGGTATCGACGTGAGGCTGACCGGACGGTAGTTGTTTGGGTCATCCTTTTTTCCCTTCTTGAAGATTGGGACCACATTGGCCCTCCTCCAATCTGCTGGAACTTTTCCCGTTCTCCAAGAACTCTCAAAGATGGTTGCCAATGGTTCCGAAATGACTTCTGCTAGTTCCTTCAATACTCTGGGGTGTAGTTGATCTGGCCCTGGGGACTTGAACTCATTTAGAGCGGCCAGGTATTCCTGGATGACTTCTTTCCCAATTTGGGGTTGGATGTCCTCCAATCCCTCATCCACTCCATCTTGCTGAGGTTGAAGACTCTCTTTTTGTGAGAAGACCGAGGCAAAGAAGGCATTAAGTAGTTCTGCCTTTTCCCTATCCCCTGTCAGCATTGCCCCATCTTCTCCGCGAAGAGGTCCTATCACCTCCTTGTTTTTCCTTTTTCTACTGACATAAGAATAGAAGCCCTTTTTATTGTTTTTAATGTCCCTGGCAAGTCTGAGCTCGTTTTTTGCTTTAGCCTTGCGGACCTTTTCCCTACAGGTGTTGGCTATTTGTTTGAATTCTTCTTTGGTGATTTCTCCCTTTTTCCACTTCTTGTGCATGTCTCTTTTGTGTCTTAGCACAGTTAGAAGTTCTTTGGACATCCATTCTGGCTTCTTTGCACTTGTCCTATTTTTTCTCTTTGTTGGCACGGTTTGCAATTGCGCCTTGAGTATTTCACTCTTGAGAAATTCCCATCCATCCGTAACTCCCTTGTCTTTTAGTATCTGTGTCCACGGAATGCTGCTCAGTGTTTCCTTCATTTTTTGGAAATAAGCTCTCCTAAAGTCCAAGATGCGGGTTTGACTTGTCTTAGTTTCGGCCTTCCTTTGTACCTCAAATTGCAGGAGCACATGGTCACTTGCCCCTAAGGATCCTACCACTTCGACCGCATCGATCAGGTCCTCCGCATTTGTTAGGATGAGATCAAGAGTAGCCAATCCCCTTGTTGCCTCTTCTACCTTCTGGACCATGAAATTGTCTGCAAGGCAAGCGAGGAATTTGTTGGACCTTGTACTCTTGGCCGAGTTTGTTTTCCAGCAAATATCGGGATAGTTGAAATCGCCCATGACTACTACATCTCTTTTCTGTGCCTGTTTGGTCAACTGTTGGCAGAAGACTTCATCAAGTTCTTCCTCCTGGCTTGGGGGTCTGTAGTAGACGCCTACAACGACATCTTTTTGAGTCCCAGTTCCCTTGATTCTTATCCAGATGATTTCAAGCTGGTTTCCCAGATTGCTGTCTTGAATCTCTTCTGCAGCATAAGAGTTTTTGACATATAAGGCTACTCCGCCTCCTCTCCCCTTTGTTCGGTTTCTGTGAAAGAGGTTATACCCCTCGATATCTACATTCCAGCGATAGGAGTCATCCCACCAGGTTTCAGTGATCCCTATGATATCATATTTGTGGTGTTGTGCTAAAAGTTGGAGTTCGTCTTGTTTATTTCCCATGCTCTGTGCATTAGTGTAAAGACATGTGAGCCCCTGGGATCTTCCCTTGAGCTGTTTAATTGGGATTATTGTGCTTTTGGTACTTGGTCCTTGTGTTTGTGCAGCCCTCCGTTTAGCCTTCTGGCGATTCCCAGACATTATGGGTAAAGTAGTGTTCGCAAGGCTGTTGTCCCCCTCCCCCGGTGGACCTAGTTTAAAGTGCGTCTAATGAGGTTTGCGAGTCTGTGAGCAAAAAGGTGTTTTCCTACTTGTGTGAGATGCACCCCATCCCTTGCCAGTAGGCCATCCCGGTAGGCAGCATATTTCTCGAGCCATCCCATCTGGTCTGGAAATGACAGCTTCCGTTCCTCTAAGGAGGGAGTCGCCTACTACCAAGACCTGTTTACTTTCTCCTTCTCTCATGCAGCGTCCACCTTCCTCTCTTCTCTCAGTGCCAGTCTTTTCCACTTTTCCTTATTCATATACGAAGCATTTCCCCCATAATGTATAGTTAAAATAAAGTAAGGTGATTACGGGAAGGATTTACATTTACATTGAAGGTTAGAATAATTATTTAATCAGAGTTGGACAGTCTTATCTTAAATTACAGTTTTATGTAAATATTCAAAACTATTTAACCTACTGATGCCACAATTAATATAATTTTATTGGTATTTGTTTTTATTTTGAAATTTACCAGTAGCTGCTGCATTTCCCGCCCTTGACTTATACTTGAGTCAATATGTTTTCCCAGTTTTTTGTGGTAAAATTAGGTGCCTTGGTTTATATTCAGGTCGATGAGTATATACAGTACCCATTTTCCAGTGTAAGAGGCTTCTTTTTGTTGTGTCAGAATCAACTTGAGAAAGTTGCTTCTTGTATGAGAGAATTGTCAGTTCACAAGGACATTTCCATGCCTGGGTTAACTTATTTCGCCACTGTGCCTCCTAGTGTGAGAGGCTGAAAGAGGCTCATTTAGGACAAAAGGAACAATTCCTACTCTGGGTTGCTGTGAGTTTTGTGGATTGTATGGCCATGTTCCGGAAGCATTCTCTCCAGACGTTTCACCCACAACTATGGCAGGCATCCTCAGAGGTTGAGAGGTCTACTGGGAACTAGGCAAGTGAGGTTTATATATCTGCGGAATGTCCAGGGTGGGAGAAAGAACTCTTGCCTGCTTGAGGCAAGTGTGAATGTTGCAACTGCCCACCTTGATTAGCATTGAAGGTGATAGTATGAGAGCTGAGTCCAGAAGCTCCGAGCGTTACAGGTGGCTGTGAATAAGGGAAGAGAGGGGGTGGAGTGCGAGCGAAGGAAGGATAGAAAGGAGGGGTTAGGCATATTTTGGGTTTGGGTTAGGGTAAAGGAGCCCCCGGTGGCGCAGTGGGTTAAAGTGCTGAGCTTGCGACTGAAAGGTCGCAGGTTCAATTCCAGAGAGTGGTGTGAGCTTCCACTGTTAGACCCAGCTTCTGCCAACTTAGCAGATTGAAAACATGAAAATGTGAGATCAATAGTACTGCTCCAGCAGGAAGGTAACGGTGCTCCATGCAGTAATGCCGGCCACATGACCTTGGAGGTGTCTACAGGCAACGCCAGCTCTTTAGCTTAGAAATGGAGATGAGTACCACACCCCAGAGTCGGACACGACTGGACTTAATGTCAGGGGGAAACCTTTACCTACCTTTATCTAGGGCAGTGGTTCCCAAATTTATTTGACCTACCCCCTGGAAATCAATTTTTCTAAATATTCTCTTCTTTTATGCTTTCACTGCCCCCTTACAGTTAGTTATTCATCGCCCCCAAATGCACCTGTGGCCATTACCGCCCCCCCTCCCGGATCGCTGCAGCACCCACCAGGGGGCGGTAGCACTCACTTTGGGAATCACTGATCTAGGGTAAGGGTTAGGGGTTACTG
Source organism: Anolis sagrei ordinatus (assembly GCF_025583915.1). Taxonomy (NCBI): domain Eukaryota; kingdom Metazoa; phylum Chordata; class Lepidosauria; order Squamata; family Anolidae; genus Anolis; species Anolis sagrei. The sequence goes on along the minus strand of NW_026845477.1, from coordinate 288,668,054 downwards.
TTAGGGTACGATTTGGAGTTAGGGTAAGGGTTAGTGTAAAGTTTAGGGTTTGGGTTACCATAAGGGTTTGGGGTTTGGATAAGGGGTTAGGCTTAGGCTTATGGTATGGTTCAGGGTAGGGGTTAGGGTTTCACCATTAAAGAACTCTTACATTCCTTCTACAGGGCGAGGCAGCATAACTTCCTTTTTTCAAAACTTAATAAAACCCATTGTGTGAATCAGATTTTTTAATAATGTAGCCGCATACCTAAAGTTTTGTTTTACGTAGTTTTGAAGATCAAATTAGGTAGGTGACGTCCCCCATTCTCCATACACGAGTAAACCGATTTCTGGCGTTTGTCATGACTCTTGCCAGCATAGCAGGCATTATGTTAGTAATTTCTTCCTGGATGTTGGTCTTCAAATCTTGTAGGGTCCTTGGACGGTTCACATAAACACGGGATTTCAAAAAACCCCATAGAAAAAAATCACAAGGGGCCAAATCTGGAGAGCGGGCCGGCCACTCCAAATCCGCTTGAAAAGTAGGCCTCAACGGCAAAAGCACGTTCCTCACTGTTCCAATGCAGGATGGCGACTGAACTGTCAGGACAAAACTTTATACTCCCGCCTCTTGAACGAGACCACTACGTCATCAACCAACTGAATGGCACACATTTTAAAAAAGAAAGTTATGCTGCCTCACCCTGTATATTATCTGTCTCCGGCCTGGCTTACGTTAACCTGGCTTACATTAGCTAAATCTCTCTTGTGCAAACTGTGCTCCCGAAGGATGCGGCATCTCCATAATGCTCGGAGATTCCAGACCCAGCTATCATACTATTAGTGCACTGAATAGTCACTGTAATTATGACTGTACTTTGCTATTTTAATGTTTTAGTGTAATTTGGATTATGATGTTTTAATGATTGTTTCTAATATTGTTGTTGGAAACCGGCCTGAGTCCCTCGATGGAGGTGAGAAGACCGGTACACAAAACTGCTAAATAAATAATAATAATAAATAGCCTTGCAGCTTCAAAGCCTGGCTGCTTCCTGCCTGGGGGAATCCTTTGTTGGGAGGTGTTAGCTGGCCCTGATTGTTTCCTGTCTGGAATTCCTTACTCTCTGAGGGCGGGGCTCTTAACCAACTCTTTATTTATAGCCCCCGCCCACTTCCCGTCATGCCTTGGGGCAACCAATGGCCAAAAAGAAACGACCGTTACCCAGCACGCTTTGCGCGCCCTCTCTTAGGGACAATGGGGACAATAGATGGGCGTGTCACCACCACTGAGGACAATGGCCCGGCTGGGGCAGTGGCGCGAGTCCCCTGGAGGGAAAGGGTTCGATTTCCCGGCGTGCTCCGGGACAATGGGCAAGGGGCTCATTTGCCTGCCTCGCTTTGATTTGGAGGAGCGCTGTCAATCAAAGGCGAAGAGGGAGGCGGCCCCTCCGTTGCCATGGTTACCTGTGGGTGGTGGACAGGCCGGCTCCCCTTCGCCCCGAGGGCAGCAAGCGCTGGTCCACCGTCGTGATCCGCTCCCCGAAGAGGACGTCCACGTCGAAAGGGAACTCCATGTTCCCGGCATCCGGGTCCTTTTCTTTCCCTCTCTTCTTCCGCCTATCAGCGCAAGAGGAGAGCCTGGCAGCCTTCTAGGCTGACTGTACGGCAGCGGCGACCATGACGATGACGCAATACGCACGGCCACGCCCTTAGCAACGCGGCCTGCTCTCGGCGCTGGCCTTTTGTGCCTTGGCAACGAGCACTGTTACAGCCCACTTTACAATAGGGTGGGAACTGTGAGAGTTGTGGGTTATCCCCAAAGTTCCCTGGCCTTGAATTCCTTAGCAATTAAAGTGGAATGTAGCACCACAACAAGGGGTGTGTGTGTGTGCTAGCACACTAGAGAATCAAAGCAGATTGTCACTGCCTCCACGTTTTCTCCCTCTATTTGCCAGTTCTCAATCAGTCTGGTTGCCAGAATCTTGTTTTTTTTTAATGTTTAACTGCAACCCAGCTTTTGCACTTTCTTCTTTCACCTTGGTTAGAATGCTCCTCAGCTCCTCCTCGCTTTCAGCCATCAAAGTGGTATTGTCTGCATATCTAAGGTTGTTAATGTTTCTTACAGCAATTTTAACTCCAGCCTTGAATTCTCTACCTGTGTGTCCCCAGATTTTTTGGCCTTCAACTCCTAGAAATCCTAACGGCTAGTAAACTAGCTGGGATTTCTTGGAGTTGTAGGCCAAAACACCTGGGGACCGAAAAGTTGAGATCCACTGAGCTAGACTTTCTGGAACATCATCAGGATGCTATGGAGGAGAATTGGGAAATCAATTTTTCATATCCATAGCAAATGAATTCATAGTATTTGAATTCATTTGTTCTTAACGGATGCCAACAAAGGGAAAGAGTTGAAGATGTGTCTTAAGATTTTGTATCTGTAGAAGAGAGTCACAATTTCTTCTGAAAGAGACGCGTTTGAAAAGTGTAATAAACAGGATGGTCCTAAAAAATATAGTGCGCACAATTATAAGCTCTATAAACATGACTGGCTACTGAAGAGTAATGGAATATTATTCTTAATTACATGATGCTTCAGTATTTATTCCCTCCTCTGGCATCATATTATTTGATGTGACAGGAAATGTAATGAGCAAGTTAATTTGCCAGGTTATTCACAAATTCATAAAGTTGCTAGTTTGGTTTAGTTTCCTTATTCTTAACTATTTCTAACATGTTCTCGCAGCGTGTTGTTGAAGGTTTTCATGGCTGGAATCACTGGGTTGCTGTGAGTTTTCCATGCCTTATGGTCATGTTCTAAAAGCATTATCTCCTGACATTTCGCCCACATCTATGGCAGGCATCCACAGAGGTTGTGAGGTTTGGTGCAAACAAGGTAAGGGAGATTGATATATCTGTGGAATGTCCTGGGTGGAAGAAAGAACTCTTGTCTATTTGAGACAAGTGTGAATGTTCCAGTAATTTGCCACCTTAATTAGCATTGAATAGCCTTGCAGCTTCAAACAAAGGATTCCCCCAGGCAGGAAGCAGTCAAACCTTAAAGCTAAAAGGCTATTCAATGCTAATCAAGGTGATTAGTTGCAGCATTCACACTTGCCTCAAACAGACAAACAGACAGACATTCACACTTGCCTCAAACAGACTTGCCTCAAACGTTCTCCCACCCTGGACATTCCACAGATATATAAACTCCACTAGTTTCCAAGAGACCTCACAACCCCTGAGGATGCCTGCCATATATGTGGGTGAAATGTCAGGAGAAAATGCTTCTGGAACATGGCCATACAGCCTGGAAAACTCACAGCAACCCACTGTTCTCACAGAATTGAAAGTAATTATCCAATGTAGCTGTAAACCATTTCTTTTAAAATTATATTATTTAAACTGCTTATATAAATGTATTTGTATATTACTGCTTTATAATTTTAATGCACACTGTATTTGGTATGATTTTATGTCTTAATGCGGCATTGAATTATTGCCAATTTGGAAGCTGCTCTGAGTCCCCTTCAGGGTTGAGAGCAGGGCAAAAATACAGTAAATAAATAAGTAAATGATTCACAAAAATGTATCGGCTAAACACAATCTCCTAGTATTATTGATTTTCAGCAAAATAAACATTTCAAGGCTTTTTCACACAGCCATATAGCCCAGAATATCAAGACAGAATAACCCACAATATCTGCTTTGAACTGGGTTACCTGAGTCTACACTGCCATATAACCCAGTTCAAAGCAGATAAGGTGGGATTTTATACAGTCTCAGTCTCTCCAGAACTTGGAAGTAACTTTTTTGAAACTCTGAAAGGAACCAGGCTGTATTCCACTAACACTTATAATGCAGTGGATCTTTGGTTGCATCTACACTGTAGAATTAATGTAGTTTGCCATCACTCTGACTGCCATGGCTCAATGCTATGGAGTCCTGGGAGTTGTAATTTGGTGAGGCACCATCACTCTTTAGAAGGGAAGGCTATGGAGTAGACCTTGTAAACTACAGCTTCTATAATTCATAGAATCATAGAATCAAAGAGTTGGAAGAGACCTCATGGGCCATCCAGTCCAACCCCTGCCAAGAAGCAGGAATATTGCATTCAAATCACCCCTGACAGATGGCCATCCAGCCTCTGTTTAAAAGCTTCCAAAGAAGGAGCCTCCACCACACTCTGGGGCAGAGAGTTCCACTGCTGAACGGCTCTCACAGTCAGGAAGTCCTTCCTAATGTTCAGATGGAATCTCCTCTCTTGTAGTTTGAAGCCATTGTTCCGCGTCCTGGTCTCCAGGGAAGCAGAAAACAAGCTTGCTCCCTCCTCCCTGTGGCTTCCTCTCACATATTTATACATGGCTATCATATCCCCTCTCAGCCTTCTCTTCTTCAGGCTAAACATGCCCAGCTCCTTAGCCTCATAGGGCTTGTTCTCCAGACCTTTTATCATTTTAGTCGCTCTCCACAACATTCAGCCCTGAACTGAATATGGCAAACTGCATTAATTCTTTAGTGTAGTAAGGCATGGGTAAACTTTTGCCCTCCAATGTGTTTTGGACTTCAACTCCCACAATTCCTAACAGCATCTACACCAGATATGGGCCAAAGTTTGCCCATGCCTGGTGTAGATGTATCCATCTTCTCAACAGAGGCTGGCTTGCTACACTTTGTCCATTTTAGACATTTATTCTTACAAGTTATCTGGCTACACTTTATCAGTGTTACTTGGAAATATGTTGCATTTACTGTGATTGAAGTTTGTACATAATCATCTGATACTATAGAATGTTACATCTTACTATTCTCTCTCAATGCTTGGCTCTTTGGCTTCAGTATTTCATAAAAGAATAATTCCCCAATATATTTGTTCATCATTAGTCCAGAATTGGGCCTTTTATTAATATATAGTGCACAGTAACGTAAATAAATATTACTGAGAGCTGCATGATTCAGTCGGTAGTGCAATAAAGGGTATACTATGACATCTAGCAAATATGGTAATTTATTGATCTGATCTTACTCTCTCCAAGTCACCTGTTTTCTGAAGGCTGTGCATTATGCGTTGAATTGCAGGAATTCACCAGGAAGCACAGTAGGAATGGAAGGGGCATGGAAATAGCAAGAAATTATGAGAGAAGTTACTTACAGCCCCATCACACTAGAGAATAGATCCACTTTAAATCCTGCAGAATTCTGGGGTTTGTAGTTTAATGAGGCATGGGACCTCTCTGTCTGAGCAGTGGAAAGGCCCCTCCCAAATCTACAAGCCCAGAATTTTGCAGGAGGCAGAAACTGGATGTAAAGTGAAACCATGCTCTAGTGTGATGAGGTCCTAACATAGGATGCCTTATAATTTTGTTTTGTTCTGCTGAAAACTTTAATATATCATGACTGGAAGTTGACAGGTACTCATCTCTTTATATAAAAGTCAAATTATGGCTATCTGTCCAACAAAGTCTGTTGCTAGGTAAAGTGGCCCTTTGTGATGTCACTGGATTAGCTGTTGCTAAGTGGATAGGTTGTTTCCATACGAAATGGCCCACGATGATGTCACTAGGAAAGAAAGCCACAAAGATAGGCATGTTGCCATGGTGTCTCTTTCGAGGTGAGAAGGACGGTATACAAATGAAGTAAGTAAGTAAGTAAATAAATTGTGATGTTGTGAGGTAGTGCTGGAGAAAGAAAAAAGGGGAGGGAAGAAAAGAAGGAAAGGAAAGGAGAGGAAAGGAAGGCGGGAATAAATAAAAAGGAGGCAAGGAGAGAAGAGAAAGGAAAGGTCAAAAGGAATGAAGGGAAAGAGAAAAAAGGAAGAAAGCAAGAGCCCTTTCCAACAATGAAGTGCAAAAAACTAAAATCACTTATTGAGTCTGCCACTTTATTGATGCAGAAAGCACAAGAGATAAGACAACAGAAGGCAGATACCATTACCACTGAATTGCCCTTTAGGGTTTTTTTTTTAGCTGTGAACTTCATATCCCCGAAGAAGTGTTTATTCGTGTCCATTATCATCTGAGAGATTCAAGGTGGGCCACTCTCCTCCTTTAGATAGTCCTTGTAAATTTTCCTGATTCGTTTCATTTCTTTTTCTGGAGGCTGCTGCCATTCATACCACTCATACCAGGCAGTTTTGTTCTGAAGAGCTGGAGATGGGGCAGTCTTAGTGACAGCTGGATGTTGGTTGCTGAAATCTTCATGCTGGAAGTCCTTAAATGGGATGGAGAAGAATAGAAGGCCTAAAGTGGAAGAAGAGATAATGTATTAGAAAGAAAACAGCTTTCCTAATGTTGTCAAAGGCTTTCAAGACCTCACAACCTCTGAGGATGCCTGCCATAGATGTGGGTGAAACGTCAGGAGAAAATGCTTCTGGAACATGGCCATACAGCCCAGAAAACTCACAGCAACCCAGCTCTCCTAGTATTTTAAGAGAGGGAAGATCGCCCCTTATCTTTAGAACAATGAAGGAAGGCAAAGGTGGTGTGTAAGTGTGAAGAAAGAGAAGGAACCCTGCCATCCCCTCCAGGCGCTTAATGCCTGCCCTTCTCCTCAAACGCACCCTCTTGACTGAATGAAACCAGGATTTCTTATTATTTTAAGGATTACACCTTAATCTTCCTACAGAGTTTGGCTCACATTGGGATGGGCTCTCTATAGCCACAAATTCAACCATCTAGTGTTTGAATATCTACATCTCAAACATTGACTTTGCCATTTTACATAAGGGACATAGTTTTACTATATTATTGTATATCATGATAGTTGAGCACCCATGGGTTTTGGTATCCACTGGTGGTCCTGGAATCAAACTCCAGCATATACTGAAGGCCATGGTATTGTTCTTCAGGAAGTCAATTTTTATGTCTTTGGAAGTTAGACCTATTCTAATTGTTACTGGCCCTCCAGATCCACTGATTTAACTATCTGTTATTTTTAAAAAGTTGGATTTTATATCCTTATATCCCTGAGTTACATAAAAATTTCCTGGGCAAACAGGGGTCACAAGTTGAAAAAGTTTAAGAAGCCCTGCCCTAAAGCAACAACTAATCAGAATGTCTATGTACATATGCACATGTGTGTATTTAGGCACATCTGTGTATCTCTTGGTTAAAAGAGCTGAAAAGCTTTTCCAGTCCAGTCCTACAGTCAGCATCTACTCCCAAACTGCTACACTATATTATCTACCATTTCCTGATTAAACTATTAAATTAGATTGTCTCTCTCCCAAGATGTCACCCTGCAGTTGAGGGCCCTTCCACACAGTCTTATATCCCATAATATAAAGGCAGAAAATCCCACAATATCTGCTTTGAACTGGGTTATCTGAGTCCCTGGGATATAGGGCTGTGTGGGAGGGCCCTTAGAAATGTTGTATTACAGATGGGAAATAAGACTGAGACTTATTTCATTTGTGTCATAAGACTGTGACACAAACTTAAAGTTAGCATGGGGCTGGAAACCTGCAGAGCCATAGCCAGGAATCCGGTAGATGCTGCCGGGGGGGGGGGGGGGGGGGGGGAGAAGAGGAGAGTCAGTCTCCCTTCCTGCTGCTCCTCCACCCCCCTCTCTCTCTGGCACTTTTGCTGCTGCTGCTCCTGCCTGGCTGCTTCCTCCGATATGTTGGAGCATGGAGAATCCTAAAAAGAAGGGCATTGCTGCAGAGTGAAGGCACAAAGTAAATCTAAAGTGTTCCTTACCTCTTTTTGTTTGTTTTTTCCCCTCATCTCCTAATGTGTTCCCCCCCCCCACCCATCCCTCCTTTCCTTCAGTTGCAAGTTTCCCCTTGAAAGAGGAGGAACCCTGGGGCGGCACTTCTTGGGGGGGCGGGGAGGGGGACTCACTCTTCTCCACACCCCGTAGTTTGAGGACCCCTGATGTAAAGGATAGTGACAGGGAAGCAGGCCTGCGGGGATGAGGGCTTTTCCTCCAGCTCCTGAAGGGAGGGCCTCCATGGGAGCCTGCTGGGCATGTGCACTCGCCGCTGCCATGCACGTGCACTCCTTCTTTCCCTCTCCTTCCCTGAGGCTTACAGTTGAACGTCTTTCTAAGGAGGGTGGAGGGAGGGAGGGAGGGGGAAGTGGTTTTTTTTGGGGGGGGGGTTGAGTGGAGAACATACATTGGGTTGTTAGATGTATCGTGTCCAAATTTGGGGCCTATTGCCCCAGTGGTTTTTGAGTTCTGTGAATAGCACAAACAAACATTACATTTTATTTATATAGATATCTTGACAGCAATATGCTAAAAAATTTCCTCCTTTTACAGAGTTCTGTGTGAATATGGGTTTTTGAGTCCATTTTGTCAGAAAATGCAATATTGCCAAAGTCACAAGATCCCTGATAGACATGAGTAATTGAGAACATGTATGAATTCAGTTACATTCTCTGCAAATCCATAGCTGGTACATTAAACTTAGGGACCTTCCACACAGCCCTGTAGCCCAGAATATCAAGGCAGAAAATCCCACGTTATCTGAGTTTGGACTCAGATAACCCAGTTCAAAGCAGATATTGTGGGATTTTCTGCCTTAATATTCTGGGATATAGGGCTGTGAGGAAGGGCCCTCAGAATGTTGGGCAGCCTTGTTCTTACACTCTACAGCTTTCATCCAAAAGAGCCCCAATCTCATGCTACTCACCATTTTCTCGAGACTGCTCAATGGCTTTGGTGAGTTGCTTGTACTTCTTCATGCAGACACCTGCAATAGAAAAAAAGAAATGTTTCAATGCACAGCAGAGTCTGTTACGGTATGTAAAATCACTTGTTCTCAATAGAAAAGATGAGTTTTAAAGTCCATGTTCCTGCAGGAAATCTAATCAACTTTCTCTTCACCACAGGACCATGTTTGAGGACTGAACAGTTTCCCAAATATACTTTCCATCATTTTCACTGAGTTTTCCCACTATGGGAAAAGCTTCCCATAGTGGGAAAACTATAAATGTAAATTGTTATAACAATAATCAATGTTGCTACAACATTTAAAATGATCTACATCTTAATCATTTCATATCCCTCCCATCAAAAAGTACTGTAAGACTTCTGCAAATCCTTCATTTCCTAGAAAGGCCAGAACCTCAGAAGATAAATGACATAAGGACAGGGAGTTAAACAGAACAGGAAAGGGTAATAGGAAGCTTACCTGTGTGTGTTGGATGATAGATGATACCTGTGTGGGGACAGACAAACTGTTCCAGGAGTTTCACATTCTGTGAGATGGAAAGGGAGACCAGATTTTTACATTTCACAAATCAAAGGAGGACTCATGAGACACACAATCAATGTCAGACCAGCCCATTGTATGCCTTCAACATGTCAGGAAATTACAAAATAAGAGTCCTCTTGGGGAGATAGGGTGTGCTACAAATAAAGCATTGTTGTTGTTGTTGTTGTTGTTGCTGCTGCTGCTGCTGCTGCTGCTGCTACTACTACTACTACTACTATGCAATAGTCACTACGTTTGGGACATCCTCCCTAGAGAATTTTACAATTTTTTCCTGAATAGCTCTTAAATTCCTAGCCAGATAGATATCTTCCAAAATACTTTAGTTTACCCTAATCACTTTTTCTTTTCCTCATCTCCCTGCTGTTGCCCTGGACTAACAGAACAGCTTATTAATTTCAACACAGCATTCCCAAAATTCAGCTGCTTTCATACAGTCTTTAATGTGTTTCTTCTAGTTGCAAGAATTCAATACCTAAATAAGAAAATCTTGCTTGTCTTACCCTATAATCCAGAAAAAGGTTTTGGTCTCTGCAGATGGGACAGGGGTTCCCACACACATGGTTCCCTCTCTAAAGGAATAAAATATTGTTGAATGTCAGTTTCTCTGCTTAACATCATTAAACAAATACAAAACTTGTCATAAATGTATCAAAAGGCAGGAATTGCAGTTTTTTTTCCTTTACATAAACAACATCATCACTGTGTATAGAAGTCCCATTATTTTGATTTTCATCAGGCCAAGTCAAAACACAGATGTTTCCCTCTACTAATTTAAAGCAGACTAGAAATAGTACAAAATAAACAAAAAGTTACAAAGTCTGATTGCCAATGCTAGAACCATCAAATACTAATATAGCTTTCTGGGCTACACTTGCGTGTTCAAGTATAAAACACAGGAGAATCTTCAGCATTCTTCTCCATTGCCCCTCCCAGCTCTATTGTGTCTCACTTCTACATTTCCAAACCAACTTGAGGACAGATTGTCATGTTAAGTTTGATTTAGACGAAGAAAAATCATTATACCATCTTGACTTCTTGGGATGAGGCAAACTAAAGAAAATATTAACACTTCTTTCACTATCCCATAACTTCTGGCACTCACAATGCAAGTCTTCCGTGTCTTCTGTGGAGGAATTGGGCCCTTGTGATTACGTCTGTAGCCAAACCAGACAGGATTGCTGCCATATCGTTCTATGTATTCTAAATGGGCAAGAGAAAAAGAAGAGGGGCAGTCATGCATAGTAATAGTTTACCAGTGATATTCAAAACATAACACTGCCTTAATTCCAACTGTTCACTCAAAGCTAACTATCCACTTCATACACACATGCCAGATGTTGCAAATCACATGCTAATTTGACAAAAGCAAAGTTTAATCCAAGTCATGCTTGCATGGAAAAAGACAGACTAATCCCAACGGAATTTAGTCTTTAGTAGGTATGCCTAGCCTAAGTATCTCCAAAGGTGCAGATTCTACCTGATTTTGGAAGCTAAGCAAGGTCATGTTGGTTAGTACTTGGATGGGAAACAGCCAATGAATACCAGGCAATGTATGCTATATTTTGGAGGAATGAACTGGCAAAACCACCTTGCCTAAGAAAATCCTATGAAATCATGGTGTCACAGTAAATCGACATGTGACTTGAAGGCACAGACACACAAGTGCCCTGCTAGTTTACCAGTTGTTGGAAAAAGAGTCTGGATTTACTGTTAGATCTCTGGGTGCTTTGTGATCAATCAGCAAAGGAATTTATAATTTTTCCAAGAGCAAGAGCAAAGGACTGCTTACTCAATTTCAGCTGTTAGAATGAAGACAACTCAGGAGAACCCATGCAGACTTTTGTGAGGAAGTACTGCAAGTTCAGTCGAGTTGTAAGAATAAAAACAAAATCCTGTGTGAAATGAATATGCTTTAATTCTAAGTATATATCCTTTGCGTTTCTGTGTCTCCTGAACTTGGTGGGTGCTGGGGTTGGTTCTTTTAAAAGAACAACTGCGAGATGTAGTTGCTCTGTAAATCTGTCCACCCCTGGCTTATTCAGAGAGGATGGGGGATTTTTTTTTCAGGAGCAACTTGAGAAACCCAAAGTCATTTCTGGTGTGAGAGAATTGGCCATTTGAAAGGACGCTGCCCAGGGGACTCCCAGATATGTGATGTTTTAACATCCTTGTGGGAGGCTTCACACAAAAAATTGAATAACATTACAGCTTTTCTATTTAAAGGTCTTCGGGGCTTATACCTCCTCTTCCTCCTAATTCTTATCAGTTCCTGTCTGTAATCTTGTCTGCTTCAACCCCAACTGTCCCACTTTTCATATTTCCCTGCTATTCCTATGCCTTGAACTCTCATCCCAGTGCATATTTCCACCAAATCTATCAATAAAACCTGTAGCCACGAGATTATAATTTCAGTTAAGTTCTGCCTCCAAAAGACTCAATTGCAGACACACTTTGTTCATATTTAGCCTACATTGTTGTGATGAACTGCACACCTTTCTATAAGGTCAGAGTGAGCTCAGGAGGGAGGCCCAGGAAGTTTGGGAGGGTGCCTGGGGGCATCCATCTTAAAAACTCATTTCCTAGAGGGGGCGGTGCTTAGGAGCAGCCTGGAGGGCTGGTCAGTTAGTCAGCTGAGTTAGTTCGAAGATGTATAGCTATTAGATAGTATAGCTGGTGGTGTGGAGAGACAGATCTAGAAGGAAAGGACTGTCTGTGTGGAGTTTCAAGAATACTAGACAGAGGGAAAACCTGTTCGTTTCTTGAGGGAGTGGAGAAGAGTTATTGAAACTAAATGCGGAACTGTTTATTGAAAGTAACCACAAGCTTTTACTCACTATTGCAACCGCTAAGAAAGTGTCTGTATTGTCAAAAGTTCTCTCAAATAAACAACATTGTTCTTTGTTCATAACAACTGACTTAAGTGTGCCTCTGTGTGAGAAGTTTTAAAGCAGTTTATAGAAGAAATCAGAGTTAAGTGGTGGCAGCGTGTATTTAAAAAGAAATCTCTTTATTGTTACCTCAGTTTACAGAGCCTGGGTGCGAATCCAGCACATTCTAGCCTAATCAAACCTCAAGTAAGCCAAGGGCTACACATTTCTTTTAAGGGTGGTGGTAGCCAGTGTTTTTTTTAAAGGTTTTCGGCCAGAAGATCACTCCAGTTTATTCAGCTTTTGATTTTACTTAAAGAAGCCACATTCCATTTCAAGTGGTGGTACAGCGTTCGGGATTTGTTAATAAATAATCCCCTAGCCTTTATATTTTTGGTTTGCAGTGGTTTTGATTTATACTTAAATAAGTCCCTAATCTTTATAGTTGTCCTTGCCTAACCCCTACTCCTCTCCACTCCCACCATTATCTCCTCCACTGTTTAAATTTAGACAGTAAGCTCTCACGAGGGCAGGGATTCAACTCTCAAATACTCTTTTGTGTGCCTGTGCTTGTATAAACCCTTATCAAAACTAGCCTTCCTCAACAAAATTATCCCTAGCTATGTTAGATCACACCTCCCATCATCCTCAGTATGCATGGGAATTTTTTAATACCAAAAACAAATTAAACAAAAACACACAAGATATATCTTTCTCTTTCACAAACACACATGCCTCTAGCTTTCTCCAGGTACCTTCACTCTCCAAGTACTCCCATGGCTTGTCTTTAAAACGTGATTCAGTGTCAAAACCAACTGGTTCTGTGGATTCATCTTGGCTTACTTCTGTGCTATAAAGATGAACAGCCAATCGCTTGGGTAGCAGGAGACAGGAGCTAGGTATCTTCTAAGGGTACAAAGCAAAGCAAGACAAACATTAAAGGCAGGTATCAGAAATGTAGCACACCTTGAATTGCAAGGATAAATAAGTTGTAAAGCAAATCAAGGTTGAACTCTCCCTAGAAACCATGATGACTAAACTGAGTCTGTCAAGAAGGCATAACTCACTAGAAAAGACAATAGTGCTTGGTAAAGTAGGAAAAGAGGAAGACTGCATCCTAGGAGGATAAACTCAATAAAAGATGCTATGGCTCTCAATCTGCAAAACCTGAACAAGTGTTGACTTGGAGAACTCTCATACGCAGTGTTTCTCAACCCTGAGGGGGTCGCGAGGGGGAATCAAAGGGGTCACCAAAGACTATCAGAAAACACAGTATTTGCTGTTGGTCCTGGGGATTCTGTGTGGAAAGTTTGAGCCAATTCTATCCTTGGTGGGGTTCAGAAAGCTCTTTGATTTTAGGTGAACTATAAATCCCAGCAACTACAAGTCCCAAATGTTAAGGTCTATTTCCCCCAAATTCCACCAGTGTTCACATTTGGGCATATTGAGTACTCGTGCCAAGTTTGGTCCAGATCTATCATTGTTTGAGTCCACACTGCTCTCTGGATATAGGTGAACTACAACTCCAAAATTCAAGGTCAATGCTCACCAATCAATTCCTGCATTTTGGTTGTGGGCATTGTGTGTGCCAAGTTTGGTTCAATTCCATCATTGGTCGAGTTCAGAATGCTCTTTGATTGTAGGTGAACTATAAATCCCAGCAACTACAACTCCCAAATGACAAAATCAATCCCCTATAAATCCCCTATAAATCCCAGCAACTACAACTCCCAAATGACAAAATCAATCCCCTCCCCATCTCCACCAGTATTCAAATTTGGGCATATTGAGTAATTGTGCCAAATTTGGTCCTATGAATGAAAATACAACCTGCATATCAGATATTTACATTACGATTCATGACAGTAGCAAAATCACAGTTGTGAAATGGCAATGAAAATAATGTTATGTTTGGGGGGTCACCACAACCTGAGGAACTGAATTAAGGGGTCGCGGCATTAGGAAGGTTGAGAATCGCTGCTCATACGGATTCACCATATGTCAGAGTTCACTTGAAGGTAATGAACAACAACAAGCAAAATGACAAGCAAAGAACTGCCAGATTTCTAGCAAATTAGAACAATTAAAAAAATTAACTTCATTAAAGTTATGTTATATGTGTTGTATGGCCAATAATTTCCTCTGACTTTTCAATATGACAAAAAGGCAACAAAAATATTATATTTTATAACGGAAAAAGATTTTCAGTTTGCCTGTTTTACTAACAGCAAGCCACAGATATATTTTTGCCACCGAATAGAGGTCATTAAAATAGTTAAGTTGCTTTTGCATTGCACATTCCACTTGAGCCCTCCATCTTATTGTCGGCATTAATTTCACTAAACCTGACCTGACACTAACTATGGCTGGCTTTCAACTAAAGGCTTAGGCTTCTTTGCAAAATGTGATCAGCTTTAGTGCAGACTTACCACTTAAACCATAGTAACAAAGGGAAGAGGAAGAATGGAAAACCCTGACTGTATGTAAGCTCACATTAGTCTAAAGAAGCATTTTTGCTTCCATTTGCTTTATTATCACTTAGAATGGAAGTAACTGGCGTAACTTTATATTGTATATAAAGTTGCATTCAGACTATGTGTATAAAGTGTACATTAAAAAAATAATTTCATATCAAGACTTCTGTCACATCTACAAAATACAGTGTTCCCTCACCGCTTCGCAGTTTGCTTACCGCAGATTCGCTGTTTAACGGTTTTCTCTGAGTGGCCCCCGACGTTTTCCCTGCACAGCTCACGTGGCAAGCCTGTCGCCCCCACATCCATCCTCCTCCTCCTCGCCTTCCCTCCCTCCTTGCCTTCCTTCCGCCGCCATGGTGCCACAGGGGGCTTTTTCTTCCCAGCAGAGCCCTTGGTAGTGGGAGAAGTTCCAGTGGAGTGGCCAGCCAATGGGAGGTGGACCCTGCTCTCCCTCAACTGGCTGGACCGGCCAACACCCCCCCCCCCCCCGGGAGCTCCGGGAAGCCTTCAAAAGGGATGCGGAAGGCCACACCAGGCAATGTGCCTTCCTTGAGTCTGGCACTGGTTTCTCCGGCAGTGTTGGAAGTGGGCTTGTTTGGGCCTTCAGCCCAATTTTTGGTTTTATACATTTTTTTTGCTGTACAAATATTACAATTAATATAGCGTCCCTACTTTGCGGATTTTCACTGGAACAGAACCCAGCAATAAGTGAGGGAACACTGTATCTGAATATGTATACATATGCAAATGGCATTTCAAAATCCAAAACATTTTGATCCCAAACATTTCAGATAAAGGAAAAATATAATATCCTTAGATAGCAATGAACCCATTTATGGTTCGTAACAAGGTAGAGAATTTGCTTTGTCTATTTATCAGATTAGTGGCTTATTATTTGCCTCATGCTTTATGAAAAAAGGGGCTTTCAAGCCTTTTAAGATATGAGAATCAAGCGTAAACAAGGCATAAAAACAATAACTCGCCTACTGTGACTTGTAGAATGTGGCTGGGGTATTTTGCACTCTCCCTCTGTTGCAGGACAGAGGGTGAATCCATACTGTCGGAATAATGCAATTTGACATCACTTTAAAATCCAAGACTCAAAGCTGGAAGTTGTGGTTTGGTGAGGTGCCAGCACTTTTTAGCAGAAAAGGCTAAAAGCTTTGTAAACCTACAATTCCCAGAATGCCTTGCAACTGAGCCGTGAAAGTAACATGGTGTCACCCTGCATTAATACTATAGTATAGATCAGCGGTTCTGAAAGTGTGTCCCACTGAGCCCTTGGGGCTCCTCTTCCTCCTGCAAGTTTTTCCTCCTCTTTCCTGCTCCTCCCCCTCCCTCCACATCCCTTGCTGCCAAAGCCTTTTTCCCTCCCACCACTAAGGGAGTGCTTTGATTGTGCTTTTCCTGCATAGCAGAAGGGAGTTGAACTGGTTGGCCCCTTGGGTTTCTGCTACTATTATTATCAAGGCTGGATGGCCATCTGCTGGGAGTGCTTTTCTGCATGGTAGAAGGGGTTGGACTAGATGGCCTCTGGGGTCTTCCACTAAAATACTGTTCGGTTTATGTTGGTTAAAATTGTTCTTCATTTTAAATATTACATTGTATTGTTATTTCTTTCCCCTTTTTTGCACAACAAATTAAGTATGTGTAGTATGCACTGGAATTTATTCATTTTTTTTTCAATCAGTTCACTCAAACACCCTCCATCCATCTGCCACTGACCCAGCCCGTCTGTTAAATTTTAAAACAGAATACGTCAAAATGTTTGCCCATGACTGATATATATACATATGTGTGTGTGTGTGTGTATTCACGCACATACATTATATGTACATAATGTATAATATAATATATACACATTTATTGGAGCTCCATAACAAACATTGCTTCCAAAGGGTCTCTGCAACTGAAAAAGTCTGAGAACTCCTAGTATAGATGCACCCATACAACTGCATCCTGGAAAGAATCACAGCACAGAACAGCTGGGATTCCAGGCTTCCCTGACTCACCCACCCAGCTCAGATTAACAGTTTCATCTCTGTTCCATATTGTTTAAGGCAGCGTTTCCCTAATTTATTTATTTCCGGTTACTTCTACCCCGCCCTTCTCACCCCGGAGGGGACTCAGGGCGGCTTACAAAGGCACAATTCAATGCCAGCATCACATAACAGTAGTAAACAAATAGCAGCAATTAACAATTAAACAACATTACAACAATAAAACCAATAAAACCAATACAAACCCAATTACTCCTCATTGACGGTCAGCTTTCGCTATCTCATAGTCCAAATTCCAATTCCACATTGTCAGTCCTGTCAGTCCTAATCATCTGATTGTCCTTATCTAGTTGTCAGATTGCCCAAAGGCCTGGTCCCAYAACCACGTCTTTACTTTCCTCCTGAAGGAGAGGAGGGATGTTGATGMCCTAATTTCYCCYGGGAGTGAGTTCCACARGTGAGGGSCCACCACTGARAAGGCCCTGCTCCTCGTCCCCACCAACCTCACTTGTGATAGCGGTGGGGTCGAGAGCAGGGCCTCCCCAGATGATCTCAAACTCCGGGGTGGGACGTAGATGGAGATGTGTTTGGACARATACACTGGACCGGAACCGTATAGGGTTTTGTAGGTCAAAGCCTGCACCTTGAATTGTGCTCRGAACTGAACCGGCAGCCAGTGGAGCTGACACAGCAGGGGGGTGGTGTGCTCCCTGTATGACGCTCCAGTGAGTAGTCTGGCTGCCGCTTGCTGGACCAGTTGAAGTTTCCGAACAGTCTTCAAGGGCAACCCCACGTACAGTGCGTTGCAGTAGTCTATTCGGGATGTAACAAGAGCGTGGACCACTGTGGCCAGATCAGACTCCCCAAGGTACAGGCGCAACTGGTGCGCTCACGTCTCTAGATTTGTCTGTGTGTATCTCAGGCCTGGGCCAACTTGGGCCCTAACTCTGCTCCTCCAGGTGTTTCCGACTTCAGCTCCCAGAAATCCTTGCCTTTAAACCCTGTGGCTTAAAGCAGAAAACCTGGGATCAGATCCTGGGGTAAAGAGCCTGTATGGAAACCTGGCTGAATAAGTTGAATTTCAAGGAAGTCCAACACATTCTGACAACAATGAAATTAAAACCCTTTCTCAATTATGCTATCTGTTTAACACTTGCATTGATTTATCATAGAATTTGAAGAGATCACGAAGGGAGCCAGGCCTCGGCCAACTTGGGCCCTCCAGGTGTTTTGGACTCCAACTCCCACAATTCCTAACGGCCGGTAGGCTGTTAGGAATTGTGGGAGTTGGAGTCCAAAACACCTGGAGGGCCCAAGTTGGCCCAGGCCTGAGATACACACACAGACAAATCTAGAGACGTGAGTCTTTCTCTCTCTACTGTCAATAACAAGTCCGACAACTTCCTAAGCGATAGTTCTGCTAAAGACCGAGTCCTCCCTCACCTGGATCCCGAAAGGCCTTCGGAGGGCCGCCCGGAGCGCCACACGGCCTGCTGCCCGACACAGAAGCCAGGCGCCTATGGAGGCTGCCATCTTTGGGCCTCAATGCCTCGCGCATGCGCCCTGAACCTCAAGGTCCTCGCGCTGACGGCCTTGAGAAGCCAAGCCACGCGCTGTTTGGGGGAAGTTCTGTTCCTTCCCTGCAAAACTTGAAAGCTATCACCAGGAAGAACATTAAAAAAAATCAATAACAAAATAATAATAATACATTATTTAATATAAATATATTATTTATATATATTTTATATATTGATTATATTATATTATAGATTATAAAATATAATTATATTTTATATTATAATTATAACTGATTATAATTATAATATAAATAAAAAATATATAAATAAAAATGTAATGTTTGTTTGTGGGATTAACAGAACTCAAAAACCACTGGACGAATCGACACCAAATTTGGACACAAGACACCTAACAACTCAATTTATGTCCTTCACTCAAAAAAAAATTGATTTTGTCATTTGGGAATTGTAGCTGCTGGGATTTATAGTTCACCTACAAAGAGCATTCTGAACTCAACCAATTATGGAATGGAATCAAACTTGGTACACAGGACTCCCATGACCAACAAAAAACACTAGAAGGGTTTGGTGGGCATTGATGTTGAATTTGGGAGTTGTAGTTCACCTACATCCCGAGAACACTGTGGACACAAACAATGATGGATCTGGACCAAACTCTACATGAATACTCAATGTGCCCAAATGTAAACACTGGTGGAGTTTGGGGAAAACAGAATCTTGACATTTGGGAGTTGCAGTTGTTGGGATTTATAGTTCACCTACAATCACAGAGCATTCTGAACCCCACCAACGATAGAATTGGGCCAAACCTCCCACGCAGAACCCCTATGACCACCAGAGTGGGCCACAGCAAAGCAAGGTGTGGCAGGGGATGGCTAGTAATTATATATAAAAATAAATAAATAATCTATAATAATTAAATAATAATAATACATCACACAATCCTGGACGCTTGGGAAGTGTTCGACTTGTGATTTTGTGATACGAAATCCAGCATATAGATCTCGTTTGCTGTGACATACTGTGTTTTTGTGTCAGTAAAATAATAATATCAAAATTACGACAGAAACTGAAATAGAAAAATAAATAATAAGAAAATAACAATACTGTATTACTAAAATTACAATAGGAACTTAAAAAGTGGCCACAATAATAAAATAAAAATCAATAAATAATAATAAAATAAAAATCAATAAATAATAAAATAAAAATCAATAAATAATAATAAAATAAAAATCAATAAAATAATAAATCAATAACAGAATAACCATCAAGACAATGAAGATCTTCTGGTGGGGCCCTGGTCTCGGTCCCGCCACTTTCGCAATCGCGTCTGGCGGGAACGAGAGACAGGGCCTTTTCTGTGGTGGCCCCTCGGCTATGGAACTCTCTTCTGATTGAGATCAGATCTGCCCCCTCCCTCCTGTCCTTCAGGAGGCTGGTGAAATCGTGGCTATGGAAGGAAGCATTCCCAGATTAATGGTTGAAACTAGCTAGAGAACAAAGTTATCGACCACACATACAGACTGAGTTGGACATGATTTTATCTTGTCGATTTGGCTTGTTTGTAACTTTAATCAATATGTATTTTAACTCGTTATTATATGATGTTTTTAGATTGTACTGTTAGCATTGAATCCTTGCTGTAAGCTGGTCTGAGTCCCTCTACGGAGGCATTTCAAGTGGCCAGATACTGGTCAAAGGACATTTAATCAACTACCAAGCTTGCAAACTTTGTGTTTTGTCTGTCTGTTTGTTTTATTAAAAATGTAATACAAATGTCTGGTTGCTCCTGACATGATAAATAAATAATACCAGTATTAAAAAAAAAACCCTCGAAAATCCGGACAGTAAGTAAAGAGCAACATTCTAGAATGGGAATTCCAGACCAAAAAAAATCAGGGCCAGCTATCACCTCCCAACAAAGGTTTCCCACAGGCAGGAAGCAGCCAAGCTTTGATGCTGCAAGGCTATTCAATGCTAATCAAGAGGATCAGTTGCAGCATTCACACTTGCCTCCAACAGACAAGAGTTCTTTCTCCCACCCTGGACGTTCCACAGATCTATAAACCCTAACTTCTGAGGATGCCTGTCATAGATGTGGGCAAAACGTCAGCAGAGAATGCTTCTGGGACAAGGCCATGCAGCCTGGAAAATTTACAGCAACTCAAATGAAGCTTTTGTTTTTTTTTTGGCATGAATATACAATGGCAGTTCTTGTGGTTCATATGAATCCAGTTTTTAAAAAAATGCACACACACCATGATTCCAGCCACATATTTATATATTTATAATGTCAGCAGAAGACCAAACAGTTACATTGCATTTTTCAACAAGCAGACAAACAAACAAAACACAAAGTTTGCAAGCTTGGTAGTTGGTTAAATGTCCTTTGACCAGTATCTGGCCACTTGGAGTGCCTCTGGTGTTGCTGCTGGAAGGTCCTCCATTGTGCATGTGGCAGGGCTCAGGTTGCATTGCAGCAGGTGGTCAGTGGTTTGCTCTTCTCCACACTCGCATGTCGTGGATTCCACTTTGTAGCCCCATTTCTTAAGATTGGCTCTGCATCTCGTGGTGCCAGAGCGCAGTCTGTTCAGCACCTTCTGACTTGCCCAGTTTTCTGTGTGCCCAGGGGGGAGTCTCTCATTTGGTATCAGCCATTGGTTGAGGTTCTGGGTTTGAGCCTGCCACTTTTGGACTCTCGCTTGCTGAGGTGTTCCAGCGAGTGTCTCTGTAGATCTTAGAAAATGATTTATTGATTTAAGTCGTTGACTTGCTGGCTGATACCCAAACAGAGGATGCGCTGGAGATGTCACTGCGGTTGCTAGCTCCCGGCGGATGTCAGGTGGTGCGATACCGGCTAAGCAGTGTAATTTCTCCAGTGGTGTAGGGTGCAGACACCCCGTGATAATGCGGCATGTCTCATTAAGAGCCACTTCCACTGTTTTAGTGTGGTGAGATGTGTTCCATACTGGACATGCATACTCAGCAGCAGAGTAGCATAGCGCAAGGGCAGATGTCTTCACTGTATCTGGTTGTGATCCCCAGGTTGTGCCAGTCAGCTTTCATATTCCAGCCATGAAAGCCATCGACAACACAAAAGCTTAATTTATTTAATGTATTGTCGAAGGCTTTCATGGCCGGAATCACTGGGTTGTTGTAGGGTTTTTTGGGCTATATGGCCATGGTCTAGAGGCATTCTCTCCTGATGTTTTGCCTGCATCTATGGCAAACATCCTCAGAGGTAGTGAGGTCTGTTGGAACTAGGGAAAAGGGTTTATATATCTGTGGAATGACAAAGGACTCTTGTCTGCTGGAGCTAGGTGTGAATGTTTCAACTGACCACCTTGATTAGCATTTGATTGCCTGGCAGTGCCTGGAGCAAACTTTTGTTGAGAGGTGATCTGTTGTTGTGCTGTTGTAATTTTAGAGTTTTTTAATACTGGTAGCCAGATTTTGTTTAATGTATTGTCCCTTCCTTCCGCTCTTTGTTTAATTTATTTAAATACATAGTATCCTTTTTTTGAGTGGGACTCTCGCGCATGCGCACGGCGCTCTTCGAAAGCCAACTGCGCCACCAGTTTCTCGAGCCAAGAGCCGCCTTTATTGCGCATGAGCGCAATTATGCCCATTGTGCTGAATTTCTCAATTCCCTCCCTTCCCCTTTTCCAGGCTCCGCGCATGCTCAGTTCGAGGCGTCTTTGTGCCCTCTCATGCTAGGGCGGTGGCTGCGCGCGTGCACGCACGCCGCCAACGTCCTTCTTTTCTGGCCACCGCGGGGTAAGCGCGTGTGCGCATGCGCGCGAGGGGAGACTGCTAACTGCGTCACAACCTTTTTCACCGTTAAAATTAATATTGGTGGGTACCGTTGGATAGGATTTCAAAAGACGGTTCAGCCGGTGTGGTTCGATATAAATTTTGAGACGGATTTCGACGATGGGGGCGATGACGTCAGAGGTGGGCGGAGCCTCGAGGCTTTGTTCTCGAGCCGCAGCGCGCGCCGGGAGGAGGGGCGACTCGGAGGAGGGAGGGGCCGGGTATAAAAGGCGGTGCGCGCGCACCCACCGGCCATTCTGGGGTCTGTGTAAAGGTGAGTACGGTGCCTCTGCGAGCGTTGTGGTGGGGAGGGGTTTGGGAGGGGACAAAAGGCGAGTCGCATGGGATTCATACTATTTTTGGGACCCCTTTCCCAGAGTATGTCAGTATTGACATTTCTTAATTCCCACGTCATAATTATTTTCGACGAATGGCTCTTTTCAGAGCTTAAAAATAACAGGAACCACTAAAAAGCGGTTAAAATTTGAATTCAGAATCCCCCCCTTTTAAAAATGGAAATCCTGTGATTTGTGTCAACAATTTAAAAACCCAATTCGGTGTCTGGTCAGTCTTGTTGCGTAAGATTTTATGGCTCAAGATTTATTATTTATTATTCCTTGAGTCTTGTTTTTGTTGGCATAACCCAAAAAACTTAACCGTGCTTTGTCTTTTCTTTCCCTTCCTAGGTTTGCTTTGATCTCAAGACATTGTTCAACGTGCGCCGCGAAACAAAGAAAAAACCCCCACAGTTGAGCCTCTGAGACGACACACAAAGCCAGCTCTTGTTTCCGATCGTCTGTATTGCGACCCGGCGAAGAACAACTGCCACTCAAAAAAACATAAAAAAATAATCAAATTTATATTTAGGAACAACTTTCCCTGATTTTTTTTTTAACCATGCAACTTTTTGTGACTCGTTGACCATCAAAAAGTTGCAACCTTTTTTAAAAACCGAAAATGAGCTATACCAAATTTACTTTTTTTCTTTAAAAAAACACAGCTTAATCCAAAACTAAACCTTGAGGTGCTGCCGAAGAGAAAATTAATTGGATAGTAAGTGTCGCATTTTCAACCAACTGACCAAAAACAGTCGTCCGTGTCGAAGTGAGCTAATGGCACGAAGAAAAGACCAATATATATATATATATGAAGGGGAAGTGGGTTTTATTTGAGGCGTTAACCCTTAAGACGCAGGCATTTTGTGCCACCAAAATGCATATTTATAAGGAGTGTGATGGTCTCAGAAAATCATCTGACTCCAGGATTGTCAAGGGTTAATGAGCTCCCACATAACAGATGGTGGTGACTGAGCCATAAAGTGCTGCTTCTTTGTGTGGGAGACGTGGAAAGCGAGCTAAATAAGCAATCTGTACATAAAGATTGCAGGGTAAGAATGGAAGGAAGGGACAAAAAAAGCCATAACTGGGTAGTGGCCAGCGATGAGTCAATTTAATTGGATGAATTGTCATAAGTCTGGTATTTTAAAATTTGTTTAAAAGGGTTGTGTTTCTTTTAAAAAATGACGCTTATATAATGTATGTAGAGGTATGTAATACTGGAAAAAAAATAACGCAATCTACAAATAAAGATTGCAAAATGGCTTTGGGAAATCATTTAAAAATTAATCCAGTATGTATTTTTTTTTAAAAAAAAAAACCTTGTTAATGGGAAGCAGGGATATATAGGGCTCAAAATGAGGTCTAGTGTGCTTATAATGTTGTATCCATCTATATTCCCCCACCCCACTGCAGTATGGCGTTTTTCTCTTTTGTCCCTGACTAGTGGCATTGTACCTTTCCTTTACAGGATGTTTCCCTTTCTATTTTATCCTACCTCCCCCATGTGCGGAGGGAGAAAAAAAAAGGTGGGGGGGGGGCTCATTGTATTAACCCTGCAATGATAAATAATGAGGTTTGAATGTGGCACTCGCTTGAACATAACTTGCCACCCAAATTGTTAAATAGGTTCTAGTTTATAGAACTGACATAAAATGATTCAGGTGGTGTATGTGATGGCGGTTGTATGGCTGTAGTTTCTTCCTAATAGATTCTGAAGCCTCTGCTTTTATTTTCCCCCCCCTAATCGTCTGCTCCTAAAATGGCGTCGCTGCCTCTCTTCTTCCTTCTCTACAAGAGCCCACAAGGCTTTCTGGGCAGGGAGCTGATGCAAGCAGCTTGCAACAAACTCCTCCCCCTCAATAGCTTGTGCTTGCCGCCAAGCGTCAAGCGGGCAGTCATGGAAAGGAGGGGAAAGGAGCGGTGGTGCGGGAGGGGGGGGGGAAGTGGCTTACCCTTCCGCCTTGCAACCTTTTCCACAAGGATCTAACCAAATTCCACTCCCGTTTCCTCTATAGGAAATCTAGGTTACAGCTTGAGCAGTGCAAAGTATGATCATAAATCCACCGAGTTTCTTTTTTTAGGTTCCAACATAACACAAGAGCTTCGGATTTCAGTGCTTGCTCCATGTTTGCTGTGTCTTTGTTGAGACAAATCTGTTAAGTGACTGTTACTATCAGAAAGGCAACTGTTTTGTATCCTCTTCTCTCCCCGCCCCCTGCCCTGTTTTCATCTTCTGGGTCTCTGAAGGGATGGAGCAGGGAAGCATGTTTCTTAATTTCTTAATCCGATCTGATGGTTGACATGAAATGCTACCACTGGACCCCAGATATTTAGCCAGTGTCAGTGACATTTGCTAAACCTAATAAGGTTCTGCATGGGGGATCTGGGCATTTTCTCTGTCCAAATGTACACCAAAGGGGCAATGGGGTTGGGTGGCGGGAGTCTTGTATTAATTTGCCACATTCCACCGTTCCTGTACAATGTACTAGGAAAGAAGTGATCATTAGGAAAAAGGGAATCCAGCACTTGTATTACTTCATCAAAGGGAGGGGAACAGCCACAATTCCACCTGGTAAGCAAAATCTTTCTGGTATTAATTACATCTCACAACCTTCATTTCTGTTCCAGACCACTTTTGTTCATTTTTTAAAATTATTATTTTTTTTGCTGCTGTTCTCTTCCATTGTCAACACCCTAAACTGACACCTACTGATGCATGCAGGCTGTTAAGGGTCTTGGTATGTTTGCCAATCTGTTGAGGACACTAGTGTTTTCCAAGTTGGTTAATTCCTTTAAACAGGATTCTGACTCCTTGAATGGTTCTGCATGAACATCAACTAGCATTTCGGTGATGCTGCCCTTGAGACTTCTTCATTAAGAGCTGACGCTGTGAAGGGAATATTCCACAAAGTTAAACTTTTATTATCTCCAGTGGTAGCATTTCATATTGTAAATCCCAAACCCACAACCTGATGACACTGTTCTGGCTTTTTTACCAATTGAATGCACCTGCCATTTCCCACAAGAACATTGCAGGGTGCTGTAGTCAGAACAATGTGTCTGTATTTGGGGTTGAATAGAATGAGAATGTAAACTTGCAAATGTCCATTTAATCCTACACTTGGATGACTTCCTGTTCAGGCCATGCACCTGTTGTAGTAAGATTTGCCTCTCAATAGCAAGACACCGATAAAGTGGATGTTTTTTTTTAATACAACAGTCGCAGGATACCCGGGAATATTTATGCAGCAAAAATTGGGAACTGCCAAAATGGCATTTAAAATAAATATCTATTAGGATAGACACTTGCAGTTCCATGAATGCACACCAATAATTTATCTGTGACGTCTATTATAAAATGCTCAGAAACCCAACAGCTAAGATCTTGTATTTTAGAGAATTCATTTTTGCGATAGCATGCAACTGCCTAGCTAATAAGTTACCCCAGCACTAAAGCAGGCAAAACCAGCTAATCCTAAGATTCCCTTTAAGACCATTGTTCAAAAGATTCCTTTTAAAGAAAAACAAGAGTGTTAGGAATGTTGGTTTGCATAGGATTCCAAAACAATTCTGGAAGCCTTACAAGAACTACTGCCTGGTTCAATCATTTTATGGCTATACTATCACTGTCTCCAGCACTGGTCTCTTTCTTCATGACTTGACTCCTGCCAGATGTTATAGTTACATTGTTATGTCAGCCAGTAATTTGATGAGGCAGTGAAATGTCACAAGACTAAGCTAGAGCAGCTGGTTGAGGTTGTCTTTGTCTATATGCGCAATGTAAAAACATGCAGCTGGGACCAGTCCTCCCCTCTTTCCCTTTAGATCTTCCAACAAGACACTAGAAATTCTCATCCTTTAATAGCTGCTGAAGGAAGTGGGTGGATTCTGCTTTGTCCTAAATTTGACTCATGATAGTTCAACCTGCAGTTTCATCTTTTGCATACTAAACACTTAAGGGGAGAGCTATCCCTGTATTCAAAAATAACTTCTCATCATTCTGTATTGACAAAGAATAGTTTCCTTCCTGAACATACTTAACAGGAAATACAGGTCTAATTTTCATGTAAGTGAAACAAAATTTGGTGCATAACACACCTGAGAAGAGTGGGCTATTTTTTTTATTTAAGAATTTGAGTTCACAGTTGGGTAAAAAAATTTCAAGATGTGGTAGAGTATGGGTATTGACCCAAGTGTGAATTCTTCATAGGCCAGGGTGGGTATTTTTAAAAATCCATTTGAAAGTTTTGGATAGTCAGACCAACCTTTAGGAGAAGAGTTTTTTGGCATGGCTACATGCTGCTATAAAAATGTGTTGCTATACAGCAGTAGCAGCCTTGATTTTGATAGGAGGTACATAGACATTTGAGGGAGCGGTGTTAAATGCAATAAATTTACAAATGCACCTGTTGGAAGATTGAAACCTAATATGCCTGTTTTCCAGGGGCTTAATCTTTTTTTTTTTAACTTGTTGCTAAACTAACATGAGAACACTCAGCTGGATTCCAATGCTAAGAAACACTGATAAGAGAAACCAGACACATAATACTTAAGAGGTTTTGCTATTAATACTTTTTTAAAAAGTCTGCTTTTTTAAAAGTCCCTTTTCTTGAAATGCTGTCTTCAAGTGGAAATGCTTATGTGCTACAGTTTAGTTTCTCCATGCTTGCTAGGCTAGAAGTTCTTTAGCACATTGCATTAATGAACTGTTTGCCATAGAAAGTGTAACAACTGTTCCTTGGTAATTCTGGGAAGATGTTTTAAAAACACTTGCTAACATATATTAATAGAATTGTAGGGTATGAAGGTGTGTGTCTTCATTGGATTAAAAACCTGATTCCATTCCCTAAACTGTAAGTACTAAGCAACTCTCCTTGTGGAGTCCAATCCTGAAGAACTCAGGTGAATTGGAGCAACGGGGAAGAGAAAATAATAAGATGGGTAGATAAGTTTAACTATGTTACAGTATCACTTTGTTTAACGCCTCTCCTCTCCCCCCTCCCCCCCTGCATAGTTCCTTATCCTGGCTTTGACACTGATACAGCTTCCACATTACTTCTGTAAATGTAAACCCAAGCTATGTTAGATTCTTTGCAGTATAAGCAAAGCAATATAGTGAGAGTAAGCTGCTATAGCTAATTGACTTGCATCTCACATCACCAGTTTGACAAAATATGAACAATGCATTCCTCTTGGGAGTGTCCCTTGAGAACAGGTTCCCTGAATTTCAGGTGCTTTGCTTTCAAATAATATGTAGGATTGATAGATAATAATTATACAATGTATTTGGGGGGGGGGGGGGTGAAAGCTTGAATGCTAATTTAGAAGTACCTGGACTAAATCTCTTCTCACTTTTCTGATATACCGTAAGCTGCAGTGTTTGTATTGCAAATTAGATTTTGTTAAACTTCAGTTACAGAGTTGACTAACACACAGTGTTAACAATGTTTTCTTTCTTGTATTTTACGGTGTTTTGTTTTGCAATATAATACGAAAATGGCATGTGTGTTTAATTTTGTTAAGCCCGTATATTATCCATGCAGCCGATATACTTGCATATATCTCCTAATCCTACACCTTGAACAATCTTTGTGAATTGCTTTAATTGAAGAAGCCATAGAATCACACACTAAAATTCTAAAATTTCAGTGTGTGATCAAGCACCACGATCCTGCTTCTTCTGGCCAAATAATTTTCCCTTTTGGCAGTTTTAGAGTACAGATGTAGCTAGAATTTAGAGTGACATTTGTACTTAAAGGCCTCAAAAGTAAAGGCAGTGTGACTGGATTACTCTTATGTGTGCCCTTTGACTGCATCTGTAGAGTTACGTAAGGCAGCAGGTGCAGGGTCGGTTGGCCTGATACTTTTCAAAAGGTTAGCAAGAGTTTCTGATTCCCAGTTGTCTTTTAACAATAGTACATATGAAAAGCATTTGCCCTTCTACTCCAAAATTTCCTTGCTGCAACAAAGGACACTTAGGGTGAAGTGTTTCGTGAAAAAGTGTTTGATTTAGATATCAGTGACAAATATTATTTACCATATTCTGTGGCTTAGTACTTCATATATGTCTATTTTTGATACAACAATTTGATCAGTTTTGAAAACAGCAGGTTTCAGCTGATCACAGGTGTTATTTTTATTAGGAGAGCCCACAAAACGAATGTCTACACAACTTGATACTTAAGAATTTTAGGAAATGAAAGCATTGTCCTGTGTTGGTTGTAATTGAAAGGCCAATATTTTAAATGATGAGGATTTTCTCAGTTAATTATTGGATGAACAGCAACTAGTGCTCAAAGGTGTGAAGTTGTTTATTGTTGCATATGTTATATGTTGAGTTATTTGGCCCACTTACTGAACTGAACTTGTTCCATGTTCTAATATTAAAAAGGAATTCCTGTGCACTTGCAGTGAAATTATATCAGATAAGGACCATAGTGCAGTTACCTTTCCTGATTGGACTCTTAAGATTAGATTCTTTTCACTTGTAGAATTTCTATCTGTGATGAATTAAAGATGATTTTAGGATGATTTTTTGTGATGTATATCAAATAGCACTTCTCACCTTTGCCAAATAGATGGAATTGCAGTTCAAGATGTATTTTCCAGAATTACAAAGATTAGTATAGAAATTGGAAAGTACAGTTTATGTTTTGAGTTTACATATTGAATTACAGTACTGCTTCATTATTGTTTGACCAAGTGTGGAAAGATTAGCAAAGCATGTCTGTTACATTTCAAATGAAAGAGCATGGGCACAATACATTAGATAATTTCATTATGAATGTCAACGAGCATTGTAAGAAGTATGGGTCTATAGATCTCCTGGACAGTTAAAGCTGTAAAACTGTTGACACCATTTTTCTGGGAGAATACTGCTTCTGATGTGAAGTAGTTGCAACATTGTCTATTATTTTTCTGGAATCTCCAATATTATAAAACACTGAAAATTACTTAAATAAGTATTCGTGCTGTTCAGCATGGCTTTGTGTATCCTATTCCTATACATTTTCACTTGGAATCAGGTCTTGCTGAACTTCCACATAGCTGAATAAAATCCCATATTATCTTCTTTGAACTGGAATATTTGGCAATGTGGACTCAAGATACACAGTTAAAGCAGAGATTGTGGGATTTTGTGACATGTCATTCTGGGTTACATGGTTGTGTGGAATTGAACACAGTAATTTTATACTGTGTACAATTGCAGCTTTAATGGGAAAAACATAACTGCTTGTGCAATGAATTCTGCATTCTAAGAACAACTGAGCATTTGTTAATGCTTTGTCTTTAATCATAGTCAATACTTTGAGCAAATCAGGTTACAGTTGGAAATAAAAGCAGTAAATGGCCTGAAATGAAAAGTAGTGGGTTGCCGCTAACACTGAAATGTTAGTCTCAATTTGTAATTTACTCTAATTGATTTAAGGGTCTTAAATTGGAATTAGCATTTAGGGTCTCCCAACATATGTTGGCTATGTATTGTGGGGATTGCAG
This sequence comes from Anolis sagrei ordinatus, assembly GCF_025583915.1. Classification (NCBI taxonomy): domain Eukaryota; kingdom Metazoa; phylum Chordata; class Lepidosauria; order Squamata; family Anolidae; genus Anolis; species Anolis sagrei. The sequence continues at coordinate 288,638,325 of NW_026845477.1, read as the reverse complement.
ATAAATGCATCAAAAGAGCTTTTTTAAAAATTGGTTATCTTTGAGGCTTGAAATTAAACAGACAATGCCATTTTTAGTAATTTTTATAATGAAGCTATTTTGGAGCATAGTAACAATTTGAACTTTATAAGCAATTAAAAAGGTTACTACCAACAGGCTGTCTTTTAAAGCTGTCAGTTTAAAAACAAATATGTGTAACTGTATTCCATATGTCATCAATTGACTACCTTTTTTTCTTCAAAAATCACAGTTCTAAATGTGCGTACTTGGAAGGCTGTTGAAATCCAAGTAAGCATGTATAGAAGTTGGTTATAATAACAAACTTGTTTATTAAAGTGGGTTAATTGATCAACATCTGTTTGGGACCATGCTAAAGTAATTTAGAATTACTATGGTATACAGAAGTTATTCTCAACTTGCATAGTATTGTGTTAAAAACCTAATTTTCTAGTTAGACTTATTTTCTATTTGTTTGGGGAACTTAAATTTTTAATTTCGGTAGTAATTGTGTCTCTTGTTCATATCTGCTATATCATCAGGGTTTTTAGAGTTCAGTCTCTAGGAAAAATGATTGCACAGTATTTGAAATACAAACACTGCAGCTTTTTGTGCATCTCGGAAAGGTAAAATGAAAAGAGATGAAAACTACATAAAGTGGATGCATTGTTAGAAGATGAGAAATGCATCATGAAATACTATTTAAGAATGTGTTGTCTTGAAACTATAATTGGGCAGAAAGAATTCTGAACATTCTTCATAAATTGTAGGCTGTTGTAGCAAAAAGCTGTACAAGCTTGAGGCATCTTCACTAGTCGGTACAGTGGCATAAACTTAATTGAGTCTGGAGGCTGCTTCTGCCATGTGCATGTTACTCATAGAAGCTTATAACATAATACATTGGTTAGTTTTCAGGTCCTGTGTTCTCTTAGAAGCAAAGCTTTATTCTAAAAATCTTGTCAGAAGATATTTACAGGACTTCAAAGTTTGCACATCATTTTTTGAATTTATCTCAATGCCCAAGTTTAGAATACGGCACCTTCTAAATATACCTAAATTCATAAAGATCTGAAATTTGAATATAACATAAAGCCAAATGTTGTTTACAGAAACTGAAAACATGAGAGTGGGTGTTACCTAGAATCTCTTAAGTCACAAAATACCTCTAGTGCCATTCATCTTCTGAAATGCTAACCCATTTTTCTTGATTCATTGTGCAACTCTAGATCCATTAGTCCATGTAACAGATGGAATGGGGATGGGGCAAAGTATTCAAGTGCAAGTTTGGAAAATTTAGACTTAAGAATGAGCACAATGATCTATGGTGGTTTTTATTTCAGCAAAGAATCAAGATGCTTCCTTTCATAGATGAGTGTTCTTTAAAAGCTTATCTGAACCAAGTAATCCCTTTCCCTTCCTAAGTGTTAGGAGTGTCCTTGGGGTGCCAAGGCTACAGTGTGGGAGGGAATGGGGAGGCAGGGGTAGTTCAATTGGAGCAAAAGTTAACCTTTGTATTTTTTGACTCTTTTCCTGGGAATGTAGTGCTGGACAGTGCCAGATAGACAGCTCTGGAGACTGAAGTCCTCTTCACTGCCAAGGCAGGCTGAGCCCAAACATCATCATTGGAACTCTTCCTCAGCTTTGTATGGTTCCCTTTGATTGTGGAAGGCCTTGTGGGGTGAAAGGGGAGTTCAGTCTCCAAAGCCCACATGGCCATTGGCCTCCACCACAGAGTGAACTCACTAACATGGAGCTTCAGTGGAAATGCTTCAGAACTGGACTGGAATAGGACACCGATCGCTGCAAGCGCCAAGCTGGTAACACCTATTTCCATTCTCGAGATGGCACAGGAGGACCAATCCACTTCTTGGATGCTGCCTTCATAAGAACAATGCCCATTGATTCCTTCCAGCAGTGGACTGCTTTAAAATAACAAAATCAAGAAATTAGAAGAACATGGGACCACACCTGGTTGCAGCCTGGCTGCTTTTAAGGGAAAATGACTGCTGCACAAAATGTAGTAAACATGGCTGTGAGAATTGCGGGATTTGGATCAAAGGTTCCAATTATATAATTCCCCCAATACACACGGTGTGCGATTACTTACATAGAAGGCACCTCAATTGGCCACCTGTAGTAGATTCCTGCAGTTACCTGAAATGCCTCCAGAATGCAGCCCATGCAATTGATGTGTGTGGACTAGATACATGTTGCCACTGGCATTACTCCTTATTGTACACCTAGTGTTACTTCATGAAAGATAAAGCAGGCAGTGTTGTCATCCATATAGGCACAGGCTTCTTTTAAGGGAATCCATACAGACAACATTATAAGATAATAGCATATTTAACAGATGTGGGGTAGTTCTTCCCACATAAAAATGCAAAAACTAAGGTATTTCATTGAGTTATCCATGTAAGTTGTTTCTCATACCAGTAAACAGAAGCTTGCATTCGTGTAAAGACCACTCAGTATTGTCTGGCCCTTAACCAGTAGGAAGGTATCAAAGTTAGATACAGATTACCTTGCAGAACACCCAAAGCACAATTTTTAAATTGTACTTCTGTGGTAGAAAGACAAAAATGACCACTTAGGCTACTGATACTAGCAGGCCACTGCCAACAAAGAGTTCTGCATTCAGGGCCTAGCAATCAGATGTAAAGGAGCACTTGAATGGCATGCCATTTCTTGTAAACATAACTATCAAAAGATAACAAAAGCACCAACTGCTTTTGATTTATTGCAGTGTTTATAGCTAGTGCTTGACATTCAAAACAACTATGAAACAGGTTGACACTAGAACAGTTGTGTGTCCTGAATATACACAAAGGAGCAAGCCATGCTTGTAAAGAGATAGCAGTAGTTCCACCCAGTGTATAAATGGCCACAAAGGCAAAGAAACAGCAGTAGGAAGGGAAAGTGCTTAAATTATCCTGTTGGGTAAAAAACGAGTGATTATCAAATTACATTTTTCACCAGCAGTGTGCGAATCTACTGACCTAGCCATTGTCAAATGGTCACCATCCACAGCTTGATAATGCATAGAAACTGAGGTTATAAGCTACTTGTGCATAGAATTCATGGATAGTATACTATGAGCCTTGTGAGCACATAAATGAGGTTGAACATCAGGTGTGCTTTAGTTGTAACTTAAAATGAAGCACCTGATTTTCTGCACACCTCTAACAAACCATTTGTATGTTGTGGTACCTTAAAAGTGGACTATTTTGAGCTGCCTCCATTTGGCACTCAGTCTAGTAAGTAGATACTTTGGAGCCAACAGAATTTGGCATGAGCTTTCATACTGAAAAGACCATGTATAATTGAGCTTCAATAATGACAAAGGATATGGCTTTCTGCTTCCTCACCATCCTGCCAACAAAGCAGTGAACAGCATGAGCTGTTAGCATTAAGGTTTCTGAGGACCCAGTGGGAAAAATGCATCAAAGAGATACACTGTTGATGTTCATTCCTCTTGAGTCTTTTGTGTAGACCCTTCACTCTTCCGTATTTCTGTTAAAGAATATACTGAGTGCAAAATGCAGTGAATAGTTGATTACCAATACCATTTGATTCTTGTAATACTTTGGCTTTGCACCATTCTAGAGAGTGCAGGGACCGTTGCTTACTCCCATCTTGCCAAATTATTTAGTATACTTTAGGGTCAAATGTGTAAGCCTCCTATATACAAAATGAAACTTGTTTTGCTTACTAAAGGCCAGGAAAGGAGATGTGAAGCTACCATCCTATGTATACTTGAGTCTAATTTAGTTTTGTACCTTGGTTGTGGGATAGGCTAGTGAAAGGCTAGTGAAACTGACAGTAAGCCTGCACAAACTTGAGCAGTTAAGTTTGTAAAACTCCAGAAAAGCTTCACTCAACATTAGTATAGCTTAGAATGATAGAGGTAAATCTTTCTTTCAGCTTAAGTGTAACAATGTGAATCAAATGTATATGGGCCTGAAGACATGGGAATTTGACTTGCTGTTGACATCCTGAGATCAAAGTTCTGGTGATTGTATTGATACAGAGGCCAGGACCAATTTGCTGTCCCTTTGATTCCCCCTCCTCGCCCCCCACTATTAGTTTCTTAAGCACTGACCTCTACAAGTGATGGAGATGCCTCCAACCAGAAGCTTATTTTTCAGCTCGAGGAAATATGATCATACTTTGTTCTTGCTGCGACAACAAGCTGCTGCCAGAGATGTTTGCATACTATTCTGCAATAGAAATTCTCTTCACTTTGGGGAAGAGTTGGGTAGTTGGTAACCTCCTCTCCCCTGTTTTTTAACAGAATCTCCCATCATGGGCTCCAGACCAATAGACCCTAAAGAACTTCTGAAAGGACTGGACTGTTTCCTTGGCAAAGATGGAGAAATCAAAACACACGAAGGGATCACTAAAATTTTCAAGTAGGTTAATAGTATAAAAATGCAATCATTTCAGTTCTTGTCGCTGGAAAGCACTAAAACATTGATGTCTTGAGTTAATATTAATATTACAAAAGCCATTCCCATTATATCCTGCCATAGCAATTTGTGATGCCTGTGAGGTTCCAAAAGAGCTTTTAATATAGTGACTTGCACAAGTTGGTGGTAGAACTCCCATGGTTCTCTAAAATTGGGGATCAAGTTACTTACCAGAAAGATTATCCAGCATTACTTCTAACTTGCTGACATGTATGTATGTGCATGATGTAGCAACCGATATGCATGGTTTTATAATGGTTCATGAGGAAAGCAGTCAAGATTTACTGGGCAAGTGTTAATATTCATTTGGCTCCCCATCACACACAGTAGCTACCTGGATCTTGGTGTATGAATTCGGTTGACAAGGACAAGTTACTGGGTCATCAAAAACCTGACAAAAATTTAATTGGTTTTAACAAATTTGCATACAAACTTGTGTAAATTGGTATCTGCTCCTCTGACAGCGATTCACATGCTAATTGACCGCTGCATAATCAATGTTCTGATTGTCTCAGAAGACTCTGCAGTAGAAGTAAAGGTCTTTATTTCTTTTTCCCAATCTTAGCTTAATGAAAGATGCTCAAAAAATGGTCAGTCGCTGCATTTATCTGAACATCTTGTTGCAGACCCGAGCGCAAGATATACTGTCCAAGTAAGCCCTGCTGAATGTTTCTGGGGAATGAAATGGGGAGGGGGGTTCATTCTGCAAGTAGAGAATAGGTGAGAGTAGGCTGGGAGTCTGGTCACTAGATTTACAGAGATCTTTGAATACACAAGCAGTCATTTTATTCTGATTCCAACCATAGTTTTAGATTGATATTATTGGAGGTGGGAGGGAGGAGGGAGAAAGAGCTAGATTTTGGGAGCAGAAGTAAAGACAGACCTCTGGAACTCTTGAAAGCAGGAATATGAGACGTAACTAATTTGTGTCTTCACCAAAGAAGCTACAAGGCAGTTTGCATTTTACAAAGTACAAACTAGTAGCATCTGATACTGAATTTAGTTATAACAAAAGAAATGGCGGCCTAGTACAGAGAGAGGGAATGGGAAATTACAAGGAAATAAAGGAAGCAATAATTGAGTGCACACAAGCAATGATACTATTGGGATGGAAAAACAAAGAGGACAGTAAATAAATGGTATCAGTACATGCTGGATCAAAAGGAATTCAAAATTATTGATGTAAGATTAAATGATTTAAAGGGTAATGAAAATAGAATGCGAGAAGCTGAAAAAAGATGGAACCGGGTCAAGAATTATATTATGAATAAGTCTAGAGATCAGGCCATAAGAAATAAGATACAGATGTTATATAGTATGTAAATCTAGAAGGATTGACTCAAAAAAGATCAATATGTAAAAGAAAACAGTCCTTGTGGTGGTGGTGGGAGTTGTAAATGTTGTGTATGCATATCTCTTAAAATTATATATATGATACTGAATTTAGTTATCCATGTCAACTTCTGCAGATTTATCAAGGTTGGTGGCTACAAGCTTCTCAATACTTGGCTGACTGGCTCCAAAGCATCCAACAATGTGCCCCTTCTCCAGCAGATTCTGCTCACGTTGCAGCATTTGCCTCTTACAGTAGATCATCTGAAACAAGTAAGTCAGTGAAACAGCACTGGATACTACTCCTTTGGTTAATTTCCTGTAGTATTGGTCTTGTTATTTTTCCGCAAAGTACATTGATCAATGACACTGTATTAATAAAAACCTGCCTTGGTGGTGTTCCATGTCATAAATGGTGGTATTTGTCTCTCATCTCTTTCAGAACAATACTGCCAAGCTGGTGAAGCAGCTCAGCAAGTCAAGTGAAGATGAAGGTATTAACTTGGCTTTTGGTTATATGTAGGATTTAGAAATGCTCCACAGACTTTCTATGGGAGTGGTTTTTATGATTTTATGTCAGCTTATTGAATGGTTATCTCATTTTTTTCCAGAGCTTCGCAGACTGGCCTCCGTACTTGTCAGTGATTGGATGGGTGTAATCCGCTCCCAGAGTAGCTCACAACCAACAGGTGAGTAGTTTTTGCTGTAAAGATACTTCAGTTGCAGTAGATTTGCAATTGAAAACTAGGCTGCGACCGTCTTCATTAGAGAGCATATAGCTCAATAGTCATTTGTTATTTTTGGCCATATTGGTTGAAAAAAATCTGTAAATAGAAGCACAGAAAGGTAACTTTGATAAGCACAGGCCAAGATCCAGCATGGTGTAGAGATTTGAGTATTCGATCAGGGTTCAAAAAGATCCAGGTTTGAATCCTACTCAAGCAATCCTGAGGAAATTTTGCAATCCCGCCCCCAAGAAAAAAACTTTGATAGGATTGTCGTAAGTCAAATTATTTGAAGCCACGGCAAAAAAAATCGTAACTCAAGGCACAAACAAAATAGAAAGACATATTATTTATACCTCCCTTACATAATAACGAAGTAAGCTTTCTGGTCTCAGAAATGCGCACATATGGGTTCGGCACTCTCTAGATGTTGGAAATGGAACACTTTGGTTGTAACCCTGCCCACTCTCCCCTTGTAGTATATAATAGAAAGATCCATTATTTATAACACCCTTACATAATAACAAAGTATTTTTCTCTCATTGAATTAGAAGAGAAATGCATATTTTTTTCTTTTTTCTTTGTGGTCTCTCAGAATCATACAACTGGGTATTCTCTTCACATTCAAATTAGAAGGGTACAAATGTTTGATATGGGCTAGACTAGGCGAGAACTGTTCATCGATCTATAGAGAGCTGACAAAAGGAACCTCTTTTGATGATAATCTTCCTTGCAGAGCGAGACAAGAAGAAGCGCAAGGAGGAGAGTAAAAACAAGAGCCCTGTTCAGGAGAAGCCTCAGGAGCCCAAGCCAGAAGCCAAACCTGAGGAGACACCCGAGAAAAAGAAAGAAAAGCCGAAATCTCTCCGCACCACTGCACCCAGCCATGCCAAGTTCCGTTCCACTGGTAAGCATTGTGCATCTGAATCTAAGTACTTGGCTTCTGCTGTAACAAGACTGTGTCTGCAGGTGGGGACAATACAGGATACTTGGGCTGACCTTGGTTTGCTCCAAATGAACTCAATTTGTCTACCACATTTGCAATATAGTTACAACCTGGTTTCCTTTGGGGGGGTATTTGCATGAGAAAAGGTTCAAGATAGTTTTGAAGCAGCAATAGAAAACTGTCCTGATTGTGATGTCAACTTTCAGGTTTAGAAATGGAGACTCCATCACTCCTTCCTGTAAAGAAGAACATGGGTGCTGTAGTCACCTCTGATAAATACAACTTGAAGCCAATACCACTGAAGAGACAAAAGTAAGTTCTTAAGTCCCAATAACGCCCCTAGAGCCGGCCTGCACAACCTTCAAATGTTTTGGACTTCATCTTTTATGATTCCTGACCATTGGACAAGCTGGCCAGGGCTTTTGGGAGTTGGAATCCCTGACACCTGGAGGGCCACAGGTTGAAGAGACCTGCTTTAAAAGCATCTCTTTTTTAGCTATTATCCCTTATGATTTTTTACTTTATTAGATGTGGGAATTGAATATATTAGTGAGATACGTCAACTATTCTTATAAATAAGCATTTTTCAAAATTACACTGAGCAGGGAGAAGGGCAGGAAACATCCTACTCCATATCTGCTGTAAACTGAGATACCGTATATACAGATTACTTTCTCCCCCTGAGTCTATGTTTCTATCAGGTGACTGGTTCACATTTGGAAATGGGAACCTCCATCTATTGAGAAGGATTATTGTTTATGAGACTTAGCTAGCCCTTTCCCTTCCTTTGACTGACAGTTTGCTCATTTCTCTGCAGTACATCAGCTCCTGCTGCTGAGAATCCACCAGCTGAGAAGAAGTACAAACCCCTCAACACCACCCCCAATACTACCAAAGAGATTAAAGTGAAGATCATTCCTCCGCAACGTAAGATCCTCTGTTTCTGTGTCTTATCTTTTGGTCTTCATTCTTCAGAGAGCTTGCTTAGATAGAAAATCTGCTCATGTGTAACTTGCAGAAATGGGAGTGAGGCATCTCAAACTCCAGTGTTCCAACTATCTTATTGCAAGTTGTCCTGTGTTTAATTGGTCTTAATCAGTTTATGAATCTGTCTGTGGTTGCGCACCTTTTACCGCTGTTCAAATTGGGTCTCTGGACCGTAATAAAGTTTTGGTTGAAAGGCAGTGGTAGACATTAAACTTCAGCCTACATTGCACATGCATTCACATTTACTTAGGAGTAGCTGCCACTGAATGCAGTGAAATGTACTTCTCAGTTAGTGGGTTTGTGCTGTTAGGAGCCTTTAAATGCAGAATTGTTTCCAACCTTGTTTTCTCCATTTTATCCCCAGCTATGGAAGGTTTGGGTTTCTTGGATGCCCTAAACTCAGCCCCTGTTCCAGGCATCAAAATCAAGAAGAAGAAGAAAGTCCTGTCTCCAACTGCTGCAAAGGTAAGAAAGTTATGCTTTGAACCCAAAACCTTTCGCTTAAGGAGGCAAAAGAGATACCAGGGCTGATGCTAACTTCGCAATGTAACTAATTGGTGGGATATGTTTCTTAACCATTAGCCAAGTCCTTTTGAGGGGAAGCCAGTCCCGGAAACCAGTGCTGCCAAGCCATCTTCACCAGAGGTTGCTCCGGCATCTGAAGCGACAGATGTGGAAAGACCTGGCACCCCTGTGCCAGCTGTGGAGGTCCCTGAGCCAATGGAGACAAGTAAGTAACAAGTAGGGTCATCACCAGTGTAACAGAAGTCTTGGGTGGAGCTCTTTGCCTAGTATTTTCCCCCTTGTTTGACTTGAACAAGAAGGCTTCTTCTGTTGGAGAAGGGAGACCTTGATCATGTGGTCCATGCTCTCCTGAGTGCAACTGGTATGTTGGACTGCCATGACAACCTGGTGCAGGAGCCTTCTTGCTCAAATACTTAGCTCAGAAGAGGCATGCAATTCGTCTTATTTTTATTGAGCGCGTATGGTATGGTATTGTATTGCAGGCTCTTCTGAGGCAGGAGTGGTGGAGGCCAAACCAGCCGAGAGCCCAGTGGATTCTGCACAGCTGACCAAGAAGGGCAAAAAGAAGAAGACCGTGAGCTGGCCTGAGGAAAGCAAGCTGCGAGAGTACTTCTACTTTGAACTGGATGAGACCGAGCGAGGTGAGTCTCCTCTCTGTGGTTCTGTAGTGTTGTGAAATGTTAACAGCCCACAAGGCTGAGTATATTTTTTAAATACAGTATTTGTGCAATTTGGAGTTAGGTAATAATAGTGGGTTTGCAGTGAAAACTACACTGAACATTCCAGTTACAAAAAAATTGAGAAGCTTAGTCATAAGACTAAGCCAATGGGATTTTGACCTGCATAAATAGTTTAGTGTCTAGAGTCTCTCCACGGAGGTGAGAAGACCGGTATACAAAAGTTCTAAATAAATACATAATAGATCCAGAGAAATCGTGCTACTCCTCTATTCTGCCTTGGTCAGACCACACCTGGAATCACACTGTGTCTAATTCTGGGCACCAGAATTGAAGGGAGATGTTGACAAGCTGGAACGTGTCCAGAGGAGGACGACTAAAATGATCAAGGGTCTGGAGAACAAGCCCTAGGAGGAGCGGCTTAAAACGCTGGGCATGTTTAGCCTGCAGAAGAGAAGACTGAGAGGAGGCATGATGAGGGCCATGTATAAAGATGTGAGGGGAAGCCATAGGGAGGAGGGAGCAGTCCTGTTTTCTACTGCCCTGAGGACTAGAACGTGGAACAATGGCTTCAAACTACAGGAAAGGAGATTCCACCTGCTTGTTGATCAGACTTTCCTTATTTGGCTGTTTTGGCGCAGCACTATTGTGTGTTTTTTGTAAGCCACCCTGAGTCCCTTTGGGGAGATGGTGGTGAGATATAAATAAAGTTTATTTCTTATTTATTTATTCCATCCCACAGTCAATGTAAACAAGATCAAAGACTTTGGGGAGGCTGCCAAGCGGGAAATGTTGAAGGATCGCCATGCTTTTGAAACCGCCCGTCGGCTGAGTTATGATGCCATGGAAGAGAAGGTCCCTTGGAGCTACCCAAAGCCCATTGACTTGCCTACTCCACTGGTTCAGCCAGGAAGTGGCAGCCAAGAGAAATTAATCCAAGCTGAGCGCGAGAAGGGCATTTTACAGGAACTCTTTCTCTCAAAAGAAAGGTCAGTGAACTGCTCTATATATTGGTGTATTTTGAACATAGGAGATCCTGCTTAGATCCCTGGCATTACTGATGAATGGGTTCTAGATGCTAAGAAACCTCTGTCTAAAGTGTGTGGGTGTGCTAGTATGGAGATCAGGGTTGGACTAAGACTATACCAAACACATTCTGAACAAATGTTGTGAAGAAAGCCCCTTGAGAGGTTTTCTTTAGGATTGCCTGAAGTCAGGAATGACTTGAATACCCACAGCAACAAGTGGTCTTAATTATTTGGTTTTTCAAAATACTTTTGGCTATCCTACCTGGGGCTTCAAGTACTTGGAGTGCAAGACAGACCAAAGACTGAGCCACTCGACTTACTTTTTGCAAGATAATAGCAATGGAGGATCCATATTGAGAATTTTGTAAAATAAGTTTGGTAAGAGGAAATTATATAATTATTCCCAATTCAAGAGGACCTGGAAAATGCTTCTTATACCTCTTCATTACTCCTACTGTATTTCCATATTGGTTAGGCCACTCGTGTGATCCCTTTTGGCCCAAGAAATTTTTACATGACCCTGGGTGAATAGGTACATAAAATAAGTATAAAAACAGTAATTTACTGATAACAAATAAGCATTTGCAAGGCTGATGTTCTCATTTGTGAAGTACAGCTGAAGCATCTTCTGTGGAGTTCACCATAAATGCTGCACAAACAAATTTATTGCTGCCAAATTTTTGGAACCCCCAAAATTGAGCTAAGCGAGGCCATTTGGAGTTGGGACCCACAGTTTAGGAAGCAGTGGCTTAGACCATGCTTGTCCCCTCTGTATTTCTACAAGGCAGGGGAAGGGTCTTTATTTCAGGTCTATAAGGCTTTAACTAGTTCGAATGCCAGGTCTAGTAATCTTGGTTTAGAGAAGTTAGTCTCTGCCTGTGTTCTCTATGTCTCTGGATCCAAACCAATTTTCAGTTTCTTCTTTCTCACCCTCAGTGTCCCAGAAAGCCCTCACGAGCCTGACCCAGAGACCTATGAGCCAGTGCCACCAAAGCTTATTCCTCTGGATGAGGTAAGTTTGTCCCAACCCTCCCCTGCTCTGAGCAGAAATGAAGGACTTGGTGGGTGACAACTAGAGGGGGAGTTTAGTCAGGGCATGTTTTGCAGGTCAGAAGTAGGGGAAGAATTCTGTAGAGCAGGACATTTGAAGACAAGGCTCCCAGTTGCCATTAGAAGGGGATTCCATCACCCTGCAGTCCTTGCTTTTTTTCCTCCTCTCTGCGCCTTGATTTCCTTTCTGTATAGTGGAAACAAGCTGGAGAAGGGGAACCTCTTGGGTCACAGCAGAGCAGGCAGTGCTCCCGCATCTGCTCCAAATTCCTTGTTGCTTAGGGTCCTCTGGGTTTGAGCCGCCAGCTCCCCAGCAGCCAGCCCCTCCTGATTCCTTGTGTCTCCTCTGTCACCTCTCTCAGGAATGCGCCATGGATGAGGCCACCTACGAGGAGAGACTCGACCCGGCCACCGCCTCGCAGTCTCCAGACGGAGCTGGGGGCTCCAAGCTGCCCCCGGTCCTGGCCAACCTCATGGGCAGCATGGGGGCGGGCAAGAACCCGCAGGGCCCCAACCCCACCTCCTCCATCAACGTGCAAGAGATTCTCACCTCCATCATGGTAATTAGCGCCGCCACAGCATGCGCCTCCTCATCAGGAGCAGGGACATGAACTGCAGCTGACTTGGGAAGAAAGAAGGACTGGAGGCTCTTTGTGCCACCTCAGTCATCTGCTCTGAAGTATAGATCGGAGTCCTCCATCTCCTTCTTCCATCCTCGGATAAGTAGAAGGTCCAAAATTCTCCTCTTCTGTGCCTCAGTCGCAGGGGAAAAAAGAGGACGATTCCTACATTGCACACAGGGCCCTTCCATATGATCCAGAATATCAAGGCAGAAAAATCCCACAATATCTGCCTTGAACTGGGTTATCTGAGTCCACACTGCCATATAACCCAGTTCAAAGCAGATAATGTAGGATTTTATTCAGCTGTGGGAAAGGGGTATTAGGAGGAGGTTGACTTTCCTTTGGGAGAGATAAAGTGGGATAATAATAATAATAAGTAATTATTAATAATAATAGAAATAGAAATAATAAACTTTTATTTGTATTCCACCCTATCTCCTCAGAGTGGATTCCAACATACAATGGCAGACATTCAGTGCCTCCGTAAAGCAAACAAGTACCAACATTATAACCCCAGAAAAGCCCCACATATTAAAACGTTGGAACCTAACATCAATAAATTAAACCAAGCATAATCAAGAATTATACAGTGATGTAAAATAGTAATCATGATGGTGATGATAATTGATGGGATTCTGTTAAAAACCCACATTTTAGTCTTGCCCAGGATTTCATGCATTGATGCTCCTCAAACTGAATATCCCACTTGTCCTAGCTAAGCAGTTTGTGTACAGAAGACAGCATAGCATATGGGGAGAGGGCAGGTCGAGGTGCAAGCATTTCCTAATCCCTTGGCTTCTCTTCTGTCTTATGCAGGGTGGTGCAAACAACGCTAAAACAGAGGACTTGATGAAACAACCAGATTATTCGGACAAGATCAAGCATCTGCTGGGCAACTTGCAGGGCCAGCCTGTTCCAGGTCCTTCAGGAGGTAAGAAATGGCCAAATCTGAGTGATCTTAAATTGGGGAAGATCCACTTAATTGGGAAATAATCTTAATTTGTGTGTGTGTGTGTGTGTGTGTGTGTGTGTGTGTGTGTGTGTCTGTCAGGAGCGACTTGAGAAACTGCAAGTCGCTTCTGGTGTGAAAGAATTGGCCGTCTGCAAGGACATTGCCCAGGGAACGCCCTGCCTGCAAGGATGTTGATGATTTGGTTCAAAATCACTTCAGCAATGTTTTTGCTTTCATTGCAGTTCCACACGGGCTGCTTGGAACGGGACCTGGTCCAGTGCCCAATGGTTTTCCACCAGGGCCCAAAAATATGCCGCATTTCCCTCCTGGAGGGCCAGGGCCCATGCCTGGTAAGTGGAGACAAGTTGTTAAAAAGGAAATGCTATCATGTAGGCGTTGTACCTGATTCAGCGTGAACCTGAGGCGCTGTGCCATGGCCATGCTCATCATCCTTTCCCTCCTTTGTCTCCAGCAGGACCCCATGGAGGCCCAGGTGGCCCTAATATGCACCCAGGGCCAGGAGTGCCCAGTGGACCTCGGATGATGGGCCCACCTCCTCCTCAGTGTAACGATGGATACTGGGACCCTCCAGATGGTGGGATGCGTGGCGGGCCCCATGGAGGCATGAGAGGTGGCAGCCCAGGACCTGGCCCTTTCCACCGGGGGCGTGGCGGCCGAGGAGGAGAGCCCCCCTTCCGTGGACGAGGTGGCGGTGGACGGAGTGGCGGCCCCCACAATGGTAGGGGCGGCCCTCCCAACAGCGGCATGGGAGGTGGCCACGGAGGGGGACACGGCGGTGGTGGCCACGGAGGTCACGGAGGAGGGGGCCACCCCGGGGACCACGGCAGGGGACACCCAGGCGGCCACCCCGGGGACCACGGCAGGGGACATCCAGGCGGCCATCCCGGGGACCACGGCAGGGGATATCCAGGGGACCACGGCAGGGGACATCCCGGGGACCATGGCAGAGGTCACCCAGGGGACCACGGCTGGGGGCACGGAGGCGGCCACGGTGGAGGTAAATACTGGAAGAAGTACTTATTGATTTGCCTCGTGGGATGGGAATGGGGAGTGGGTGGCATGGGGCTGGTTCTACATCCAGCCTTTAATCAGAAAGTGTTGGGCGAGTTATTAACAAAAGACCCTCCTCATAAATGCACAGCGGAGTAATTTGTCAGTAGGCCTACTAACACACTGAAGCCCTTCCACAAAGACCTCTCACAGACTGAGGGTTACTAAGCTATATCACATCTGCAGCTTTTGCTCAGTTACTGCATCCATTTAACCCTTTCAGTGCCTGCCCCACGTTTTTGTAATTAAAAATACCTAGTTAATATCTAATATTTCTGACAGAAAACAAGTATTATTATTACCAAAAAGAGTGGTAAACATTTGGGATGCTTCATCTGAGTGCTCTTTTGAATGCTTAAAAACATTTAAAACCATATTCAGCTGTAGCAAGGGTGTCCTGGGCTTTGGAAAGGAAAGAAGTCCCGATCCTCTCTGTAAACTTAGTGTCATCATCGTAAGGTAAAAATAATAGGTTTCAGGCACTTGAAGACACTGCTGTGCAACTCACTTTTGGTTATGTAATTTAGTGGGTTGCTGTGAGTTTTCTGGGCTGTATGGCCATATTCCAGAAGCATTCTCTCCTGACGTTTTGCCCACATCTGTGGCAGGCATCTTTAGAGGTTGTGAGGTCTGTTGGAAACTAGGCAAGCAGGGTCTATATATCTGTGAAATGTCCAAGGTGGCAGAAAGAACTCTTGTCTGTTTGAGGCAAGTGTGAATGTTGCAGTTGGTCACTTTGATTAGCATTTAATGGCTTTGCAGCTTCAAAGCCTGGCTGATTGCTGCCTGGGGGGGATCCTTTGTTTGGAGATGTTAGCTGGCCCTTATTAATTCTTATCTGGAATTCCCCTGTGTTTTTTTTAGTGTTGCTCTTTATTTACTGCCCTGATTTTAGAATTTTGAAATACTGGTAGCCAGATTTTGTTCATTTTCATAGTTTCCTCCTTTCTGTTGAAATTGTACACATACTTGTGTATTTCAATGGCGTCTACAAAGAGCAACACTCACAAAACAGGGGAATTCCAGACAATCAATCAGAGCCAGCTAACACCTCCAAACAAAGGACGCCCAGGCAGTAATCAGCCAGGCTTTGAAGCTACAAGGCCATTAAATGCTAATTGTGGAATTGGAATTTGAACTATGAGATAGCGAACGCTGACCGTTAATGAGGAGAAATTGGTTTGTATTGGTTTTATTGGTTTCATGGTTGTAATGCAAGAATTATTGTTAATCGTTAATTGATGTTATTTTGTTTTATTGCTGTTATGTGATGCGGGCATCGAATTGTGCCTTGCTTTTGTAAGCCGCCCTGAGTCCCCTTCGGGGTGAGAAGGGCGGAGTAGAAGTAACCGAAATAAATAAATAAATAAATAATCAATGTGACCAATTAGAACATTCACACCTTCCTCAAACAGACAAGAGTTCTTTCTCCCACCCTGGACATTCCACAGATATATAAACCTCACTTACCTAGTTTCTAACAGAACCCCTCAAACTCTGAGGATGCCTGCCATATATGTGGGCAAAACGTCAGGAGAGAATGCTCCTGGAACATGGCCATACAGCCCGGAAAACTCACAGCAGCCCAGTGATTCCAGACATGAAAGCCTTCGACAACACATATGTAATTTAGATTCGAAGAAGTATGGTATATGATATTTGGGGGCTTCTTGCTGCCCCAACTGACGGCCCTGTTCTCTTCTCTTGTGCTTCTCAGACAGGTCGAAGCGTCCTGTGTGTCGTCATTTCACGATGAAAGGCAGCTGCCGGTACGAACACAACTGTGCCTTCTACCACCCGGGTGTGAACGGCCCACCTTTGCCCTAGTCCTTTGGACCCGGTCCCCTCTCCCTGCGCCAGTCTCCTCTAACTGTGGTCTCAACGCACATTCCCATGCCATGGACTGGGGGGCCCGAGCCCCAACCTTCAGACTCGTGCTGCATCTACTCTTTTAATGGCTTCTGTGAGGCCCTTGAAATGCTTCGGGAAAGGGGAGGCCACTGCTCCTTCCTGATGCATTTGCTGCTATTTGATGAACTGCCACGTACTCGAAAAGAAAAAAAACAACCACTTCCTTCCAGAGGCAGGGCGATGGGTTCCCTAGTAACTTGAAAGCACAAGAGACATGTGGAGGGCTCTGCAAACAATCAATTTGTATCATTATCCTTGTGAAGCCAGCAAAGGAAGAGAGAACATCCCAGCTCATCCCATTCTCTGGACTGTATTCTGCATGTTCTTAGGAACCAAACATGCACTGAAGACTTCTGCTTTGGTTTGGAAGAACATCTGGCATCAGCAGGAAAATACAGACCCCTCTTGGGAACACTGGGGCAAGGCAGAAGTGAAACAACAGCCAGTGTGTGCATTTTCCTGTGGGATCGGAATCGACTGTTCCTATTTGGAGGCCTTTCTGAAGCGAACGGAGAATTCCAGCAGCTGCCACTTGCACAGTCCTTGACTCATAATGTCCCATCATCCCGTGTGTATAAAATACCCCCCTGCAGTGTTCCCATTGACCGCAGAGATGCGCTTTCCCTTGGTGCTAAATCCTATCATTGGGGGAAACCTACAACTTGTTTTCTGTGAAAACTGAACCTTGACTCAAATTATTTAGGGGGTAAAACTTCTTTTGTTCTTTTTTGTTCTCCGTATTACGTTTGTCGGTTGTGGCTTTTTAAAAACTTGTCTCACGAGATGTGGACTCCGTAACACCATTCATTTGTCTCCCCCTCCTCTTCTTGCAGTGGGTGCAGCACTTCTCTCCCGAGGAAAAGAAAATGTCTCCCTCTATGTTTTGTATATTTTGTACATTAGTAATAAACATGGTGGAAAACAGTGGATTATCTAATTTAACCCATCATAGTCAAGGCTGTTTGTTGACCATGAAAAGTAATTGCATTGTGTAAGGGGGTTGTAGTAAGGAAGGCTTACAGACCATGCGGGAGTCCCTGAATAATAACTACAATAATGGGTTGTTGTAGGGTTTTTCAGGCTATATGGCCATGTTCTAGAGGCATTCTCTCCTGACGTTTTGCCTGCATCTATGGCAATCATCCTCAGAGGTAATGAGGTCAGAGGATGCTTGCCATAGATGCAGGCGAAACATCAGGAGAGAATGCCTCTAGAACATGGCCATATAGCCTGAAAAAACCTACAACCCAGTGATTCTGGCCATGAAAGCCTTCGACAATACAACTACAATAATGAATAACCACGTGATGGAGTAAGGAATGCTTAGAAATTTCCTACCCAAGGCTGATGCCGATGTGAAAATGAGAATGAGAGGGTTCAAATGTGTCTTCTTTGGTCTTGGATCAGTTTTCTTATTATGAATTACATTATGAATGCTTATATTGTAGCCCTCATAACGGAATAGCCAAGGATTTAATTACTTCATGTAAACATCTTAACAAAAGTGGAAGTGCCAGCATTTTTCCCCTGTATAAAAACATGTTCCTTCCAAGCTGATTGCCAGTTTACAGCGACCATGTGAATTCCAAAGGGATTTCTGTTATTTCCTGGTGGTTTTCACATACTAACCATGTTTGAACCCTATAAAGCTTTTGAGAGCAGAGGGGATTCCTAAATAGCCTCACTTAAAAAGTGCCTACTATGGTTGGCCTACTTTGTTGGCCATCATTGTAAATAGAGGGAAATTGTTGTGGCAATACTTCTTCAGTTTGGTGGTTCTGAGATCTCTAATTTGTCTGTTATTTAGAGACATGTGTTATTTGGCCTAAATCAAGATTTCTCAACCTGGGTGCCAGTATACCTGGGGGGCCGTCACAAGGAGATGTCAGAAGGGTTGGCAAAGACCATCAGAAAACTGTAAAAGAGCCGGGGTAACGAACTGGCCTGAGTCAACAAAGTCCGAGATCCAATTAAAGGGGGGAGAGAGGCGCTGTAGTCAATAGAAAGCTGAGGTCAAAACATGAAAGTCCAATGAATTTAGATAAAGGCTGAAACAATCGCAAGACTAGGTTCCTATTGCTGCTGAGCGCGGGAAAACGAACAAAGGCGCAGTCCCCGCCAGGGGCATTTATAGTATTGGGGAGAGTAGGTATGGTGTCTGCCAAAATGTTTCTTTAAGATTCTAGAAGGTTCTGAACAACTGCACATGCACAGGATAAAACCCATATGTGCGTCTTTCACAGACTCCACGAAGAAGAAACATCTTTCTCATGGTCTTAACCCTTTTGGCAGAAAAGGCTGAAGGTCTTTTCACCTATCCTTATTTATTTCCAGCATTTCTATCAACCCCCAGAGGGGGACTCAGGACGGCTTGCACTCAGCAACAGTTCAGTGCCACAGCATATAATAAATACAACAACATAGCAACAATTGGTTTCATGCGTTTCCATGTACAAGAGGTAGCAGTAATGATAAAATTGGATGAAACCTTTATTGACCTATTATAAAATGGCAGATTAATGATACAGGCTCTCTTTAGTTCCCCAGAATATTTCATAGTGTCCACTTCTTCATAGTGTCCACAATTATTTGTCCACTTCTACTACTCACTTAGCTCAAGGTAGTATAATAGTTCTATATTCAGACCTATGCTATACTGAACTATTCGCTATCATATTCCAAACTTACTGTACAGGTACTGAAACCCTAACCCAGCCATTTGGGCCTGGAGGAAATGAAGGGACTGGAAAAAATCTGGCTTTGTCCCTGCCAGTGCTTCCCAACCTTTGGGCCTCCGGGTGTTTTGGACTTTCAATTCCCAGAAATCCCCGACATCTTACCAGCTGTTAGGAATTGTGGGAGTTGAAGTCCAAAACACCTGGAGGCCCAAAGGTTGGGAGCCACTACTAAAGGAAAATTTATTTATTTATTTGCAGTATTCATATTTCGCCCTTCTTATAGAGTTGGAAGAGACCTCGTGGGCTATTCAGTCCAACCCCCTGCCAAGAAGCAGGAAAATCGCATTCAAAGCACCGGCTCAAGGCACATATACATGGCAAACGTTCAATGCCATAGACACGTTACATATATAGACAGACACACAGAGGCTAATTAACTTTCCAGCTTCATGAGGGTATGCTTGAATTCTGGCCACCAGAGGAGCCGTCACTTCACCGTCCACTTGTGACACCGATAGAGTACTTCCTCATTCTTTTGCACGCTGCTGGAGAATTTTATGGCGTCATAAATTAGCCTCACTGCATAAGCGGTACCTAAATTTCCTACTTGACAGATGCAACTGTCTTTCAGGCTGCAAA
The DNA here is from genome assembly GCF_025583915.1 of Anolis sagrei ordinatus. Lineage (NCBI taxonomy): Eukaryota > Metazoa > Chordata > Lepidosauria > Squamata > Anolidae > Anolis > Anolis sagrei. Next base: position 288,618,715 of record NW_026845477.1, on the reverse strand, counting down.
GGTCAAGAGCAAGCCAGACAAATGGGAGCTTACTCCAGACCCGGGCTGGCTTCGGATTCATTACCTTTTGGTCAGTAGTGATTTTAATGCAACTGACTCCCAACCAGCTGCGCCACAACCCGGCAAAGCAATTAAGCAGGGCTGGATGTCTGTTAGGAGTGCTTAGATTGTGATTTGTAAGACACACCCTAATTTCAGTACCATCACAGCAAAAATATACTGTACTTACTCTGGWTAAGTTGACAAACATTTCTGGACTTGGGTTGTTGTAGGTTTATCGGGCTGTATGGCCATGTTTTAGAAGCATTCTCTCCTGACGTTTCACCTGCATCTATGGCAGGCATCCTCAGAGGTTGTGAGGACCTCAAAACCTCTGAAGATGCCTGCCATAGATGCAAGTGAAACGTCAGGAGAGAATGCTTCTAGAACATGGCCATACAGTCCGAAAAACCTACAGCAACCGTGATTCCGGCCATTAAAGCCTTCGACAATATCTTTCTAGACTCGTGTTGTCGAAGGTTTTCATGGCCAGAATCACTGGGTTGCTGTTATTTTTTCAGGCTGCATGGCCATGTTCCGGAAGTATTCTCTCCTGATTTTTCAACCACATCTATGGCAGGCATCCTTAGAAGTTGTGAGGATGCCTGATGATGCCTGCTAGAGATGTGGGTGAAATGTCAGGAGAGAATGCTTCTGGAACATGGCCATACAGCCTGGAAAACTCRCAGCAACCCATTTCTAGACTTATACAAGAAGTATAATATGGTACATGCAACAGTAAAAGAGTTATTTGCTCAAAATTAAAACCAAGCAGCCCGCCTCATTATTTCCATTCCATTCAGCTCAACTTTGTCTACTGTGCTTCTCTGATGATTATCCTAAGGTTTCTCTTTATGGTCTTTGTACTTCTCATTTAAGCATTGTGTCCAAAGCTGAGTTTACAGAAAGTTAACATTTCAGGATCAGAAAGATTAAAATCCCTCAGCTAATGCAGGCAGGGGAATTATGGGGGGTTTGATCCATCAAAAGAGTCATAGAATCAGAGTTGGAACAGACCTCAAGGGCCATCCAGTCCAAACCCCTGGCAAGAAGCAGGAAAATCGCATTCAATGCACTCCCGACAGATGGCCATACAGCCTCTGTTTAAAAGCCTCCAAAGAAGGAGCCTCCACCACACTCCGGGACAGAGAGTTCTACTGCTGAACAGTTCTCACAGTCAGGAAGTTCTTCTTAATGTCCAGGTGGAATCTCCTTTCTTGTTGTTTGAAGCCATTGTTCTGCATCCTAGTCTCCAGGGCTGCAGAAAACAAGCTTGCTCTCTCCTCCCTATGGCTTCCCTCATCATGTCTCCCTCATCATGTTTCCTCTCAGCCTTCTCTTCTTCAGGCTAAACATGCCCAGCTCTTTAAGCCACTCCTCATAGGGCTTGTTCTCCAGACCCTGGATCATTTTACTTGCAATCCTCTGGGTAGATTCCAGCTTGTCAACATCTCCCTTCAACTGTGGTGCCCAGAACTGGACACGGTATTCCAGATATGGTCTAACCAAGGCAGAATAAAGGGGTAGTATTACTTCCCTAGATCTAGACACTAGACTCCTATTGATGCAGGCCAAAATCCCACTGGCTTTTTTTGCCGCCACATCACACTGTTGCACAATGTTCTAGAGCTGAAGAATCACCCTGCTTGCTTGGCACCCACACTCTTGCTTAGCCCAATGGGCTCCACGGCCTCTTCGGGACTTTGCTCCGAAATAACAAGACTCGAGAGCCAAGATGTTGCATGAAAATGTCCTTCACATTTTAATTTAATACGGTTACATGACTCTGCTCCAGCGATTCCCAAAAAGAATGCTGGGGACTGCGAGAGGAAGGGGAGACCTGGAAAAGAGGCCCTTGGGGAAAGCAACCCCTTCGGAGACATGCTCACAGTTCGTCAGCTCCCTCAATTCATTCTGGTTCTTCCGGATGGGATGCGTAGGAAGAGAGGGAGAACAGAAGAGGCATTGTTTTGCTCCTGGCACTTGCTCAATCCCTCCTCCTCCTCCCTCCACCCCCAGCTGTCATAAATAAAGAGTCCTTCGCATAGAGAGAGAGTGAGAGTGGAACTTGTGCTGGAAAAATGGAAGGCAGTTGGAAAGGCTTCCTTTGACGTTCACTCCCGGGGCCGGCTAACAAGGACTTCTCCCAAGGCCTCCAGCACTTCGCGCTTGTAGTCTTCAAAGTCCCCATCTATCTGGTTGACCGACTGGTCCTCCACCACCCAGAGGTGGCAGTTGGTCTCTGTGATAAGCCGGGCATCATGGCTGACAACAATCACAGCTGGAAAATGAAGGAAGATCAACAGTTAGCATGGCACTCCCACCTCACTCCCCATCTGGAAACCCAATTCTGTATATGCCAGTAGAGAGTAATAGTTCTCCGTGCAGAACTAGGCTCCATCTGGCCATTCAATGACACCATCCCAGAACTACTGTCTGACACTGAAATACAACACCGCCTGAGCTCTGCGGCAGCATTTTTCCCAATAGAGCAGATAGTGTTTGAGGACTGGGGCATCCATAGGGAGACCAAGGTGCTTGTTTATACAGCTATTGTCCTCCCAACCCTGCTCTATGCCTGAGAAACGTGGACTGTCTACAGACGTCACATGCAATTCCTGGAACAATTCCATCAGCGCCTCCTCTGGAAAATCCTGCAAATATCTTGGGAAGACAAGCGGACAAACGTCAGCATGCTGGAAGAAGCAAAGACCACCAGCACTGAAGCGACGGTCCTCCGCCATGAAGTCTGCTGGATCGGCCACATTGTTTGGATGCCCAACCACCGTCTCCCAAAGCAGTTGCTCTACTCCGAACTCAAGAACGGAAAATAGAATGTTGATGGGCAGGAAAAGAGATTTAAAGATGGGCTCAAAGCCATCCTTAAAAACTCTGGCATAGACACTGAGAACTAGGAAGCCCTGGCCCTTGAGCGCTCCAGCTGGAGGTCAGCTGTGACCAACAGTGCTGTAGAATTTGAAGAGGCACAAAAGGGAGAAACATGCCAAGACGAAGGTGTGTCAAGCCAACTCCGACTGGGAACGCCTTCCATCTGGAAACCGATGCCTTCACTGGGGGAGAACATGCAGGTCAAGAATAGGGCTCCACAGTCACCTACGAACCCACCGCCAGTACACCGAACTTGGAAGGACAATTCTACTCGGGTAACGAGGGATCGTTAAAGAAGACTGTACAGCTGCTTTTTTCCTCATGTCAGAAGCAATTTGAGAAACTGCAAGTCTGGACTGTTGTAGGTTTTTTCGGGCTATATGACCATGTTCTAGAGGCATTCTCTCCTGACATTTTGCCTGCATCTATGGCAAGCATCCTCACGAGGTAGTGAGGTCTGTTGGAACTAGGAAAAATGGGTTTATATATCTGTGGAATGACCAGGGTGGGACAACTCTGAAAACTCTATCCTAGTCATATTTCACCTGTTCATGCTCAGCATTATTTTTAAATTTTAATTATTACA